>CM045991.1:22601187-23201187 GCA_025175895.1 Wurfbainia villosa | reverse complement strand
TTTGAGAAGTCCAAAGGGTTTGATATTGGCGGCGTAAAGTCCAAGCGGGAGTCTTGGCATTTGAGAAGTCCAAAGGGTTTGATATTGGCGGCGTAAAGTCCAAGCGGGAGTCTTGGCATCATAAGTCCAATGGTTGACAGCGTAAAGTCCAAGCGGAGTCTTGGCGGTGTAAGTCCAATGTGCCTTGGCGGTGTAGACATCGTTAGCATGACATAGCCGATGGAAGCACCTGAAGGCTAGCGCAATGGATGAACAAGTCATGGGTGACTTGGAGGAATCCGAAAGGCGTGAGGCTGATGGAGGTGGCTAGAAAGCTTAGGTCTAGGCTAAGAGTGGTCTAACAAGTATGGGGGAATCATACTTGGGCTAAAATCTCATGTTTGAGGTGTGTCAGTCGATTGGTGTCATATGAAAGTCGACTGGTGAGGATCAACTAGGGTTTAACTGCGGAAAGTGTCGGTCATTGCGCGAGGTGGGCGGATCGGGTGTGCTCGATTCAGCACGTAATGGAGTCTGACTTGACTGCTAGGGTTAGCAGTCGAGTGGAGGCTCGATCAGTCGACTGATGGTCATGATCAGTCGACTGATGATGGATCCATTGGATTTTTCCAGCGCGGATCTAGCCGTTGTCTCACGACAACATTGGCAACAGTCGACTAATGGTCCTGAGCAGTCGACTGATCGACGTTTTCCAGCACAAGTTGAAGCTTTAAATGGAGCTCGTGAAAGAGGAAAAAGCAAGCATTTCTTGAGGGCTTTTAGGGCGATTTACTGCTGCAAATAAGGGTCTCCAAGTGCAATTCAAGCAACCAAAGATCAAGCATTCAAAAGAGCAATTATAAAGTAATTTTTTTTACTTGCATTGTATTTCGTTATTGTAATTGCTTGTATCTATTTCTTATTGTTGTAAGAACATTTGTACGAGGTTTCTCCGCCTCCAACTTGTGTCGAGGAGTATTTATGATTAGTGATTGCATTGGCGTCGCTAGAGCTCGATCCATAGAGTAGGAACCGTTTGGTTCCGAACCACGTTATATGCTTGTGTTGTGAATTGTGTTTGTCGTATTTCATTATTGTTATTTATTTTATTTCCGCTGCGCTAACAAAAATTATAGACAAACGCGAACGTATTCCATCGACGCATAGCAAGACGCTATTCACCCCCCCTCTAGCGTTCCAACGATCCCCTACATTAATTACCGTTCATATGTCTGCTGCATTTATGAGGGTAATGATCTCTATTACTTCTAAGAGAGGGCGTTGTCACGTCATGAAACCATATTGTCCATGCATACCGTACCGTTCTGCAGAGAGGTATCTACTTATATAAAGGTAATTTGAGAGGAAGAAGAAGAGGTTCGAAATCAACCAAACTCACGCTCTCCTACTTTCATTTCCCCTCTTCTTCCTAGTCTCTAATTTGAGCGTCGGAGGGATTCGACCGAGATCTCTCTCAATATCCTTAACTGTCTTTCTTCTATGTATGATCCATCTGATCGGCAAGCCACAATTTGTCACTCGGCCAGTGCCGAGACGATGTTCACCCGTCCGAGACAATGCATTTCTTACCTTGACAACCTCGGCCATGTCTGTAATTCATCTGCATCATCGGTCCTTACTATTTTCGCCACTGACTATCTCAGTATCTCGGTCTCAATCGGAATAATATTATCTAATGGTCTTCCAAGCTGATCCACAATGATTAAATTTAATGGTTATTAACATCGATTAAATACCAGACAGTCAACCAATTTCATTGTTGCCGCCTAAATTATTCATCGTCTGTCCTCTTCCTTCCTCTCCCATACAAATCCCCTGCTCACTCTTTGACCAAAATATCGACAACAACACGGTGGGGGATCTAGCAGCGGCGAGAAACTTGAAGCAGGGTTCTTCTTTTCATGTCTCTGTTCTAGTCTGCTACTTCTTTCTCAGTTTCTCTGTTGTCTGGTGATCCTCAGATCATTTCTTCGATGTCCTTTTTATTTTATTTATTTTTTAAAGTTCGTTCATACGATACGCCTATTCCATTCCAGGAGTTGCGAATCTTGTGCAGGCAAAAGCAGATGTAACAACAATTCTCATGTTACTTTTCAGAAAACACGAGTGTGGATCGATATCAAATGTGTTTATATACCAGCGCTCTCTTTTTGTTTTTGTTTTTGTTCATAGAAAACTCGGTGCGCGGCGAAGCCTTCGTCTGACGCTGCAACGCTGATAGCGAACTTGAACTGCGCATTCTCGCAGGCGCAGGACTGCATTGTGCTATGAAGCGGAGCGACTGTGGTTGCGCTCGCCCGGCCCGGACAGACTCATCTCCCACTCCTCCGTCGCCATGAACCTCTAATACTAGACTGCCGGGGAACATAGTCGGCGTTGGAGAGGGCTATGGGGCCTCGTTGAGGATAAAAAAATTTTGACATTGAATTGTGATGATGACCGACCCCAATGAACCGACTCGCCTCTGTAGTTTTTTTTATTGATACTTGAATATTCAAATCTTCCTTCCGATTAATCTTTAAAAGTGATCGTTCCTATCATATGAATTTTCAAGACATTTCATCAATAGTTGAATTGAATAAAATCAAAGTCCAAATGATCTCCACCTACTACCAAGGATAAATCATAAAAACACTCAGTTTTTTCCGATTCATTTCGGATTTTATAATCGCATCATCCTCGAACGACGGTCTAATATTAAAATCATACTCTGTCCACTAGACAAACTTTTGAACTCCAGAATCGTCCGAATGAATTTTTCTTAAATTCGTTATCGAACGATATTACAGTAGAGGATCGAACTGTTTTTTCTTGTAGGATGTTTCGTCGCTTTTTCAATTGCATTGTGATCCTGTAATTTTTTCAAATTTACTGTAGAAGGAGAGAAATAAAAAAATTAATAAATAATAATAATAAATTATTTAGATATAAATTATAATATAGTAAAAAATAAAATCCATATAAAAGAACAGTGAATCCTATAGATACACTTTGATTGTTATTATTATGGTTGTTTTAAAAAAAATGGGCCTTTTTTTTTTCTAAAGAAAAGCGCTGGTCACAGTCCTAACCGGTGGACGAACCGGTGGAAGCTCTAATAAAAATGCAATTCATCCAAATTTAGGACGATTCAATCCAGCAATTTCGCTCGTCCGTCTTTGACGATTGAATTTTGATTAAGTGGACAGATGAGAAATCACATTTTTTTAATAGGTCAATTGATAAAAAAAAAATCTATCGTGATTTATCAAACAATGCTTTTAAAATTTAGAATTGTCCAAAAAGTATTCCATATTTATTAAATAACACATTTAATTTTCTTTTTATTTCTCCTATCAAAAAAATCTGCACCACTGTGATGCTGGAATTACAAATTCCAATATCAATATGGTGTTAAGATTTGAATTCCCAGTACTACAGTGGAGGTGTAATTCCAACATCACTATTGTGATGCTGAAATTTACAATTCCAACACTATCAGTAATCTTTGTAATTATAAATCGCAAAGACCACTATGGTCTTTGGAATTTAATTTCGACTCTGCAGTGGTGCAATTCCAGCACTACGTTCGAAAATTAAGTACGTTATTTCTGAAATATAAAAAGGGAATTAAATGTACTATTTGATAAATATGAAAATATGAGATGTTTTTTGGATAATTTCAAATTTCAGAAGAACTGTTTGATAAATTGCTAAAAAATCTTCTTTTTTCCAAATCGATGCAAAGTTTCGTTTATTTTCAACTATCTTGTTTTAAAAAATCATTTTAATTTTAATCAAATTCTCGAAGATCTTCCACTTGTGCACTGACAAAGAATTTGTACAACTTAGTAAAACAAACAGATCAATCCTTGACCGTTGAGCCATGAATAAGAAGAACCGTCGAGTTAGGAATCTCGATATGGTTTTGGTCACAAGAATATAATTCGAGTGACTGATGACGTCATGGTGGGCCATTTCAATGGTTTACGTGAATCCATGGATGACGTCTCTACGGAACGATTTAATCGACAATTGATTAAGACGCTACAGATGATAAGAACGAGTTCCATCTCGATATGGCGGATTAAAATCCTCTCTCAGAGTGTAGCAGAGCCTCCTCATTAATGCACGTGTCGTCAAAGATCATAGGCTCAACCCATGTAAGGTAACATTCCCGGTTGAGACATCTCGTGATTAATCCCTTCGTGCATTTTCCTTAGGACGGAGGCCTGAGGTTCCTAAGTTAGGAGTTCCAACTTTTTGCAGTTGAATCCATGGATGACGTCATTAAGCAAATTTATGCATCGCAACGCCACCTACCCAGTCATCGAGCACGGCTGGCGCCGTATCTCAACGTTCAATGTCTGCCACGCGTTTCATCGCCATAGCAACCAGATAATGCCACGTAAAAATAATTTTTTTTACTATTCCTTCGCTATTAAAAAATCTCCAAATAATTTCTCCTCTTTCTTTAAAAAAAAAAATTTATTTATTTAATATAATATAATATGATTAAATATATCATAATTAATATTTTTTTTTACTAATCGATATGCTAACTAAATTGGCTGATAATGCAGTTAACTCGATTCGAAGCGGGTTTACATATTTAAAATAAAATATTTATGTGGTCGAAAAGATAATTTTTATAGAATAACAAATTTATAAAATGAGAATACATACCTAGTTCCCTTATTTGTATAGATATTTTTTTAAAAAAATATTTTACTTATTTTTTAATTAATTTGTTTTTTTTTTACAAATAAAAAAAAAGTCACGACTCTCTGTAATACAAAGGTTGGAATCCGTCAACCTAGCGGCTTCTACTAGTCCATCTCCGGATCATCGTAAGGGAGGTAAATTCCAATAGGTCCTTGGCCCTTAAGACTAGTAACTAGTGCATAGAGAGACGATACCTTCGCATTTGTGAGAGATTGATCCGTTGTCCTATGATACAACATCTGCATGCGCAAAGCCATGACCCTCAAATCATATGCTAGATCCGCCCCTACAAATCGCCAAACTGAATCTACAAGCATTTTTGAAGTCGGTAGCAAATCTAGAAATGTGACTAGCAGTATGAGACAATGCATTTTAACAACTTTCAGTTCAGGATATTGTTAGTGAAAGCCCTATAGTCAATCATATGATGATTATTGTATGGACTTTATTGTATCATATTCCTATTTATAAAGGCATGATTATTAGATTTACTTGTATTGATGTCAAATAACTAAGTATAATAACGTCCTTGAGTAAAAGGTTCTTATCTATATCAATCAATTGATTGAATTGATAATGAGATGATATAGAGAACACTACTCTTAATCATTCCTAGCCAAGTATTAACATTCAGGGACAATATTAATGCACAGAAACTAACATGTAGGTCAACTCGATGACTTGATTTCACAAGTCATGGATATGAAACACATGAGTATGCATTGGAGAATGTATATAGAATGACCCGCCATGAGAAAGTATTATAGATCGTTATATGAGTGTCATATACTTTCTCATGTGACTATTAGTATGACTATTAGTCCTTGGACCTAAAGTCACCATGGTTCTCTACATAAGGAGTTGCATACTTTGGCTTCATCAAACGTCACCCGTAAATGGGTGGACTATAAAGGCGATTACTGGGTATGTAACAAATTATGCGGAGGGATGTGAGTGATGTAGATGAGATATATCCCTCCTATATGACGGGAGTGACATCGTTATTCTTGATAGAGTGAGACCACGAAGTGCATGATCATGCCCAAATGAGTCAATATGAGATATTGAGCTCATTTGATTAGAGTGAGTCTACTTTGAGTTCAAGATATAGATTGTACCGAGGATGACACGGTCTATGCCTCAATTGGTCAATCTAGATGTTAAGAATAGAGGGACATTGTCACATATTGTGAGAGTCACAATTAGTAGTCACAAAGGTGATGTTGGATCTCAACATTCTTGTAACTTGGGTAGCAATGATGTGTTGCTAGATACCGCTCATTGCTTATGTTCCTAAATCGATTTAGGAGCATTGCCAACGTTACAAGAACCTATAGAGTCACACACAAAGGGCAATTAGATGGAGATTAGGTTCATATGATGAACCATGAGGATTAGGTTCATGGGATGAACCAAATTGGATTAAGAGTAATTCAAATTAGACTAATTGAGTTAGACTCAATATGATTCAAGTGTTGAATGAGTCTAATTTATATTTGATTCATTGAGTCAATTTAAAATAATGAATAGAGATTCATTAAATCAAATTGACTTGAATCAAGTGGTTAGATTTGATCAACCATGGGAGATAAGAGGTCAAGTTTGACTTGACTTGAGAGGGAAGATGAATGGTCAATTTTGACTTGACCAATTATCATGTCATGGTGACTTAGCATGGGGGTCGGCCAATGATGATATTTCACATCATCATGGACTAATCATGGGGTGTCACCTCATGAGGGAGACCAAGAGACATTGGCTCTTGGAGTTACATGCATGCATGTAACCCTTCAAATAGTGGCCGACCACTTTAGGCGGAGTGATGGTGTGAAGTTATTTTTGTGTGGTAACTTCATCTTCTTCCTTGGATCTTCTCTCTTCTCAAGCTCTCCATCCTCTCTTTTTGCCGTGGACTTCAAGAAGTGCTAGCACACTCTTAGTTGTCTTTTCTCCATCTATTGCTTGTGTGGATACCAATAGAGAAGTGTACACTTGACATTCTCGAGTTCTGACAAGCCGTTTGGACGAGCGGGATAAACGAAGGGCGTCGCATCGAGGGTAAACTCTTAACATGTATATCTAGAGTAGATCTAAAGTTTTTAAACACGTACATGTAATTTTACTTACCTTCGCACGGATTTGTAGCTGACTTCCGGGGTTTTCGCAATGCAAAAAGCGGTTTTTGTGGCTTGGATAGTTCAACAGTGGTATCAGAGCAATGTGCGAAGCATGTATGTGTTTTTGTTTTTGTATTAGATATAAAAATTACAGATATATAAGTTTCTGTAAATTTCCTATTTTTATAGATTTTTGGGTATTTTTCTCGAAGAGTCGAAGCAACAAGTGTTGGGACACTTATAAGCTTCAACCACCGAGAAAAACTCTCCGGAATGGCGAATTCTCACTTTAGATTTTTGAAACAGCGACTTAAGTCGTTGTAAGATCAAGATGGGACACTCGCAAAGTTTATTTTGCGAGTAGGGGCACTGCCCCTAACCCCGAAAGGGGCATTGTCCTAGATCGCACCCGGAAACCACTTAACGGGACTGTTACGGAGATGTGACTCATAAAATTGAAAAAAAAAATAAGAAAAATTATAGAAATTTTCTGTAAAATACATAATTTAGAATTATGTATAATATTGTGATGGTCATGACCCAAGAACCCCAATATGATTGGATAAATATGTTGTAATTCATAATACGGCTTGCGTGCCATTTTTGTGGTTATTGATGTTGTATAGGGTATGCGACCTGTGCGTCGTGCCTCTTCTTTTAAAATTCCAGTTGTAAATAGTTTTAGACTCGAATGTAACTCGAGTTTCATGTTTGTAATGTATAAAATGGAGCGGTGGAAGGTCCACTAGTAGACAGAGTTACGAGGAGGGTGCCGACGACACATGGCGGTCAAGGGAGGCGCTTGGTGAAGCCACTAACCCTAGGTTGACCGTCCGATCTTCTCATTGGCTTGAGAAGAACGTGTTAGGGCAATCTCTTGCCATGATTAGGTTTTGATGTGTGTGGCAAAGGGTTTAAGTTAATTTGTTATGTTGATTTGATATGTGCGTTGAAGTCGTGCAGGACTTAGTAATTCGAAAATGGAGCCGTGGCGAGTTTCACATCTCATGACTCGGGCCTTGAGTCGGTGAAGGATAGCTTTGCGGAAGTCGTGCGCTTGGAGCATCCGAGGGACCGCCGGACGAGGAGCTTGGAGTGAAGCCGGAGGAAGTAGACTTCGAGGCAAGAGACGCGAAGGAGCATTGCAGAGCCGTGCGCCTGATGCTGCCGAGGGACGTGGCCGCGAACGAAAAGAACTTCGAAGGCGAGGGACTCCGAGAGATGAGAGTGAGCGAATGTAACCTGGGAAGGGGTAGCTCTTAGGTGAAACTTGGCCATTTGGTCAAGTGTCGGATGAGTTTTCCCGACACCAGTTGACTGCCATGTCATGGCAGTCGACTGCTCTGAGTCGATGGTTCGATTGACTGGTTTAAGTCAGCTGAATCAAGTTGATCGATCACGGCATGGGCGGTCGGCTGATCTCGATCGGCCCGCCAAGGGACGATACGATCTGATGGCACTGTGCACAAGCACAGAATGGAGTCGACCTCGTTGAGGACTCAACTGATCGAGCACCAGTCGACTGATGGTAATATCAGTCGACTGATGTCAATACCGTTGGATGGAATCTAACGTGGAAAACGGCCGTTATTGGGCAACGACTACGGGATCAGTCGACTGATCGAGGACATCAGTCGACTGATCCTGTGTCAACGGGAAGAAACCCTCTTCCTCTATAAAAATGAAGGGGATGAGGCTTTGAGAGGCTAATGCTTGAGCTCTAAACTTCTCCCAAAGTGTCATACACAATTCCCTACTCTTCTTACTTGTTTTTACTTCAATCTTATTGTAAGAAGAGTGATCTTGATTGTAAAGGTTACCTCCACCTAGCTTGGTGCAAAGGAGAGACCAATAGTGATTGACTTTGGCGGAGTGATTCACCGTGGACGAATCGGACCGTGGATTAGCAGCGTAGCCGTGAACCACGTTACATCTCGGTGTTTGTATTGTTTTGTTTATCTTTTGCTTTGTCTTTATTTATATTTGCATATTCCGCTTACGCTAACGTTTTGTAGACGAGCAAAATACGATATCCAACGAACGAGGGCTATTCACCCCCCTCTAGCCAGCCAATTCGATCCCCAACAAGTGGTATCAGAGCTAAGGTCTCTCTTCAAGGACTAACCGCCGCGAGAGCACTACAAAAAGATGGCCGGCTCAAACATTCATCCACCGAAGTTCGAAGGGGAATTCGCTTGGTGGAAGAAGCGAATGGAGGTATTTTTTGAAACGGATTTTGATATTATGATTACAATGGAATCCGATTTTGTTTTGCCTAGGGATGAAGAGGGGAAGCCAATAGATAAGTCAAGGTGGACCAAGAGGCAAAGAGAGGAGCACATTGCAAACTCAAAAGCCAAGCACCATCTATACAATGTGCTTCCTCAACAAGAAATAAATAGAATTGGAGATTGCCTAAGTGCCAAGGAGATGTGGGAGAAGCTAGTAGAGCTTCATGAAGGCACTTCGGAGGCTAAACTTGCAAGGAGAGATCTCCTCCGCTCCCAATTATCCAACATAAAATTAGAAAAGGGAGAAAAGGTAACTTCATTGCATTCTAGGTTTAAAGAGATTTTAATTGGGCTAACAAGTGTAGGTGAAAATCTCTCCAACCAAAATATGATAATGAAAGTCATAGATGTTTTTCCCCGATCATCCAAGTGGAGTTCAATGGTGGACTCATTTTATATTTCAAAGAATCTAGAGGTAAGTACTCTAGATGAATTTTTCTCCACTATGGAATTACATGAATCTAGGCTTGAAGGTATACAAGAAGAGCCTAGAATCCAACCTTCAAGGGGAGTAGCATTGTTGGCAAACAAGGGGAAGAAGAAGATAGAGATTCCCTCCTCCTCCGATGACGAAGCTTCCTCCTCCTCCTCCATGGATAACACGGAAGAAGCCTATATGGTAAGGAGGGTAAGACGTGCTTTAAAAGGCTTTCAATTTAATAAATCTCATGATAGGAATAGAAGACAAAGGGGGAAAGTCATATGCTACAATTGCCAAGGAGAGGGACATATAAGGGATAATTATCCCCTCCTAAACAAGAGCAAATAAGAGAGGAAGAAAAAAGAAGAAAAGAAAAAGAAAAAGGGGAGTAAAAAGAAGGAAGAAGGAAAGAAGGCCAAGGAAAAAGGAAAGATCATGACTCTCAAAGCAAAGACATGGGATGACCTTGCTTCCTCTTCCTCATCCGATGAAGAAGAGCATGTCTACTCCAACCTTGCATTGATGGCTTTCGATGACTTGGATTGCTCCTCCACCGAAAATGAAGAATCAAGCTCAAGTGGGGAGAGCTCAAGTGAAGGGGGAGCCTCTACATCCTCCTCATCCGAAGAAGAAGAAGAGGACATGAAAACTATGGTAACACATTTAACTCCTAAGAAAATAGTTTCCATGATTTCTAGCTTAACTAGGGATTTATTTAAAGCTAAGAAGAAGAACAAAAGCATGCTAGATCAAATTAAGGACTTAGAAAATAAACTAGAAAAAGCATGCTTAAATGATGATAATATTTCTTCTTGTCATGATGATGCATGCTCACATGAATATATGTCATTTAATGTTAGTGATGCATGTATGAATAAAAATAGGGCTTTAAGGGAAAAGGTAGATTATTTGACAAAAGCCTTAGAAAAATTCACAATTGGCTCAAACACCTTGAACATGATAATTGGGAGCCAAAGAGCTAGTTTTAATAAGAAGGGCCTAGGATATAAAGAAAAGAAAAATGAAAAGGCTTATAAATGTCTAATTACTAGGGGACAAGATAAAAAGAAGGTAATTGCTAGGAAATGGATCTCCAAGGAGTATCTAGTGAACCCCATAGGAAAGAATTTATATTGGGTTCCAAAATCCATCCTTAAGGGTTAGAAAACCCCTAGGGTAGTCAACCATATGCAATTGACCTATATCATATTTTAGTTGACTTAGGATGACGGGACAACATTTTTAAATAGTGTTAGGTGATGATAACGTGCCTATAAATAGTTAATAATGCTTAAATCATGATGATTAATGTAATTGTTATGTATGTTTGCAATCATGATTTATGATTTTGAAATTTGACACATCATCATGAGAAATAGGGTTTAAATCATGCCTTAGGTGATATTTTACTTATTATCATGATATAATACCTAATGCATGATTACAATTTGATGAATACATGTATTTCATGATCATAATATGAATTTAAGTCATATATGTCTTTATGATCATGTTGAGTGTTAGGATGATACTTAACCTTGATATAATTGTATGAATATAATGGTTAAGTATATACAAATACCCTCTAGGATGCATCTCACACTCACCATAGGCTACTTTGATTGAAAACTTAGCATGGGTGAGATGTTAGGATGATACAAATGTTCACTAATGCCTATGGCATTTAGATGGTCATTTAAAGTATCAAAATAGCAATAATAGATCAATCATGGGGAAGACTTATGTTTAATTCATAGACATATTGTCCAAAGATCATGGTTGGATATTTCATATGTTTTTCAGAAATAATTTCTTAATCTAAAATCTATGTATTCATGTTTTGAAACAATTGGAACCAAAACTAGGTGTTAAACTTGATACTAAAATGATAAAAAACCTAGTGGTTTTTAAACCTTTTGGATTTTTGGCAAATACGTGAAAATATAATGATTTTTCATGAAGACCTATTTTTCACTGATAAAGAATCTTACCAAAAATATGTTCCCCAAATTTCATGATTTTTCGAATTTTTTAGAATTTTTAATGCATTTCTGAAATTCGGTTCAAAAATCAGAAAATTCTGAAATTCCCGTGCCAGTCGACTGGTAGTCTGAACCAGTCGACTGACGGCCTGAAAAATAGAACAGTAAAGGCCAAATTCAGATTTTAGACTAATTTTTGGTATTTTTCTTCTATTATACTTGATGCCATGAGTTTATAACTTAGTGTTAATCTTTTTGATGGTGTCAAAGGGAGAGAAATGATTATGTTTAAGTAAATTATGATAGGGGGAGAGAGAGTTTCATGGATTAAGGGGGAGTTGCATGTTGCTATATCAATATTTATGTTTACATGCTTTCTTACCTTAGAATTTTTATCAAATATTTTTACCTAACTTAAACGGATTGCCACACATTAAAAAGGGGGAGATTGTTAGGGCAATCTCTTGTCATGATTAGGTTTTGATGTGTGTGGCAAAGGGTTTAAGTTAGTTTGTTATGTTGATTTGATATGTGCGTTGAAGTCGTGCAGGACTTAGTAATTCGCACATTGAGCCGTGGCGAGTTTCACATCTCATGACTCGGGTCTTGAGTTGGTGAAGGATAGCTTTGCGGAAGCCGTGGGCTTGGAGCATCCGAGGGACCACCGGATGAGGAGCTTGGAGTGAAGCCGGAGGAAGTAGACTTCGAGGCAAGAGATGCGAAGGAGCATTGCAGAGTCGTGCGCCTGATGCTGCCGAGGGACGTGGCCGCGAACGAAGAGAACTTCGAAGGCGAGGGACTCCGAGAGATGAGAGTGAGCGAATGTAACCCGGGAAGGGGTAGCTCTTAGGTGAAACTTGACCATTTGGTTAAGTGTCGGATGAGTTTTTCCGACACCAGTTGACTGTCATGTCATGACAGTCGACTACTCTGAGTCGATGGTTCAATCGACTGGTTTAAGTCAGCTGAATCAAGTTGATCGATCGGTGATAAGCGATCGATCAGCCAAGGGGCGACAATCGGACCTCATTGAGGACTCGACTGATCGAGCACCAGTCGACTGATGGTAATATCAGTCGACTGATGCCAATACCGTTGGATGGAATCCAATGTGGAAAACGGCCGTTATTGGGCAACGGCTACGGGATCAGTCGACTGATCGAGGGCATCAGTCGACTGATCCTGTGTCAACAGGAAGAAACCCTCTTCCTCTATAAAAAGGAAGGGGATGGGGCTTTGGGAGGCTAATGCTTGAGCTCTAAACTTCTCCCAAAGTGTCATACACGATTCCCTACTCTTCTTACTTGTTTTTACTTCAATCTTATTGTAAGAAGAGTGATCTTGATTGTAAAGGTTACCTCTACCTAGCTTGGTGCAAAGGAGAGACCAAATGTGATTGGCTTTGGCGGAGTGATTCACCGTGGACGAATCGGACCGTGGATTAGCAGCGTAGCCGTGAACCACGTTACATCTCGGTGTTTGTATTGTTTTGTTTATCTTTTGCTTTGTCTTTATTTATATTTGCATATTCCGCTTGCGCTAACGGTTTGTAGACGAGCAAAATACGATATCCAACGAACGAGGGCTATTCACCCCCCTCTAGCCGGCCGATTCGATCTCCAACAGATCGTAGTAGGGTCATGACCTCATATATATATATATTTTATTTTTTATTTTTTATTTTTTTTGCTTGTGTATATGTGATGCATGCTAATAAATTTTGCTTGTATGTATATGATGCATACTAGTATATTGTTTGTATATATGTGATACATGCTAGTGTAGGATAATAAAGGCCTAGATGCGTATATGATACACATTCACAATTAAATTAGATTTTAATCGAATCAACTCAAAAATGCCTACCAAGTTTTGATACCCATCACTACCTCGATCATTTGTTGTTGTTGAATCTGTCAAAGCATAGCAACGCATATTATCTTGGTAGGGTGCGGAGGGACAATCTTGGTCCCGCCTATCACAACTTGGGTGAGAATAAGCTCAATTAAATTGAGTAAAACTAGTTAACTCAATTGGATCGAGTAATACTATAGACATATTCCAACCGTTGGAAAGATAGGGTAAGATCATATTTACACTAAATCTTGAGCGATTTAGCCAAAGCTAACTCAAGTTCTTTTGTAAATGTGGATTTTGATCCTATAAACAAGAGTTGCATAGAGATGTAATCGGTAATGTGTTACCTATCGATCATACTAAGTCTTGGGCAATTTAGCCAAAGCTAACTCAAGGCGTAGTATGATGTGGATCTTGTTCCGCGAGAATTATAGCTAGTTTGTATGAATATAGTAATGTGGTTTGACCACATCCATAACTCGATTCTACAAAAGTCCTATAATTCAGTGGGAGCATTATTTGATTAAAGACCTAATTAAATGATAAATGAAATATGATATTAATTTTCTGCATTGTGTATGTTGTAGATTACCATGTCGACAAACACGAACACTCTCTCCTTGCATTCTGTCCTTGAGAAGGACAAGCTCAATGAAACTAATTTCCTGGACTGGTACAGGAACCTGAGAATCGTTCTCACCCAAGAAAGAAAATTGTACGTCCTGGAGCAGCCCATTCCGGAGGCACCTCTTGCCACTGCCTTGCTAACTAACAAAGATGCTTACAAAAAGCATCAAGATGATGCATTAGATGTGTCATGTCTCATGCTCGCGACCATGAACTCTGAGCTTCAGAAGCAATACGAGTTCATGAATGCTTATGATATGGTTGAACATCTTCGTCAACTATATCAAGGACAAGCAAGGCACGAGAGATATGAGATCTCTAAGACATTGTTTCAGTCCAAGATGCAAGATGAGACTCCCGTAGATCCATATGTACTCAAGATGATTGGGTACATAGAAAACCTACAGAGGTTGGGATTCCCACTTGGCCAAGAGTTGGTCACTGACTTGGTCTTGCAATCTTTGCCACAAAGCTACAATCAATTTGTCATGAATTACAACATGAATGAAATTGATAAGCCACTGCCTGAGATGCTCAGCATGTTGAGAACTGCTGAGCTCAACCTTAAGAAGGAAAAATCTGACTCAATTTTGATGGTGCAAAAGAAAAAAGGCAAGGGCAAACCTAAAGATAAGGGAAAGTCCCAAGCCAAGGGCAAAGGCAAGGCACTGAAACCGAAAGGAGGGGTGGCCAAGGAAGGGACTTGCTTCCACTGTAAGGAAGTTGGACATTGAAAGCGTAACTGTAAAACATACCTGGAAGATCTTAAGAAAAAGAGAAGTGAGACTTCTACTTCAGGTATAAATGTTATAGAAGTCAATCTATCTATTTCTTCATCATGGGTATTAGATATCGGATGTGCATCTCACATTTGTACCAATGTGCAGGCGCTGAGAAATAGCAGGGTATTGACAAAGGGCGAGGTGAACCTACGAGTAAGCAATGAAGCAAGAGTTGCTGCTGTTGCTGTAGAAACTTATGATCTATCTCTGCCCTATGAGATTGTACTAGAACTAGATGAATGTTGTTATGTGTCTGCTTTGACTAAAAACATAATTTCGATTTTTTGTTTGGACAAGAAAGGATTTTCATTTATAATAAAGGACAAATGTTGTTCAGTTTATTTAAATGATATGTTCTATTGTAGTGCACCTCTAATGAACGGACTCTACATTCTAGACTTAGAGATCCCCATCTATAACATAAGTACCAAAAGGTTCAAGTCAAATGAGTTGAACAAAACCTATCTCTGGCATTGTCGCTTAGGTCACATAAATGAGAGTCGTTTATCCCAACTCCATAAGGATGAGTTGCTAGACTCATTTGATTTTGAATTATATGAGACATGCGAGTCTTGCCTTTTAGGCAAGATGACCAAGACTCCCTTTAGTGGACACAGTGAGAGAGAAATAAATTTGTTATGACTTATACATAGTGATGTATGCGACCCTTTCAATGTTGCTGTTAGAGGTGGTTACAGGTACTTCATTACATTTACTGATGACTTCAGTAGATATGGTTATGTGTATCTGATGATACATAAATCTGAATCCTTTGAAAAGTTCAAAGAATTCAAGAATGAAGTACAAAACCAACTTGACAAGAATATTAAGATACTTCGATCAGATCGAGGTGGTGAATACCTTAGCCATGAGTTTCGTGACTATCTAGCTGAGTGTGAGATTCTATCTCAACTCACTCCTCCTGGAACACCACAGTGGAATGGTGTATCCGAAAGGAAAAATCATACCCTATTAGATATGGTACGATCTATGATGAGTCACACAGATCTTCCTATATCCTTTTGGGGATATGCTCTAGACACAACATCCTTCACACTTAACCATGTACCATCCAAAGTTGTGATAAAGACACCATATACGATATGAACATGGAGAAATCCCAAGATGTCTTTTATGAGGATTTGGGGTTGTGAGGCTTACGTTTGACGTTAAGTCTCAGACAAACTGGGACCCAAATCCGATAAGTGCTATTTTGTTGGATATC
The DNA here is from genome assembly GCA_025175895.1 of Wurfbainia villosa. Classification (NCBI taxonomy): domain Eukaryota; kingdom Viridiplantae; phylum Streptophyta; class Magnoliopsida; order Zingiberales; family Zingiberaceae; genus Wurfbainia; species Wurfbainia villosa. Next base: position 23,185,181 of record CM045991.1, on the reverse strand, counting down.
CCAAGGACACGAAGGGATATTACTTATACATTCTCAGTCAACACAAAGTGTTTGTGGTAAAAACTGGGGTATTTCTAGAAAGGAATTTTGTTTCTAGAAAAACTAGTGGAAGTACGTTCGATCTTGAAGAAATTCAAGATAAGGACCATAGCACTGAGGCCTTGATGGAGGTTGAACAGGAACCACAAAGTGTTGTGGGTGATGAGATTGTTGCACAAAGAGTTGTGGAACAACCATCTGTTCAAGTAGACCTACCTCTTCGCATGTCTGATAGGGTACGTCGTCAGCCTGAGAGATACTCATTTCTCTTGTCTGACCATGATGACGTTATGCTCATTGAGAATGAGCCTACCTCCTATCAGGAAGCTGCGATGAGCCCAGATTCTAAGAAATGACTAGAGATCATGAGATCCGAGATGAAATCCATGTACACCAACCAAGTATGGACTTTGGTTGATCCACCTGAAGGCATCAAACCCATTGGGCGTAAGTGGATCTTTAAGAGAAAAACTGACATAGATGGACTTACGCATACCTATAAGGGTCGATTGGTGGCTAAAGGTTTCAAGCAAATTCATGGTATTGACTATGATGAAATATTTTCTCCAGTGGCGATGTTTAAGTCCATTCGGATCATGCTTGCTATTGTAGCATACCACGATTATGAGATCTAGCAGATGGACGTCAAAATCGCATTTCTGAATGGAAACTTGCTCGAGGATGTGTACATGATACAATATGAGGGTTTTGTAGATCCACAGCATACTGAGAAAGTGTGCAAGCTGCAAAGGTCCATTTATGGGCTAAAGCAAGCTTCTCGAAGCTGGAATCTTCGATTCGATGATGCGATCAAACAGTTTGGTTTCATCAAGAATGAAGATGAACCCTGTGTCTACAAGAGGGTTAATAGAAACACAGTTGTCTTCCTTGTATTGTATATGGATGATATATTACTCATTGGGAATGACATCCCTTCGCTACAGTCTGTGAAGACTTGGCTGTGGACGTGCTTCTCAATGAAGGACTTAGGTGAAACAACCTGTATTCTAGGCATCAAGATCTATAGAGATAGATCTAAAAGATTGCTTGGCCTAAGTCAGAGTACATATATTGACACGGTTTTACTACGGTTTACTATGTAGAATTCCAAGAAGGGACTTCTGCTAATGTCACATGGTGTGAGTCTTTCGAAGACTCAAAAATCCTCTTCTAGAGAGGAGAGAGACCGCATGGATAAGATCTATTATGCATCTACTATAGGATCTATCATGTACGTCATGCTGTGTACTCGTCCTGATGTCTCATATGCTTTGAGCATGATGAGTAGATACCAGTTAGATCCAGGTGAGCGTAATTGGATAATAGTCAAGAATATTCTTAAGTACTTGAGAAGGACTAAAGAATATTTCTTGATATTTGGAGGCGATGAGGAGCTAGCTGTAAAGGGTTACAACGATGTCAGCTTCCAAACTGACTAGGATGATAATAAATCACATTCAGGGTTCGTGTTTTGCTCGAATGGTGGCGTTGTGAGCTGGAAGAGTTCGAAGCAGGACACAGTTGCTGATTCTACAACAGAGACCGAGTATATCGCTGCATCAGAGGCAGCAAAGGAGGCAGTTTGGATCCGCAAGTTCATTACTGAGCTTGGGATGGTTCATAGCATAGCAGATCCTATAGAGCTCTATTGTGACAACAATGGAGCGATTGCGCAGGCTAAGGAACCTCGCTCACACCAGCGGACCAAACACATACTACGACGCTTCTATCTCATTCGAGAGATTATCGATAGAGGAGATGCGAAGATTTGCAGAGTACCCATAGAGGCTAACATCGCAGATCCCTTGACCAAGGCTTTGACACAGAAAAAGTATGATGGTCACACTAGATCATTAGGTATTAGATACTACGGTGATTGACACTAGTGCTAGTGGGAGATTGTTAGTGAAAGCCCTAGAGTCAATCATGTGATGATTGTTGTATGGACTTTATTATATCATATTCTTATTTATAAAAGCATGGTTATTATATTTACTTGTATTTGTGTCAAATAACTAAGTATAATAACGTCCTTGAGTAGAAGGTTCTTATCTATATCAATCGATTGGTTGAATCAATAATGATATGATATAGAGAACACTACTCTTAATCATTCCTAGTCAAGTATTAACATTCAGGGAAAATGTTAATGCGTAGAGACTAGCATGTAGGTAAACTCGATGACTTGATCTCACAAGTCATGGATATGAGATATCAAGTTGACATATGAGTATGCATTAGAGAATGTATACTGAATGACCCACCATGAGAAAGTATCATGGATCGTTATATGAGTGTCATATACTTTCTCATGTAACTATTAGTATGACTATTAGTCCTTGGACCTAAAGTCATCATGGTTCTCTACATAAGGAGTTGCATACTTTGGCTTCGTCAAACGTCACCCGTAAATGGGTGTACTATAAAGGCGATTACTAGGTATGTAACAAATTATGCGGAGGGATGTGAGTGATGTAGACGAGATATATCTCTCCTATATGACGGGAGTGACATCGTTATTCTTGATAGAGTGAGACCACGAAGTGCATGATCATGCCCAAATGAGTCAATATGAGATATTGAGCTCATTTGATTAAAGTGAGTCTATTTGGAGTTCAAGATATAGATTGTACCGAGGATGACACAGTCTATGCCTCAATTGGTAAATCTAGATGTTAAGGATAGAGGGACATTGTCACATATTGTGAGAGTCACAATTAGTAGTCACAAAGGTGATGTTGGATTTCAATATTCTTGTAACTTGGGTAGCAATGATGTGTTGCTAGATATCGCTCATTGCTTATGTTCCTAAATCAGTTTAGGAGCATTGCCAATGTTACAAGAGCCTATAGAGTCACACACAAAGGGCAATTAGATGGAGATTAGGTTCATATGATGAACCATGAGGATTAGGTTCATGGGATGAACCAAATTGGATTAAGAGTAATCCAAATTAGACTAATTGAGTTAGACTCAATATGATTCAAATGTTGAATGAGTCTAATTTAGATTTGATTCATTGAGTTGATTTAAAATAATGAATAGAGATTCATTAAATTAAATTGACTTGAATCAAGTGGTTAGATTTGATCAACCATGGGAGATAAGAGGTCAAGTTTGACTTGACTTGAGAGAGAAAATGAATGGTCAATTTTGACTTGACTAATTGTCATGTCATGGTGACTTGGCATGGGGGCCGCCCAATGATGATGTTCCACATCATCATGGACTAATCATGGGGTGCCACCTCATGAGGGAGACCAAGAGACATTGGCTCTTGGAGTTACATGCATGCATGTAACCCTCCAAATAGTGGCCGGTCACTTTAGGAGTGATGGTGCGAAGTTATTTTTGTGTGGTAACTTCATTTTCTTCCTTGGATCTTCTCTCTTCTCAAGCTCTTCATCCTCTCTTTTTGCCGTGGACTTCAAGGAGTGCTAGCACACTCTTAGTTGTCTTTTCTCTACCTATTGCTTGTGTGGATACCAATAGGGGAGTGTACACTTGACACTCTCGAGTTCCGGCAAACCGTTTGGACGAGCGGGATAAGAAAAGGACATCATATCGAGAGTAAACTCTTAACATGTAGATCTAGAGTAGATCTAAAGTTTTTAAACACGTACATGTAATTTTACTTACCTTCGCACGGATTCGTGGCCGACTTTCGAGGTTTCCGCAATGCAAAAAACGATTTTTACGACTCGGATAGTCCAACAGATATAAAATCACATAGTTATCTATGACAAATTGAACTAAGCAACTCATCCTCAAAGTCATTAAAAATATAATTTTTAAGATAGAGTTGTACCAATGAATAAAAATTAATTTTTAAAATTATAAATCTTTTGAAATATTTGTTTTTCTACCGCACTAATTCTGAATTGAATAATATGTTCTTCGTAATTTGCTTCGTTTGTATTAAGTGTTGAGGACAAATAAATCACTTTAATGCACCAATTAAAGATATAATCTCAAGCGACAGATTATTACTGTGAATATAGAAGAATTTTGTCGGACGAAATTTATATTTCATTTATCTCTTCCTCTGTTTCAAGAATATCATGATTAAATTTTTTAATGTTGACCGTGGAATTGATGGCGGAGACTTCTGGAACGAAAGTATCAATTTTTTCGAAGATTATTAAGTCTTAAGAATAATTTATTATAAAATAGAGTAAGTATAATAATTTTTTCTTTCTAAAATTTCAGTGAAAATTTTATACGGACTGTCCTTTTAAAATCATTTCTTTTTTAAAAAATTGAAATCCGTCAACTTCATAATTTTCGTAGATTTATTCACAATTATTATGAAAGAGATAAATTATATAAAATCCTATGAATCACATGACGATCAAAATACATGAAACCATATGAATTCATAAAAAAAATTTATATTTTCTTCAAAATCAATTTTTTATTTTATTGGTAAATTTTATCGTGTCTTAATTACCACGCCATCCGTCCGCGAAGACATTCAAAATCACTTTCTTCGAAGATACTTTTTTTTGGCGTTAAAAAATTTTCATCATCGTCATGTCTCGACACATAGAAGGGAAATGGATAAATGAACTTAGGTGACATTTGGTTGGAAGGTGGGAATAGGAATGAGAATGAGTTTGATAGTAGATGGGAATGAGAATGAGTTCTGTCATTCCAATAATATTGTTTGGTTTATAAATTGGGAATGAGAGTGATCGACGGTTGGCGGCCGTGATCGGCGTCGACGCGATCGACGATGACCGACGGCACGGCGACCGACGGTGGGCGATCGGCGATCGACGATCGGCCAAACCGATCGACGATCGGCCGACGACCGACGACCGACGACCGGCGACCGACAACCGACGGCGACCGGCGACCGACGACGATCGACGATCGACCGACGACCGATCGGCGACTGGCCGACGACCGACGGCCTGCCGACGACCGACGACCGATGACCGACGACCGACGATCGACGACCGACGACCGGCGGCCGGCCGACTACCGATGACCGACGGCCGGCGATCGATAACCGACGGCGATCGACGGCCGGCGATCGACGGCCGGCGGCGATCGACGGCGGCGATCGATCGGCGCGCGATCGACGACGGTCAATGATCGTCGAGCGAGCGATGGGCGACGGCGAACGGGAATGAAATCCAAACCCCTCGTGTGAGATGGATTTTGTTGATTCCCAATTATTTAGAATTGATTTTTAAATCCTCCTTACTAAAATTATTAATCAAATATTTTATATGATTTACATTCTCATTTCCTTATTCTAAATTCACCAACCAAACGCCACATAATTTGTAAGGGGTAATGGGAGTAGGAATATGAGTTTTAAACGTTGTATAAATATAGTGGATGGTCACTCCATAATTCATTTGAATTTGCACTGTCGTTATATTCTTAAAATACTTAAATTTAAGGTAAAATTATACTAAATTTTAAAAACCAATTTATCGGAAAATCAGGCACAAATGTAAATAAAGTGGTGCAATTTGTAGAATTTTATATTTATTTATTTTAAAAATAATAATAGCCAATTTTTTGGCGAAATTAGCGATTCGAAGGTATTGATCAAAATAGTAAATACCATTTTAGTCTGATTATAATGAATAGACTTAAAAAAAAGTCCCAAAATTTAAAAAAAAAATCCGGAAATATATTTCTAAATAATGACAATAATAATAATTATTTTTATTTAAGAGGGAATCAGTTTCCAGAACTCCTAAAAAACGGAATGCGGCGCCGGCGATTCGCACTGAAGCATATGGCGCAACCCTCTTTTCTTTCAGTTCCTCATTTCCCTCTCCCGTCGTCTGCACTTTAATCTGCGGCATCCGCGCGGCTATTGGAACTCCTCATCGATCATCCCGCTTTCAATTGCTTCCCTGATGTCGTCTCAACCCGCTGCGGCGCCGGACACTTCGCCGGCGGGCGGAGGTAAGAGGCGCAAGGGACGACCGAAGGGATCCCTTGGAAAGAAGAGGCATAAGAGACTGGACTCCATCATAGATAGTCCTAGCCTCTTTTCCCCTTGCCCAGTGTCGCTCGTGGAAGAAGGCGCTGGAATCCGCCGCAGTTCTCGCGTCCGGCGTGCCCCTATCATTCTCGATGCTTCTCCTCCTCTCCGTCGCCGAAGTAAAAAACAGGGTCTTCATGACTCGACCAGATCTGGTGTTGGTAGAGGTCGGAGGAAGAAGTGGGGAAGAGGTGGCGATCAGGATGGTCGAAAAGAACGTCAGTCGGTTTCGGCTTCATCACAAAATGCATCTCCTCTTGTTGACGAAGCAAAGACTTTAGAGGAGCAAGTAGAGGACTGGAAGTCACGACTTCGATCTAGGGTTGGGAAACGAAAAGGAGGTTCAGGTTATTTTCGGGATGATTCTACGAGAAAAGAAAAGGGATCAGCGAAGCAGGTATCATCTGAAAGTGGATTTGATTCACAGGAAAGACCATCTAGTAGCAGGAAGAGAAGAAAGGTCTCGAGTGATGATGTCGAGGTGATTGGTGAAGAAACTAGGTTTGAAGATGAGAGTTTACCTTCCGACGATGAAGGAGATAATGGTGAGAAAGCCACCCAGGAAGAGGACGCCAAAACTGTCACAGATTCACAAGCACTTATCGATCCAAACAAGGAAATTGAGATTTGTTTACCATCCGAGGCAGTTAAAGAGAACACGGAATACACAAATGCTGATGAAGAAGTAAATCTTCAACAGTCTGAAGAAAGAAAGGTAATACCATATCAGCAACCAGTGGAGGTTAGCCCTGAAAATCAGGAAACCATCGCTCTGAGTGAACATATGAATGACAAGACTATTGAGAATAAGAGCATCATAGAGGAAGCTAGTTTGAGGGCATCCATCACAGAAGAAAATCAAGCAAGGAAGCACATAAAGGAGGGTAGGAGGTGTGGGTTGTGTGGGGGTGGTACTGATGGGAAGCCACCAAAAAGACTTGTTCAAGAATCTTCAGGTAGTGATAATGAGGCCTACGCAGGATCTTCAGCTTCAGACGATCCAAACTATGACATTTGGGATGGGTTTGGAGATGAACCAGAATGGCTTGGTAGGCTTTTAGGTCCCATCAATGATCGTTTTGGCATTCCTCGCATTTGGGTTCATCAACATTGTGCAGTTTGGAGTCCAGAGGTATTCTGTGTATCTATGCTTCTGTTTCTTCTCTTATACTATTCGACTGTAACTTCGTATATTTGTCTCTCATTCTTGATTGTAGTTGTTCCTAGTTGTGAAATCTATTTCTTAATTTTCTTGTCCATCTCATAGTGGTTTATTCTCCCAATGGTAGTTTTATGGTAGGCAATTTCTAACAATCTTATCTTAGTTTTTTGCCGTATGCCTTCTGAGTGAACATGCAGGGTCTACATATGTATTTTCCATTTATAGTTCTTATACCTAATTTTTTTTGCTGATGCAGACAATCCTGAGTGTTGGTCTTGGGGTTCATTCTTGCTTTTCATTTGTGAATCTAGTCAAACCTCTAGTTCCTCTCTCTCAAAATAAAAAACAACTGTGTTAGTTCTGCTGTTTTCTTATAACTGATATTTGATTGTTAAGTGCAAAAGTTGTGTTTGTCTTAGAGTTCAAGTTGCCACTCTTCACTCTCTCATTTTCTGTAGTTAGTATTTGACATGACTTATGTTTCAGGCCCATGTTATTGAGGCTGTTTCCTGTGAGTTTCATTGATGATAAGTTGTGGCTCACAATTATGTTTGTGCTTGTTTGTTATGATGATACATCTATTGCTTCTTTATACCATTGAACATGGATTATTTTATGTGATTCCTATATATACAACCTATTAATATTCTATGCTTCATTTTTTGTTAGATGACTTGTTTAAAACTTCTTTCAAGTTTTATCTCATTAGATTCATGATTTGAATTGGTTCTTTAGTAATTGAAACATATTACTTTCAAATTGTATTTCTGTTTCGTTTTTTATTCCGCTGCTCTAGCTGAATTCCCATCAATAATTACAGGGAAAACTTTAGGCGAAGTGACAATGATCAATACAGCAGAATTAATATCTGTATTTTGAATGCTTGGTATTTTAAATTTCAAAATCTTAATGAGTTTATATTCTGTTGGCATATGGAAGCACAATTGCATCATTTTTTTTACAACTGCTTCACTAGAATAGAAGCATACCTTTATCATGTTCTTTTTCTTATTATTTGAACTATGTAAGTCCTATGCTGCTGTATACATCAGTATACCACTACTAGAGCAGCTTATATTTTGATTCTTTTATCAGTGTCACTCTTATGCATATTTGTCTTTCAACTCTTTTCTTGAACTTTATGTATAGTCACGATTATGAGAACATAATGCCACAGAAATAAATTTGTTTCCTTTTGATTATTTTGCCTCAATGACAACCTTGAGTTTGTTGCATGCATGGTTGTTCTTCCAGGTTTATTTTGCTGGCTTGGGCTGCCTGAAGAATGTTAGAGCGGCCCTTTATAGGGGAAGAGCACTGAAATGCAGTCGTTGTGGAAGACCTGGTGCTACCATTGGTTGTCGTGTTGACAGATGCCCTAAAACTTATCATCTGGTTATATAATTGTTCTCAAAGAAATTTTTTGATTTCCTCTTCCCAGTATTCTTGATTCTATGCTTCCTTTATCTAATATGACTTTTCTTCCTTACTTTTACAGCCTTGCAGCCGTGCTGAAGGTTGTATATTTGATCATCGCAAATTTCTCATAGCATGCCCTGATCATAGGCATCTCTTCCAACCTCGTGGCACTGAGCGTGCTCAGCAAATTAAGAAAATAAAATTGAGGAAGTTGAAGTTAGATATGAGAAGGCATGCGCATGATGCATGGAGAAAGGACTTGGAGGCTGAAGAGAAATGGTTAGAAAATTGCGGAGAGGATGAAGAGTTCTTGAAACGTGAAGGCAGGAGGCTTCATCGAGACCTTTTAAGAATTGCACCTGTATACATTGGGGGTTCTTCTGAGGATGAAAAGTTGTTCCAAGGTTGGGAATCTGTTGCCGGCCTGCAAGATGTCATCAATTGCATGAAAGAAGTAGTTATATTACCTCTTCTCTATCCTGAAATGTTCAGTAGTTTAGGCCTTACACCTCCTAGGGGTGTTCTATTGCATGGTTATCCTGGTACTGGTAAAACACTTGTAGTTAGAGCTCTGATTGGTGCATGTTCACGCGGAGATAAGCGGATTGCTTATTTTGCACGCAAAGGTGCTGATTGTTTGGGAAAGTATGTTGGCGATGCAGAGAGACAACTAAGACTTCTTTTCCAAGTAGCTGAGAGATCTCAGCCTTCTATCATTTTTTTTGATGAGATTGATGGTTTAGCTCCATGTCGTTCTAGGCATCAAGATCAAACCCATAATTCAGTTGTTTCCACCTTACTTTCCTTGCTAGATGGTTTAAAATCTCGAGGTTCAGTTATTGTAATAGGTGCAACTAATCGTCCTGACTCTGTTGATCCTGCTCTTAGGAGGCCAGGGAGGTTTGATCGTGAAATATATTTTCCACTCCCTCAATTGAAGGATAGATCTGCTATTCTTTCACTTCACACAAAGAATTGGCCTAACCCTGTATCTGAACCTCTTCTTTCTTGGATTGCAAATCAAACTGCTGGTTATGCTGGTGCTGATTTGCAGGCACTATGCACCCAAGCAGCAATGAATGCCTTGAAAAGGAGTTGTGCATTTCAAGAACTGTTGTCTTCTGCTGAAAGATGGTCTGGTGATGGAAAACTTCCTTCCCTTCCTTCATTTAAGGTCGAGGAAAGGGATTGGTTGGCAGCACTTGCAGGTGCTCCTCCTCCATGTTCACGTAGAGAAGCTGGGATGGCAGCAAATGATGTAGCCTCTTCACCTCTCCACTCTCATCTTGTTCCATGTCTTCTGAAACCACTGTCAAAGCTTGTAATTTCATTTTACATAGATGAGCGAATCTGGCTACCTCCTGCATTACTGAAGGCATCAGAATCAATAAAAAGTATCATCATTTCTACTCTTGAACTGGCAAGAATTAACACTGGCCCTTGGTGGTCTCATCTAGATTCTTTGATTAACCAACCATCTGTTGCGAATAAGATTGGGAGAATACTTTGCCGCTATGGTCTGGTAGTTGGTGGATCAAGAAATGGTCAATCTTATGCATTGGATGATCATGATAAAGATTGCCAACTTGCCAATTCAGATGTGCTTAAACCATCAGACATATCAAGAATAAATTCTATTGAATTAGGCAAATCACATGGATTTCGTGCTTTGATTACTGGATTGCCAAGGTCTGGCCAGCAACATTTGGCTAGTGCTCTCCTTCATGGATTCAATGGTCATTTAGAAATCCAAAAGATTAATCTGGCTACTATGTCACAGGAAGGACATGGGGATATTGTTCGTGGATTGACTCAAACTCTTTGTATGTTTTTATATTCCTTCCAAGTTATCTAATTATAATTTGTAGAGGTCTTAGCATTTAGCTTCTGCACATAACTAACTAGTCAAGCATGCTGTAGGCAATTAATACTTATCATGTGATATCCGTTTTAATTTCGTTGTTAATTCTTACAACTCCACCAGCTGGTATTTGTTTCCAAAACTTCCCACTATGCTTTTATTATGATGCACCCCCACTCCCCATCCCCGGACTATAGGTGTTGTTTTCAAAAGTAGAAATCTCAATAAAGTTGCGTTTGTTACCCAGCTCTTCCTGTCCATGTCATGGGAAATAACCTACTCAAAGCTGAGGTGTTATTAGTTGTTATCTGGTGATCTATATGGTTTGCAATGCATGAAAATGCAATTAGTTTCTTCTCTGTGTCCGCTTTTATCTGCGTGTGAATACTCTTGATTTAAATGTGACTTTTCCGCCACTTTATTGGAAGATGGGCGTATTAGTTCTGTTCATTTGGGGATTGATTGTTTAGCAAGTTCTAAACATTGATATTGCCAACATGTTCTTAAACAGTGAAATGCATCAATGGTGGAAGATGCGTGATCTATATGCCTAGAATTGATCTCTGGGCAATTGAGACTGCTGAGTCTGCTGAAACCTATCTAGATACTTGTGATGTGTCTAATGTTTCAGAGGTCAATGGTGTGGTCAGAGTTGCTTCAGAAGCATGGAATCTATTTATTGAGCAGATGGATTCTTTGACAGCACCTGCATCTTTAATCATCATGGTAAGATTGACATCTAATTCAGGTTGCTAGGATCTTATATATTTTCTTTTACAGTTCAAACCTGTGGCCTGCTTTTCAAATTTTAGTTTAATATCTCAATCATGGTTTAAAATACCAGCTAAAAAACTGATTCTCCAACCATGCATTTGTTACTTGGACATTATCCTTGATGAAGTCTTTTGACTTTTGCTCACGTTGAAGCATCTTAATCCTTTGTTTTGTCTTTCATTGTACTTCATTTAGCAACATTTTTATGTGTGCTTTAGACCTATGGTTCTCCTATATAGTATCTACTCTTTTGGATCAATTCTCAATATGCAAGAATTGATTCATTTCTCCAAAAAACAATCTAGAATGTTTTAAAAATCTTAACCTTATAAATACTTTTTACTTCTGGAAATTACTTTCACATGATCATGAATTTTATATGATTGTTTTATATGAATCTTTTTCACAATAGGCAGAATGACTGCTTCAACTTGTATATAATTTAGGGTTTTGTTATATTCAGCTAAGCAGACTGCTTGCATCTCATAGCTTGTGCAAAATTTTCTGCTCATATTAGCCTTTGCATAGGAGAAAATGATTATAAATGTAAGCAGAAAATTTTCTAAAAGCCAATATTTTCCGTGGTTATCATTTCTTTCCTTTCAGAAACAGTGAATTATTAAGCCAATGGTTTCAACTTATTTTTCTCAGTAAGTATACACATGTCACATAGATGTGCATCGCTGGCAAACTTTTTTGACTTACCATAATGCCATGTTTTTTTTTCCCATGAAGGTGCTTTCATATGCAACAATATTTGTTGACCATTTTGTTTGTATTAACCTCATTATTCTTGTTATCTATTCAAGGCTTTTAATCCCTTTTGTGATAACCTTTATTTAACAGGCCACGTGTGAAATGCCTACCCATGATCTTCCTTTTGGAATAAGGAAATTCTTTACAAATTATGTACCACTTGGTCCTAGTTTGGTTCCCTCACAACATTCTATTCCACGATTTTCAGTTGATGTAGATGGAAATTTCAGCTATGAACTGTTAGTCAGTTTATGTGCAGCAAAATTAGTTGAAAATCTGCTTCAGAATTATATTCAGTTGATGCATCAATACACTCATATGGATAACTGTCACAGTTCTTATAAAACCTTTCAAATTCCTGAAGCTTCAGAATCACGAATGCAATGCATAGATGCCAAAAAAATAGTTCCTGCATCTAATGAACAGAAGGATACTGAGCAGATAGCTACTATTGGTGAGGCTTCCTTGATGGATAATCAAAAGCAGCAAAATTTAGGTGATGATCAGGCGCAGCCCCTGCCATCTACAACAGGTCACCACATCACTGACATTAAGCACAATGACTGTCAAGACTCGGTTGTAAAAACATTCAGTAAAAGTGTGAAGGGTGGTTCCATGTTGGGAATCACCACATTTGGCTACCAAATATTGCGTTACCCTCATTTTGCAGAGCTTTGTTGGGTCACCTCAAAATTGAAAGAAGGTCCTTGTGCTGATATAACTGGTCCTTGGAAGCATTGGCCATTCAATTCTTGTTTGGTGAATACATGCAGCATGCCAGAGCAGCTAGTTTCTGAAGGAACTAGCAATACGAAAGACAGGGAACTATCTGGTACAGTCAGAGGACTAATAGCAGTAGGTTTATTGGCTTACCGTGGTATCTACACATCAGTTAGAGAAGTTTCCTCTGAAGTCAGAAGCGTTTTAGAACTCTTAGTGGGACAGATTCGTACAAGGATTTCAGAGGGGAAAGATGCATTCCGTTATTTTCGAATTCTTTCACAGGTGGCTTATTTGGAGGATATTGTTAATTGTTGGGCTTACACTTTTCGTAGGTAATTTCTCATTTCCTGTGCATGCATTTTATTTGATCTTCAATGCTAGTGCAGTTGCATGCCTACTTCATGCATTGCCACCAATTATACACATTCATTTAATTAATTAATTTTTGCTGATTGTAAAATTTATTTCTCAACAAAAAACTGAAATTACAACAGCCTCATAAATTAAGCATGGAAACTGTCGCGCTGAATAAACCTAATACTTGTTCACTAGAACATTAAGTATTGTCACTATTACATGACGGTGAAGACATTCTAGAGCATGTTAAACTATAATTTAAATCAGATTACATTGCCTCAGATATATCCATTGGCTATGTATTACATATGCCCTAATTCATAGATCTAAATAAAAGTAATAGAAGCTTCTAAAGATAAAACTCTTCTTAGGCACTGGATTGCTAAATCATCAACCAGAATAAAAGAAACATTTAAGTAACATGGTATCAGTAACAAGTTAGTAGGGTTTCCATGAGTCAAGGCTGAAGCAGTGAAAGTTTATGGAAAAAAGAAACAGATGATATTATGCATGAGGACATGGATATTGAATGCACGCATAAGATACGAGTGGCCAATATAACTCTTCCACTCTTTTAGAAAGGGGTTCACATGTGCCACAATTTGACATGAACTCACCATAATCATCATAAGGATGGTTAATCTTGCCATTGCCACATATGACAACTCTGATCCCAATATGGATTAATGTAGGAACCTAGAATATCAATATTATTTTTTCGCATCATGGAGAATTGAGTGTCCAAACATGAGTACATGAGATAAACAAAGGAAAGAGATTGCCAAATTAATGCTATGTCATTCATTGTCATTAAATAACAGAATGGTTTGATTTTTAAGTTGTTTAATTAACTAAAGGGGCGACTCTTATTTACTTAGTTAACATATTTCCATTTTTCATACATTATTTTTGTATCATCATAGATGCATCCAAAAAGAAATAATCACAGATCCTAGGTCATTTCTAATAAGAGAAATTCTTACACGGCTTAGTAAATTCATAAGTTTGAGGGTACTCTTTATTTCAATAATTACATTCTTATATCAGAAGCATACTCTGAAACGAGAATAAAAGAATGAAAATTTCAAGGCATGAGAATAATTAACCAAAATGTCATGTGAATAAACTAAAATCAGATATGATTTAAAGAAGATTTGAAAGAAAATAGTTCACTGGAATTGTCAAGAGAATAATTGCAAAAAAAATCACTATTTAACTGAAATTATAAGGCCTGAGAAAAAGAACTATAGCACATGCACCATCTAAGGAGTTGGGAAAAGCCTACCTAGATCCATAATTGGTATGAATCCTTCTCCTTCTACCAGCAGAGTTGCTTTATTTGAATGATATGCACATCTAGAGAAGCCAATAATAGCAGAGAGAATCATTTAAAAATGCATACCTTAAAGGCCCTAACATGTATCTTGATTGATTGGATTTCATTCACATATCATTCTAATATTTTTCTTAAAATATTGAGTCATCTCGAATTCATAATTTCACTAATAGTGTGGCATCCTAGCTCAATCCCACATGGAGAATTTTAGCTAATAAATAGGGTTATAAACTTGAAAGGCAAGCCACTATTAATTTGGACTTGAACATTTTGGGTCAATGATTAAGTGGAATAAATTATCTATGTGACTTGTGACAATTATTATCAGAGCAAATTTGAGTAGGGAAAGACTGCTTGTGTGACCTTGGAGCTATACTAACTACGGATTATTGTAGGCTATGAGTTTGAACCTTGATAGGCATGCATCAAGCCTGAACCAGAGAAACTATGAGACCCTAGTTTAGCTCATCGATTTGGAGAATTGCGAACCAGTAGGAGGCTTTATAATCAAAGACAAGTAAGCTTCTACTAACTCACGCTTAGCATTTTGGACCAATCCTTGGGTTTTAATGACTTAGTTCTCTCTACTATATGGGTCATGACATGTAGCTTCCTTCTTCATGGTAAAGATGATTTAGAATTCTCTTTCATTCTATGATATGACCAGTATCCATGTACTTTATATCAAACAACTCGAAACCATGTGCTTCATATCAACATGATCCAACAACTTCCTTCTTTTGTAGAAAGGATATCAATAAATTATGAGAAGCTTCCTTAGGAGTTAACCAGTTGTTCCTCCATATTTCTAGAAAAAGAATATCTACTTCTACATTTTAAATTAAATGCTTTCTTTATTTGTAATAAATCAATTCAAATTTATTAAAGTTATAATTCCTGGCAAAACCTACTGTTAATAGCTTGAATATTTTTTTCCCAGCTTATACACCCATGTCAAGGATGACTGGATGACCTGTGTTAATTGTTGTTTCTTTTGACTGACGTGGTAATTCTTGTTAGATTAATTAAATCATGACAAAACATGTCCAGATTGCATATGTTGGTTGGTATACCATGTATAGATCAAGGTTTTAAAAGCCGATTCGTTTAGCGAAAGCACGAAACATTCGTTCGATTCGGGATCGAAGCGAAGCGCCCGCAAAATGCCGTGTCACGGCGGATAGAAGTGTACTGGAAGCACACGAGTAAGCGGCGGCGGCGGCCTTGAGCGGCGGCGGCGGCGGTACGGCCTTGAGGCGCGTCGCGATCCCTGCGCGATCCCGATCGCCCACATTAATTAAAAATTAAATTTATATAATTAACTAATATAGAAATTATAATATAATTATAATTAAATAAATTATTAATTAAAGTTTGTTATATAATATAAATTAATTAAACCGTAAATGTAATTAAATAAATTATTAATTAATTTATATTATCGAAACAGTATCGGCATGCACGATACGATACTGAAACCGTATCGTTCCGATCACTGACTGAAACCTCGGTACGGCTCGACATTTAAAACCTTGGTATAGATATATTAATTAGTCTCTTTGTTAGTTGTCTTGCAATCAGGATGTTGAGTTGATAAATTGTGTTATTTTTCAGTTATAATAGTCGTATGGATCAGTGTCTACTTTTTTTGTCATTAATTTTCATTGGGTTTCCTTTATTCTTGAATAGTTAGGTAACTGAGACTTCATTTCAATAGTTAGGTAATCGAGAACTTGTTATTCCCTATATTTTTTTTTTCTAAAAAAAAGAATAACAATTGTCTCTAGCTTTATATCCTATATCTCTAGATTTTTATTCAAATTAAAAATTTCATCTAAAGAACTATTTTTATCATTATTGAACAATTGAAATTATAAGAAGCTATCCTTTTATGTATGGAGTTTTATCTATAGGGTTTATCCCCTTCCTTTTTTCTACAGCTTACCAACAGAGATTCATAAAGGACCTCTAAATACTAGTACAACAATTCCAGATGATGCATTGGTGGATATTGTGTCAAATGATAAACTTAGTCCCAAAAATGGATTAAGCATGCCAATTGATCCGACATGTTGTGAATCTCAAGCTATTTTGATTAAAGAAAATCCTACTGAACTTGTGAAGGTTGTTGAATATAATAATCTGATTAAAGGGCCTCAGCTATTATCTACTCCTGAAGCTTGTGTTAAAGACAATTCTCCATCCAATTTGCATCTAAGTTCTGAATCTGCAAGTGCACCAGTGAGTGAAAGCAGAACTAATGGATTTGAGAGCCCATTTTTTAAAAGTCATTGTGTAGATCATTCTAATGCTTCACAGAAGACAGCAAACAATTATCCATCATTGTCTAATGTCTGTGTTGTTGACATCTCGGACAAGGAGATTCCGTCTTTCTCTGGGAGAGTTACAAATCCTCAGAATGGCCTAGAAAACATTTTACCATCAAATGGGCTTATTACTGATGAATTGGGTACGTCACCTGACCGAAATGGCAGCCTTTCAGCTTCGTCGGATTTTTTGTGCCTGTATTGTTGTTGCTGCAGTTGTGTGCAAACATTGTTCGTGTTGGTTCGCCGTATACTCTTTGATTCCTTGAATTCAATTGATCGTTCTTCAAGGGTTGATGATGTCCATGACATTCTTGCTTCATGTTGTTCGAATATTTTAGCAACAATTAGAAGGTGCCATGAATCTCCTAGCAGATCTATTAATCAGAACCCAACTGAAAGACAACCCTGTTTTTGTCAGACTGAGAGTGACAAAATGCTCAAAGAGACATCTGGCTGTTTTTATGAGAAAATTGGATTTGTACCTGTTGAATGTGTCCATTTAAGAAACAGTAGTCAGATTGAATCAGCAAATTCTGAGATGGGTTCGCTAGCAGGAGATATAAAATTTTTTCTTAAAGATGGTATATTGATGCCTTTAGACGCCCAGATAGGCATCCCACTCCATTGCAAATTTGAAAACCTATGCCTCTCATCTGTAGTACAGACAATATTAATCCATAAGCAGCAGTTGGATTAAGAAAATGCATTTGGTGTCTGTTGATTGGAATCAGTTATCTTCGTTGGAGATGCACAAAATTTTCAGCATTTTGATCATGACTCGTGTGTTTCCCACTGGTTATTTGTCATGAAAGTATTTAGGTGAAATTGTTCAGGTGCCCTTTTCTTTGATATCCAAACATACTCAGTATAACCCCTTTTTTTTTGAAAAAAGAAAAAAGTTTACCAAAGTGAATGTTTGATAACATTCCCATCGAAAGGTCTGACAACCTCTCATCTTCCTGATACAAATACACAAGTTTTGGATACTTTGCTATGTTCGGTTGTACAAGTGTCAGATGATGACTGGATGCCGTTTTGCTGGTTTTGCCACTTGTTGTGCAGCATTGTTCATGCAACCAGACTGCTTTTTCACAACAGCTTGGGGCGAGGAAGAGGGGACATGAAGCATGAATTATCCACACTTTTTTGTCGCTTGCGCTCCTCCCTTACTCCTAGTTATCCAACTACACCAACTCCGGTCTTTTGGTACTAGTGCCAGTGCCATATATCTGTTATAATTGTTCTCATTTACAGAATAGCTCATGTCTCCCTCGCAGATTTCTATCTGACGCATGAACCCAAGTAAGAAACCTGGATGCTCTATTGAATGAAGACCGTTCTCATAAATTAGTGCACTTAAGAATAGACTTAAACTAGTAGTCTAATGTGCAATTCTAGAGGGTATTCAGATCAAATAAGTTGCGAACCAAAGAAAGTATCCTTTGCCATCTCATGAGTTCAATGTAATTAAAAGGTTAGCTTGAAGTCGTATACGTTGACCCTCCTTGGACTTGGATATCTTTGTTTATTGTAACATGAAATTGTAGTAGTGGCATTCATGTCTTCCAGATACATTATCCTTTTGTTCTGAACTTGTTATATAATTGGTTCTTGTACTATTTGTATGTTTGTCACCAGAGGTTTCAGAAACTTCTTGCAAAAGACCTGTTAATTTGCAATTGGTACTGGATTTGCATTATCGATTTTTGTGCATATCTTACTGCTTTGTTCGAATCTCTTCCGAAGTAATGTTGGTAGCATTTTGTAAGTGCTTCAGCGAAAGTACTGCTTATCTTGCAAGTTTGAACTATTCATTTCTATCTTCCATCGTTGTCGACATATACTAATTTAACTTGGCACACGATCCAATCATTGGCCTTTAAGTTCCCCCAAGAAAATTGATGAGAATTTATTATAGTGGTCTGGAGCCGGTTAAAGCACGGCTGTGTTGATTTTTGAACAGTTGCATCAGTTAAAAACATTATCGAATCCATGAACATCATTTATATTAATCCCTTTTTGTGAGGCCTATTCCAGTTGCGCAGTATCATGTATGACAATGCAAAGTACATATTATGCTTTTGTGCGCTATAATTTACCAATAGGGTGTAGTAGGCAGATTACAGCGGCAACCAATATGAAACCTAACTTGTGGTTTACTCCACCCGTGATACAATCTGTATTAACGAAGGAGGTAAATCAAGAATTCAAATGACAGATATAAAGGAGAAGATCGATTGATAATTTAGAGTCACGATCTCTCCGAAAATTAACTCATGTCCATTTAAAAATTATTCTTTTATATTTATCAATTAATTAGTCTTGATAAATGATCATTTGTGATTTACTCGCTCTCATATCTATGGGATCGAAACGAACAAATTATTAACTTTTTTGCACAAGGATGCATTTGATCAATTGTTACGAACTGGTAACTCAACTGTTCTGACTGTGGTTTGTCTTTATGATTAATATCAATTAATAATAGCAATACAAGCAAAGGGCCATTGATATTCTTACGGTGATTATATGAGATGAACAAGGACAGAGCAAAACTTTGTTCAACTTTAAGCTTGCTTCAGTTTGATTTGGGTAGCTAAAGTTATATGAGATAATCAGGGCGGGGGGCCTCCTCAAGGGACTCACCCTCTCCAAAATCTGTGCTGGTGGGGGTACCTTGTTTGCTAGGATTGCCTTTTATGGGCCACATCAAGAGCTAATGATTCATTCTGATATGAATAATATCTGGAAGAGTCTAGATAAAGAAAATATGCCAAAGATGCAAGTTCAACATCTTTACAGAATAAAGGTGGACTCGGAGTTTTGTTGCTACATTTCAGCATAATACTTTTATGAGCAAGCATAAGTTGAGTGCATAGTTTAAAATTTTGAGTCATAATGAGTAAAATTTATTATTTTATCTGTCGTCCGATACTAATATAATACCAGTATAGCAGAGTCATGCGGAAGCCATTGTGATATCACGTCGATCTCCATGAGTTTGCAGAGACTGTCACGGTATTGTGAACAGTCACCATGGATTTCAACGACTCCGACGAAGGAATGCGTAGCGCGCGTAGAATGAGCATGTCAATTTTAATAAAAACTTAGATCAAAAATTTTAATTGACTCCAAATTATAATTCAAAATTTAATAATAATATTTCATTGATTTAAAATATCTATAAGTTTATTTATTTATTATGAAAAATAATATTTCTATTATTAAATTTTCTTTTAGTTTATTTTTTTTAATCCTATACAATCAAAATTAATTAAATTAGTCTTGCTATTATAATTATTTTTTAGATATTTTTTTTTTAAATTTTTATGTCTTTAATATTTGTGTTAAAAAATTTATTTTTAATTAATATATTTTATAATTAAACACTGTTGGATTTGTGCAATATTAAATTGGGAAAAAGTGCATATGATGTAGAAGGTTGGACATCCCTTCTATAAAAAAAATATGTAAAATCGTCACATTAGTAGTTTTCCATCGCTACCCCTACGTATAGAGGAAAATAACCATGTACCAAATAGCTAGCACAGAAATACGAAATCATCGATATTGGACATCCCTTCTATGCTAACAGAATACATGAACTTGTAGGTTATAGACACAGTTAACTTGAAAGAATTTGAAGAGAAAAATTCTCAATTTAAACTAGCTATGTCATGGAGATACTTTATGATATTTTTAATGTAAATATCGTATTTCGTCAATTTAATTGCATGTATTTTGTAATCAATCGAGAGGTTGTACATAATAATCTAGCCAATACGAATGTCTCATTTTTACTTTTTTTTTAATGAACTAAATGACAATTTCTTTGTTTCGTTTATGTTTTATTTTCTGTTAACCGTTACAGAAAATTGTAGTCTATAACATATAATTTTTTTATGTCACAGGTAGAAAACACCTCAACTATCTATATCTATTGATCTCCTGGGCGACTGAAGAAGTACAGTAACTGGGAATTACCATCCACGCTTCTTTGCCACCGTGAGCTTGGCATCAATATCGAGCGATTGCAATTGGATCGGAATTCAGCACAATTACAGTTGCAATGTTGGGATGCGCTATGACTACGATCGGATTGGATTTCAATTGTGATCCGATCGAAATTCGACCATAATCTGATTAGATCGCGACTGAAGTTTGGCTCTATCGTGCACGGTCACGACCGGGCCAAATTTCGATCGTGATTTGATCGTATTCCGATCCGATTATGTGCAATCGCGATCCGATCACGACCGTGGATTTGTTGCAGGTGGCAAGGACAGCGTAGGTGATTCGACGGATTCAAAGATTGATTATAATGCGCTCGACAGAAGCATGATGCATTCACATTTACTGTGCATTCCACATGATCAGACGATAGATCGAGCATTGTATGCGGTTGAACAGACAATGGATCTAAGTCACATGCATGAAAACGTTGCACAGTCAATCAGGTAGCTTTCATCCATTAGTGTAAAAGGCGATTCGTTCGTCTTCAGCGCCCTTGTTAGTTTTGCAATCAACATGAAGAAGATAAATCACGGAGAATATATTACTCAATTTAAAATCAACACAGTAAAAGACTAGACATCCCGAAAAATTTATAGTCTTCGAAAATTGATCCCGCACAAGCCACGAGATTTTCCCTGTGGGACAGGTAGCTTCCACCCATTGACCTTGAAAGAGAATCTCTTGATGGAACAGAGTACACCTTGTACTACTAGATATTGAACGAATTGATGCTTATGGCACTCGCTTAGATTTCTCCCTCATCATTGTCAGCATATTTTCATATCTACTATCATTGTAAAATACTATTATGGTGAATCTCTAATGTTAAGACAATTGAGTCTTCAAAGAATCTTTGCATTGTGAATTACTGGCTATACACAGCTGACCATTATTCATAATTGCAGGTTTCAGAGGCAGAACTGGAAAGCCATAGGTCAGAGACTTTGGTGTCGAAAGATGGATTAAAACATTTACTTTACACGTTAGAGTCTGTTAATTTGATGAAGCTGATAAGAGGTAGAAGGATGCTGAAAGGGAGGCAAAGAGAGAAACTGATTTAGCTGACATGGCTTGAGCATAAGTAATAGCAGCTCAAAAAGAAAAGAGTGAAGCCCAAAGATTAGCAACGGAGAGAGTGATCATAATTGAAAAGGTTAATATGGAAAGAGAGAAACAGACAGTGTAAGTCCGTGGCAGTTCGTGGAACCGCCTCGAGCACGCACGGCTTGAAGCCGTGCGTGCGTCTCCTTCCCTTAAAAGGGAAGGAGTGCGTCCAAAGCGTGGGTTCGACAGTGGCTGCTCGGCGAAGAGGGTGAGAGGCGTAGAAGCATTCGGCGGATTTGGTTGGTGATACTTGAGGTATTTTCCACCGTAAATTTTCCTCCGATACAAGCCAAAATCACAAGAACAGGTATATTTTTCTACAATGGCATCAGAGCAATTAAATTCTGGATATTTTTTTTGTTTACCTGTTTGATTTCCTCGCCGGAGCGAACAGAGAACAGAATTTCTCTGTTCTGGTTAAATCGCTGCGCGGCACGGTCGCCGTCGCCGGCATCCGGTCGCTCGGAAGCGACGTGGATGCCGACGCCTCGGCGACGCACGGCTTCGGTCGGTGGGCGTCGTCGGAGGCGACGCGACCGCTGGCGCGGAGGTGACGGCGACGGCCCATCGCCGCTGGCAGCGCGCTGGCGCTTCGCGATGGCGACGGCCTACGAGCGGCTGCGGGCGTTAGGCGATAGCCTCTGAGGTGGCGCGACCATCCGGCGGAGGCGGCACGGCCCATTGGCGCAGAGGCGACGGCGAGCGGCCGCGCCAGCCAGGCCATTGTATTGAGCTCGCAATTAGGGCGAACAGCGCTCCGGGAAATTTTCTTATTTATTAAAAAAAAAGTTTTTTTTATTAATCTGTTTCGTACAGATTAATTTTTTTTTTATTGAAAAAAAAGGTTTTTTTATTAATCTGTTCCGTACAGATTAATTTTTTTATTTAAAAAAAAATTAAATTTAGTTTGATTTAATTGGGCCTAATTAAATGGGCTTTGAATTTAGTTTGGCTTAATTGAGCCGAATTAAATGGGCTTTGAATCAAATTTTAAATTGGACATGGGTTCAATTAATTTGATTCTAACAAAAGGCTAAGTGTCCAATTAATTTACACAAGAAATGTGTAAAGTTGACTTTGGTTGACTGAACTCATAACTATGGTTAGATGGATTGTTTTGGAACAATTGGAATCTGACGTGGATAACTTAAGGATAGAACTAGTTTATGACTGTCTATGGGTCAAAATTGATTGATCAATGAGTCAATTAATTATAACCTAAAATTCAAGAAGTTTAGTTCTTCTTGATATATGTGTATTTGTTCTGTGCCTCGATTAATTGGAATATATCGGTATTTGTACTGGTTTTGTCGGTTATGTACTGACATGATTTATTTCAATTTTACAGATAGCGCGGATGTATACCACTATGACGGCGATGTGTTCTTGCTTGTCGGTATAGGGAGGCTATCGAAGATTTGGACTATGACCCTTACCATGGAGTCCTTGGACATATTGGGAAGCTGGACAGACTGTTTTGGAAGCTCGAGATGCAGGAGTTTCCAGTATTAGACAACTACAAGATTTGGGCGTTGATTCGTTCATTGCCCGATAATCTTGCTGACGCGGCACGACAATTTTGGGGGTTACATGAAGGACGTGTTTATATACCCAGTTGTGCACAGAGCTGATTAACTATGCTGACTGTGAAGAGGATTCTGAAGAAGACCCTACGGAGGATTTTGGTTCTCGAATAGTGAAGTCTTTAAAGGATTACATCGAGCGTGTATGTTTGCTGTGAGTGTCCGTGAAATCTTGTAGTTGAGTCGGACGGAGGAACATGTCATGATTCTTTGCGCTAGGGCTTGTCCTAGTGGGAGCAGTAATTGCTTATCTAGTCTATTATGAGTTATTTTTAGTTTATGAGTAGGAAGAATGTAATCTGTTACATTCTTAGTAGACTTTGTTATTTGTTAACATTGTACAACATGTTTATTTTAATGATGTGTTCATTTAAAATGATTAGTTCATTTAATGCTGTTAACTCTACATGATGCATGATTATTGAATATGCTCTTGATTAGTTCAAATGAGTATATAATGATATGTTCATTTAATGTGTAATATCATGCTGTTATAATGATTAATATCATTAAGTGGGGTGTATGTAATAAATATATCAATATAAGTCTGATTGACACATACAAATGATGAGTGATAACGCAGTTGTCACTTGATTTTGTAAACCAGATCAGATTTATCTTGAGTTTATTTTTGAGATTACATACATAAAAGCATACACCGAGTAACTAAATAATGTGCTTATTTATGTTAGGTTATGACAACCAAAAACATCATAGCTGAACTGAACAAAGGTGAAAAACTGAATGGGGATAACTATAAAATATGGCACCTCAAGATTCAGTATGTTCTTGAGGAACAAAAAGTTCTAGAGGCTGTTAATCAGGTTATGATGGAACCTGTTGAGAGTAATGCAACACGATGTGAGGCGTGACCTTGATGCCTATAAGGTATGGAAAAGGAAGGATTCCACTGCTAAGGGCATATTGATAAGTTCAATGGTGGATGACCTAGTGTTAGAGTATGAGTCATATCCTTCAGCTCATGCAGTCTGGGTAGCCCTTAGAGAGAGATACAATGGAATAAGTCTGAGTAAGCTTCGGCAGCTGACGATCAGGTTCGACAACTATAAGAAGCGCCCGAATGCAACGATGGTTCAACATCTCAGGGAGATGTCTAACATGATTTGGGAGGTGAGCGCCGGTCATGAGTTAGCAGATGAACAGCGAGTTGACGGTTATTCGTTCTCTTCCCGATTCTTGGGAGACCATGAAGCAGACCTTAACTCACAGTGAGAGTATTAAGACTTTCGCTGATGTCTCACGGCATGTTGGTGGAGAGAGAGTAGAATCGCGAGATTTACGAAACCTATTTGTGCGCAGGCTCTACTGGATCATCTGGATCCAAGAAGAAATGGTACAAAAAGGGAAAGGAAAAGAATAAAAACGTTGCTACTGCTGCTGGGAAGGATCAAATCAAGAAGAAGAAGACAGGGAAGAAACCTAAAAGCAAGTTATCTTGCTTTAATTGTGGCAAGAAGGGTCACTTTGCTCGGGAGTGTACTGAGCCAAAGAAGGTAACTTCTAATCTGTCTTCTGAGCATTTTGTTGCTAGTACTGTGTTGATGGCTGATTTTTATCCTTTGTGGATTATAGATTCGGGAGCAACCAACCATGTAGCTCGAGAGCGGGTTACATATGTAGAGTACCACCGGATACCTGCTGGCAACAAATGGATCTATGTAGGAAACAATGCAAGAGTCGAAGTCAAGGAAGTCGGCACTTACAAACTTAACCTTCGTGGTGGAAGTACTTTGTTTCTACATGATGTCTTGTATGCTCCAGAGATTCGAAGGAATCTTGTATCTGTTACTTGTCTTCTTGATTTGGGGTACTCTGTAATTTTTTTCAGTCGTTGTGTAGAACTTAAGATTGACTCTGTGTCAATCGGATATGGTTTTTTATCTAATGGTTTTATGGTACTAGATGTGGTGTCTGATGTGAATTGTGCGATTCATAGTTGTTTTTCAAACATTGCTCTTACTAGTAATGCGGATATATCTGATGAGGTTTGGCATGCTAGATTGGGACATATAAGACAAGATCGCATGAATCGATTAGCTAGAGAGGGTTTGATGGGCTCTCGTGCTAAGATTAGCTTGTCCATATATGAGCATTGTCTTGCTGGAAAAGCAACTAGGAAATCATTTGGAAAGGCTATAAGAGCAGACTTGTCATTGCAATTGATTCATTCGGATATTTGTGGTCCGATGAGTGTGAAGGCTAGGCATGGAGCTTCCTACTTCATTACATTTATTGATGATTTCACTAGGTACGGTCATGTGTATTTGATTTCTCAAAAATCTGAAGCGTTGGATTATTTTATTCGTTACTTGAACGAAGTTGAGAATCAAACGGAACGTAAGGTTAAGGCCTTACGCCGAGTGAGTGAATATACATGCGATTTGTTCAAGACGACATGTAATGATAAGGGGATTATTAGACAGCTAACGATCCCAGGAACTCCACAGCAAAATGGGGTTGCTGAAAGAAGAAATAGGACTCTTCTTGAAATGGTTAGGTCTATGATGGCGCAGGCTAATTTGTCGGTCTCCTATTGGGGAGATGCATTACTAGCTGCGACATATATACTTAACAAAGTGCCTTCAAAGTCAGTTCCATCGACCCCATATGAACGTTGAACGGGCAGAAAACCAGATTTGAGCAATCTGAGACCACGGGTGGTGCCTACGTTCATGATAGTTCTCACAAATATGGAAAATTCGGACCTAGAGGTAAGAAATGTATATTTATAAGATATTCTGAGACCTCAAAAGGTTATGTTTTTATAGGTGAGCAACAAGATGGAACAATCTCTGAGATTGAGTCTAGAGATGCCATTTTTCTAGAAACTGAGTTCCCAACAAAGGGTGAAGTTGATAAGACAGTTCCTCTTTTTGAGGAGGATGAGTTGTTATCAACAAGACAGATGTCCAGCGGGATACCTGAACCTAGTCAACCGAGTGGGAGTAATATGTCTGATCACGGGGTGACTTCTCAACAGCCCAACTTATGGAAAAGTGTTCGTAAGATCATACCTAAAAGGAGGTTTGATATTGAGAATGAGGCAATGATGACACTCCCAGTTGACGAAGATGAACCTCAATCAGTTGAGGATGCGTTGGGATGTAGAGTTAAAGATAAGTGGAAAAGTGCAATGGAAGAAGAAATAGAGTCAATGATTCGGAATCAAGTTTGGGAGTTAGTCGATCTTCCTCCTGGCCGAAGGGCTATTGGGAATAAGTGGATTCTCAAAATTAAGAGGAAGTCTGATGGATCGATTAACCGATACAAGACTCGTTTGGTTGCAAAAGGATTTACCCAAAGAGAGGGTATTGACTTTGAAGAGACATTTTCTCCCGTAGTGAAGTTTGTGTCAATCCGAGTTATTTTGGCCTTTGTGACACATTATGACTTGGAATTACATCAGATGGATGTCAAAACCGCTTTCCTTAACGGTGAGCTTGACGAGGAAATCTATATGGTTCAGCCAGAAGGTTTCGTTGCTTTAGACTAAGAGGATAAAGTATGTAGATTGAAGAAATCTATATATGGGCTGAAGCAAGCGTCAAGACAATGGAACATAAGATTTAACAAAGTGGTTTTATCTTATGGTTTCGAAATGATCAATGAGGATCATTGCGTTTTCCTAAAGAAGGAAAAAGGAAAGTATGTCATTTTATCATTATATGTTGATGATATGCTGATAGCAGGAAATGACATAGGTTTTGTAGTGGAAGTCAAAAAGTGGTTGTCTTCTCAATTTGACACAATAGATATGGGAGAAGCTGAATACATCTTAGGGGTTAAGATCATCCGGGATCGATCAAAGAGACTTTTGGGTTTGTCACAAGAGTCTTATATTACTAAGATGTTACAACATCGCAATAACATGCAATGACACCTATTGAGGAATGCTTTTTTGAGCAAAAGTAGGAGTCCCAAGACTCCAGCTGAAATAGCCGACATGAATAAAAAACCATATGCCAGTGTCATAGGTAGTTTAATGTATACTATCCAAATAAACCCAGATCGAGACATCGGAAAGCGATTAAAAGGATATTGGATATCGAAGGTGACGATAGATTATTGTCTCATTATCAGTCGAGATATGAGCCTAAAGGGCTATTCAGATCTGATTAAATTTGAAGACTGGATAATAGAAAATCAACATCGCTATGCGTTCTTGTTGAATGGTGGCGTCATCTCCTGGAACAGCAAGAAACAGGCCTGTGTGGCTTTATCTACAATGAAAGCTGAATATGTAGCATGTTCAGCAGCTGTACAAGAAGCAGTCTGGTTGAAAAGGTTCCTAAAGCATTTGAAGATTCGAGAACGGTGGGAGTCGATGTATCATTGTGATCAGTGCGATAGCTTTTTCGATGATCCCAAATATCACAAGGGCAAGTATATTGCTATAAACTACAACTTTATCAGGGATATTGTGGCTAAAAAGAAGGTTTTCCTTGAGTATATCCCTACACGAGCTATGTTTGTAGATCCTTTTACTAAACGATGACTAGATAGTCATTTAATGAGCATAGAATGTAACTGTGATCTTGTAATGACAATTGAATATTATGATTTGATTGTTTGAAATGCTAGTCATAATCTATTGGTATGTTATGTTACATTCTAGTGATAAGATCTCGAATGTTGGCGGGTAGTGATTGGTCCTCTCACGTGACAATCATCTCTATTATTCGCGTATGAATAGAGGTAAGGCCGATGCTTATAGGTCGACCTATGTGGTTGTTAGCTTTGGAAGTAAAATTTGTTACATTCCTATAAGTTAGTCGTCTTGATATTTGTATTAAGATAAGATCATTTTGTAGTAAATGATCAAGTAAATGAACCACCATTTCTTGTATGCATTTTTGAGCCAGATTAGAATTCATATGTTGAGTTCTGGATTCATGTGTTGAATTCTGGATTAGACATTGGGAATGTCTAGATCGAAATCTGTACGATGTTAATTTGAGGAAAACATGCGCTCTTTATTGGTAAAGAGGACGACATCGTAGCATGTGAATCATACCGCATGTGCTAAGACGACACTAAGGGTAGTAGGAGAATGGATCCCTGCTTCTCTACTATGTGAGTCATTTGAGATTATATGTTGATCTCAATATTTGCCCTTTGTGACTATTTAGGTGTCTATTTGAAGTTTTGATCAGGGTCTGCTACTTTAGCATGTAAACCTATTGACTATGGATGATTCGGTCTATGGAACATGTCTAGGAAAGTGATTGATTAAAATGAATAGATTCACACTAAAAAGGAAGATTAAATAAGTTTACATCTAATGAGTATTATTCACTAGTCGACTCTTTTCTGTTGTGTACAGAAATGTTTGTGAATATTTGAAATATGAGACATGCTCTTGATTTGATGATCAATATAAGGGATTAGAGATGTTCATATTGATGTAAATAAGATTATTTAATCTGGGTAAAAAGCAAGACATGAATGTTTCAGGTAAACGGTTATGTACCACCAGAAATATGATTTTGTATCATCTGGAAAATGACTGTGTGTCACTTGGGAAATGGTTGTGTGTCATAAGATAAATGATTTTGTACCATCTGGAGATGACTCTGTGTCATCGGGAGAATGATTATGTATCATATGAAGAGTGGCTAAGTTAGGCGTAACAACTTCTCTTAGCATGTATCACTTTATGAGCAGCTATGTAAGGTGTAACAACGTTCTTAGCATTTGAACGTTGATAATGCTTCTTGTCATACGAACCATTTTCTGATTTGATGTTTCATTTAGTCTTTGTGACTATTAATCTCTGTTCTATTAGTCTTTTGGGACAATAGATGTTGCTTCGATTTAGTCTATGTGACTAAACACCTCTTCTAAAATGGTCTGCGTGATCATTTTTGTCTGTGTAACATACCTTGGACGAGTGGGAGATGTAAGTTCGTGGCAGTTCCACGAACTGCACAGAGGCAGTTCGTGGAACCGCCTCGAGCACGCACGGCTTGAAGCCGTGCATGCGTCTCCTTCCCTTAAAAGGGAAGGAGTGCGTCCAAGGCGTGGGTTCGACAGTGGTTGCTCGGCGAAGAGGGTGAGAGGCGTAGAAGCATTCGGCGGATTTGGTTGGTGATACTTGAGGTATTTTTCACCGTGGATTTTCCTCCGACACAAGTCAAAATCACAAGAACATGTACGATTCGGTAGTTCTTTCTTTCTAAAGGAGGAACATTATGATCAGAGTCCGGAAAACCAAGAGTCCAAGATAGAAGAAGATTGCAGCAGATGGAAAACTCAAGCGAGAGCTCATAAAGGATGGATTTGGTGCACAATTGTTGGCACAGAGAAACACCAACAAGAAGGATATTCTTGCATTGTATCAGAAGCATGTCGTTCAGACGTAGCTGTTTCATGCTTGCTTACTAACTCAGCATTCACTTTCTGAACAATAGTACACAAATGATCTTAGGCTTGCCACTTATGTATTGTCGGTTTGTCGTAAAGCTCAGGACCAAACATCAAATATTTTTGGGGACCTGTGTCGTGCATTGTCTTCCCCTTTCCCTTGTTCATGCCTATGCAATTTTATAGCGTTGACTGCAGATTGCTTCCTAGTATTTCTCTCCGTTTGTTTTCATCTGTCTTGTCATTCTCTCAATTTCCTGCAATAAAGGAGAATATTTCAAGATGCGGCAGATCAATTCATCTTCCAATCAAAGATGGATGATTTCTAAAATATAATTTTTTTGCAGTGCGATGTCATTGTTGAGAATTTTTATTAGTGGCCAGTGTCTCACCGCCTTAGTCATTATCGAATTAATATTGATTTGACACAGAAAAACGTATACAAACATTAATCAAAAGTCAATGCTGCTCTTTCGACATTTACGTTACAGCTTTCAGTTTCTCCAAGGATAAAGAAAGAAAACTATTATAATTACATACACGTAAAACATATTATTGAAGTTAATTTCAGGTTAATCATAAGAATGCTCGATATACAAACGTTCTCTCTCGCTCTCTTTCCTGGTTTTTGCCCTTCAAGTAAGAAAGGAAGCTCCACTAGTACCGCCATGCATGGGAAAGCCATGAAGCATTTGGCTTTGGCCGCCTTGACCTTGAATGTCATTGTACGCCATCAAGGGCTGCTGCTGACTATAATAGTCAACTCTTCCATCGTTCTCGTCATCCTCGTCATTGATCACCGTTTTATGCTTCCCTTCGAGTGCGTTAACGTCGACATCTTTCATGGCCGGGGTGCATTGCCTGGGCTGGGTCTGGTAGAAGACCTTGGAGACCACCAGCTCTCCGTCCTTCTCCTCCTCGTCGACGCCGAGGTGGTACTGGTGCATGATCCAGTTCGTCTTCTGGGGCTTCCGCTGCTTGCCGTAGTTGGTGTAGAGGACCAGGATCTTCTTGAACCCCTTCAACCGGCCGCCGGCGGCGAACACCGGCCTCGTCTTCCCGGTCTTGTGCCACCGGGTCTCGCTGCCCTGCGCCTCCGACAACGTGCTCTCCACCACCACCTTCCTCCTCTTCCGCGTCCCCGTCGTGTACGCTCGAGAAGGCCGGTGGAAGAAGTGCCGCACCACACCGTCTTCTCTCACGCCTATATATATAATTAAGGTATTGAATGTGTTCATTTTTCGCAAAAGAAATTCAAAGAAATGTGGATTTCGTTTGATGCGAACATTCTTATTTAATTCGGTCTAAATCTTGGCCAGCAAGACTCCAAGAAAAAAAAAAAAGTAAAAGAAAGCAAGAAATTCATCAAGACGAAATATATATTGTGATTTTGGTTCGATCAGCCTGATAATATAAAATGTGCATGAATAATAATAGAGAGGAAATATATATATATTTTTTTAATTTTTTTTTTTGATAAAATTGGAGTAATTAATTATCACATGGATGATGGATCACAAGAGGATATATATAAAATCATAATTTTCCTAATGCTCAATTTAATTATTAGTAATTAATAAGTAAATTTAACCATTACCGGGGAGTTTCTCAGGGTGAGTGTAGCAGATACCATTCTCGCCTTCAATTGTGGGAATGAACTCGTCGATGAGATGATGCAGCCTCAGCGGATCCGCCCTCGATTTGCTCTCCAAGTGCTCCAGCAATTCCTGATCCGTCGGGTCAAACTTCAACCCCGCCGGCAGGCCCGTAAACCCCTCCACCGCCGCCGCCGCCGCCCCTGCGCCGCCGCCACCGCCGCCCTGCAGAAAACAATCAACGCGAAACGTTTCTATAGTTTTACGTAAAAGAAAATTAAAAGAGAGAGAGAGAGAGAGAAGTTGAAGTAGAAGATCAGACCTGTGGCCGTGGCTCGTAGTGGATGCGGTAGCCACAAGAAGGGCAAGCGGTGAGAACTGTTCTCATCAGCACCGTACTCGAAGAGCTCGAATCGTCGTTGTTGCTTCTCTCCATATTCTCCATCTTGGATTGCACCATCTCATGTTTGTTTTGCCTAATTAATTTCCTCTTTCTCTCTCTTTCATGCACCTTCCCCACCGGATGGTAAAAAGAATGATAACCGAATGAAGCCAAGAAGGAGGTTAAAGGGAGAGAAGGAAAAACAAAAGAGAAAAAGAAAAGAAGAAAGAAGTTTGTTCCCTCCTAAAGCTGTATATATGTGTAATTTCGTTGGTCACCCTTCTTCTCTTCGATCTGATATATCTAATCAAATGCATGCATGCTCCTCCAGAAAACACAAAGGGAAAAGGAAATTAAGGACAAAACAAGCGCTAGCTATTTGTAGACGGCCGGGGAAGAAGGGAGAGGAGAGATACTTGAACAAGTAACTACGACTTGCTTTGCTTGTCCTTCAAGCTAATTCACCTTGTCATTACATATTCAACCGACTAAATCGATATCAAATAAATCGATTTTTTTTTTAATTAAATCGAACCGAGCAAAATTTTTCATCAAATCGAATTGATTTTGCTAAAAAAATTTGATTTTTTATGAACAATCGATTGATAGTTCAAATCAGTCGACTTATTATTCAATCAGTCGACTGAATCCAATGGACAAGAGCACAACATGTTTCTTAGTATAGTTCAAATCAGTCGACTGATGGTTCAAATCAATCGATTGATGGTATAATCAGTCGATTGATATTATATATCAGTCGACTGCTTCAGTTAAAATCGATCGGTTCGGTTAAATCAA
This sequence comes from Wurfbainia villosa, assembly GCA_025175895.1. Lineage (NCBI taxonomy): Eukaryota > Viridiplantae > Streptophyta > Magnoliopsida > Zingiberales > Zingiberaceae > Wurfbainia > Wurfbainia villosa. The sequence goes on along the minus strand of CM045991.1, from coordinate 23,152,554 downwards.
TTTTTTTCGATTTAAACTCGAAACCGAATTGAATAAATCGAATAAATCAATATTTTTTAATAAAAAAAACTAAATTTCCGATGGACCGAACCGAACTTTCAAGTTCGATCGATTTTTTTCAATTTAACTGACTGATTACACACTCCTAATTTAGATATTCAAATTGTATGATCGAGTTTTAGCCACTGATGAGCTAGAAAAATCAAATATATGTGGCCTGAGGCTAATTATTAACATTTATATTTATATCTAGTGCTAATTAATTCTAACTTAATTAGGACAGGGAAGGTCAACAAACCTTTGGCCGGTGGCAATTAATGGAATTGAACATATTGAACTAGGTAAATTAAGGAAGTAATTAAAGAAGAGAGGTAGAAGAATCAATGATTGAGTGGAGATGGGGCAAGAGCTGATTCGTGGGACGACGTTTCACCTCACTGAATGAGAAAGAGGGAGAGTGATCAGGTCCTTCGGCTCCGAGGTCAACCTTGAGTGTCTTCCAAGACATACCCTTCACTCAGCCATTTGTATTAGGTGGTCTCTCTCTCTCTCTCTCTCTCTCTCTCTCTCTCTCTCTCTGTTTGTAATGAAGATATAATTAGAGTCTTCTCCTCGAATCAGGGTTGACAAGTACCCGCATCTGATATAATTCATCGACTTGCTTACGACAAATCCAAACATCATGCGATTGTGTTTGAATGATAATGATCGGCCGGATCGATTTGAACTGTGTGAATTTAGTAGTATTCAGCATAAATTTAAATTTGCAAATATATATATATATAGCTAGTAGACATTCATAATCATATTTGATTTAGAATATTTAAATATAAAAGTATACATTCTACAAAAAAATTAATTATGCAAATATGTCATCGTTTCGTAAGGATTGTTGAATATTTAATTTCACAAGTACATATTTCTTATTCTCCCTTCCAAATTTGCAGGATCAGTTAGCTTTAATTTTATTACGCTGAGAGTTATTAATGCGATACATAGGAATTGACTAATTAATATTGTATCACAAATGAATAATCTTAAAAATTTGGATGATTTGGTATCTGAGATATAATTGGGTTGCTTCTTCGTACGTAGGAAAATCCAACAGAGACAATTTTTAAAAAATTTCTCAATGAAAATAAACTACGTACGTATGGAATTATTCAACTTCAAATTAAATTAATTACGCATCCAATTCATTAGAAGAAGACATGCAGTGTTTAATTTGGGTCATGGCCGGACTCGTAGGTATTGGATTTGAACTTCTTTAATTATCAGCTTCATTTTTTGGTCTTAATTAAGCTTGCGATCTTTGCGTCGATTTTGCGCATTTTTTATAAGTAATTTAGTTAACCCCCGTGTATGATTTTGTTGTTCCGTTTGTTAATACAAGTAATTAATTAAGTGAAAGACCAAGAAAAAGTTTAGCGAATCTAATTTAATAAAGAATAATTTAACATGATTTAAATATTACATGCAATATAGTCTTACATAAATTCATTTAAATGATTTCTAAGGTCCGTTAAATTTAACTGGTTTGTTTGGAGATTTTAAAATATAATTTAATTTGATATTTTATTATATTATTTTTTATTAATTATAAGATTTTATTTACTTTGAAATATATTTACTTATATTTGTATTGATCGGGACGGTCGTCGTTGTCGTCTGATGAAATAGTAGCGGAGGACCATCAACAACTACGACAGTTGTATCGACAATCGATGGCGGTGGTGGAGATCGAACATCGGCTACAGTGCACAGTCAATGATCGACGCCGACCGACAGTGATGGTTAGAGATCGACGACGACCAATCGTCGATGTGACCAAGCTTGCTGTCGACAGGTCCGACGGTGATGACAATCAATCGGGCAGTGGCGACAATCGGTCGGGCGATAATGACGATCGGTCGGGTGGCAGCGAAGACGACCGACCAGCGAGCAATGACGACGACGACTAGGGTTTTATTATATTAGAGAGAAATTAAAATTTGATAAAACTTAAAGGGTATATTTGTCCAAAATAATAAAAATTGAAGGATAATTTTGAAAATAAAATATTATTAACTCCGGAATTAAACAAAATCTTCGTTTTCTTAGATAATGAGATTCCGGAGTATACAATCTAATTTGTTTACGTTTGTTGACGTGATAGTTATCTTTTATTATTTGAGAAACAATTTAAACTTCGAACCAAACAGAGAGATGAGATATAATTTAGATGAATAATCAAGGTTATCCACGACTATCTGAACCAAATCCTCTCTCACGTACACATGGACCCAAGCAGAAGAATACGACGATCTTGGCAGCATGGCCCATGGGCCGAGCTAGCTACTTCTAACCCGGCCTGAACCGGGTCAATAGGGCAAGTTAAGTTCGGCTGTCATGTTTGGTATGACCCAACTTGTACAGGTCAAGTTGTATCAGGATCGGTGTAACGGGCAACTCCGAAGGTACTAATAAGTGGCTTGGAGGTAAAGTTAATGTCATGTGATTTTATGGTTACATATTCAAGAAAAAAAATAAGACTTTGTACCGAAAGATAGATCGTATACGTAATAAATATTTGAATTATTAATTAATTGGTGCCAATAAAATGAAAACATAGACTTTGACATGAGCCAGAAATCACAGCTAGAGCTAGGGCCTTTTAACATATAGAAACAGCCACACTGTTCTCTCAAAATAGCGTCGAAATGCTGATATATTCGATTATAATATAGTCGCACTGATCAGTGTATCTATATATAATCTCTTAATGCTACGAATTATAATAATTAATCTGCATTTCCTTTGTTTCTTTGAGATCGTGATAGAATATACACGAGAGATCAACTTATCTAACACATATCATTAGTAAAATGAACCTGAGAATTGACATAATTAAAAAGCTGAAACGTCTACATCTTCTTATTCAACGTTGTTGGAAGGACTAATCGGTTTCCACTTTATAATTAAGACTTTTTCTCGCGGACAAATTAAACTATTGGATAATCCAATGCAATCGAGAGGGCATGTATAAATAGGTTCGCCTGTACGCATGGCTTGATACTTACTCATCTGCTAGGCGAGGCAGCAGGATGAGAACACTGACCTCATGGCTCATCTTGGTGGTCGTTACTGCTCATTTCCTGGGCACGAATGAAGCAATTAGGCCATTACTCATGGAGGCGAGAACAGAGGTAAGATCGATCTCCAGCAGCGACCTAGCACAAAGGTTATTAGTGTGGAGGAAAGTCAGAGTTTTGATAATTAGTGACAGTAAGAGAGATGTGCCTGGAGGACCAGACCCTCAACACCATCGTTAATCAATTCATTCACTGCGTCATTATTGCGTTGTAGTTTATGCTGCATCCACGCTTTACTCAGCTACTATAAGTTCATATCGAGTTGATACTCGGATAGAATTATTACAATAAGCAAGATTCGAATATCTCAAGGCGCATACCATTTGGAAAATATGAATTTGGAACTCATGCATGCATATATATGCAAATCATCATATATATATATATGCATGGTTCCCATCGTACGTACTGCAATCTCTGGCTGCATTAATTCTTAATGCTTCTGATCATATAGATATAAGATAGCGCATTAGTTCTAAAAGATGACAAACTTTACTGTGTGAGTGCTACTTAAAATTTCTTTTCAATACAAAAAAGTGGCTGCATGTAAGAAGATAAAATTATGATATGTTCGCAAATTTTTCACATCGGTGAAAAGGCCCAGTCCCACTACTTTTAGTCCTGCAGTTGCTGACGACTTTAGTAACATAAAAGAAGAAGATAAAATCCTGATGAGAATGAACCGCGCGCTAACAGATTCAGAAGTTTAATATGAAAGAATCTCCATTAATTAAGTTGAACCTCATCTCTGTCAACATCATAAAGAAGTAGCCCGGTGCACTAAATTCATCATTGTCCTATATAGGAAAACATGCATGATTTATAAGGAATAGAGATTCTTTCGAATAAAATTCTGAATCTGTTGGTAGTTTATTAGATCTCCTTAAGATTTTACCTTTCTGTTAAATCATTCTAAAGTTGCCAGCAACTATAGGACAAAAAAATTAAACGTCTTTTTCACCGAATGTATTTAATACAGAAAGTTTATGAAAACTTAATACTTTTGTTCTTAATGCAGCCTCTTTTGGATGTAGAATACAACCATCCACTTTTGCATGATTAGCGAAAAAGAAATTGAAGTAGCGTTAGAACAGTAAAGTTTATAATATTTGGAGCAAATGCACTCAGATGGAGACCATATATATGATTTAATTCGCACGGCTTCCAAATTCATCAATTTGACATATAGCAGGATATATAGTTCCTGCATTAATTCCCTCATTTTAGATAATTAAAGTGAATCGTCGATCAAGCTTTTAGGCCGACTTCTGTTTGTTGAGAATCGAGATTATTTGCATGGCATCTTGATTATAATAGTAAAGTTTAATTCAGTCATTAGATGCGGCTTAATTAAATGAGTTCCTATATATGTATGTCACTAGCTAGGGTTATGGCCTTTTGGCATATTGCATTTGACCTCTTATCATCATCATTATTATTTTACTTTCTATGAAACAATTATCTCTTAAAAAAATATAACAGTTTTAATGTAGATCATCTTTTCGAAGGAGAACTTATCTAGTATAAGATATCTTTCCATGGAAAACCTTTCACGCATAAACTAATTTCTTATTGAGAATTATAATCATGTAACATTGCTTTTCCCCTAGCTCCTTGAACGCATGCGTACAGTAGTAATAATTTAATCTCTAGCAACCGAAGATTTGCTCTTTAATTAACACACTTAAGAGAATTGTTACAACCTTAATTTGGAACAAAAATCCAACGACCCTGCAAATGATACGGAACGAATTAAGATGAACTTATTGCTGCTGAGTCAAGCAATATTATTCATGCAACATAAACTACAATGCAATAATGGCGCAGCGAATGAATTGATTAACGATGGTGTTGAGGGTCTGGTCCTCCAGGCACATCTCTCTTACTGTCACTAATTATCAAAACTCTGACTTTCCTCCACACTAATAACCTTTGTGCTAGGTCGCTGCTGGAGATCTTACCTCTGTTCTCGCCTCCATGAGCAAATGGCCTAATTGCTTCATTCGTACCCAGGAAATGAGCAGTAACGACCACCAAGATGAGCCATGAGGTCAGTGTTCTCATCCCGCTGCCTCGCCTAGCTAGCAGATGAGTAAGTATCAAGCCATGCGTACAGGCGAACCTATTTATAAATCCTCTTTCGATTGCATTGGATTATCCAATAGTTTTTGTCCGCGAGAAAAGGTCTTATAATTAAAGTGGAAACTGATTAGTCCTTCCAACACCGTTGAATAAGAAGATGTAGACTTAGTCGTTTCAGCTTTTTAATTATGCCAATTCTCAGGTTCATTTTACTAATGATATGTGTTAGATAAGTTGATCTCTCGTGTATATTCTATTACGATATCTCAAAGAAACAAAGGAAATGCAGATTAATTATTATAATTCGTAGCATTAAGAGATTGTGCGACTATATTATACTCGGAATCGGCCTTTGGACGCTATTTTGAAAGAATATAGTGGCTGTTTCTTTATGTTAAAAGACCTTCTGGGATACTGGTTCCTGTGTCAAAGTGCCTCTACGTTCTTCGTATGGCTGGATATTGAACAATATGATTCTTCGTACGTGTTTGATGGAAAACTATTAGTTGGACGACGAGTAATAAATGTGATCCAAAAGAGAGGCTCGGTGGATGTAGGAAAAAAAAAATACATAATAAAGATGATATTAGACATAATGCATTCAGCACTAGCTGTCCAAACTCGTATAATGTTTAAGTTTTTTGGATATTGTTTCGGCTGAGACGGGGATGCAAAAATTTTTATCAGCGAAAATGTATCAATATTTGATGCCTCGGATTGTTTATTGATTCGACTGGACTTGTTGAAGTGACTGATTCGTTGACTCGGCGATTGAGACGCTGATGCAAAGGTTTCCCCAGCGAATATGTATCGATACTCCGTGCCTCGGATTGTTCATTGACTGGACTGGACTTGTTGAAGTGGCTAGTTCATTGACTCGACTGGATCGACGAATCGTCTCAAGCGGTGTCGAATGACGCGTCTCGGACCGGCGAGGAAAAGAGGCCTGAGAAGAAAATACCGTTAAGGGCACTGAGGGAGATCTCGGCTAAGCCCCTCTGACATTCAAGTTAGGGATCGTCAAGAAAAGAGGAGCAAGAAATGCAATGTACGTAGAAAGTGGATTATAGAAATTCCGAACCTCTTTTGATCTCCTCAAGTTACTTTTATATAAGTAAATTCATCCTCGTGGAACGGTACGAAAGATATGAGAGGTATAACTCTTTAAGGTGGTGACTTGTCATATTTAGAAGCGATAGAGGACATTACCTCCATAAATGCAGCAGGTGCATGGGGTATAATTAATGTCGCTTGTGTGATTGATGAGAGACATAGTTCCATTAATATGATGAACATGTCCGATCCCCTTAATGTAGATATGGAAATATATTTTCTGGTCGCGTGGATCCCTCGACAAATGATGTCTCATTCGATATCTTGACTTATCGCTACGTCAATTGACCTGTCAAGATATATTATTGTTGAGATATAATACTGTAATGTCTGCCGTGACACCAGCTGAGATATAATGCTATCGAAATATAATATTGTCGAGATATAATATAGTCCGAGTAAAATACTATTGAGATATAATATTTTTTGGATTTAGTACGGCCGAAATATACTACTGTGATGCCTATTGAAATATAAATATAATGCTGTCAAATTCTAAGTTAGTTTTAACGTGTATCAGATATTAATTAGCTTCTTTTCCTTTCAATCCCAATTATGCGTTTACTGTTATTAAAAAAAAAGGATTGCTTAATCAGATCGAGAGGGCTCAGCCACACAAATTTGAGCAGAATCGTTTCGTATATTTCTTATTCTCTCTACCGTTACAAACTCTAAAAGCCTTTGCCCCGTGAGGTTTTTCTACTTTATGATGCGTTGAAGCATATTTATTGAATATATCTACTTCTTTTTTGGTTGCATGAACAGTAAGTAGTGCCGTACTGAACCACCACCACAAAGATAATTGAGCCATCATTCATCTGATCAACAACTGAGCGCTACGATAGTCGTCGTATACATTTATGTGCAGAAGACATTGAACATGGATTCATTGCAGCAATTAAATTACGTACCGATCGAATCATTTCCCAAGTGACATGTTTCAGGAATTAAAACCTTACTGATCAGTGTAGCAATTCTAATTTGGATGACTGTGGGAGCTTTGAACATGGATTCGTGATCGCCTAAAGTATCGAGGGCACCAGGGCCAAGTCTCTTAGAGTTCTTCTCCATGTATGGTTTGTAGACGCAGACTGCATGATCATGATCACCTTCTCTCACGAGACTAGCTCACTGCGGACAGTAAAACAAAGCAGCAGGATCACCACCAGTATCTTTTTTATCAGCTTGCACCACTCTGCGTTGGCATTAATTAAAATCATCTCCCATGCATAGGCGACCTTTTGCAAAGTGAAAGTGGCACGTCGAAGTTTTCTAACTCGAAGATGATGAGCCGTATGTCTGACCTTTGGAAAACACCATTTGATCTCTGCTGAGTTTCCACTTCTCCAGATCTCACTGATGCTTTCGATGCTTATATAAACAATGTATTTAGTTGGTATTTGTCGTCTACGGGGATCCACCGAGGATTGCACATCCGAGTTAAGCGTTAAAAAAGAAAGAAAGAAAAAGGTTTGTGATTTTTGAGCGCATGCAAGAACACGAAGGCTTTGTACGTGGTGCACTAAGTGTGATTAGCATAAACTATGGTTACCTGGATACAACTCATTACATGGATATTGTGGATTATATTCGGTGCCTTTAATTTGCAATTAAATAGATTTACTTGGCAAACTAAAAGATTGTGTTGCGTCGGTGTTGAAACCGCTTTAGTTTCTTTTGTTCAGTTAAGGACGGTACTTCAAAATCGATCGATAGCTGGAAGAATTAATGGCACTTGTGGGCTAATAGGATTGCTTTTTTTTTTTTAAACATAAGATAAATATTGGCTCGATAACAAGATTGATATTCGAATTTGATAGCTCACTTATATTTCACTCAGAAATGTAAAAATAATTAACCGCTAATGAGAAATATTGTGAATAAACCTTGCGCACAATTTATAAATTATAAACCTATTTGTACAGACTTGTTGAAAGTTTCGAAATAGTTAGAACATAAATAATAATTTTTATTTATTAAATTAGAGATGCAGTTGGATTTCGTTGATCAGAATGCCAGATTATCCGAAAATTTTAAATTTCATAATTGACCTCTATCCATGTAGCAACCACGGACCGTCGTCAAAAAACCAAATCCATCTACACGGCCGAGGAGATAAATTGAGATATAGACGATTCAAGCTATATATAAATTATACTACACGGCCGTCCCGAGAACAATCTCTGCTCGATTAATATTTGTAAATAAATAATATTCCTAATCGTCTAACTTCTTTATGCCATGTTTTCGAGAGATTTGAGCAGTCAGACAAGCAACACACATCTAAAACCAATTAACATAGAACTTACGCGGTATAAGCAAAGCACGATAGGAACAAATCGCAAACTCGATAGATGCTCGAGTGCAAAAAACAAAAAAAGGAAAAAAAAGAAAAAAAAAAAAAGGACAACAATTGTTTGGGAGCAAAAATTCCATATTATGAAGCCAGAATGAGATTTGGATGGAGCATTTGGCTTCGGTGCGAGATAAGCAAACTCATCTTTCCATAACAGATGAATTTCAGCGAATTTAGAACATAAGAAATGCTTTATACAAAGCTCGTCATGAAATGCCAACGTAAAATTCGCGGCATCGTGTTCATTAGGATGCAGGTTTGCCCCGTCCAAAGGCAAAACCTCTTGTTCCATCTGGCATCCTTGGCCCTTGTACATGTTTGTTCACCAACTCCAGGCCAGAAGCAGAACCACCTAGGAAAAAAAAGGAAGAGTGAATTAGTAAAAACAACTTCATTTCGATCGAACCTGGAAGGGTAGAAAACAAGATCAAGGTAGCCAAGAGTTACCGTACCATGGCAATTACCATTTTGTTGAGTTTGGCCTCTTCCTCGACTTTTATATTTTGTTCTTCTTAAGCCTTTACCCCGTTCACCTTCCTGCAAACATATTTTTTATTTTAAAAAAAAAAATCTATTATATAATGACTGCTTCCCATTCCACCATTCAGAGAGCCCAGTTTTTTAGTCTCCACATGTAAAAGAACTAACGAGCACCAAAAGGTGGCAGTTCGCAAATCGAGTGACCAACCTCCTTCATAGCAACCTCATTATGGCTGTCTACGGAGATCTTCATACCATCTGCAGTTGGTTCCTCTACAAGAGAACTATTATTCTCAGAGATGGTTACTTTGCTGCCTTTTGGAGCAAGCCAATGCTTCCCCTGAAAAATACAATTAGTCTCAAAGACGAGTTAGCCAATCAAAAATATGTACCAAGATGTATACAACCATTCTCTTTGCCAAAAGTTCAACACGCATGCCACTCCTCCAATTCTTTTCATCGTTGAGAGAATTTACCTGATTCATGCATTATAAATAAACAAATCATCTATCATGTTATCAAAGTAGATGTTCTAATTAAAACACACAACACTTACAGCACTCTCTGCTGCCTCAGCTGTTCCATACTCAACAAGGGTGTGTATCTATTCAAGTAAACAAAAATTACACATTAGCCACTCGAGTGAAGGTAATGTGCCAAACTAACAAATGAAGACGAAGTAGCAGTTCTTTTCCGTTTGTACATCCTATGAGCCACAATAGAATGCATTTTTTTTTTTTTTGGCTATTTAGAAGAGGCATACCTTACTACTGAGTATAATCCCAGACTTTGATTTGTTTGCTAACTTCTCCATCGAATGTGGATTATGGACAGTGACCTTTACAATTCTTAAAAATCAAAAGAAAAACTGGGTGTAAAAGAGCTCATTAGTGCATTGTTAAAAATATATATATTACAGTAACTTACTTTCCAAGTTTGCCAAAGATTCTTCTAATATTAGCTTCTGAGCAATCATCTGGTAGATTCTCCACTATGACAGTCCGCAACTGGTAGTTCAAGAGACAAATTTTGATTAATAAAATCATGCTACAGCAGATGAGAATATATTAGAAGATATTGAATATCCCAAAGGATACCTTTGTATCTGCAATTTCAACTGATAATGGATGTAACCTCTTCACTTTCCTCCCATCCTCGCTAACAACCTGTAATGTTGTCATTTCTAAGAATGAATAATGATGAGATAAATCATGATAAAATCAGGCTAGATAGAAAGAGCAACAGCTGTCTAGATACAGTTGAAAGCCAGGATAATACAAGAAAACAAAACGAAAGTTATGGGACAACTTACAAGCTGGGATGATGTTCTAAGTGCAGCCTCAATCATAGAGAGCTCTTGGGTGAGCTTTTTCATCCTTCTAAAAGATGAAATAACTTTAATAGGAACTGCAATAACCAAAACAAAAGTTAAAAAAAAAAACATTCTGAGATATATAGTCATGCTGAGCAATATCTGTGGCCAATTTTGAGATACCAATATAAAAGGAAAATAGTACTTGAAAACTATTCAAGATTTAGTATATGCCTATGTACAACGTTGTAAACATTCCAATAGTTGGACCATTTTGAGTCCCATATTAAAGATGACAATTCATGATGCCAACTCCAATCCCAGAACTCACTCCTATAGTTATCATATTGGCATGAACAATTTAATTCGTTTTAAACTTCTGTAAGTGTCAATTCCAAAAGAAAATTTTTCAGGCATTCCACACGTTTAATATAGCTTAAAAGTTTAACGCAAAATTATCTAGGTAAACTTGTTGCCTATAGTTGAGTGTAAAGCCACCCTAAAATGCCAATGTATAAATTACTAAAAGACGTATAAACAATATGAAACGAAATGAAATAGCCATTACAAAGTATACCTGAATGTAATAGAGAGAAACTAAATAAGAGAACATGAGAAAATATTTTTGAACTCAACAAGCATTCTGATCCAATTTTTTTTTGCATTTGAAGCTAGGATGAAGCATACATAAAAGATGAATCATTTAAAAAGTGCTACAAACCAAAATGATGACACAGCTTAGGAGAATGAGTCAATGTGAATACCTAAATCACGGCTGGGCCTGGCCACGAAATCACGGGCAGCTCGGCCGTGATCGAGGTCATCTTAACAGTGCTATGAACACAAAATAAATCAAGCTGGCTTCAGCAATTTGACGATAACTAGAAAAATACATGTAGTAAAATGAAAAGTATTGTGACAACTAAACAAAAAGATTGCTAGACCATAAGTACTCTAGATACCAATTTGGAAGTGATATTATAATATACTAAAGGACAGTCTCAGGTGAGTAAGGAAGGAATCATTTCCTGCTAAACCAGAAGATAGGCGAGCCACCATCAGCAGATTGCTGGGCAGCAATAGAAGTGCAGGATCATCACCATTTGTCGTCATGGTCCCATAACACAAATGCAGAATAACCGAAAAAACTAAAACCCAATAAACGTATAAACCAAAATATATTAGAAGTAAAGAAACAATCAGAATTTCTCAATAGCATCAGTAAAACAAAGCAGCCAATCACACCATAACAGATAAGCACAAGAGAAGAAAAACAATTGGTAGTCAGTACAACATAACAAATAAAAAGGAAGTGATAGAAGGGACTGACAAAATGACACATAATTGTATAAGCTTTCCAAAAAATATTATGACAAAGGCAGGAGAGAGAATCTTATTCCAATAAAAACTTGACCGGAGGAGTCCAGAACCAACTCATAAGACCAAAAATGTAGGTGGCTGTGCCAAAACCAGAATGTACAAATAGAAGAAATTTTGGAAGGAAATTTCAAAGGAATCAACCAAAACAATACAAGCAAACACTGGAATATTGACAAATTCCCAAGAAACAGAGAGAATCAGTTAGCAGTTTGTTTAGTCATTCAGACAAAAACTAGATGCTCGGCACAACGATAAAAAAGCTGCACCAGGAGAATCATCTTAGCTAAGCTGTCCTCAGTACCTGCTTTCCTTCATCAGCTCCTCTCTCATTCTTGGAACAATTCAAGATCAAAATACATGTACATGTGCACATTGCAAGCAATTGTGTACACATTTCTTCTGGAAATTTCCTATGAAGCAATAGCCAAATAAAATATGTAACTCTATTTGTATAGTCAATCAATCTGAAAATGGAGATAATCGATTTGCAGACAATTGAATGGTCAATCAGATGTGCATACGCTTAGAAAACTGCTGACAATAGAACCAGAAGAACACATAGTGGCTAACTTGTCAAATTTTCACTGCCCATAGTTAGTTTCTTAACTTCTCCATCCTGTGATTTATACAAAGTTGTTCCTTACTAATAAACACATGTGAAAACCCACCAAAGCATACAAACAATAACAAAGGTCTAGGAAGAACAATCAGCATGAAATTTAATCCAAGCTAGAAAATCAGTCACTCTTAATTTTTGGACCTATAATAACCAAGAAGCAATTATAAATTACCATACCAAGGCAATACAAGTTATTTTCCAGGCAAGAATGCAACATTGCCCTTCTTGGATTTAGCTAAAATACAAGTTATTTTCTTAGCAATAATACAAAAATCTGCTTGGGCACTAAAATCCATCAGACATTAAAGAAAACAAAATCCACTAACTCAGAAGAGAGGCTTACCATATCCTTCCTTGTCCTTCTTGATGAAGGTTAGGAGAAAACTATCAGTAGGAAGATTTTCATCACTAAAGTAGTACTCAACCTACAAGTGGCCAATTACAAAATCATCAAGCTTAACAAAGAGCAATCGAACGATAGGAACAAGTATCATGACCACTGATTTTAATTTTTGAAAGTTTTAAGAAAAAGGTCATTAATTATTCTAAGACTGCTCAAATGTTTATTGAGTACAACAATAGAGCATAACTATAAATTTTGGCCACTTCTCCATACAAAAAACAACACCATTTTCAGTTAGCCCAAAAATTTTTAGCATATATATAAATTTTGGTCACTCTCCATGCAAATATACACCATTTCCAGTTAGCACAAAAAGAATTTCGTTCATTTGTATCAAAAGGCAATGATCTTGGCAAGGAGGAGGTTACTTGAAGTGTACAACACAATCTTTAGGTATTGGAAGGCAGCATTGTCACTTAGAGGATCCCAAGTTGACAACAATAACAACCAAGTCTTATCCCATTAGATGAGGTCGGCTATATGAATCCTCCTAAGTCATTGAACTATATTCCCTATTAGATAATCATATATATTTAAATAAATTTTATTTTGTTTTATCATTGCTAATCAAATCTTCTTTGGTCTTCCTCTTTCTCATTTAATTTGTATATTTGCAATAGTTTCACATTGAGACAATTAGAACAAAAATGACCTTGTTCCAGCAAGCCACTAAACCCCAACATTGAAATGAGATCTCAAACCTTGAAGGTAATATTACCACCACCAGGATGATTTCAATCTAGCAAATCACCAAAACTCAACATTGAAATGATATCATAAACCTTGATTTTGACCGCCTTTTTTATTCCTATATTTACTTTGGTTTTGTTAATGAGGTGTAATACTATAAATTTTGTGAACTTCGAACCAAAAATAGATCCTTATAGAGCACATTAGTTCCACTCATATAGTCTACTTGCCCCTCCATAGCAAGGTAGTCGAATTAAGGTCCATTTCCTAAATCAAACTTTCCTACTTTACAAAGAAAAAAATTTACATCTTAAAAAAAACATATCTAATATGAGATCATTTTTTAAGATTGGTCACTCAATATGATGCTGTTTTATTCTGTTATGTTGATTAACAAAGAGGATTTTTAGAACATGACAGATGCAAAGATTGAAATAACAGGTTTCCTTAATGGATGTATCTTGTGACAAATCACAGCGGCACTTGCTAATAACTTCCCTAAGGAAAAAAATAGTGCAAGATATCATATTCAGTGACCTAAGAGATTGAAATCAACAAAATTTTATTGCAAATGAGTGAGCCCACTTGTAAAAGTGCTTCGACTTGTGAATGGTGATGCTCATGCAATTGTGAAATATGTTTATAAAGCTATGGATAAAGCCAACATCAACTTACCAAATTGCATGCTTATTTGCAAAGGGCAACCAAGTCAGGGAGGAAGAGAAAAAACACTAACTTTTAGCAACCAAAGTAACAATCTTGACCTTTGAATAAGTTGCACATAAGGTCGTGAAAAGTGTGCTTCTCCAGCCCAAATCTTCCTCTAAGTCACAATCTTCCACAACAATATTTCACCTCCAAATCACAATCTTCCATAGCAAATAGGTGTCCTCTCTATGTCCATAGTTCTATGCTCGGTATGTATTTCTTTGTGACACATTGGTACAGAAATGGCAACATTTCTCTTGTGAGTCTGATAAGACAACCCTTTGGTATGTTTCAATTTCTCTCTTTACCTAAACAAATGCTCGTTGTAATTGTTAAAAGATTTCTTCTGTTACAATTTTTTGAATCACCCATATCAATTATGATAATCAAATTCAACAAATAATCAACAGAAGTATCCTCCATTTCATGCTTTGCTATCACGATAAACAAGGTGGATAGAATACAAAACCTGCCGGACAATCTGATCGCGAAGTTCACCCGAGAAAACCGCCGGGCCGGAGGGTGCCTCTTCCGCTTCTCGGAGGCTCACATCACCACGGCCGTCATCGAAGATATCAACCTCAACACGAAATGTCGTTACGTCCAAAGCGATGCCTTCTCCTGAGTCGCGGTCAGGAGCAGCGACCCTAGAAGGATCGGCTTCGGAGCCTGGTGCCTCTCTTCGCGCAGCGGCGCCTCCCGAGGGGTCAGAGAGTGCGACGCCAACGTCGGGAGATGGAAACCGCGGGGAGAGGTGCGGAGGAGGGAGCAGAGATGAGGAACGTAGCCCTTCGAGTTGGCTCTCCATTCCGCACGGCGAACGGCCACCTCGACGTCCCGCTCCAACGCTACCCTGGTCTCACAGTGTTCCGCTTCGCGACTTCGTTTATACCGAAGGCCAGGGGACGGGGCATGGGCTAGGGTTGGGCTGCAACAATGCATGCCCTATGCAAAGATTTGGCGGGCCTAGTAATGGGCCTGGCCTATTCATGAACTCGAAAACATGGGCCCCCACGGAAAGATTGGAGAAAGGCTTCAAAACATTTTTACAAATCCATTCGATAAATTATACGTCTAAAATCAAAAGATTAGTAATGCAAATGAAATCTGGAATCACAGAGTGTATGGCTAATGGCTGAATTGTAAGTAATTTCTATCTTTGCTCTCGCACATTCTGTCTCGTCAAGAACGTTGGATCACTCCAGTTGCAAGTCCAACTTAACATCGATGTTCACTCCAATTGCCAGGCAAAATTAAGTCGATCGTACGCATGCCGATGCGCTGTGATTTGGAAATTGACTAATTCCAGGAATCGCACGTCGCCCAATGCTCACAATTGCATCTACCTAATTTACCATCCCTGAAATGGGATTTCAGTACCATCTAAAAATGAGAGCAACACTGACATTACAATAATTCAGGCAGAGAAGGAATGGGCTCTGTTTGGTGGCATCGGAGTAGGAGCACACTCATCTCGTCTCGCCAGTGTTTAACATGCTGGTGGTGAATTGTGATGATTGGACGAAGGAATGAAACCACGATGATTTGATCCCACAAACAAAGAGCGCTGACAATTTAACGGAGCCCCTTTTGTTGAACTGGGAAGTGATTGACGGTCTGTGCATTGCATGGTTATTGATAAGAGTTGTCTGCCATGATTAATATGATCATTGTTCAGACGAGAACCACCACAATAACTATCCAATCTTCCGAAACAATAAGAGATTTTGGGTGAAAGAGCTGCATCGTATCCACCATATTCTTCCATCGTTTGTGATAGAAGAGTTAGTGGTTTAGATTGGAGAGAATTAGATACACTGCAAAGGTGGCGTATCGGATTGTTAAACGTGATCGGTATCTTATCTAGTGGCAGCGATGCGTTCTTTGGTGCCTTGTTATCATGAACTGATGCCATCCAATCTGGTACTGTTGGATAATCTTTCTGATTTTTGACTAATATCTTCGAAGATTAATCCCCAATGGTTTATTATTTTGAAAGAATCCTGCTGGGTAGTTGTTTTCAGATGACAATTTGCATGAAAAATAACTTATATATATATGTATAGAGAGACGACATAACACCTACTTTAATTTATTACTGACCTTTTCGTATTTATGCACCGCGATATATCTTCGTGTAACATTTGGTTCCAAGACCTCCGTAGTAATTTTTGTTTATAGTTCTTCTGCAGTCAGTGATTATTTAAAATAGTAAGAGCAAGTTAAAAGAAGAAATTACAAGGCATAAAATTCACAATAATTTTGTCATACGTACTTCGACTCGACCATGACAAAAGTAAACGACTGTTGCACTGCACCGTGCCAAAGAAACATTGTCATCTAGCTCCTGAACCCATGTGAGGTCGCTTTTCTCGCCAAAGAAACAAAAGTTCCTACTTTAACCAGAGTGGAGAAGGAAAAGGTTGGGGCATCAACTGGGTGAGATATACACAAGGCAATCTTCGCAGAGGGAACTTTGGCCATGCAGGAACATCTGAAAGCTCATTTGATGCTAAAACATCTGTTGATTAATAGTCATGAATTTTTCCTGCACAAGGAAGAATGCTGAGCAATGGTATCGAGAGTTGCACTTAGAAAATGACAATACAAAGCTCGTGGTCAGCCATCTCACTGACTTTCCACACAAAAGGTTCATTGCAGGAGTATTTCCACCAGAAAATGATGCACAAAGTATCTACATAATTTGTTTTGTTTTAGAAAAACATTTATCAAGAACCAATCCGACACAATGTTGTACAAAATATTTACCCTAACTGAGATCTTACGGTAAATGGACACGATAAAATTGCATGTACATAGTAAGAGAACCCAAGATGGAA
Organism: Wurfbainia villosa; assembly: GCA_025175895.1. Lineage (NCBI taxonomy): Eukaryota > Viridiplantae > Streptophyta > Magnoliopsida > Zingiberales > Zingiberaceae > Wurfbainia > Wurfbainia villosa. Next base: position 23,135,440 of record CM045991.1, on the reverse strand, counting down.
AGACACCTATTTGAGCATATATGCTTCAGAGAGTTAGGATTGTGATGCCGGGAAGAACAAAGATCAAAATCCTAGCATGCTTTTACCGTCAGGTACAAGGGTCTGCCAAATTTCACTGCATAAACAAATATATCAGACAAGACATATCTGATAAAGTGGTGCATATCTATGATGAAGAAAATGACAAATACAAGCAGATATGCCCAAATCAGAGGAGAAAGCGAAAAAAACAAATTCCATAATCCGTGGTCCAGAGAATGGGTTGCTCAAGTTTCTTAATTTGTCATTCCAGCTGAAGTTGGCATTGACAGGGAACTGTGCATGTAGATACATAGTTCACATTGGTTGGTCCTTTGCAGGAGATCTTGAAGAGAATGGCAAGGCCTTGTTTGGTTGGACAAGATCTTGAAGAGAGAAGTTGTAAATTGAGCATAAATAATTCGATTCCCATATCCACGCTTGGACTAATTAAATACCATATTTCACATGTCAGAAAAAATTGGCACGCATAACCAGTAAGATTGATTCCCACCTGCATATGTGGATCAGTTTTTCTCAAGTAAACAGCACTGAAGGACCTGATGGAATACCATTCCAATAACTTATGTTGTGGTATCTTCCATATATTTGAACAATGAAACATGAGAAGGGGCATGAGAGAAACAGACCCAACCATAACCTGGAACAATTACTGACAGAGGATAAAAACTAAAGGAGCAATAAATTAATTATTGCAGCTAAGTTCTTGTCTTATACAAAATGTGGAATTGCCAAATTAACGACCCTCCTCAACTGCCCCTACCGATGAGGGGATAAATCGTACGGGTACTAACGTAGGCTGCCTCAGTAGACCCGACATCCTAAGGGATCGTCTCTCGTTTGAAGAAAAGTCCGCAAATATATCATAGCTAGGGATCGACCCAGGGATTCCTAAGAATCTGTGTGGACGTTTTACCACTGCACTATAGCCCGAGGGCTTAAGTTCTTATCTTATACAAGTATTGATTTCAGATTGACCGGTAAAAGGAAGTATTTAGCCATGGCACAAGACTAAGTTCCATCCAACTCATCAAACTCCAAGAACAATATTGCTGCCGCTCATGTGCTTGGAGTTTTCAATTTTTCAGGGCAGTAACAATAATAATGTTTCTTTATGATTTGATACCATGTCATTAAATTACCACAACCAAGTTTTGTGGCTAAGAGGCAATGTCCTTAGCGTCCAAGTTTTGAGAATTAAGGCACGGTATATAATCCAGATATTCATTATGGACTAACTTCTTAAAAACCAGATTGCATGGATCGTTTTCATTTTCACACACAGGTACACATAAAATAATAATAATAATAAAAAGACAAAAACCAGATTGCATGGACCGCTTTCATTTTCACACACGTGTACACATAAAATAATAATTTTACAAAGGAAGAGAACATGATTTTTACCGAGCTCAAATGCATTCAACAAGTTCAAGAATGCAGTTCTATCATAACACCCACTGACATTAATCAGCTTTGGGAAAAATTGCAGAAATTTATAGCCATTTTTGAGTTGCAAGTCAAATAATAATTTTCATGCACAGTCAAAAACTTTGCTAAGATGTTGGCACCTCAGCATCACCACTATGAGCAAACAGGGAGTCAGTCTCAACTATTGGAGATTGGCTATATGAATTTTATACACAACGAAAACTCATGCAATCAACTTCAAGACACTAGATTTGCCTAAATCTTCATCAACCAAGCCTACTTTGCCATCAATCCATTGCTATCTAATGTAAATTTTTCCGCTTGTATCCTGCACGGAGCTTATTTTCATTGTCACCAATGATGGATTGAGCTGTAGAAACTCACCCTTTTTTAGTTTTAGAAGCATACAAAGAACTCATCTTCATTTTCAATTTTAGCAACACTCAATGATTTTCTTCCTACTCCTTGTCTTCCTACCCAACAACTTCTTATTGTTGTTGAACCTCTTTTTGCATTATCTTCTTACTGTTATCTAAATCTACAAATATAAATCTCCTTGTTGTTTGCCTTCACATCAAGAAAAAGAAAAAAAGATTCAAATTGTGCTATTTATTTTACTTTCAGGACCCTTGAGTGTTTTCCTTTCTCTTGGAATATTGCATATTGATATAATTGATGCTTCAAGGAGAAGCACACTCGAGAGATCAATTCCTGAGATCTCTCTCCTTTCCAGCTTCACTTCATATTTTCTCTCTTCATCCTCTCTCTTTGTCAAACAGTTGATTTATCTCTTGCTTCAGCAAAGATGGTTGTGTTGATCTAATATTGAAGGGATAATTGATTGCATGCTCCATTACTTCAAGTTTTGTTTCGCCTACATGCATGCGAGTATTATGTTTTGTTTTGTTAATTCTATCTACTCGATTGTGTCCTTTAAGTTTTGTTTACTAGATTTTTTCTAGTTTATCACAAGTTAGAAAATTTGAGGTAGAGTGTTAAGAGTACTAGGAATAAGATTATAGGTGTAGTGGGTTTTCCTATATTGGTATTTTAGATCATGGTTTTTTAATACAATTAATGTGCATTCATACAATTATCTATTTATGTAGTGATAAAGTATTCTTCTTAAATTCTACATAAAGTTATATTGGATGAGCAAGAAATATCCAAAACCTTTTAAAATTCATTCTAATTTATACTGAGCAGTCTTCTTTAGTCTCACTTTATCTCTCACACTTTCAGCTCTAACTAAATCAGCTTGGCTATTTATAAATTACATCGTTCATCTCATGGTATCATCCATCAGACTACTTGAACATTGATTTCCAGCAAAATGGGGTCACCGAACATAAGAATCATCGATAAGATTATTCACTCTTTATGTTTTATGCATGTGCATCAGCCCTTTTGGGATGCTGCAATTCTTAGTCCCTATTTTGTTATCAATATATTCATAATTATATATGTTTAGCCCTTCTACCCCTCTTATATCTAGGGAAGCTTGCCTTTCTCATGGTTCCTCCTATTTTTGTATAATAAGAATGTGGACCAGTTGTGATCCAAACCTATTTTTGAGATACCACAGTACTTTTATCCACTGCTATGCCATTTGGGTCTCTGCTATTGGTAACTGATGTTCCATCACCATTGTCACTTGGTCGTCACTGTAAATATTTGATGACATAATGAAATATTAGCAATGGAGGTTCCTTCTCCATCATAGCATTTCTTCCATGATCCTACACATCTTTCTATAATTGATGTCCCTTTTGGCAGACATCAATGGAGGTACCTTCGTAGCACTTATAAGGAAGCTTTGTTGGGCATCAGATAGAAAACAAGCAATGAACTTTTCTCAAGCAATGCCCGTTGACATAATTAAGCTCTAGTATATTTGTTGAGTGGTAGGCAAACTCAATCTCGATGCTCCTTTTATTTTTATAAAGCCTGATCAGAGTATCGATGTAACTATAGCTTGGCCAGTAATTGCAATCCGACCCTGAAGAAGAAGATAAAAGGCACAAAAATTGACCAAAAAGTGAGGTAGTACGCTAGGCTATATCTAGGTATTTTCCTGTTGATACTTTTTAAACTTTTTCCCCGGTGACAAAACTCAGTACAAATCCTCTTTATCATATTTGTCATTCAGAGTCACACATATTTCGTACAAATATTTCATAATGGTTTTTATGGTGATCTGTCAGAAACTGTGGAACTACCTCTGTGTATGTTGCTTACTATTACCATACTTCTACCCAAATACAACCCGCTCTAATCCAATGGACCTTATATAAGGTGTGAATTCTTCAGGCAGCCACTATCATCTCCCATCAGAATGCATAGAGCTTCACTAGGAAGATAGCAAATGATGCTTACAGTAATCAGAATCTTATTGTCAACATGATCAGATAACAGACTATATTTGAGTATCTTGGTCGCATTCATATGCCAAACTATCCGGTGATTTTTTTGCCTAAAAACAGGCATCTACAAGCACCACAGGGGCATATTTCAGGTAGCCTAAAATGGTGACTTGAAACTTGCCAAAGGTACTTTGCCCTGAAAATTTTACATTTACTTGCTCAGATTAGTTCCAAAGTGGCCTAAACTACAGGATCACACATGACTCAAATGCTTTGTCCAAGAACAATTTTGAATTAAACTGTCCTACAGAAGACCATCCATGGCATATATGATATTAGAGCTCTCACCATCTAATTCATAATTTGGTAAAGAAATTGTATCCATTAATTCCATAAAACTAATAATCTGACTTCTTTAGAATCATTAGGCAATCTGCAGTTTTCCTTGTTCCTAATGATTACATCCAAGTATACTCCTTTCTTACACCCTTTCCTTTTGACGACCTGTTTTCTCCTCCAACATTTGCTTTGTGTTGTGGATCACCCAACCAATTTGATCATTGACATCACAGAAGAATCAATCTTCACTACCTTATATATACCACATCGCTCTTCAGATCCATTACCACAATACCACTGAATATCAGACAACAGAAGCTTCATAGTGCAACCATGTTATGTTCCCGCATGAACTGCTTAGACAACTTTTGTCATGATGATTTTCAATTAGAAAGAGGATATGGAATGCACAACCATCTTTTGCCATCACTTGGAGCAACAGTGAACCATCCAAACAGACTCAGGAAGTACATTATTTTGCCATATGATCCTCATTACAGGTATAATAACTCAACTATCGGTCTCCAGGTTCTCTTAGGTTTAAATTTCAAGCAAAACGTCATTCATTTTCTTCTTGCCAACCATTTTCAGACTATGGGAGGTGTTTCTGATATTAATGGTTCTCTACTCGGCCTGGATCTGTCCATTTGAATTTGCATTTCTCCGATATCTGCCAAGCACAATCTTTCTTGTGGATAACATAGTCAACAGTTTTTTTGCAATTGACATTGTACTGACCTTCTTTGTTGCTTTTGTTGACCATAAATCATATGTTCTGGTGGATGATCGAAAGAGAATAGCATTCAGGTTAGCCATTGAGCTACAAACTGCATAATATTTCTTCAAATACCATGTTTAAAAAACATGGAAATATGGTACAAAATGATGTTTAGAACCCATTTCAACTAACATCTCCTATTCTCACAGGTATCTGTCCACATGGTTCATCTTTGATGTATGTTCAACATTTCCCTTTCAAATAATTAGCTTGTTCTTCACTGGGCATGTTGACACCTTCTGCTTCAAAATTCTAAGTATGCTGAGACTGTGGCGTCTGCATCGAGTTAGTTCCTTGTTTGCTAGGTCAGCATCTTCTTTAACATCTTCCAATACAAAAATACCCATAAATAACCGAATGATTTTCTTGAGTATCTTCGTCAGACTCGAGAAGGATATCCGTTTCAATTACTTTTGGACACGGTGCACAAAGCTTTTTGCAGTAAGCTCCCAGCATTGTTTTCAAATCTCGTTTCAAGCAGCCACCAAATTGTTTGATGCAATTAACATTTTTGCATTATAGGTAACTCTCTTTGCAGTTCACTGTTCTGGATGCTTTAACTACATGATCGCTGATAGATACCCTGTCCCAGAACAAACATGGATAGGTGCAGTGAAGCCAAACTTCATGGAGGATAATCTATGGGTCAGATATGTGACAGCAATATACTGGTCAATCACAACGCTATCAACTACTGGTTATGGAGACTTACATGCTGAAAACACCAGAGAAATGTTATTCTACATCTGCTGCATGCTATTCAATCTGGGTTTGACATCTTACCTGATTGGAAATATGACAAACCTTATTGTCAATGAGACCAGCCGAACAAAAAACTTCGTATGTTCTATGCCATTAGTTTTTAACTCTCTTATTTTCCTCATAAACTTAATCATATGCTTATTTATTAAAAAGGTAAAAGAAAGAAACTGTAGAAAAACATGGCCTACATCAAGCAAGTATAGACTTGTGATCAAGAAAGCTGTTCCTCTAACTGTCAACTTTTTCACAGACACTAGTTACTGCATCTGTCCATCCGACAAGTGTTTCACTCAATTTAGAAAAGAAACCACTTCTTAACTGCATTTGTTTGTTGATCAAAAGAACTATTGAAAGAGCATTAGAACAGCATAACATTATCAGATAATTTCAATTTTTACATTATGTTAATTAGTGATCATGTATTCATGAAAATATACAGAGAGATACCATTCAGGCTGCTTCTGAGTTTGCAACCAGAAATAAGTTACCGAAATATATAGAGGAACAAATGTTATCTCACATATGCTTAAGATTCAAAACAGAGTGTCTCTTTTACAGTCATTTTCCAACTGGTGAGGCTCTGATTCTATATGATAAATCCTAGACAAATGAAATGAAAACATGCACTGACAAGATAATCATGAAATCAGGTGTCAGAAATGCGGGTGGAGTATTTTCCACCTAACGAAGACACAATGCTGCAGAATGAATCACCAACAGATTTGTATATAATAGTATCAGGGGCAGTGGTTAGTACTGCATTTTTGGGCTGTTTGCACGAGTGTTTTTGTTACAAAATAATTAGCAAATTCTACTACATTTTTTGTTGTTTTCTTATTGCAGGAAATGAGAACATATGTGGATGGGATCCAGAAGGTAAATCTTTTAGACCCGATCAATACAAAATTAGCATTAACAGAATGATAACTGCTGTACTGTTACAAATTTAGGTTCATGGAAGGTTATCCACTGGAGAAATGTTTGGGGAGATTGGAATACTCTGTCATGTTCCACAGCCATTTACAATAACAACAACAGAACTCACACAAGTTCTTAGACTGAACCGAAATACATTCCTCAACATTATTCAAGAAAGCAGGCAGGATGAGACTATCACCACAAGAAATCTTATCGAGGTAAAATAAAGATTAGATCAGCATGTAATAATAATAAAATAAGGAAATTCTCATTTTTTCCATCCCACAGTTGCATGCTTTTTTAAATATCATCCATAGCTTGGTGGTGAAGTTCTGTTAACTATTGATGGCTAAGGGAATAAAAAAAAAACATGAGTGTAAATAGTACGGGAGATATTTTCACAATTTTGTAATTTTGGGCTTATTTTGAAGAAAAAGTAAAAAAGTGGGGGTAAAAATGGAAATTTCTCGATAAATTATTACTAATTCTTGCTGGAGATATAACCTCATGTTGTGCTACATTTGTTTTATCAGAGGTTAAGCCTGCATGAGAGACTATATCCTGGCATACAGAAAAATGATCCAGAAGAACTACTTAAAGAATGTTTCAAGAAAGAACCTGGGAATAGGAATGAGAACTACACACAAGACAAAGATATTTATAATGTTAGCAAGCTCCATGCACAGGAACAGATGAGTGCAAAAAGCAGTCATGGAAAGGTAGATACGAGCAAGGAAGTCGGTAAAGTTAATAAGCTTCAAGCTGTAGTTAACAAACCGAAAGTAGATCAAGCAGATAGACAAATTGTGTCAGATGTAAAAATCAAGGAAGGGCACCCTGAGGCTGCTAAAACTCTGCTCAAACAAGAAACAATTAATGATAAAGTTAATGGTGACAGGTGGACTCAAAATGATATGGCTAAAAAACATGAACTGAAAGGTGGTGCATCAGACTTTCCGTTGGGGGACAGAAGTGGGAAAACATTTGTTGGGGAACAGGACTTAAGATATAGCTGCTCACTGAAGACTGATGATAAAATGCTGAAACCATGTTCGCAAGTTGGAGTCCATGAATCCGCCAAAAGAGTGGTTATTCACATGCATTATCAAAAGGCAGACCCAGGGATGCAGCTAATGCCAAAGATGATTAATCTACCTGACACTGTGGAGGAGCTACTCAGAATCGGTGGTAAGTTTGATTTGAACTGATACAGACAAGCATTCATTAATGATAGAGAAATAAATAGATTAAAAAAAAACAAATATGACTCCATAAGTAGCTTGTATCAGTGTCGAGGTTATACAGATACAGGTGATCAAAGACATACAAACCTCAAGAAGAAACCTAATGTTTCAATCCTAATGATTCCATGTCTCTTGTACCCATTGTTCAAATTATATCCGGAAAAAATGCAGGTGAAAAGTTCGTGGGCTATCGTCCTACAAAAGTGTTGAATCAAGAGATGGCAGAAATCGATGACATCAGTGTCGTTCGCGACGGGGACCATCTGTACTTCCAAGAGTTTTGATGATAGCAGCAAAGAGATTAAAATATATAGAACAAGAGTTCGATTACAAAGCATGTAACTTTGAGCAATATCTATAACAGAAGCAAGATAATGCAGCAATACCCTGAATTAAAAGCTCTGATCTTATTTATTCTGCAGTAATCAGTGTGGTTTAGCAGACATATAACGACCTAGCAATCTACAGGTACCGTGATAACGTTGCTTGCAATGCAGAAGCAGATTGTCCATCGAGAGGCAAATTTCTAGCTGAACACCTCAATTTCTTTTTCGGATCACACAAAAAAAAAACGAAGGAAGAAACGAAGAAGGGCAAAACATACCTTCGAAGTCAGCGATCAGAAGCACGCCGGAAGCTCGTCCCGCATGGAGATGATCCCGATGGCGTTGAATTTGGAAGTCCTTATGGCCCATTTGGCTCCTAAATGGGCTCGATGAATAACGAAATAGAGAAATAGATCAGATCTGGCTGGGGTTCGTTTGATGGAATGGCCCATATACCGTTTTAAAACATCAAAGTAATAGCAAATATATATATAGTTATTATGACAAATATTAAGAAATAATAAATGGCGATTGTTTGTTGACCAATAACCAAAAAAGACGGGAATTAATGCAGTTATATATTATTCTTAAAACGGATTATCAAAAATTCCGACCTGCCGGATTCGAACCAGCGACCTAAGGATCAACTGCATCGACTACAGTCCTCCGCTCTACCAACTGAGCTAAGGTCGGTTAATGCAAACATGTCACTTGTACTAATAAAATCATGTAAATTTGGTCCGAGAGAAAAAAATCACAGGTATTTTTATCCAACCAAAAATTAACAAGAAAATACGAGACAATCTTATATTTTATTTGGTTTGCTTCAGTTATTTAGATAAATTCAGCTTTATTAAGTTACAATTACGATCAAAGAAAAAATTTAAAATAATAAATGATTATTTTTTGTCTGTTCGACACCACTCATTCTCTGCCAAAACATTCTCTTTTGATACAATTTCGAATAAAAATTTCATTATAACTAATTGTGATTAGGACAAGGATATAACTAAAATCCTCATAATTTTCATCCCTCTTTCTCCTTTTTTTTTTCTTCTCCCGCTAGCCTTCCCTCCATCGACATTAACACCACTTCCTAGCTTTGGCTATTCTTCGTTGCTTCTCCTCTGCCTACAAGTTTACTTCTTTCTTGATTATTCCATTGCATGCAGACTCAATCTCTCGGGTTCTCTTTTTGTCTTTGGAGAGGAGAGGTGACCTAGTTTTCCTTCCTCTTTACTTCAATTGGAAGGTAAAAACTAGCTCACCTTTCATAATTGGCTGGGACAAAGATTTCACAAGATAGAGCATTGGAGTTGGGTGTGAGCTCCACAATTATAGAGGAGAAGCATCTTAGCTTGATGCACATGATTTCATACGATGTTTGAGAGAATCGAGCGTAGAGTGATGGATCTTTTGGATTCGTCAATGGATTACGCATCCACATATGTATTCAAACAAACGAAAATAAAATGATCCGAACACAAGATCTTGTCAATTGATCTACAACAAACATGTGATACAAAACAAAAGCGAAAAGTGTAGTCGAAGCATAAACCATGCATCTGAATTCGGAGACATGATCGTCGGAAGAGTCAGTAGATCTAATGCTGAGAGAGTCGTAGGATTTGATCTTCCACAGGACAAGAATGACTGTTGCTCAAATGTATACCTGTTCCTTGTTGTTTTACCCAATGGAATTCCGACTTGCGTCGAAGGAGTGATCACAGCCGGAAGACTCCTGTGTTTCCACAAACCAAATCGCCGGACGCTTCTTCGATCGCTTCACACTCTCTTTGCCGAGCAGCCCTTCGTCTAGCAGCCGAACCCCCACCACCTTGGACGCGCCACCTTATCAAGGAAGGAGAGCACGCACGGCTTATGCCGTGCGTGCATGATGGCGGTTCCACGAACTGCCATCGCAGTTCGTGGAACTGCCCACGTCTAACATCTCCCACTCGTACAAGGTATGTCACACAGATAAAAATGATCACACAGACCATTTTAGAAAGAGGCATTTATTCACATAGACTAAATGATCACACAGACCATTTTAGAAGAGGTGTTTAGTCACATAGACTAAATGATCACACAGACCATTTTAGAAGAGGTGTTTAGTCACATAGACTAAACCGAAGCAACATCTATTGTCTCAAAAGACTAATAGAACATAGATTAATAGTCACAAAGACTAAATGAAACATCAAATTAGAAAATGGTTCATGCGCATGACAGAAGCACATTCAGCATTCAAATGCTAAGAAAGTTGTTACACCTTACATACTTGCTCATAGAGTGATACACGCTAAGAGAAGTTGTTACGCCTAACTTAGCCACTCTTCATATGATACATAATCATTCTCCGATGACAGAGTCATCTCCTGTGGTACAAAACCATTTATCTTATGGCACATTATTTCCTGTGACACACATTTTCCAAATGATACAAAATCATATTTCGTGAGTACATAACCATTACAAACATTCATGTCTTGCTTTTTACCCAGATTAAATAATCTCATTTACATCAATGAACATCTCTAATCCCTGATCAGACCATAATGTCAAGAGCATGTCTCATATTCCAAATATTCACAATCATTTCCATACACAACAGAAATGGGTCGACTAGTGAATAATTCTTATTAGATGTAAATCTATTTAATCTTCCTTTTTAGTGTGAATCTATTCATTTTAATCAATCGCTTTCTTAGTCATGTTCCATAGACCAAATCATCCATAGTCATAGGTAGACATGCTAAAGTAGCAAACCTTGATTAAAACTTCAAGTAGACACCTAAATAGTCACAAAGGGCAAATGTTGAGATCAACATATAATCTCAAAGGGCTCACATAGTAGAGAAGCAGAGATCCATTCTCCTACTACCCTTAGGGTGCGTTTGGTTGGGGGTTTTTGTTGATAACCTTGTTAGGTTATCAACAAAAACCTTGTTTGGTTTAGGTTATAAACAATTAGTTGGTAATTGTTCATTACCTGGTTATGAACAAAAACCTTTTTAGGGGGAATCGGAAAACCTTGGAGAACCAAGGTTTTTGTTGATTCCTGGGGTTAAGGAAACTTTTTTCCAATATTACCCCTAGCAATATATTAAATGTCAATTTGTCAAAACTCAATCGATTTGTCCGTCGCCGGCCGCTGCCGCCATTTCGCTGCCGGGCCGCCGCCGCCATCACCGCCGCTGCCATCACCGCCGCCGCACGCTGCCGCCGCCGGTTACCGCGCTTGCTGCCGCTGCGCCACGCCGCTGCCGCTGCTTATCGCCGCTGCCGCCGCTTGCTACCGCCGGCGCACGCCGCTTCGCTGCCGGTTCTACCGGGCTGGCTGCCACGCTGCTTCGTTGCCGGTTGTTGCTGCCGCTGCTGTTGCCGGCTGGGTTGCCGCCGCTTCGCTACCATTGTTGCCGCCATTACCGCCGCCGCCGCTGCCGCTGCTGCTACGCCGCCGGCGCTTGCCGCTTGCTGGCCATTGCCGCTGCCTCGTTGCCGGGCCACCGCCGCTCGTCGGGCCGCTGGCCACGTTTATCGCCGCCACTCACCGCCGCTTACGGCACTACCGATGGCGAGATCGCTGCATTATTAATATTTCGCTTGTCATCGAATTGATTGAGCAAAGACAAAGGATAATTTAGTAAAATATTAAACTAAGTTATATATTAAAACCTCAAACCAAACAAGGTTTTTATCTAAGGTTATACTTTATTCCAAGGTTATGTTTTATTCCCTGGTAATCGCATAACCAAGGTTATGTATGACATTATCAACCAAACGCACTTTAGTGTCGCCTAAGACATGTGATATGATTCACATGCTACGATGTCTTCCTCTTTACCAATAAAGAGCGCATGTTTTCCTCAAATTAACATCGTATAAATTTCGATCTAGACATTCCCAATGTCTAATCCAGAATTCAACACATGAATCCAGAATTCAACATATGAATTCTAATATGGCTCAAAACAGGTATAGTAAATGGTGGGTTCATTTACTTCGATCATTTACCACAAAATGATCTTATCTTGATACAAATATCAAGACGACCCTAACTTATAGGAATGTAACAAAATTTTACACTTCCAAAGCTAACAACCACATAGTCGACCTATACATCGGCCTTACCTCTATTCATACGCAATGAAATAGAGATGATTGTCCATGTGAGAGGACCAATCATACCGCCAACATGCTTATCGAGATCTTATCACTAGAATGTAACATAACATACATCGAATTTATTATTACGACATTTCAAACAATCAAATTATAACATTCAATTGTCATTACAAGATCTGTTACATTCTACTAAGTCCATAGACTTTACACGCTCATTAAATGACTCTCTAGTCATTGCTTAGTAAAAGGATCTGCAAGCATAGCTCGTGTAGGATATACTCAAGAATCACCTTCTTTTAGCAACAATATCCTCGATAAAGTTGTATTTTATAGCAATACGCTTGCTCTTTGTGATATTTGGGATCCTCGAAAAGCTATCGCACTGATCACAATAGATACCATCGATTCCCACGCTCAAGAATCTTCAAATGCTTTAGGAACCTTCTCAACTGCATCGCTTAGACAAATACCGAACATGCCACATATTCATTTCCATCAGAGATAAGGCCACACATGCTCGCTTTTTTCGCTCTCGTGAGACGGCGCCACCATTCAACAAGAACGCATACCGATGTTGATTTTCTATCATCCAGTCCCCACCAACTGTGATCCGAATAGCCCTTTAGGCTCATATCCGACCTTGATAACAGAGACAATAACTGCCGCCTTCGATATCGAAAATCCTTTTCACCGCCTTCCAGTGTCTCGATCCTGGTTCGACCGAACCGACCGACTAAGCCCATCGTGATAGTTGATATCGGACGAGTACACAACATAGTATACATTAAACTACCTATAAACTAATCGCATATGGTTTTTATTCATGTCGGCTTATTTCAAATTGAGTCTTGGGACTCATACTTTCGCTCAAAACAAGACCTTTCGCAATAGGTGTGTGTTACATACAGTAATGAGACATGTTGAAATGTCAGAACATCTTAGTAATATAAGACTCTTGTGACAAACCCAAAACTCTCTTAGATCGATCCCTGATGATCTTAACCCCTAAGATGTATTTAGCTTCTCCCATATCTATTGTCAAATCGAGAAGACACCACTTTTCGACTTCTTCAATAAAACTTATGTCATTTTCGCTATCAAGATATCATCAACATATAATAATAAAATGGCATACTTTCCTTTTCCTTCTTTAGGAAAACGAATGATCCTCATTGATCATTTCAAACCATAAGATAAAACCACTTTGTTAAATCTTATGTTCCATTGTCTCGACTTGCTTCAAATTTCATATATAGATTTCTTCAATCTACATACTTTATCCTCTTGGCCTAAAGCAACTAAACCTTCCGCCGAACCATATAGATTTCGTCAAGCTCACCGTTAAGGAAAGCGGTTTTAACATCCATCCGATGTAATTCCAAGTCATAATGCGCCACAAAGGCCAAATAACTCTGATTGACACAAACTTCACTACGGAGAAAATGTCTCTTCAAAGTCAATACCCTCTCTTCGGGTAAATCCTTTTGCAACCAAACGAGCCTTGTATCGTTAATCGATCCATCGACTTCTTCTTTATTTTGAGAATCCACTTATTCCCAACGGCCCTTCTAGCCAGAGGAAGATCGACTAACTCCCAAACTTGATTCAATCATCGACTCATCTCTTCTTCCATCGCACTTTTCCACTTATCTCTAACCCTACATCCCAACGGTTCATCTTCGCCTGGGAGTGTCATCATCTTCATTCTCAATATCAAACCTCCTTTAGGTATGATCTTACGAACACTTTTCCGTAAGTTGGGCCGCTGAGAAGTCACCCCGTGATCGTGCACATTACTCCCACTCGGCCGACTAGGTTCGTATCCCACAGACATCCGACTTGTTGATAACGACTCATCCTCCTCAAAAAGAGGAACCGCCTTATCAACTTCACCTGTTGGGAACTCGCTTTGAGAAAAGTGGCATCTCTCGACTCAATCTCGTAGATCGCTCCATCTTGTTGCTCACCTATAAAAACATAACCTTTGAGGTATCGTAATATCTTATAAAGATACACTTCTTACCTCTAGGTCCTAGTTTTCCATATTTGTGAGAACTATTATGAACGTAGGACCTGTGGTCTCATTTGCTCAAATCGGTTTTCGCCTGGCCCAATGTCATACGGGGTTGATGGAATCGACTTTCAAGACACTTTGTTAAGTATATAGGCCGCACTTGTAATGCATCTCCCAATAGAGATCCAAATTAGCTTGCCATCATAGACTCCAACCATTTCAAGAAGAGTCCTATTTCTTCTTTCAAAGAACCCCATTTCTTGTGAGTTCCCGGATCGTTAGTGCCTAATAATCCCCTTATCATTACATGTCGCTTGAACAAATCGACAGATATATTCACCCCACGCCAAGCGCAAGGCCTTAACCTTACGCTCGCTTGATTCTCAACTTCGCTCAAATAACGAATGAAATAATTCAACGCGCATTTTTGAGAAATCAAATACACATGACCATACCTAGTGAAATCATCAATAAATGTAATGAAATAGAAGCTCCATGCTCTAGCCTTCACACTCATCTGGACCACAAATATCCGAATGAATCAATTGCAATGGCAAGTCCGCTTCTAATAGCCTCTCCAAATGGTTTCCTAGTTGCTTTTCCAAAGAAGACAATGCTCACATATAGACAAGCTAATCTTAGCACGAGAGCCCAATAAACCCTCTCTAGCTAATCGATTCATGCGATCTTGTCCTATATGTCCCAATCTAGCATGCCAAACCTCATCAGATGTATCCACATTACTAGTAAGAGCAATGTTTGAAAAAACAACTTTGAATCGCACAATTCACATCGTGCACCACATCTAGTACCATAAAACCATTAGATAAATAACCATATCCGATCGACACGAGTCAATCTTAAGTTCTACACAACGATCAAAAAATTTACAGAGTAACCCAAATCAAGAAGACTAGTAATGATACAAGATTCCTTCAATCTCGGAGCATACAGACATCATGAAACAAAGTACTTCCACCACGGTTGAGTTTACAAGTGTCGATTCCCTTGACTTCGACTCTTGCTTTCCTACATAGATCCATTTGTCGCTGCAGTGGTACAGTACTCCATATGTAACCCGCTCTCGAGCTACTGGTTGGTTGCTCCGAATCTATAATCCACAAAGGATAAGAATCACCATCAACACAAGATTAGCAATAAAATGCTCAAGACAAACTAGAGTTACCTTCTTAGGCTCAAGACACTCCGAGCAAAGTGGCCCTTCTTGCACAATTAAAGCAAGATAACTTGCTTTTAGGTTTCTTCCCCGCCTTCTTCTTCTTGATTTGTTCCTTCCCAAAGAAGAAGAGCAACGCTTTTATTCTTTCCCTTTCCTTCTTGTACCATTTCTTCTTGGATCCAGATGATCCAGAGAGCCTACACCAAATAGTTTGCCGAAATCCTCATTCTACTCTCTCACCTCCACCAACATGCCGTGAGACATCAACGAAAGTCTTAATACTCTCACCGTGAGTTAAAGTCCGCTCATGGTCTCCCAAGAATCGAAGAGAACGAATAACCGCTGAACTCTGTTGTTCATCTGGCCAACTCATGATCGAGCTTTTCACCTCCCGAATCATATTAGACATCTCCGAGATGTTGAACCATCGTTACATTCGGGCGCTTCTTGTAGTCGTCGAACTGATCGTCACACCGACGGCTTACTGAGACTTATTCCATCAGATCTCTCTAAGGGCTACCTGCATCGCATGAGCAAGGATACGACTCATACTCTAACACTAGGTCATCCACCATCAACTTATCAATACGCCCTTAGCAGAGGAATCCTTCCTTTTCCATACCTTATAGGTATCAAGGTCACGCTCAGATCAGGTCAGTATTACTCTCAACAGTTCCATCACAACTGATTAATACCTCTAGACTTCTTGTTCCTCAAGAACATACCGAATCTTAGAGTGCATATTTTATAGTTATCCCATTCGCTTTTTCACCTTGTTCGGGCCTCAAATGCATGATATTTTTAGTCGCCATAACCTAACATAAATAAACACATTATTTAGTTGCTCGTGTATGCTTTTATGTATGTAATCTCAAAATAAACTTAAGATAAATCTGATCCGGTTTATAAAATCAAGTGACAACTACGCTATCACTCATCATTCAGATGTACCAATCGTGACTTATAGTGATATATTTTATTACATACATCCCACTTAATGATATTAATCATTATTACAAAGCATGATATTACACATGAACATATCATTATATACACATTCAACTAATCAAGGGCATACCCAAGAATCATGCATCATGTAGAATTAACAAAGATTAAATGAACTAATCATTAAATGAACACATCATTAAAATAAACATGTCATAAATGTTAACAAATAACAAATTCTACTTAGAATGTAACAGTTACATTCTTCCTACTCATAAACTAAAATAACTCCCACTAGCAAGCCCTAGCACAGAAGAAATCATGACATGTCCTTCCGGCTCGACTCAACTACAAGATCTCTTTGGGACACTCACAAAATACACGCCGTCGATACAGTCCTTCAAAGACCTTACTATTCGAGAACCAAAATCCTCCACTGTGGTCTTCTCTGATCCTCTTCACACCAGAGTTTATCACTGCACAACCGTATATGAAATGCCCTTCATGTAATCCCCAAAATTGTCGCTCGCCAGAAGATTATCGCAATGAACGAATCAACGCCCAAATCTCGTAGTTATCTAAAATCGAAACTCCTGCATCTCGAGCTTCCGAGCCGTCATCAGCTTCCCAATGTGTCCAACGACTCCATGGTAAGGGTCATATTCCAAACCTTCGATAGCCTCCCGCAACACATCGCTACGTCATAGTGGTATACATCCGCGCCATCTATAAAATCGAAATAAATCATGTCAAGACATAATCAAAAACCAAAGACAAATACAGATATTCCAATTTAATTACGGCGTAATAAATACACATATATCAAGAAGAATTATACTCTGAATTTTATGCTATAATAATCGATCAATCTAACATGATCAATCAATTTCACCCATGCATACTATAAACTAGTTCTATCCTTGTTATCCACGTTAGATTCTAATTGTTCCAAAACAATCCATCTAACTTTAGAGTTATGAGTTCACCAACTAAAGTCAACATTTACACAATTTTGTAAATTTAATTCGACACTTTTGTTGGAATCAAATTAATCAACCATGTCCCAATTAAAATTTGATTCAAGACCCCCAATTAAGCCAAGCTAAATTCAAAGCCCATTTAATTCTGCCAAATTAATTCGGCCCATATATTCTGCCCAATTACTTTGACCCAATTAAATCTAAAGCCCAATTATTCGGCCCATTTAATGCATCCCAATTATTAATTAAGCCCAATTAAATAATCCGTACGAAACAGATTAATAAAAAAAACTTTTTTTTTAATTTAATAAATGGGCCGCGAATCGCGAGCACACCGGCCTCGCTTCGCTGACGAGCACGGCGACCGTCTGCCGGGCCGACGCCCCGACGCCCGAGCGGCGGCAAGCGCTTTCCTGAGATCGCCTAACGGTCTCGCCGCTTGCCGGCTTCTCGAGATCGCCTAACGACGTCCCGGGTTTCGGCGGCGGGCTTACTTCACTTGTCGCCGCCGGCCGACGACAAGCGCGCTTAACGCCGCTGCTTCAAGGCGCCATCTCGCCGGCCGCCTCCGACGGCCTCAAGGCTTCATCGGCCGCCTTCCGCGACGCTTGCCGCTGGCCACGCCCGGTCGGAAGGCGTACCACTGGCCGCCTAAGCGACCGGATGGCGATCGCGATCGCCATCGATCGAACAGAAATTCCGTTCCGATGGAATTCTTGCCATGTGGCGAAGAAGAAAAAATGAACAGGTAAATAACAATATGTGCTCGATACCATCATGTTGCTCAAATGTATACTGCTCTTGTTGTTTACCCGATGGAATTCGACTTGCGTCAAGGAGTGATCACAAATGAAGACTCGTGTTTCCACAAACCAAATCGCCGGACGCTTCTTCGATCGCTTCACACCCTCTTTGCCGAGCAGCCCTTCGTCTAGCAGCCGAACCCCCACCACCTTGGACGCGCCACCTTATCAAGGAAGGAGAGCACGCACGGCTTATGCCGTGCGTGCGTGATGGCGGTTCCACGAACTGCCATCGCAGTTCGTGGAACTGCCCACGTCTAACAATGACGACCCCGTATGCTTTGCCCGATGGGGAAAAAGAGATGACCAATCGAATCCAATTTCTTACGGGGATCACACCCTATATATAGAGTTAACTCTAACCCGTTAACATCTCATCAATGCTAACAGTACGAGTTAATAGGTTCTACACATATAGATCCATAATCCAATAATCCACATCCAATAACACAAATCCATTAACCAAAACCATAATAGTTAGATCACTTTAATCTGGTTCGAACCAATATCACACCATCAGATGCGTTACAATAATCATATGTAAGTCCACCGTCAATAATCTCCCACTTGGACTACATGTGATTCTGAATGTAACACATAATCAAATTCCTTAGTTGCGCATTGTGCACATCATGTCGTATTGAACTGAAATAATCTGGTCCATCAACTTCGTTGGTATAAAATTAAAGTGATCGTTGCTACTTCATATATGTAATCGATAGCATGACCCATCAATAATCACAGTATCAATGTCGTCAATGACATAGATATGATCTAAATGTATAACATGAGAAATACATGAAATGTGATCTCCACATGTCTATTTTCTACTGATCCTCCTTATGATCAAATATCGGATCTCGATCATGTTTGCAAGCATCATATGCTAAATCAGATTAGCAAATCATGATCACCTTATGACTCAATAATGAGTTCTATATCACATTTATAATTATCATATGCAAACCGCATTAGTAAATCATAATATTTCTTTATTCAGAGTGTCAATAAATATACATGTAAAAGGAAAAATTTATTCGTATGATAATTAAAATTACATGTGTCCATTATATACATAGAGCATTCAAAATAACAAATAAATACAGACTCCCACTAAAAGGGTACTTCATCCATATGAAGGACTCCATATACAACACGTGCCAATGAAATACCTTGGGCAGCAGTCCCTTGGTGAGCAGATTCGTCAGTATTGAATTTGTCTAAATATGTTCTATCATTATTTGATCACACTAGACTCTTTCCTTAATTGGAAGGTATTTGATGTCGATGTGCTTTGAATTTGACGAGCTACGGTTGTTCTTGGAATAGAGTTTTGTAATTTTATTATTACAGAAAATTTTCAATGATCTATCGACACCATCGATGACCTATAATGTTGTGAAAAAATTTCGCAGTCATATCCCATGATTTAATGTTTCATAACATGCTATTAATTCTGCCTCCATTGTTGAAGTCGTTATGAGCATCTATTTGACGCTTTTCCATGATATAACTTATCCAACAAGCATGTAAACAAAACCCGAGGTAGATCTCCTACTATCCAAGCATCTAACAAAATCAGAATCTGAATATTCAATCACCTCCAATTGACTGGATCTTCGATATGTGAGCATGAGTTCTTTGGTTCTTTGTAGATATCACATTACCATTTTTATAACTTTTCAATGTCTTAGTCCAGAGTTACTTAGATACCTACCTAACATTCCAACTATGTACGTTAAGTCCAAACACGTACAAACCTGAGCATACATGAGATTCCCTACTACCAATGCATAAGAAAGTTTCTTTATCTTATTTATTTCAAGTTTACATTGTGAATATCGTTGCAAGCTAAACTTATCACCTCTAGACACAGGTGTGTCTCCAGGTGTACAATTCTACATATCATATCGTATGAGCACCTTTTCAATATAGGTCTTTTGTGATAATTCAAGTATACCCTTAGATCTTTCACGATATATCTATATGTATAATACAAAAGATGTTTCATCAAGATCTTTCATTTTAAATTTATCTGATAGAAATGACTTAGTCTCATGCAGTAATTGTTTACGATTGTTTGCCAACAATATATCATCCACATATAATACAAGTATTAAAAACTTGTTCCTACTGAACTTGACATATATACATTAATCAACTGGATTCTCCTTAAAATCAAATGAAGTAACCACTTGATCAAATTTCTTGTATCGCAGATGGGATGTCTGCTTTAAACCATTATTGAACTTCTTTAATTTATATACTAGGTGCTTTGAATCATCTGATTCAAAGTTCTCTGGTTGCACCATGTATATCGATTCCTCAATGTCTCTATTAAGAAATATAGTCTTGACGTCCATTTGATGTAGCTCCAAATCATAATGAGCTACAAGTGTCATAATTACCCTTAGAGAGTCTTTCGTAGATACAGGTGAGAAAGCTTCATTGTAATCAATATCCTCCTTTTGAGTGAATCCCTTGGTTATAAGACGTGTCTTAGACTTTTTGGTATTGCCTAGTGAATCCTGTTTGATTTTAAATACTCATTTACAATCAACATGCTTCACCCCTTCAGACAATTCTAATTCCCATACGTCGTTGTTTGTCATAGATTTCATCTCATCATTCATGGATTCAATTCACTTTTCAGGATTAGAACAATATTTGACTTCTTGGAAAGATGAAAGATCATCTTCGAGCCCTATGTCAAACTCATGCTCTTGGAGATAAGCATAATCATGTGAGATCGTGGATCTCCTTTCTCTAGTGGGTCGCCTTGAAGACACTTATACTTGAGGCATTTAAGGTGCTTAAGGAACCTGCTCAACCATAGGAGATTATACCTCAACCTAAACAGATGGTTCCTCTACTTGCATAGGGGAGGACACAGGGGCATCATGTAGTACTACTCTCATCAGATGTGCAACATCAATAACATTGAGTATAGTAACCATATCACTACTAATTGCACATGTAGTAACTGAGGTAGGATGGTGAGTGTTATCCTCCTCAAAAGATGTGTCCCTTAGGTCTATTTTCCTACTATCCTCAATGAACTTGACATTTTCCATTTCGAAAAAGAACTTATTTGACAAATTATAAAACTTAAGCCCCTTATCAGAAGAAATTTGTTAATTAAACTAATATAGCGACATAAATGAAAATATTATAACCAAACCAAAATATTCAAATGATAGATAAGTATATCATAATGAACTAAATTTGTTAATCTTTGGCTCACAAGGAAATTATTGAATTAAGGAAAATGGATTAGTCAGAGCCAAAATGCTTTGTTGGCTTAAGCTTGAGAGAGATCATAAAGTACATAAACGAAGGAGGCAATTCAGGATTAATTACCTTAACCGAGGTAGGCAATTTTTTTTTTTTGCATTGGCATACTTACCACGGGAAGAAGATCAATAACAGGTATATTCTCATGAGTACTGCCAAATTGTGAACCCAATTGCATAAGCAAGGAATGTTGTTTCCCTGCATAAACCGGTTGACAACTTTTAACTTGAATCGCCATTCGCCAATGTTTCAAATTCAGGCAATATTTGTTTCCTAAATAAATTGGGAGAACAAGCTTCCAAAGACCATGCGAGCACAGGAGAGAAAACTAATCGGTGAGACCTAGTAGAGGTAAAATAATCAGTATATAAACTGAATAGAAAAGAACTCACTTTTCAGATCGACTTCAATTCTATTGCATCGTAGAGTAATCACACAGGCATAGATTACAAAGATAATTAAGTATATATCAACAATAGAATTGAGGAAATAACTAAACTTGAGTTATGTTTACAGAAGCCATTTATATCTTGTCACGAGGCCCTTTCTTGGGTGGTAGCTGAGGGCCTTTCTTGATGGGGAGCAGGTCACCGGAAGCAGTGGAACCCACATACGCTATCCCGAAGCCACCACCTAGAAGCAAGAACTTGAGCAACAAACCCCTCTTGGTGAAAGGAGCTGCAAACGTCTCGAAGAACTTGCTCTGCAATTTCAACAACACTTTGTCGTCATTAATTGAACTTCCGAGGATGGTATCGTATACTGCTCGCATTTGACCTACCTGAAGCGGGTTGTAAGGCGAGGGGGCGTCGGATCCGTAGAAGTCCCACTGTCCGGTGGTGTTGCCGAGGTCATCGAGGTCAAAATACACGCTTTTCTCGCCGTACTTGGCTACCACGGGGAAGGACCTATCAAGAACGGAATTTGATCACACCCAGTTCTTCTCAGAAATGTATGGCGCGGATTAGACGCGAAAAGGAGAGAATTTGCGGTCACCTGAGGCTGGTGCTGGAGAGGGCTCGGCGGGAGGGCTTGACGGCGAGCCGCTTCCCATTGAAGGAGCTTCCCGCGAGGCCCTTCACAGTGACCGGTTGAACGGCTGCTACGGCAGTGAGGGAGGCCATCGCTGCTTCGCCTTGCCTCGCCTTGTTCTGCAGCGAGCATCTTTTATCTGCTATTTCGCTATCCTAGCAGGGATTGTGCGGAGACCAAGCGTTTCAGATGGCGCTCGACTATGAAAGGATCCACTGAGGGAATGCCACGCGTTTCCAGTTGGGATTGCCCTATCCATTAGTGGATACGCTGTGTGTTTCATGGGTTAGAGGCCAACTCGAAGCCTAACATGTAGAACGATCTGATAGTATAAAGAAATTTATTTATAGTGGATATAAATTAATTTTTTTTTAAATCATGATTTTAGATTATTGATAATTCTTCTCTTTTACATTTATCAATTAGAATTTTGATTTACTCTCTCCACGGTAAAAATATCAGTAAAAGATCGTTAATATGATAGTTCCATATTTTATATAAAACAATCTTGACTACAAAAAAGAAGAAATCAATCATAAGCTTAGTTCGAAACGTTCTTTGTGGATGGAGAAAGTAGGCTCATGAACAAGTAGGGTTGTAAACGAACCAAGTATTCATGAATAAATTTGGTGTTTGACTCGATAAAAGCATGTTTATGTTCATTCAATATGTATCAAAGTCAATTAATGAATAAACTTTAACAATTTGATAAACTAAATAAATAAGTTTAAATATATATGTGTTCAGTTTGTTAATGTTCGTGAACAATATTCACGAATACCGTTCAATCAAGTTTGAATTGAGATTGATTAGAAGTTCAATATCCATTAAACAAGTCAAGCTCAAGCCAAGCTCAAGTCAAACTCAATCTTAAAAAAGAAAAAAGAAATCAAATTAAATTTGAATATATTTTTCAATAGCTTAGTTAATTTTAAATTTAGTTTGACTCGACTTGATTATCTTATCAAATAAACATGAACACTATAAAATTTAGCTTACATCCCTATGAAGGGTGGGGCTTTGTTGAGATTATAAATCATGCTTTATAAAAAGACAAACAATTGTGCATGTACCTACCTTAATTTCCTATGATATTTAAAGCTTATCAAATGCATACAAGTATCCATAAATCAAGTAGTTTATATCTAGTATAAAATAAAAATAGATACAATAGGCTTTCCTAATGTTTCTCAAATTTGGACATGAGCATCTTCAATGGCAAAAATGATGGAGAGCTTATCTCTATAGCATCACATCGTTATCATATTAAAAAAAAAAAATCTTATTCATAATTTTATTATAAAAAAATCTCTTAATAATTTTTTATGCGTCTATTTTTTATTATCAATTATTTATGAAATATATTATAAAATTACTTTTTCACTGATCACATTTGTAATGTGACCAAATATATTTAACTAAGTCCATTCAAAAATGATATTAGTCACTGAATAATATATTTTTTAAAATAAATTTTAAATTATGAAATTATTATAAAAAAAAAGAAAGTAAGGAATGGTTCTCTAATGGGAAGCCCGGCATACTATATAAAGAAGTCCGTTTTTTAATGAGAGGATGAGTTTTTTAATTGTCCAAGTCATCCCTCAATGGAAGTGTGATTAATAAAAATAATTGTATATTATATTTTATTAATAATTTATAATAAAATGTTAGTAAGTGATGCGGTCGTGGACGGATTTTTTAGCTTCCTCTCAATGCTGGGGAGCGTGCGAGAAGCCTGGGGGTTCTCTCCAGACACAATAGTAATGAAAGACAAAGAAGAAAAACACGCACAACCAAAGTAAAGAGCCGAGACATAAGATTTAACGTGGTTCGAAATGAGGATTCCTACTCCACGGAGGTGAGCTCTCCCACGAGCTACGGTGTCAAAGTACTTTCACTATGAACTTCCTCCTTCACGAAAAAAAACATCCGGAGACAGAGGAGAAAGATCTCTTACAGTTAACTCAATATACAGAATAGGGAAAGAATAAAGCTCACTACTCACTTTCTCCCTTCTCCGACGAGGTCATTGCTCTCCCCTTCAAGCTGTGGGGAATTGCTTTCCGCTTTGGTCGCTCGCGCATGATGATCCTATCTACGTCCCTAGATTAAAAAAATTAATCATTGACGAAGACATATTACCCAAGCAATCGATCCATCATCGTGCTATTCGATTCGAGTGGTCTCTTGAACAAACTTGTTGTTCAAGCAACCTAACTCTTTTCCTCGATTAGCCGTGGAATAGATGATGTACGGATCGTCGATTTTTTGTGTTTATCTTCGGGATCCAAGTAAATTAGCCACATGTATTATACAAAATAACTAAATCAAAACAAACAAAATTATACCTCTTGTATACCTCTTGATCTTCTATTGTATGATCTATCCTCCTCTTGAACGTTGTGTGGGCAATGATCCTCCAAGAGTTGAAACTTCCTAGATCGCGTTCTTCCCTTCCTTGCTCGCTCTGAACAAAGGGAAGAATATCAAACACTTCTTCTCCTATCTAGTGCCGATCACCAAGCCACCAACTTGGTTGTTGCCGCCGGCCAAGGAGAGGAAGAAGGAGATGGTGTGGGCGTCGACCAAGAGCTCCAAGGGAAGAAACCCTAACACTTGTTGCCGCCGGCCAAAGGAGAAGAAGAAGAGATATGGGCATCGGCCAAGAGAGAAAGAAGAAGAGAGGCGCCGGCTAAACCTTAGGAAGAGAGGAAAAAACTTCCACTTGTTGCCGCCCAAAAAACTTCTCCAAAACCTAGCTGCCCAACCCTTTGAAGCAAACCCTAATCTCCAATGATTAGTTGCCGCCCAAGCCAAGGAGCAAATCCTAGAATTCCCATTCTTCTATGCCGCCCAAGCCAAGGCCTCCTATTTATAGATTTTGCCCAAACCTCCTTTTAATCGTGTCCGTTGGATCTAGATTTCATGAGGATTTAAATAAGCTACAATAGAGACCATGAGGAGGAGTTGGATCTTGGCCACTTAATGGATCCGGCTCACATAAAATCCGATCAATTAATGATAATCCATTCCACTAGAGAATTATCATTGATCTACCTCACCAACCCCCATAATTAAATATGGACTCCATATATTAATTGTACAAATATCTCCCCGTGTTTAAGATATTAAATGTCCGTTAATTAATTAATTTACTGACAATTAATTAATCAACATCTAACTCCATGATTAGTACCACTCAATCTTATCATCATGCCGGACCAAGTCCACCTGCAGGGTTTACATGATGATCCTTATGAGCTCCTCAAGGGGACATCATCATCCTAATACATAAGACACGGTTGTCTCCTATAATCAACGATACACCATATAAATAATATTATTTCCCAATTTACCGAGTCTATCGATTTAATCTATAAATCTCGTCCATTGGTAAATCAAAGAAATAAATACTAAGTACATGTGTCTGTTATTATATCGGGATTAAGAGCATGTACACCATAATATCCGAGGTTCGATTCAATTATGTAGTCAGTAATAAATTGAATCACCTCTAAGTCGGTCCTGCTCAATACACACAGAGTGTACTAGTGTAATTCTATGGTCAAGACAAACCAATACCAAATTACACTACAACCATACCAATGGTTTGTTCAAAACCATCTCGATTGTGAGCCTCTACTTATACTCTACAAGGAATTGATAACATGATCTTCTACGTGACACCACACACCATGTTATCTACAATGTAATGTATCAGATAATATGCATAACCATAAATATACAAACAATGATCATGTGATTCTTATTTCAAAAATAAAGATGTTCATACAAAGAATAGACTTTTCAGTATACATTCCAACAATCTCTCACTTATACTAAAAGACAATGCTGTCCTCATACTGCCATACATCTGATTCTCATTCCCTCCACATGTCTATCAAAAGCTCTCGCTGGAAGGGCATTAGTGAAAGGATCTGTCAGGTTATCCTCTGATGTAATCTTGGCTACAATAACTTCTCCTCGCTTTATGATCTCTCGTATCAGGTGGTACTTGCACTCTATGTGTTTACTTGCCTTATGGGCTCATGGTTCCTTCGAGTTTGAAACTGCACTACTGTTATCACAATAAATTATGATAGTTCTGGGCAAACCAGGAATCACATCTAAGTCCATCAAGAAGTTCCTAAGCCATAGAGCTTCTTTGACTGCCTCAGAAGCTGCCACATACTCAGCTTCCATGGTGGAGTCCGCCACGCATTTCTGCTTGACACTCCTCCATACAATGGCTCCACCTCCCAAAGTAAATACAAAACCCGAGGTAGACTTACTGTTATCCCTATTTGATTGGAAGTCGGAATCTGTGTAACCCACAGGGAGTAATTGATCTGTCTGGTATACCAGTATATAATCCCTAGTCCTTCTCAAATACTTTAATATATGCTTTACCGCAGTCCAATGTCCCTATCCTGGATTACTTTGATATCTGCTAACCATGCCCACGGTAAAACAGATATCCGGACTCGTACATAACATAGCATACATGAGGCTTCCTACCGCCGGAGCATAAGGAACCGCCTTCATCTCCTCTATCTCCTTTGATGTTTTAGAACACATCTTTTTAGATAAAGGTACTCCATACCTAAAAGGTAGAAAATCTTTCTTGGAGTTCTGCATGCTAAAACGAGAAAAAATAGTGTCTATGTATGAAGCTTGAGATAAGCACACCATCCTTTTCCTGCGATCCCTTATAACCTTGATCCCAAGGATGTGTCCTACTTCTCCCAAGTCCTTCATATCAAACTGTTTGGACAACCATACCCTTACGTCTGATAACACTTTGACATTGTTGTCAATTAACAAAATGTCATCTACGTATAGTACAAGAAATACCACTACGTTTCTGTCACATCTCTTGTATACACAAGACTCATTCGGACTTTGAATAAATCCAAAAGTCTGGATTTGTAAAATACCGAAAAAAATACCCTTGTTAATTAGGAAAAATATCCTATGGAATTTTCCAAGAATTTTCATAAATTTTTCTGGACTCAAATGAAAATTTTTATGGTAGTTTACGGGGAAAAATTTAAATAGGCTTTGGGAAAGCCTGTTTGGGTTATCTGCATTTGAGGGATGGTTGGGGATATAATTAAACCTAACCTAGTCTAAGAATTTAATGGTTAGGAATTAATTTAAACCTGGCCTAAGTTTAAATCTTATGGATTAATTAAATGGGTCTAGAGTTAAATTGCTTATAGGATCCAAACCCGACCCATTTAAATTGGACCCGACCGCTTCGGTCGGGTAATGCCAGCCGCATTGCTTTAATTTTTCCCCGATGCGTTTCTTTTCCCAACCGTGATCCCATTTCCCCTGCGCGAGTTCTTTCCTTCGCCGATCACCCCTCTTCGTCTCTGAAGCGATCAGAGGCTTTCTCCTTCTCTTCGCCGTCGCTGTCGAGCCCAAGCTCGATCTGCCACCGGAGTTGCAACCTTGCTGATACCTCCTCATCTTCTCTGCAGGAGGTTCGGCCGGAAGCGAGGTCACCGAGCATTTGCAGCAGCCAGCCGCCCAACGTCGCTTGCCTCGTCGGCAAGATGATTCACCATCTCTTCTTCTCCAGCCGATGCGATCGTCGTCGCACGGGTCGCCGCCGCCTTCATTCAGCGGGGATTTGTGCCGCGAGAGATCGACTGTCGCCGCCTTAGGGCCTCCCCTTTGCCGCCGCAGTTCGAGCGCTCTTCTTCCTTGTTTCGGTGCGCGATCTTCAATCCCTCAAGCTTCCTCTTCGATTCTGATTTGGAGATCCACCTCGAAGCTTACTCGTCAGATCTCAAGCGCTGCCTCGGTTAGATCTCAAGAACTGCGAGGGTCATCAGTTCTTGCAGCGAAAATTGTGCGTTCGTCGTGGTTGGGAAGAACACAAGCAACTAGTGGATTATTGTTGTACTGCGGCAAGATCGGCGATTGTTCCGTAGCCACGACCACCGATCCGGTTAGATCTTCACCTGCAGGAGCTACATTGGTCATGAACAACGACGCCATCGGCTATGAACAAGCTCTATCGCGAGGACTGAATCGCCATTGTGATCGGGAAGCACGACACATTGTAGTTCACGGCGATTTGAATACTCGTCAGGCGGATCCAGGAGGAAGGGTGTGAAGAATCACTTATGGATTCTATGTGAGGTGAAGTTAGATTTGAACATGATATAGTAGTTTATGATTTATTGGAAGTTAATCTAGTATTGATTCAAGAATAAATGGTTAAAAGGAACCTAGTGAGGAAAATGTAATCTAGGTATTAAGGATGTGACCTAGATCTATTGCTAGTTTACTATGGGTTCCATTTGTGAATATATATATATATATATATATATATATATATTGTTTGGGTATCTTAGAGATGACCGTGAATTATATGAACCCATAAAAAGGAATGATTAGTAGGGGTTAACTAATCAGAGTTTGGATTGATTTAGGATTTGCTAGAGACCTATTGATATGCATATTGTACATTGCAGGATTTTGGTTCGAGACACTCACGGACGTGAAGACAATTGGTGTCTACATATCAGGTGGGTAATTTTCTACCTGGTCCGGGTAGATATATTGCATTCAGATTTAGTCATAGATATGAGCATGTTAGGTGTTCATATTATCTTGACCCTGCTCTTTTTATCGTATGTTTGATCTTTTACCGTTGGCTATTAACTCCATTGCTGATATCATGTTTATTTTATCATAATTAGGAGTTATACATATAGGTGATGTAAGTAACTTAGAATTTGTTTAAGTTAAGTGCAAATAGTAAAGTCCGGATGACAACCTGATGGTACATTGGATAAAGAGGTCATCCATAGGTAGATAATGTCTTTAACCTAGGGTTAGTTCTAGTACCCTTAGGTTGTATGTTACCACCGACCATGTATTGTGTAAATGATCAGAGGAATGATACTTAGGGTATCGCTACGGACCGGTGGTCCTAGCTTGTTATAATCAGAGTGTGTCCATCAGTTGAGTACGACTCTCTACAGGATAGAGAGTGCGTCGATTAGATTGGTATGACTCTCTACAGGATAGAGAGTATTATGATCAGTTGAGTACGACTCTCTGCAGGATAGAGAGTGCGTTGATCTGGTTAGTATGATTCTCTGTAGAATAGAGAGTCTGTGGTGGATGTCTGTATGTGAGACATTGCATTCATGCATTTGCATGCACGCTGGCGACGAGGTCTCCCTTGTGGTTGAGAGGGTCGCCAGTCATCCTGCCTCTACGGTTACTCATAGGAGGAGTCACCCATGCGAGGAAAGAGCATTGTGGTGCCGCACTCTACCACTATAGACGGTGGTAGTTGGATTTGCGTGTCGTAGTCCTGCGTGTGTGACACTCGATCACTCATGGGTAGTGATTGTCGGAGTGGCCAACAGCAGGGACCCCCATCATATAGCTTGCTCTTTACGCTTATATGCTACTCGATCATACTACCCACTCGGCCACTCGAGAGTAGTGGTTGGTGTTGAGTTGAGATAGTTGTCATGTTCGAGCCACCGAGGCCACACTGGGTTCGTGGTAGCTTTAGGGTGAGCCGACATGACCATGCATGCTGCATTGCCGACTTATGACATTTTTTCATATTGCCATATATATACATATATGCATGTATATATATATATATGTGGATAATTGTGATTAGTATACATATATAAATGCAGTATATATATATATGCTTATTGTGATGTTGTATTTGATTGTATTATGTTTGCTGCATTTGATTGTACATCATATTCATGCATGTTTCTTGCATATGTTATACAGTTGTGTCGGATATTGGTATGTGTTGGACAGACTATAGATACCTTGACCTGTAGCATGAGTAGATTATGTGTTGGTATTACTCTTCCTGTTATATATATGTTGGATATATGTTCAGGTTGGATCAGAGTAGCGTAGCAGACTTCAGGTATGTCTGCATTTTATGTTATTCATTTGATTAGACGGTATATGCTTGTATATATATACTATGCTGATATATCTGTTGTACATCTAGATTATGTTGTCGAAATACATGTGATATTACATATATACATGTTTTCTATTATCTGCTGAGTTTTACTCACCCCCTCAACGAACCCTGGGTTTTTTTGTCGCCCAGGTAACAGGTAGCCGACTTCGTGATGGACTTGGAGCACAACTGGCTGACACCTCATCTCAACTCCGAGAGTCCGAGTTTTTGAGTCTTCCGTATGTTTTGGTTATGTATTCTGAATTTATCGTGGTGTTGTGTGTTATGCATGTGGGATTATATTGTTGTTGTGTTGTTTCATTGTATGTGTTATTTATGTTATATATATATATATATATATATATATATATATATATATATATATATATATATATATATATATATATATATATATATATATGTTGTTATTGTTGTGGCCTACGGGCCTTGTATTAACCCGAAATGTTGCCACGTACAGGGGAGGTGTCATCCGTTTGATTTTCGGCTCGGTATGCTCTCGGGGCGTGACAACTTTAGTGGTATCAGAGACCAAGGTTTTGCGATGCCATACAATGTTATTTTGTGTCGAGTATTGGATTCTCGAGAGTCGATTTATTCGGTTTTGGTTTTCTGAGATGAGATGGACAGCGGCTTGAGCTCCAAGCAGCACGAGGTAAGAATTCCTGAAAAACTTATGGTTTAGTAGATACTTATCTAAACTTGATTAGTGGGTGTATACAATATAGTTATGACACCTGTGCAGACTTGTAATAGGGGTCATCCACCGAGGCGACCAACCGGAGTGACCTTTAGAATTTATACTCCCGGTTATGTTGGATATGCATTTAGATGCTTATACCAGGGCATAACCTGTAGTGTGTTTGTTATTATTCGTAACCGTGGTATGAGTTGACCACGGGAACGACCTGTTGAGTCTGTGAGTCTTGAACCTGTGTCGAGAAGGTGATTTACCTTTGAAAGTCGACTGATACCGAGTCGGAAAATAGGGGCCAAGTCGTCACATTTATTATGGAAATCAGAGACTATAGTCTTAGAGATTTCCACTAACTGTGCTAGTCAGATCATTACCTGTAGGTAATGAACAGACTTGTTGACTATTGTGATGCAGATAGCGGAAGGCTAGGTTACGGTGTTTCATAGGGATTTTTATCCTTGAGTTGTTCGTACTGAGTTGTATAACTTTGAGAGTACTTTTGAGTACTTAACTCATGTTATACCGAGAAAGAAGAGTGGTTTGCATACCATTATCGGGATCAAGCCGGTATTTGGTGATAAATGCAGAAAATAATCTTCGGGAAAAAATATATCACTTGATCATGGATTAGTGATGTTGAAAGAGTGTATTTTCCCGTGTCACTTTTAATGACACATTGTAAGGAATTCTTGAGCTTCAAGAAAGGGTGATCGGTTAGAAACAGTGTATTGTGCAGAGTCGTGAGACTTGCAGAGGTTACGACCACCTAATAGCTCAAGAAGATGGATGGATGATTTAAGTCACCCAGAGTTTGGCTTATAGTTGGATTAGGATGTTGGGATCTTCTACCAGATCCTGTCGGAAGACGTTGAACGAGACTGGAGTTTAGAAATGACTCCGTACAAGGGTTTAAGAGTTGGAGACCGATAAGCAAATATTGCAGGTCAACTTAATAGAGTCAGAAGTCTCCGACTGTTGGATAAAAGGAGTAAGATCAGGGTTACAAGCCTTGAGCTACCTTTCGATTATAGAAGACCAATTGCAGATCATCAGAATGTTCTTGTGGATATCAGCAAAATCAGAACAAAGACTCCGAAGGGATTGTGTGCGTGCAGTGCGGATCACGAAGACACGCGAAGTCGGATAATCCATTGGATCAGGTCATCTGTTGCTACTGTGAGCAACCAGTACAGTGGAGGAGGTGTACTTTGAAGATTCAGTTGAAGACTATCGATGGTGTTCCGGGAGGAAGATGCATCGTCTCGGCAGCAGAAATCAGCACAGAGGATTGGGTTATTTCATCAGCATCAACCTACTGCTTTAGGCGTGGTTGGAGTTCCTTGATACTTCCCTTCAACAAAGATCAGCACAGAAGCAGTATCAGCAGAAGACATCGTAGAAGACTCATGCAGACAACAACAGTTACCTCCAGATGTGAATTGATTCACCGTCTCTTCTTCTCCAGCCGATGCGATCGTCATCGCACGGGTCGTCGCCGCCTTCATTCAGCGGGGATTTGTGCCGCGAGAGATCGACTGTCGCCGCCCTAGGGCCTCCCCTTTGCCGCCGCAGTTCGAGCGCTCTTCTTCCTTGTTTCGGTGCGCGATCTTCAATCCCTCAAGCTTCCTCTTCGATCCTGATTTGGAGATCC
Source organism: Wurfbainia villosa (assembly GCA_025175895.1). NCBI lineage: Eukaryota > Viridiplantae > Streptophyta > Magnoliopsida > Zingiberales > Zingiberaceae > Wurfbainia > Wurfbainia villosa. Next base: position 23,102,523 of record CM045991.1, on the reverse strand, counting down.
ACCTCGAAGCTTACTCGTCAGATCTCAAGCGCTTCCTTGGTTAGATCTCAAGAACTACGAGGGTCATCAGTTCTTGCAGCGAAAATTGTGCGTTCGTCGTGGTTGGGAAGAACACAAGCAACTAGTGGATTATTGTTGTGCCTGCAGCACTGGCGATTGTTGCTGGTAGCCACGACCACCTGATCTGGGTTAGATCTTCACTGCAGGGAGCTACATTGGTCATGAACAACGACATCAGCTATGAACAAGCTCTATCGCGAGGACTCGGAACTGCCATTGTGATCAGGAAGCACGACATAGTTGTAGTTCACGACGATTTGAATGCTCCGATCGGCAGATCCAGGGGAGGAAGGGTGTGAAGAATTACTTATGGATTCTATGTGAGGTGAAGTTAGATTTGAACATGATATAGTAGTTTATGATTTATTGGCAGTTAATCTAGTATTGATTCAAGAATAAATGGTTAAAAGGAACCTAGTGAGGAAAATGTAATCTAGGTATTAAGGATGTGACCTAGATCTATTGCTAGTTTGAATATATATATATATATATATTGTTTGGGTATCTTAGAGATGACCGTGAATTATATGAACCCATAAAAAGGAATGATTAGTAGGGGTTAACTAATCAGAGTTTGGATTGATTTAGGATTTGCTAGAGACCTATTGATATGCATACTGTACGTTGCAGGATTTTGGTTCGAGACACTCACGGACGTGAAGACGATTGGTGTCTACATATCAGGTGGGTAATTTCCTACCTGGTCCGGGTAGATGTATTGCATTCAGATTTAGTCATAGATATGAGCATGTTAGGTGTTCATATTATCTTGACCCTGCTCTTTTTATCGTATGTTTGATCTTTTACCGTTGGCTATTAACTCCATTGCTGATATCATGTTTATTTTATCATAATTAGGAGTTATACATATAGGTGATGTAAGTAACTTAGAATTTGTTTAAGTTAAGTGCAAATAGTAAAGTCCGGATGACAACCTGATGGTACATTGGATAAAGAGGTCATCCATAGGTAGATAATGTCTTTAACCTAGGGTTAGTTCTAGTACCCTTAGGTTGTATGTTACCACCGACCATGTATTGTGTAAATGATCAGAGGAATGATACTTAGGGTATCGCTACGGACCGGTGGTCCTAGCTTGTTATAATTAGATGAGTACGACTCTCTACAGGATAGAGAGTGTGTACATCAGTTGAGTACGACTCTCTACAGGATAGAGAGTGCGTCGATTAGATTGGTATGACTCTCTACAGGATAGAGAGTATTATGATCAGTTGAGTACGACTCTCTGCAGGATAGAGAGTGCGTTGATCTGGTTAGTATGATTCTCTGTAGAATAGAGAGTCTGTGGTGGATGTCTGTATGTGAGACATTGCATTCATCCATTTGCATGCACGCTGGCGACGAGGTCTCTCTTGTGGTTGAGAGGGTCGCCAGTCATCCTGCCTCCACGGTTACTCATAGGAGGAGTCACCCATGCGAGGGCAGAGCATTGTGGTGCCGCACTCTACCACTATAGACGGTGGTAGTTGGATTTGCATATCGTAGTCCTGCGTGTGTGACACTCGACCACTCATAGGTAGTGATTGTCGGAGTGGCCAACAACAGGGACCCCCATCGTATAGCTTGCTCTTTACGCTTATATGCTACTCGATCATACTACCCACTCGGCCACTCGAGAGTAGTGGTTGGTGTTGAGTTGGGACAGTTATCATGTTCGAGCCACCGAGGCCACACTGGGTTCGTGGTAGCTTTAGGGTGAGCCGACATGACCATGTATGCTGCATTGCCGACTTATGACATTTTTTCATATTGCCATATATATACATATATGCATGTATATATATATGTGGATGATTGTGATTAGTATACATATATAGATGCAGTATATATATATATATGCTTATTGTGATGTTGTATTTGATTGTATTATGTTCGCTGCATTTGATTGTACATCATATTCATGCATGTTTCTTGCATATGTTATACAGTTGTGTCGGATATTGGTATGTGTTGGACAGACTATAGATACCTTGACCTGTAGCATGAGTAGATTATGTGTTGGTATTACTCTTCCTGTTATATATATGTTGGATATATGTTCAGGTTGGATCAGAGTAGCGTAGCAAACTTCAGGTATGTCTGCATTTTATGTTATTCATTTGATTAGACGGTATATGCTTGTATATATATACTATGCTGATATACCTGTTGTACATCTAGATTATGTTGTCGAAATACATGTGATATTACATATATACATGTTTTCTATTATCTGCTGAGTTTTACTCACCCCCTCAATGGACCCTGGGTTTTTCTGTCGCCCAGGTAACAGGTAGCCGACTTCGTGATGGACTTGGAGCACAACTGGCTGACACCTCATCTCAACTCCGAGAGTCCGAGTTTTTGAGTCTTCCGTATGTTTTGGTTATGTATTCTGAGTTTATCGTGGTGTTGTGTGTTATGTGATGTACGCACATGTTGGTGCGGGTTTTGACGAGGCTTCTTTATATTCTAGTGTTAGTCATACCGGTATGCACTTTGTGGGATTGTATTGTTGTTGTGTTGTTTCCGCTGTGTTTTCGTTATGTTGTTATGTTGTTATATATATATATGTTGTTATTGTTGTGGCCTACGAGCCTTGTATTAACCCGAAATGTTGCCACATACAGGGGAGGTGTCGTCCGTTTGATTTTCGGCTCGGTATGCTCTCGGGGCATGACAGGATTACCTCATCAAAGCGGATGTTCCAAGATCTCGAAGCTTGCTTCAATCCATAAATGGATCGATTAAGCTTGCAAACAAGATGCTCTTTGTCCTTTGCAATGAATCCCTCTGGTTGCTCCATATAGATATTTTCCTCAAGACTTTCATTAAAAAAAGCTGTCTTGACATACATCTGTCACACCTCATAATCCATATGAGCAGCAATAGATAAAAGAATTCGGATAGACTTAAGCATGACTACCGACGAAAAGGTCTCCTCATAATCGATACCCTCTTTCTGAGTATACCCTTTCGCAACAAGCCTTACTTTGAAGGTCTCAACCTTCCCGTCTATTCCTCTATTTCTTTTGTAGATCCACTTGCATCCAATGGTTTTTACACCATTGGGTAGTTCTACTAGCTCTCATACCTGATTTGAATCCATAGATTCTATCTCAAAATTCATTGCACTTTGCCAAGATACCGCATCTTTATCTTGGATTGTCTCGTCATATGTCCAGGGATCAGGTTCAAGTTCACCAAGGACCAAATCAGAAGATTCTCCCAAGAACATAAATCTATCAGTTTGTCTAACAACTCTCCCACTACGACGAGGTATCACCTGTGTATCCTCTGTGACACGTGGTGCAATCACTTGTGGTATATCCTCTTGTACCGGCGGTATTGAAGTAGTGACTTCCTCTCTCAATTCCTCCAGAACAATCTTACTCATGAGCTTGTGGTTCATCACATAATCTTCCTCTAAAAATCTGGCGTTCATGCTAACGATCACCCTCTGATCTCTAGGACTATAGAACAAACCATATTTCGTTCCTCTAGGATAGCCTACAAACATACGCACTTCTATACGAGGTTTCAACTTACCAGCATCTGTCTTCAGCACATGTGCTGGACTCTCCCAAATCCGAATATGTCTCAGACTAGGCTTTCGCTCAGTCCACAATTCTATGGGAGTAGAAGACATTGATTTAGATGGTATCAAGTTCAGAATATATATTGTCGTATCCAAAGCATACCCCAGAACGAATCTGGTAACTCAGAATAACTCATCATCGATCTAACCATCTCCATAAGAGTCATATTCCTTCGCTCTGCTACACTATTCTATTGGGGTGTGTCAGGTGCAGACAATTGGGATTGAATCCCAGCCTCTGATAAGTAATTCCTAAACTCTCCTAAGAGGTACTCACCACCATGATCAGATCGTAGTGTCTTGATACTTTTACTTTGACGTTTCTCTATATCAGCCTGGAATTCTTTGAACCTGTCAAAGCATTCAGACTTGCGGCGCATCAAATAAATGTATCCATATCTTTAATAATCGTCTATAAAAGAGACTAAATATTCAAAACCACCTCTAGCCTGGATAGACATAGGACCACACAAATCAGAATGAACCAATTTCAACACATCTTTGGCTCTATACCCCTTGGCCTTAAAAGACCTCTTGGTCATTTTACCTTCCAAGTAAGATTCGCAGGTTGGGAAATCTTCCACCACTAATGAATCCAGAGGTCCATTAGCTATCAACCTTTGAATTCTACTGAGGTTAATATGACCTAACCTTAGATGACAAAGATATGTTTGGTTCATTTTCGAATGTTCTTTTCTCTTATTAGATTTAGAAGATGAGTTATTTACTTCTATTTGCATCATGGGAGCTTTTGGTTCAAGTGTATATAAATTTTCTATCAATGCACCAGAATAGATAATCTCTCTATTCCTTTTTATAACAACTTTGTCATTGAAAGAAATAGAATATCCATCCAAAAAAATTTAGAAATAGAAATCAAATTCTTTCTAAATAAAGGTACATAAAGATAATTTTTCAAAACCAAAATTTTATTCTTATCAAAAAATAAATAAACATCTCCCACTGCAATAGCCGCCACCTTCGTAGCATCACCCAAGTAAACGGTAATCTCTCTCTCAGCTAGTCGTCTGGTTTCCTGGAATCCCTACAAAGTATTGCAGACATGATCAGTGGCTCATGTATCTACACATCAGGTGCCGGTAGATAAACACCGCTAAATATGTTTCAACGACTAGACCAAAAAATATACCTTTGTTCTGCTTCCGGTAGGGGCAATCCTTCTTCCAATGTCCAGTCTGCTTGCAAGTGAAGCACTTGTCTTTCGTCTTCTTCACTCCTCCCTGAGATCCTCCTGTCACTTTTGCTCAGTGTTCTAAAAAACGCTAGACGGTAGGCGGGCGGTCACTCGCCGCCTAGTGCCTAGGCGGCTAGGCGGTTTCTAGGCGGTCGATTTTTTTAATATTTTAAATATAATAATATATAAAAAAAATTAATATATTAGGGGCACTCAAAAGTCAAAACTCACGTTATAGCCTCCACATGCATGTAACAAATAACAACTAACAAGTAACAACAACTCAACAAGTAACAAGAATATTAAAAACGTTTAAGATGGTAAACAATAAAAATTACAAAATATAAGAATTAAAAACAAACAATATTAAAAATCCATTGCAATAATAATAAGAATTGGAAATGTGCGACATGCCCATGCCAAATGTGCGACACGCCCGTGCCCTCATTTGGCATGGGCGTGTCACACATTTCTCGCTGGCGCGACACGCCTGTGCCCTCATTTGGCATGGGCGTGTCGCACATTTCTCACCGGCGCGACATGCCTGTGCCCTCATTTGGCATGGGCGTGTCGGTTGCTGTTGAGCGCTGGAACTCTTGATTAATCGGTCGGTCGCCCCGATTAATGTCGATTAATCGCTCTGAGCACCGATTAAAGCGGCGACGCCGCCGATTAATGCGGCGACGCCTAGCGGTGTCGCCTCTGCAAATGTCGGGGCGGTGGACGAGCGTCCACCGCCTACGCGCCTCCTAATCGGATAAAATCGGCGATTTTTAAAACACTGCTTTTGCTCCACCTTGTTTCTTCTTTTTCTTGCCTTTCGGCTTAAAAGTAGAAATCTTCTGAGCAACCATGGCCTGAGCCAGAGCACTCTGATGAAAAAGTCCCTCTATCGCCTGGAGTTCTGTCAGAAGCTCCGCCAACGAATACAACCTCTTATTCATGTTGTAGTTCAGGCGAAACTGCTCAAAACTCCTAGGTAGAGATTAGAGAATGATATCGACCTGAGTTTCCCCATCGATCTCAGCTCCAAGGACTTCCAGCTCATTCAAATGAGCCATCATCTTGAGAACATGATCCCTCACGGGTGTTCCCTCAATCATGGTGGTCGTCATCAAGTTCCTCATGGCTTCCTGCCTAGCAGCCCGATTATGGTGTCCGAAAAGTTCCTTGAGATTAAGCATCATGTCATAAGTAGTAGGCATGACTTGATATTGATGTTGCAATACATTTGACATAGAAGCCAAAATGTACACTGTGTCATCTCATCAGCCTTTATCCACTTCTCATAACTCTCTTTTTCATTTTCCCCAAAATCATCCGCAGGCTTAGGAGGACACTCTTCGAGAAGTACATCCTTGTACTCCTCAACAATCAAGACTATATCTAGATTCCTTTTCCAATCCACATAGTTAGGTTCAGTAAGTTTATTTTCCTTTAGTATCATAATAAGTGGGTTGAAAGTCATTTTTGAAAAACCTAAGAATCACATAGATTAAAATATTAGATTTCAAAAATTTATTGATTCCTCAAACAATAAAATTTTAAAATCAACCAACACCTCAGAACACCGAGAATATCGTATGTCACGATAGTGTGGACGTATACAAATTCTACATTTGTAAGAGGAGGTTTTACCCATTAATTTTATTATCTTGTCAACCTTACTTTTTGACAAATAAAATTAATAGTTGGTTCCTCTTTGACCCTACAAATAAAAGCAGTGACTTCGATGGAGAGGATACTCCTATTTGCATCTAAGTGTTCACCATTACCCGATACTAAGATAATTATCTCGGATTATGTGTCTTCCGATGGAGAAGTACACGCGCTCCTAAATAATTTTCTATAACCATATTTGACCTTGTGATCCGCAAAACAAACTCATCCGATGAAGAGGAAGACACTCAGAGCTTACGCGCGAGTTTGTTTGCATCACATGTCAAATTGTAATGGAGGTCATGGGAATTTTTTTAAAAAAATATCCCTCTCCCACTTAGTAATTTAAAATGAGGAATTTTCCTAGCACACAACATGCATATTAAACAAGAAGCAATAAATATGAAAAAAATTATTTTCCAACTATTATGACTTTTGTTTTCCAATATGCCTCCCTTCGTGTCGTCATCTCGTTCGTTCATCCCTACGCCATGTACAAGTCATCCGGAGATCCAAGCCGAGAAAAATTATTTTAATTTATATCCATCGATCCTATACTCCACAAAGGAGTGTACATGAAATCTAGATCGAAAGTAAACTAAAATAAAAGAGTAGCTAAACAATACCGTACTTAATTACAAAAATTAAATACTAGGCTCGTTAACCCCGAGGATTCAAATAATATTACAATTACACACATCCAATCACATACACACACATATGACCATAATAGTTGGATCTTATGCTTGCAACCAAAAAGTTAGCCTACGCACATCCTACTATTATCTAACACGCATAATATATGATAAGTGCATAAAAGTAACTGAATCCTAAACACACAAAACTGGAGACTGTGGCTCTGATACCACTTGTGGGGAATTGCTTCCCGCTTCGGTCACTCGCGCATGGTGATCCTATCTACGTCCCCGGATTAAAAAAATTAATCCTTGACGAAGACGGATTACCCAAGCAACCGATCCATCATCGTGCTATTCGATTTGAGTGGTCTCTTGAACAAACTTGTTGTTCAAGCAACCTAACTCTTTTCCTTAATTAGCCGCAGAATAGATGATGTACGGATTGCCGATTTTTGTGTTTATCTTCGGGGTCCAAGTAAATTAGCCACATGCATTATACAAAAGAACTAAATCAAAACAAACAAGATTATACCTCTTGTATACCTCTTGATCTTCTATTGTATGACCTATCCTCCTCTTGAACGTTGTGTGGGCAACGATCCTCCAAGAGTTGAAACTTCCTAGATCGCATTCTTCCTTGCTCGCTCCGAAAAAGGGAAGAATATCAAACACTTCTTCTCCTATCTAGTACCGATCACCAAGCCACCAACTTGGTTGTTGCCGCCGACCAAGGAGAGGAAGAAGGAGATGGTGTGGGCGCCGGCCAAGAGCTCCAAGGGAAGAAACCCTAACACTTGTTGCCGCCGGGCAAAGGAGAAGAAGAAGAGATATGGGCGTCGACCAAGAGAGAAAGAAGAAGAGGGGCGCCGACTAAACCTTAGGAAGAGAGGAAAAAACTTCCACTCGTTGCCGCCCAAAAAACTTCTCCAAAACCTAGCCGCCCAACCCTTTGAAGCAAACCCTAATCTCCAATGATTAGTTGCCGCCCAAGCCAAGGAGCAAACCCTAGAATTCCCATTCTTCTATGCCGCCCAAGACAAGGCCTCCTATTTATAGATTTTGCCCAAACCTCCTTTTAATCGTGTCCGTTGGATCTAGGTTTCATGAGATTTTTAATAAGCTACAATAGGGACCATGAGGAGGAGTTAGATCTTAGCCACCTAATGGATCCGACCCACATAAAATCCGATCCATTAATGATAATCCATTCCATTGGAGGATTATCATTGATTTACCTCACAAACCCCCATAATTAAATATGAGCTCCATATATTAATTGTACAAATGTCTCTCCGTGTTTAAGATATCGAATGTCTGTTAATTAATTAATTTACTGACAATTAATTAATCAACATCTAACTCCATGAGTAGTACCACTCAACCTTATCATCATGCCGGACCAAGTCCATCTGCAGGGTTTACATGATGATCCTTATGAGCTCCTCAAGGGGACATCATCATCCTAATACATAGGACACGATTCCCTCCTATAATCAACGACATACCATGTAAATAATATTATTTTCTAACTTACCGAGCCTATCGATTTAATCTATAAATCTCGCCCATTGGTAAATCAAAGAAATAAATACTACGTACATGTGCCCGTTATTATATCAGGATTAAGAGCATGTACATCATAATATTCGAGGTCCGATTCAATTATGTAGTCAGCAATAAATTGAATCACCTCTAAGTCGGTCATGCTCAAAACACACAAAGTGTACTAGTGTAATTCTATAGTCAAGACAAACTAATACCAAATTACACTACAATCATATCAATGGTTTGTCCAAAACCATCTCGGTTGTGAGCCTCTACTTACACTCTACAAGGAACTGATAATATGATCTTTCGTGTGACACCACATACCATGTTATCTACAATGTAATGTATCAGACAATATGCATAATCATAAATATGCAAACAATGATCATGTGATTCTTATTTCAAAAATAAAGATATTCATACAAAGAATAGACTTTTTAGTATACATCCTAACACAAGCGTGCCTTTGTCTCTCGCTGTTGGAAGTTGCGGGATCTTCTTCATCTTGCCCTCCCTTTGCCTTTTATCTCCTCCTCTTTCTCTGGTCAACTGTGACATAACGAACCTCCTTCATCATCGTACACATGACCACCTCGCTTATCTAGAGAATCATTCTGTTACATAAAATGGGGAGTGAAAACTCCTCCGAATATTATGTGGGGTCCTCATTTACTATGTAACAAACTTCTCATCCATATTTCGGAAAATATTCTAGCCTATCCCTTTCACCCACTCACCTTCCGTAAAGTTAGCCTAAACATATTGCTTAAGCAAGCATAGCTCTTAGACTTTTTTCTACTAACTTGGATCAACTTCTATCTTTCCCGTACCGAACCAATCCCTAGGCCCGTTCTATCGAGTCAATTCCTATTCTTCCCATACCGAACCAATCTCCGAATTCGCTTGGCCGTGCCAATCCCCTTGAACCGTCTCCCCGAGCCATCTTTGGCTAGACTTATGCGCCCGAACTAGTTTCTGCCGAACCAACTATTTGGTTCGGACAACGTCTCACGCACAGGTCCTTTCATTTTACTTATGGAAAAAGATAGCGGCAGTATTAGTAAGATTTTTTATTTTTTCTACGAAAGATTGAAATCGTCAATTTAATAGTCTCAATGGATTTTTTTTTTAAATTTTCTCCAGAATCAATTCATATTATGTATTTTAATATGATGATCAAGACACGTGAAAATTATCTAAATTCTAAAAAAAAATTAGATTTTTTTTTCGATTTATATGAGCATTGTTATATTTTAAATCTCTACGGACGATTTTTTTTATTGTTGACATGTGATATTGTGGAGATACAACGGACCGCGAACCTTGCCAAGATCGAATTTGACATGTCGACACATGCGACAAGTAGGGCTGTAAATGAACCAAACATTCATGAACGAGCTTGATGTTCGACTCGGTAAGAACTCGTTTACGTTCATTCAATATGCATCAAAGTCAATTAATAAACAAGCTTGAACAACTTGATAAATTAAATAAATAAGCTTGAACACATATGTGTTCGGCTTGTTAATGTTCGTAAACAGTATTCGTGAATAATATTCGTGAACAGTATTCACGAACATTAACAAGTCGATTTATGATTATACTTTTTTAAAAATTATTTTTGAATTTATTTATACTCATTTATAAATCATGATTAAATTAGTAAAATTTTAAATAAACAAACAAGTTTGACTTAAAGAACTTGATAATGTTTAAATAAATCAAATTTAAATGTCAATCGAGGCTCGATTAAGTTTGATCTTATTAAACAGTCGAGTTGATTCGAGTTGAGTCGGCTAAAGCTAAAAAAAAATACCAAACTAAGCTTGAACAAATTTTTCAATAGCTTGATTAATTTTAGGCTTGATTCGGTTCGACTTAACTATCTTATCAAATAAATCTGAATACTTACAAAAAAAAAAAAAAATCGTGTTTGAAAAAAAAAAAAAAAAATCGTACCTGATTTGTCAGTTTCTTATTTCCGAAGGTTTGAAGTCGCAGTGCAATGTGACCTTCACCGGCTGGGACAGTTTTTTCGGTGAATAAATGGGTGGCGAAGTGGGTGGTGGGTGGACGAATATTACTCCTGCTTCGCTGGGATGCCTTTTGAGCCTGGCTTCCGACCGTGTCTCTCCTCTTCCTTTTCGCCGCGTCGTCTCGCCCGCCTTGCGACCTAGAATCGCTTCGCCTTGGCTCGCCCGGTCTCGCCTCTTCTCCGGTGCGCACTCTCACTCGATCAGTTTTGGTTTTTTGCCTTTCAAGAACCGTTTACGGGCTTTGCGAGCTTCTGGATAATGACTAGGGTTGGCGTGGTTGGATGTTTTGTCTCTCGTCCGTTGCGTCGTCTTTGTCCCTTTGAGGATGGAGTTTATATTATATTGGTGTTTTAGAAATTGGGATTTTTGTTGGTGTGCCTTATCGAATATTCAGTCACCGTCGGAACAGCCAACGCTGCATTTTACAATTGGCCTTTTTACGCCATAACTTTTTAAATTTATGTCACACTCCAGTAAAAGAACCTTTTTTGTTAACAAAAAAAAAAAAAACTGAGAAAGCGAAATCCTTAGGTGGTTGAGATTCCAAAATATACAATTGGATTCTTCTGATTCTCGATTATGCAAGTTGGAGAACAGAAAATATTAGTCTTCTAGGGAAACTTATTTGTCATCGGCTTACAGCCTATGTTCAGTAGATAATTGAGGTGAACAGGCAGAAGAGTAAGTGGTTGGACGATTACTGCCGGCTTTTGTGTAAGTTGCTACCAAAACTTTTTTTGTTGAAGGTTTACCCCATTTAGTTAGTAGATAATTTTGATTAAAAATGAGTGGAAGAGTAGGTGGATGGACGATCACTGCTAGTGCTAAACTTGTAGTTGTTGCACGAGCTTATTCAAAGCTTCCAACCATGTCTCTCTTCTTCCTTTCCACCACTCTCACTTTCGTTGCTATCTAGAAACCTCTTGCTGTTGCACTTCCAATCTTGACTGTTCTTTGGTGATCTCTCTCACACACACTCTCTCTGAGCTTCTCTTGTCTTGATTAGGTTGGCATTTCATTTTGCAGAGTTTGCGTGATTCTATCTAGTTGGAGATTGAGCGTTTGGTTTAATTTTTATTCCATTGGAATTGTTATTGAAGCTTTATATCTAATCAGACAAAGTTAGAGCTGCTAAAGAAATACGTAAGCAATTGGACAATTTATAAGTCATAAATCAGTAAAAATAAGCGTTTTTTTTAAAATAGTGAGTGAAATTATCAACTGATCTAAAAAAAAATTCTCAACTGGCCAAGTTTCAGTTTAGTTTTCTTCCACACCAGAGTGTTTTACACCATATTTGCTGTATCTTATACATCACTCTTATCATATGTGAAAGTACCTTTGAGTCAATTAATCATCAACTTTACTAGCCAGATGAAATATGTCCTTTTAAATGTTGTAACTTCTAAAATTTATGCTGTCTCATGTGTAGTTCACACTACTAGATCGTCTAGTACATTGATGGAGGCTGTCAAAGCAATTCTTGCTCATGTCTCTACAACCGAAGGACGTGTTGCTATAAGGGCTGAGCAGAAAAATTATAGCTATGTTCAACTCATTGATTCTGCTTTAAGCTTCTCAGAATTATTGCTTGGTACAGGTGCCATAAATGTAAGTGTCATATGCTGGACTGCACCTATGCTTGTATAAATCATTAAGGTTTCTATTTTGTCTCCTGATGTAGATGAACTCCTATGGGTACTGGATCCTTTTAATTGATATCAAATGTATTTGAATTACTGGTTCTTGTTCTATAATATATTTGCTTAAGTTTATCAATTGATATAGGGAAAAGAAGAGTGTGGAAAATCAGTTGGACTTGTTAATGGTCCAAGGTACCTTAATGGTGGACGGGTGGGGATTGTGGCTAAACCTTCTGCTGAATTTGTTGCAGCAATCTTTGGTACATGGCTTAGTGGAGGAGTTGCAGTTCCTCTTGCACTCAGCTATCCAGAATCAGAGCTTTTGCATGTCATGAATGATTCAGTATGTATCATGCCCCTTCTCTTTGTACATTTGAATTATTACCTGGTTAAAATTTTTTTAAAATTGTCCTATCGGCCAAAGGTTGGAAGAAACAAAAGTTTAGTGATAGCTCATTTATCCTTTCATTTGAATTTGGTTTGAGATTGTCCATAAATTCATGTTAGAAGAGAAGCCATAATATCTGTTTTATTTCTCCTGTTAACCTGTATTGGAGTCTGTCTTTTCTATTGTATGCTAATCACTTTTTTGGAAATTCTAGATTTTTTTTACAATAATTTAGTGAGTGGCTTCTACACTATAAATAAATAATATTTTATTTGTATTTTATGTGTATCTGAGAATCTAAAGATGGACATCTTGGTTGCATGACATCTGACTTCCAAATTGTAGGGCCGTGAATCTGTGGTGGTAGTCCAATAGTTACATATTAATAACATTGATGGAGAAGAATTGTCTGCTAATATTCGGCCTAATTACACTCAAAACCTCAAGTGACATAAAATCTTAGAGTACTTATTATTCTCGAATGACTTCATGCAAATTTCTTCTAATGTAGGTGAACTACATGTTAATCTTACAATCTCTTCTCTCTCCCTCAATTTCTTTCCTTTTCTTTGTATACCTTTTTGCATATTGATTCTACCGTAAGAGTTTTAAGTTATCTTTTTCAGGACATATCAATGATATTGAGCACTCAAGACCATCAAGGAATTATGGAGAATGTGGCTGCTAAATGCTCTGCTAAACTTTCTCTACTTCCAACACTTGCCAGTATGCCATCAAGAGATATTTCGAATGAATATTCAGGGGAAATGACTGCTAATTTGGTTGCTGACTTGATCAAGAAAATTGAGGATTCAAGCTTGCTGAAAGGTAATAATTGAGGATTCAAGCTTTTCTTTTAGTTGTCTTCATCGTGATGAAGTAGTCATGTGTGTGTGGGGAGGTGAGAGAGGAGAGGGGGACAATTATATATTGTTGCTTCCTTTCTTTATATTCTTTTGAACAATCCCTGATATGCTTACTAATAATTTTCTTATGGACCCCACATCTATGGATCTTATCGAACATCTGTTGTAGATAGCTTCTGAGACTTGCTTTGAATTCCCCACGTTCGCATGACTCATATTTCACAGGAGATGATCCCGCTCTGATTCTTTATACAAGTGGTACAACTGGTAAACCTAAAGGTGTTGTCCACACTCACAGCAGCATAATTTCTCAAGTAAGAAAATTGCTTTTTATATAACTACTTTCTGAAAAGTTTAGTTCTGATTTTTAAGGAATTCAATTTTTAGATATAAATGTGGCATATACAAGTCATGAAGCTGAATAGCTGGTTTTATTTTGTTAGAAGGAAGTAATAGAGAGTGCATTTTTACTAACTACAAGGTTTAGTTAAGTTCAACAATTCTGAGGATGATATTTGAATACTTCACACTCCTTGACCTGCTTGGACTTTTCCTCTTTGTTTCAAGTGTCCGGTCAATCTTGACCCACTTGAACTTCACTCTTTCCAACTCCTCTGTTGGACTTTTCAACCACTAAGTGTCCGGTCTTCCCTGACTTACTTGGATTTTTCACTCGTAAGTATCTAGTCAACCTAACTCCGCCCATGATAAGTTAACCTTGTCGTGGCCGGTCCCAAGCCCGGATAAAGGAGGAGGGTTGCGTTAGGTTGCCAGCCAGCGTTAAACTAAGGCAAATGTTTCAATGAATGGATCAATCAAACTATTGTGCTAATGCTAGGTTGTTCCCCGGAAGGAACGCGTTACAGGGTCCGACTGTAATGTCTCGGCAAGGACCGCTACATTTTCAGAACTCGGGTGTAGTGAAAAATATGCTAGAGTTCACGTTGCAGGGTCCGACTGCAACGTATCGGCAAGGACCGCTACATCTCCATGAGAACTTGGGTGTAGTGTTAAATAAGCAAGAGTTCTCACACCATAGGTTGGGTAAGAACAAATATTATAGAAAAACTAGTAGTCTAAGATTTGGTACATGGAACATAGGAACCCTCACTGGTAAAACAATGGAGATAGTAGATACGATGATTAGAAGAAAAATTAATATTGTATGTGTACAAGAGACAAAAATGGGTTGGTGAGAAAGCGAAGATGATAGAGAACTTCGGGTTTTAAGTTATGGTATACTGAGGAAGAGTAAAACAAGAAATGGAGTGGGTATTATTGTTGATAGTTCGTTAAAGGATGAAGTTGTAGGAGTAATTAGAAGGGGATAGAATTATAGCTCTCGAAAATAGTAGTGGAGAAAGAAACTATAAACGTAATTAGTGTATATGCACCTCAAATAGGATTAGATGAAATACCAAATTAAGGTTTTGGGAGGACTTGGATGAAGTATTACAAAATATTCCATCAAATGAGATGATTTTAATAGGAGGTGATTTAAATGGGTATCGGAGTGAAAAATAGCGAATATGAGAGGGCGTAATGGGGTTATGGGTTTGGAACAAGAAATGAAGAAGGTAAAACTATATTGGATTTTGCAATAGCATATGATCTTATACTAGCTAATACATTTTTAAGAAAAGAAGAACACTTAGTCACGTTGAAAGTGGAAATAATAAATCACAAATTGACTTTCTTATAGTTAGGAAGAGATAGAAAGATTTGTAAAGATTGTAAGGTTATTCTGGAGAAAGTTTAACTACTCAGCGTAGGTTAGTAGTATTGGATATCACGCCGAATATAGTTTTTAATAGAAGGAAAATATACACGACCCTAGAATTAAGTGGTGGAAGTTAAAGGATGAGAAACTAAATATATTCAAAGAGAAGGTAGGAGTACAAGTATTAGATGACATATACAGTGACCCTAATATGATGTGGGATAAGTTGATATCAAAATTGAAAATAGTAGCTAAGAGTGTACTCGGCGAGTCAAGGACATGCACACCAAGTAAAGAATCTTGGTGGTGGAATGAAAAAGTCTGAGAAAGTCGAGGAAAAGCGAATAGCATATAAAAATTAAATATTTGTAAAAATGAGGAAAATTTGAAAAAATATAAAATAGCAAGAAAGAAGCTAAGAAAGCGTGAATGAACGGTTTAAGATCAAACTTTTGAGCAGGTTATATCGAAAATTAGAATCTCAAAAGAAGGGGAAAGAGACATTTATAGAATAGCTAAAGTGAGAGAGGAAGACAAAGATCTTAATCAAATAAGATGTATTAAAGATGAATGCGATAAGGTACTAGTAAATGATGAAGAAATAAAAGCGGTGGAAGAGATATTTTTATCAACTTTTTAATGAAGGTTTAGGAGACCAACTTAATTTAGGTAATTTAAGTAGGTGAATGAGTATAGAAATTTAAATTTTTATCGTAGAATTCAAATTTGAGTAGAATTTAAATGGAATCTGAAATGGAAAAGTAGTTGGACGGATGATATTAGATAGAGTTATGGAAGTGTCTAGGAAACAAGGTATTGAATGGCTTACAAAATTATTTAACATGATATTGAAAACAAAAAGGATGCTGATCGATGGAGGTAAGATCCTAATTCCCTTATATAAGAATAAGGAGGCATCTGAACTTGTAAACTATAGGGGTATTAAACTAATGAGTCATACTGTGAAACTTTGGGAAAAAATAATAGAAAAAGATTAAGGAAGGAGACCATGGTTCTCGAAAATCAATTTGGATTCGGAAGGTCGATAGAAGCTATACATCTTCTCGAAACTAATTGAAAAGTATAGAGAGCAAAAGCGGGATCTACATGGTATTCATTGACTTAGAAAAAGTTTATGATAAAGTCCCAAGAAAAATTATATGGAGAATTCTAGAAAAGAGAGGTGTTAGCGTAACATATATTAAACTAATTAAGGATATATATAAGGAACTAACGACCAGAGTGAAGACTTCAGGTGGATTAACTGAAGCATTTCCAATAAAAATAGGGTTACATCAAGGATCAGCTCTAAGTCCCTATCTTTTTACACTAATCATGGACGAACTCACTGAACATATTCAAGACACATTACAAGTAGTGCGTGTTGTTTGGATGATATTGTTTTAGTAGATGAGACACGTGAAGGAGTAAATGTTAAACTAGAATCTTGGCGAAAACCTTTAGAGTGAAAGGTTTTAAGCAGTAGAGGAAAGGCAGAATATATGGAATTTAAATTTAGCGATATTAGGCGTAATGAGACAAGTGTTAAGATAGGAGATGATGAGTTATGCAGGAATTGAGAGTTTTAAATATTTAGGATCATTTTGCAAGATGATGGAGGGATTGAGAGAGATGTCTTACATAGAATACAAGCGAGGATGGTTGAAATGGAGAAAGCATCGTATTTTATGTGATCGTAAAGTGCCTCTAAAACTTAAGGGAAGTTCTACAAAACGGCGATTAGACCTGCCATGTTATATGGAGCTGAATATTGGGCTACGACTCGAGCACATGATGAGAGTTGTAAAGATGAGGATGTTAAGGTGGATGTGCGGACATACGAGGATGGACAGAATAAGAAATGAGAGCATTAGAGAAAAAGTTGGTGTTGCATCTATTGAAGGAAAGCTCCGAGAGACACGTTTAAGGTGGTATGGACATGTACTTAGACGGTCAATAAATGCTCCAGTTAGGCGATGTGAAACGATACCAAATATACACATCAAACGAGGAAGAGGAAGACCAAAAAAGACTTGGTTAGCAACAATAAAACAAGATAAAATTTATTTAAATATAGATGATGATATAGTAGGGGATAGAGTCCAATGGCGTAGAAGGATCCATATAGCCGACCCCACCTAGTGGGATAAGGCTTTGTTGTTGTTGTTGTTGTTGTTGTTGAAGTATCTAGTCAACCTTGACCTATTTGACTTCACGCTAAACTTCTTATGACTACGAATGCCTCATACCATCCCTTAATCATATTGCCATCCATATATCAACACTCAACTCGAGCCTCACTCGAGCTTAGTCAGCTTTGTCCCGAGGTTGATTGCACTAACAATCTCTCTCATACCATTTTTTACCTTTAGTCATATTGTCAAACATCGAAACTAGACTCGAGCCCAGTTCGAGCTTGGTCAATCTTGACCTGGGGCCGATGACACTAACAATTTTTACTAACTATAGGGTTTAGTTAAGTTCAACAATTCTGATTATGATATATGAATACCTCACACTACTATATACTAAACCACTGATTGTTTCTTTTTTTGGTAGTAAGCATCTCTAACTCCATTGCTTGTTAATATTATTTGTTGCCGTGTTATTTGTGATCTTAATTCATTTTTGTGGCTTCAGGAGTTCTACTTCATGAGCTAAATAATGTTTATGTTTTTATCTTTTATATTTTTAAACCAAAATTTAGTTGCTAAATTTCTTTATAGCCAACGTTTTCTTACCTTGATTTTTTTGGTCTCTTTCCTCCCTTTCTTTGTTAACTCCTAATTTCCATGGACACATTTTTTAAGCTCTTCACCACAACAAAAGTAGCAGAACATATTTGTGATGACCTGTTTGGAATATTAGAAAAAGATCCAATTTTTCATATCTACTTCACTAAACGAAGTTTGTTCACAATTTTGTTTGTAGAGTTTAAGTTTTACATTACGCGTCTTAGCATTGGTATTGGCTCACCATTCACAACTTTGCCTCTTGTCTATTATTATTTTTTTATTTCAAACATAGTACCAATACATTTAGTGGCCATTCTAGAAGAATTTTTTTTCTTACGATTTACTGAACTAGTTTAATGATGTAACTGTTGTATGGGCAGTTTTGATCTATCCTTCCATTTCTATCACATGACGAAATGAACTGTTACATTTTGCCTTTTTTCAGGTCCAAATTCTGACTGAAGCTTGGGAGTATACATGTCATGATCACTTTCTGCATTGCCTGCCATTACACCATATCCAAATTTTTCTCTAATTTCTGTTGATATAATATGAAACTTGGTTTGAAATTTTGTTTATCAAATTCCAGCTTAGTCTTGTATG
Organism: Wurfbainia villosa; assembly: GCA_025175895.1. Taxonomy (NCBI): domain Eukaryota; kingdom Viridiplantae; phylum Streptophyta; class Magnoliopsida; order Zingiberales; family Zingiberaceae; genus Wurfbainia; species Wurfbainia villosa. The sequence continues at coordinate 23,083,834 of CM045991.1, read as the reverse complement.
CAGAAGCATCAAACATGTGTTTTCTTTATGATTTCCTTAATATCCCTGGTGCATCAAATTACTGGACGAGTATACCATGTTCATTCATTGTTTTATGGTCACCATTCCGTTTCTTCCTTAACCTTTAGTTTACATGTGCATGGCCTCTTCAATGCTTTATTTGCACCGCTTTATGCAGGATCAGTGGTAGGTGTCAACTTGAAAATCCTTTCTGTCATTACAATAGTCTCTAGATTCTGCATTTCCATTATGTTAGGTTGACATTCAATTCCAGCATTTCTATAGCTTAACTGTAGTCTTATCTAGCACAATATAATCAAGACACTAGATGCAGTGCTGAAGATTGGTGAGAACTCTTTTGTAATGGATGATAGCTTCTTTCTTTGGAAATCTAGGTTCAAAAATGCATGCTGATCATCTTATCTTGTTAAAATGTTTTTTTTATTATTTTCCTATTTACAGGTTGAGTTCATGCCAAAATTTAGTGTTCGAGGTGTGTGGCAAAGATGGTGTGATTCATACCCTAAAGATGGAAGTAAAGCAGAAGATGCAATTACTGTCTTTACAGGGGTAAGGGTGCATAACTAATCACATATTTTGAAGAATATGATTAAAAAAATGTTGCATTTTTCAAATTGTCAGAACCAATATACTAGATGTATCAAATTTTACTGAGAACAACAAAATTTGGTTGAAGTTAAGGCAAAATAATGTTAAAGATGAAATAGTTACTGCTGTTTAAGATCAATAGCTTCTTGAACTTATATTCTGTTGTAATTTTGACTTAATTACATGATAGGGCATGTAGATGAACTTCAGAAATTATCATATTGTTGATTGTAATGTTTTGGCCTGCAACCCGAAACAATCAATTTTTACAATGAAGTCATATCTTTAGTGCAAACATCTTCAGTATTATATCTTTAGCAACCAAAAGGGCCTAAGGAAACTTGTGAAATTCTGTATGTGAACAAAATGTGAGGTAGAAATTTCTCTTCAACAGAATGTATAGTTTCTTCGCTTAGAGTGTCTTAACTTTATTTTAATTTCTTCTTTAAAAAAAAAAAATCAACTCGTGTGAATTAAAATATGTGTTTGTGGTAGGTCTGATTCAGAACCTGTCTTTTACTTATCTATTTCATGTGCATTGTGTATTTTCAGGTGCCAACTATGTACACCTGGCTACTGCAAGGATATGTAACTATGGATCCTGATCGGCAAGAGGCAGTTGCTTCTGCGGCTAAGCAACTGCGTCTAATGGTAATTATGTTTTCTTCTTTTTTTTTACAAAGTTTTTAAATGAAATTACTGAACCCAATAATTTATGAAAAAATGCACAATTTTTTGCCAACTGAAAATGCAAAACAAAAGTCATGAATCTGACTATAGTGACTCATATGCATACAAAAATTTTAATGCTATACTGTTGGGTTTATTGCATTTGTATTCGAAATTTGCATTTAGGAAAGCACTTTTTTGATAAAGTGATTTTATGAAAGTAGTCCAGTGTTTGATTATCTTGAAATCTTATTAAATGCAATGTTCCATATACCAATCTTGTAATTCTATCAAGTAGCATAGTACTGTTGGAGTGAATTCAACCTGGTCATGCCACTAGACATCTCTGGTAAACATAATAAGATAGGTATGGTAATCAATCAATATTTGACAGTTCCATTATTGACAGCATCAATATTGGCATCAGCATTGGAGTCAGAAATTTGAAAAACTTTGGTATTGCCATTATGGAAGAATCAGAAAAAAAAATCATAAAATCATAAAAATTGTGGAAATTACAAGATTACAATTTTAATTAATTTTGATTTTATTAACACAATTTGAATTAAGATAATTAATTTTAGTTAATAAGATCATATTTAAAAGTCGATGTAAAATAATCTAACTGTAGTTAGATTAATTAAAACAGAATCTGACTTAATTTAAACAAATTAATCTGTGACTAAAATCTGATTGATTAAATTAAATAAATCAAATCTAAAGCTGATTATGTAATTTCTGATTTAAATTATTGTTTAATCTATGATTTAGTCATTTTGAATTAAAATTTGTTTAATTAAATAAATTTAAGAATATGACCAAAATCAATTTAAATTAATCTAATTCTGATTTAATCAATCCTATTTAATTGCATTAATTTTAATTAATTAATTTAAAAATTCTATTTAAACATATTAAGTTGTAATTAAATTAATCAAGGCAAAAGTCTGATTTAATTTAATCAATATGATAACTTAAAAACAAAAAAAATATGACTATTAATTAATTATTTATTTATTTTAATTATTAGCATTACTCAAAATTCTGACATAAAACTTTAACTTACCTACATACATTTCCATGTCTTGAACGAACAAGACTTCTCCATGCACCCCTAAACTCATGCTTCGGTACTAATAGTTTCTAGTACTGTTCCAATCACTTCCCATGGCATGGCTGGTTAATCTTGACCTCACTAGTTGTGTTTGTTATTCTTGGTTTTTTTTCTCACCTTGCTGTTTAGTAGAAGCATATAGATAAGATTTGAGACTTTAACAATATCAATTGGATTCTAAAAGAAAGAATAGACAGTGAATGTTAGAATAGCTTGGTTCATTTTGTGCTTGCAGTACATTGTATGATTGCCTTGGTCCTTTTATTTGAATCTATTTTATATAGGTTTACTCTTTGAAGACAAACACTCCAAGATCAAGTTTTCTATAAGTTTTCTCTTTTCTGTGTTCGCATGTTTATTTTAAATTGGTATAAAAACAGCAAATCTATCAATTGGGAATTTACACAAGTTTTCATCTAGATGTGCGGCTCTTCGGCTCTTCCATATCCTGTTATGAAACAATGGGAAGATATTACAGGTCATCGTCTACTAGAACGCTACGGAATGACTGAGGTTTCTCCTTCATATCCATTCTCCCTTTCTGTTTTCCACCCTGATATTGGACTTCTTAAAAGATGCTTTAATCTATGATAGTTGCACTAAGCTTATTAATGCCAAGAAATATAAAATATGGTTTGTACTGATTATTATTGTGCTTTATAGTTTGTTATGGCACTATCCAATCCTTTGCATGGTGCACGAAAGGCAGGCACTGTTGGGAAACCCCTTCCTCGAGTTGAGGTATGTGAAATATTAGGTCTGACATTAAAGTACTTCATGCCTCACCATATTACAAGATTGTCATGCATGTTCTATTAAGGTTTTAGTGTTGCTTACTGTTTATAGTTTTTGAGCCAGAATTGGAACTCTTTGCTTACTGCAATTGGAAAAATTGTCTAAACTTGTACGAATGGTATCTTTGGTACAAAGTTTGAGCAGAATTCCTAATTTTTAAAATTGCTCAAAGTTATAACCCTCTAGCAGATATTGCTTTACATATATTCTGTTTGTCTTTCAATTCAAGCTCTTTTCTGCAATTATCCGGATTATGCTTTCCTCTAGCTTTTTCAGTTTGCTCCTGGTTGTGCTCTCCTAGTTATGAAAATCACTGACTTATGCAATAGTTTGTTGCTTTATTGGCTTTTGCCTAGCTTCTGAGTAGATATTGCTTAACTATGGCTAGTGTTATAATATTTTTTAGAAAATTTATACCAAACAATTTGAACATAACTCTGTCTGCTCCTGTGTAGGTCAAGATTCTTGCAGAAGATGGTCGTCCTGTTGGTGCAAAGGGAGTGGGAGAGCTTTGTGTAAGAAGTCCCTCTCTGTTCAAGGAATACTGGAAAAAACCTGAGGTATGATCAGTTTTAGCTCTTCTTTTGATCAAAGTAATAAATCTGTTCTTCATGGCTGCTGATAAAAATGCAGTTCTACTATAAGTAATCTGCTAGTTATTTCTTTTGTGCATACTCTGATAATTAATATAGTTATCATAGAGTATCCATGGTTGCCTAATCTCATATGAGCTACTGGTACAACTTGAATTATTAGGAATACCATATTTTTAAGTTATTGAGGTTTGCTCTTTTCCTGCTTTTCGGTTTTGTATCCATTATCAGGAAATATTATGAGCTACTTAATGTCTTCATTGTGAATAATATTCTCTACTGAACATGAATAATCAAGTAGTATCCACAAACCTGTTTGCTTCAATAAACCGTAGTTTGAGGATGTTCCGTACAATTTTCTGCGGTTCTTTTCTTTTGCCTTCAGAATCACTCTATTCTTTCTCTTCTATCCACTATCTTTCCATGGGGACATCTCGTCAAAGTTTATCTTTTGCTGATGGCTATGCTATAAGTTGCCACCTGCTGAACATATACTATCCCCATGTTAAGCCAAGGAGATTTGAACTTCTAGATTGAGTTTACTTAAAAATATAATGACTAATCATGTTTTCTTGTAGAAGTTTTGAATAAAGCAAACAATAAGCTTGACTAAGAGTTTTATACTTTGCCTGTAATTGACTTTACTCTATGTTTTTATCCTCATCTTTTGATTCTTCCGTTTTGATTTAGGCAACAAAGGATTCATTTATTGATGATGGATTCTTCAAAACTGGAGATACAGTCACAGTGGATGAAGATGGATATTACATAATTTTAGGACGTAAGAAGCTATTGATTCATGCATTTAATTTTATTTCTCACTTTCTTACTTCTCGAGTAATCATTGCTTATCACAAGAAAGGAGTGACATATATACTAGAAATTTCATGAAGTGAATGAGTTTCTCTTGGCTTTTTGTCTCTTTGTTATGTAGTCATGCTACACTGGCAGCATAAGTTGAGAAAAAGCCCAGCCAATGAAAATTTATCAGTGGCACTGTTTTGTACATCATGATCAACTCAATTCAGTTGTGATTTTTCTTCTGATATACTATATTTCTTGGAGTTGAGGATCATGATGCCATGCTTTATCAAATGTTAACAGATATTTTGTCTTACCATAGTTTAATTGAGAATAATAGGTATGAATATCAGGAAACACTATTTTATACCAAATATAAAACAATTTTGCTACTTACCAATCTTAATTGCACATTTCAAAAATCACTATGATCATGAAAAGAGAGTCAAAATAATTCTGAATTGCATTCTAAATGCTGCATTTATCAATATGCAGTTGAAGCAAGTCAAATAATTCTGGATTGCAGTCTAAATGCTGCATTTGTTAATATGCAGTCCAAGATTTAAAATCTCGACTCGTATCGAGATTTCGATCTGCGACCAGAATGATACAGTTTCGGTACCGTATCGTCCGTGCCGATATTATTTCGATATTTTTTTTTTCTATTTTGTAAACATTAATATTTAATTATTTGATTTTTTTAAATGTTAGTTAATTTTTAAAAAAGAATTTAAGATTTAATTTTAAATAAATTATAAATTCGAATTTAGAATTTTAATTAAAATATCTTTTATTTTTAATTTTTTTATATTTTTAAATAAAAATAATAAAAATATAAATTTATATAATTATATAATTTATTTAATTAAAATTTACAGTTTAATTACTTTATATATATATATATTTTAGAAAATTTCCACTGTGATCACGAGTGCAATGGCGCTGCAGAAACGTGATTGCGTTCGTGATCACGTTGTGCGATCAGGAATGCGATCGCGTTCCCACAGCACGATCAGGAACGCGATTGCGTTCGCAACCACACTGCAGGATTGGGAATGCGATCACGTTCCAGCAGTGTGATCGCGAATGCAATCACCATCGATTGTTGATGCCGATCGCGCCTTCGTCGCCGCCGCGACTGCTTCCTTTTGTCGCCGTCTCGCATGCATGCTAGTGCCGGTTCCATGTCGGAACGAAAAAATTCTTCTGTTTCGCGTGGAACGAGTCGGTATTTAATACCTTGATGCAGTCTCAGTACTACATTCTTGACACATATACCAAAGAAAATCCTTGGATGTTGCCTCATGAATGGTAGTAGACAGTCTCAAGTATAAACTTGATGTTCTCAACCTGTTTCCACCTGTTAATTTGCTGTATTCTCATTGAAATTTTAGAAGTGTGCCATGTTAAAGAAAATTTTCTTGTGGAGCACTTTGGGCAGTGTAAACCAGCAACTTTTGTAAATCATGACAAAAATGTTGTTTTAGAGAAAAACTAAGGGGGCATTTGGTTCGTAGAGAATTTTCTATTTTCTGTTTTCATTCTCTCTTTTTTCAGAAAACAGAAAACGAGTTTTTTTTGTTTTCCAGTTTTCCAGAAAACATTCTTTTATTTTTTAAAAAACGAAAATGGAAATAGAAAATGATTATTTCTCGTTTTCCAATTTTCCAGAAAATACTCCTTTATTTTCTGAAAAATGGAGATGGAAAATGCGAACCAAATGTGTTTTCTCGTTTTCGCAGAAAATGAAAATGAAAAACAGAGATGTAAATGCTTACCAAACGCCTCCTAATTTTTTTTCTTCATATTGATAACAACGACATGCAAGTCAACTGGAAAGTGTTATGGCATATGTTTAAGAGAAGCTTTAAGCCTACCCCTCTCTAAAGATCAGCATCTGTGTTTACTCTTTCCAGGTACTAATGCTGATATTATGAAAGTTGGTGGTTATAAGTTATCAGCACTAGAGATTGAAGCAGTTCTCTTAGAGGCAAGTAAATCTTACATATTTTGAATAACAATAGTTTGCTTCATTTGAAACGTAACATAAACCATCTTCCTTCATAGTGCATCATGCATGTCCTATCATCTTGTGTTTTTGTACTTCAAAGTTCAAATCATCAAAGGGTTACCATGCTATTGTGTTTATATGATATGCTAATGAAGTGTTGGATAAAATTATATCATTGCAATCAAAGAAGAACATAGCTCTCTTATATATTGGGTCTCACATAGCACCAAATAACATAATAATTTATACGTGGCTCAGTATTGAAAATCTTGGTATGTGGTTGAATCATTGTGCGCGAAACTAAACGTTGGCATCTCCAGCCCTTTCTTTGGCCTTTTTCCAATGCCTTTTCTAGTACCCTCCTCCTCCACTGTTCTTCTTTTGTCACTGTCACCCCCGTGCTGCCAGCTCAGTCCCTCTTCTACTATAGCTGCCATTGCTGCTATGTTTCCATGTGAGTCCTGCCATTTATTTTCCAGATTACACACTTGATGAGTGCCACATATGTCAGCATGAACTCAAAATCATTCTTGGCCAGACCGAAATTGTTTCTGATGCTGAGACTATAAACTTGGGTGAGACAATGCAATAACTCAAAAAACCACATATTTCTAGTAGTTTGACACTCACATTAAGATGTAACATCGATCAACACTAACATAAAAAAATCTCAATGTAGTAAAGTAAGACTGACTAAAATACTTGATGGAGATGCAACACTGATGCCATAGTTGAGAAACTTTAACGATGCAATGGTCTGGACTGAGATTGGTGATGATCTTTGAAAGAGACCTTAACTGATATCTTGAAAGAGTTGACAAAATCTTCTTCTTAACATCCTCAAACTAAAGATGCTGTAAGATATTGTTATTTATGAAGAAGTTTCTAACTGTGAAGGGTTGCTTAAATAGTTCTATCATCTATTCCTTGTGAGGAGTTAATATTGTGAGAGATACTAATATCCAATATTATTCCAAGGGATGAGATATCAGAGAGGAGAGTGAGAAATGTTCAAATGTTCTCTAGAGAGTAGAAAGAGGATATTGGGAGAGAGAATATGAAAATCTATCTGTTAAACTTTCATTCAAAGAAGAGAGATAAAAGTATCACAAACAAAGTGTATAATAACGTTCAGCATTTACTCTAAGAGCATAGAAATAGGTGAGAAAACTGAATTATTGATCATTTACTCTACGAGTGGAGAAGATATTAGGAGACAGTAAAAGTTTGACATCTACTCTGAGAGAGATATTGAATTGCCAACATTAACTAACTCCATTTTAGATCATGCAGATAATTTACCAAAAGATGCCTGGAAGACCAAAAAATGATGGCAAAATGAAGAATCTAGTGGCACATCAACTTGAAAGTTGAACAAAGATATATATAGTGTGTGTGTGATGATCACTGGTCGTCGCATTCGTGACAACTTCTCTATCGTCCGATCACCGTTTGATTCACAGAATTGCACAGTAAATGAAAAATACACAGTGCTCCGCCCGCATCGTCTTCTTCAATAAGCACTATTAGGCCAACCCCTGAACCCATCGGGGTCGTCGCCGCCATCCGGCCAACCGAACCACGACCAGGTTTCGATCGGAATCCAACCACAGTCCAGCCCACACTAGAGTTCGGCCAAATCGCGGTCGGATTGCGATCGGAATCGGTCGTGATTGTGGCAGCCAGCAACTGCGACATTGCCGACCGCAATTCAATCGGAATCCGGCCACAGTCCAACCGGAATCTGACCGCGGTCTCGTCAAAATCCGATCGCTCGGTGGCGATGTCGAGCGGCCAAGGGCGGAGAGAGACTCCGACATGGAAGTTACTATCCATTTCCCATTCGAGCATGAGAAATGGGTCCTCGGGCGTGATGGGAGTTACTGTGCATTTCCGTTTTCGCATACAAATCGTGCGACCCAAGCCACGTAGCATAAGAAAATTAGCCTATGAGTGTGCATGAGTTGTAAGTTGTGTTTTGGATTTATCCGGTAGGCGAATCAAGATGGGAGGCCATCTACCTCCAAGATTAGTTGGGTGAATGTTATTTCAGAACTTTGGCTTCCAAAATTTGGCAACTTCATAATCACTCAAGATGCCTATTGTTTCAAGGGAGTTTACTTTTTTGAATCTGATTCAACTTCCTATTTTTTTTTTTACTTTTTTTGTAAACAATTGTGCCTTTTCCTTTTTTAGGTAACGTTACTTGTTCATTCAAAGATGTGCTTATTGGATAAATGCTGTTCTAGCTTCCATAACTTGGTATTGTTGCAATGACATTAGTTTTCTGCTTTGTTCTCCAGCATGAGGCTGTGTTAGAGTGTTGTGTTTTGGGCTTACCTAATGAGGATTACGGGGAAGTTGTGAGTGTGGTAATTGTGCCTCACACAGATGCAAAGAGAAGTGCAGAGCAAGAACTAAAGCCAATTATTACACTAGAAGATCTACGTAATTGGGCCAAGCAGAAACTGGCTCCATATAAGGTACCTGTCCTTGTGCAATGCAATGCTTAGCATTTTGTCTACTCTGTCGTAAGCACTTAACAGGTTGCTTACAGCCAAAGGACATTTTAAGTACATTTATATTGTAAAAATCCGCCTCTTCACAATTCGTTTATTCTTTTGTCCAAATATTATTTCATAAGCTTTCTTTGGTAGGTTTACATAGTACCAAACATCGAATTAATAAGATTAGTGTTATAGATCCATAGTACAGCAGTAGGATTAGTGTTATAGCTTATGATTTTAAATAGATGCAACCTATTTCTTACTGATTTATATTCTTTGCATTCATTCAGCTACCGACAAAGCTGTTCTTATGGGATTCTCTTCCTCGAAATGCTATGGGAAAGGTTAGCATCCTTTCTATCGAGTTCTTTGCGGTTTTATTTTTGTGTGAATATCCACAATAAGCTGCTCATTGTGTTCTTTGCTTTTGGGCCCTTCCAAAATTCTCCAGGTAAACAAGAAAGATATAAGGAAATTACTAGAACAGCGACCGTGATCAGACTGGCTCATTTACGGCGGTTGATGCAGGAGCATACGCACAAGTATAGTCAAGAAGATTACTTGCTTGCTCCATCAAATTATCTAGCTACCCAGGGGGGTCATTTTCTTTAATAAATCTTATTAAGAATGAACCATCTATTCTTGAATTCTTGGATGCCACCAGGAATATTAAAAAGGAAAGAAAAACCATTTTCAAATCGATCTATTTGTGTTCTCCAAACGATTGCTTAATTTTTCATGTAATCTGTATCTACAATTACTTTTGCCTGGGCAACCGGACATAAAAGACCTTGGAATTGAAGGGACGTAATGGTGGTGGATATGTCGTCCCATCACTCTCACACTTGTCCGTGACTTGCTGATTTTCTCTTTTTGTGTGCTTTTTTGTTTGATTTTTTATATACATAGAATCTATAGTGACTTTATTCTGCGAGTGTTGCAGAACAGGAAAACAATAAGAAGAAGGCCAACAGAACTGTAGCTGAAGCCTGAAGGGCGTCACCGAACCATGCTCTGCTGCCCGAAACCAGGACAGACCTCATACATGAGTTGACTATGAACAGGTCGAGTAAGGATGTATACTGTTCTACACTACTTGGATTGGACTTATTGGTTGACTCAAATTGAACTGCCAAAGCCTGTGCTCAAAGACAAGTCGATGAATGCCTGCAGCATCAATTTTTTCTCCCTCGATGCCCACGAGAAACTTGGTCGTTCTGGTTGTCATCTAACATGTTTCCTGAACTGACTTAGCTGGTTGGAGAATCCAAATTAGTCAGATACGGCCGGATAATGATGGATTTGAATTTATCAAGTGAATATAAATGACTGCTCTTGATTATCTTCCTACCCGCGCGTGGGGACTAACCTCTGGCTTTGGTGTGAGAAACAACGTATCTGTCATAGATTCTGAAAGATGAGAAGAATAAGCAGCTGAGAAATATTTAGTTGGGAGTTGTCTGGTACCCTGTCGGGAAATTAGATTCCTTGTCGGAAGGTGTGCGTGTACTCTTCTCCCAACACTCAACCACTCTCAACGTTTCATCTAGACTTCACAGCATATGCATTCATAATCTGTACTGCACGCACCTCTAGTTTCTCCTATTCGATTCATTTCCCCATTATTCTTCGTCTTTGCCTCGCGCAGCTGTCTCCCATCTTCCTCGTAGAGTTTCACTCGATGACGACGCCACTGGAGCACGACTACATGGGCGTCAACGACACCGAGCTCCGGCTCGGCCTGCCCGGCTCCAACGGCCGGGTGGTCGACGGAGGCGCAGCCTCCGGCCTCACAGTACTGGGCGGCGCGAAAAGAGGTTTCTCCGACGTCATCCACCGGGCTTCCTTCTCTGAGGCAGGGGAGGACGCCGGTGGAGCAACCAAAGCGGCGCCGCCACCGCCTCCGGCGAAGTAAGTCCGCTTCCCCTAGTTCTACTAGCTTTGGCAGATCGCTGCTTTATGAAGTTGATCTTCTCTTTGAGGATGTAGCTGTCGGCGGGGTGGTTGTCAAATTTTCTGATTCATGCCATACTCATTGAATCCATTTGTTTGAAAAATTATTTCTTTGAAGGGAAAAAAAAAAAGAAACGAGATTGAAATCCTTGAAAATATATCAAACGAGAGATTCTTAATTGAAGAAGACCCAACTTGGGTTAAAAAATTTGGCGACGTTGAAAATTTGTTCTCCTCGATCGTCTTACATGTATCATAAGTCTATCGGTTTTAAAAAGCGAAATCGTTCATAAACTGGTTTCTGAAATTAATTTTTATGATAGGACTCAGATTGTCGGTTGGCCACCGATCCGTAGTTACCGAAAGAATACAATCACATCGAATACTCCAAAGAACAACGATGATGGCGATGCGAAGCAAGGAAATGAATGCCACTACGTGAAGGTCCGCATGGATGGAGCTCCCTACCTGAGAAAAGTTAACCTTAATTTGTACTCCAACTACAAGGAGCTGTCACTAGCACTCGAGACGATGTTTACTTGCTTCACCGTCGGTGAGCTTTTTCTATCGACATTCCATTCAGCTAATAATGCTTGCATTATTGTTGTTCTCTAGGGCTGCGTTTTCTGTGAGATTGATGATTTCAGGAAGAAGAAAAAAAAAAGTTTTGAGACTAGGACGAGATTATATTAATGCTGTGGGTTCACTTGCTTTTCTTTGTGGTTTTCAGGCCAGTGTAGTTCATACGGAGTGAGTGCTAGAGAGATGACTACTGAGGGAAGAGTGTTCGACCTTCTTCAAGGATCCGAACATACCCTTACCTATGAGGACAAGGATGGGGATTGGATGCTCGTCGGCGATGTTCCATGGCTGTAAGTTAAACAAAAATAAAAATAAAAATAAAAAAAAGGTCATTGAGAGGCTCTTTCCTCTAGTTGTTCCTGTTAACATAGAATTCCAATGTGCATATCCTGATCATGAATGACCAATTAGTTTCCCATATTGCTTTCTCTCTATCTATCTTTAAAATTGTCTTCTTTCTATTATAATTGTTTCTATGATACTTCTCCACTGCAGCATGTTTGCTGACTCTTGTAGGAGGCTGAGAATTATGAAGGGTTCAGATGCAATCGGAATCGGTAAAGGTAGTCAGGATTTCTTGGAAGAATATATATATATATATATCTCCTGATTTATTATTTGCATGCTAATGTGTTTGATGGTGTTTGTAAATGTGTTGCAGGCCATGGACAAGTCCGAGGATCAGGAACTAAGAGCAAGATGTCGAACCCTGAAAGATGAGGAATCAAAGGCAGAACTTGTAATGTTTCTTCCAGTTTCTATCTCGCAGTGGAGTGAAGAAAATTGACTGTGAACTCGTTGTCGATGCACTCGCCTCCTGTTCATTGTATGTCCTAGTGTTGTTGATCCTGTAGCAGTGGTGGTAGTAGGAACTGCTGAAGCTTAATTATATTTTTGTACGTAGAGTTCACCTTCGAATGGAAATAGTGGTCACACTTGGCTTACAGATTCTAGTCCAGTGATGTCGGTCGTTCTCTTGGCTAACTTTTTCAAGCATGCACCTAATTTTGAAAATTTTCGAAATGCACACCTCTAATTATTTATTTTTAAGCAAAAAAAAAAAAAAAAAAAAAAAAACACGGCCATGTTTAATTTTTTTTTAAATGTCTATGGCAACCTCTACAATTGGGCGCCATCCTCATTGATCACAAGGAGGAAAAAGTATTCTACGAGTTCATTGTTCTGGCAAGAGTCTTACGGAACTACCCTGCCTTTGGCATGTCTGCGCTCCTCCAAATCGGTTAGCCTGCGACAAGAGATAGTGGAGCGGTACCCACGGAAGTCATCATCTGCGACGATGACGACGGCGACGGCTCTGACCCAACAGTAGAATCAGCTTTGAATCTATAATCCACAAAGGATAAGAATCAGCTAACAACATAGAACTAGCAACATAATGCTCAGAAAAAGAATACATACTCGAATTTACTTTTTCGGCTTAGTACATTCCTTAGCAAAGTAGTCCTTCTTGCCATAGCTTGCTTTTAGATTTCTTTCCAATCTTCTTTTTCTTATTCTTGTTTGGCCCCAACCCAACAGTAGAACCAACTTCTTTTTCCTTTACTTTTCCTTTCTTGAACCTTTTCCTTTTCTTGGATCCTGATGATCTAGCAGAACCAACAACTACACAAGTTTGTCCAGAAATTCTTACGGATTTGACTCTCTCTGTCTCCAATTCTACATTACATGAGACATCAGTAAAAGTCTTTATACTCTTACTGTGAGTCAGGTTCTACTTCATGATTTTCTGAGAATCAGGAAGGAAATGAATAACTACTTGAACCTCTTGTTCATTGGTTAATTTGTGACCAAGTTTTAAGTTCTCGGATCATATTTGACATCTCTCTTAGATGTTGAACCATGGAGGCATTCGGGTGCTTTTTATAGTTGTTAAACATAATTGTCAATTGTCGAAGATTGCTTAGACTAACTCTACTATATCTCTCCCTAAGGACTACCCTGACTGCATGAGCCAACGGATATGACTCATACTTAAAAACGAGATCATCTATCATTAAACTAATCAATATGCCCTTAGTAGTAGAGTCTTTTTTCTTCCATACCTTATAGACATCAAGATTTAGTCTGTGTTGTGCAGTTGTATCGTCAACATGTTCAACCATGACCTGATGAAGAATCTCAAGAACTTCTTGTTCCTCAAGAACATATTGTATCTTGAGGTGTCAGATTTTGTAGTTTTCTTCGTTCAATTTCTCACCTTTATTGAGTTTAGCTATGATGTTTTTAGTTGTCATAATACAACATAAATAAATTATTTAGTTATTCAGTATAAAACCTATATATGCAATCCTAATTGGCTCAATGTAAGTTTGAATTGGTTTATAAAATCAAGTGACAACTATGCTCTCACTCATCATTTATATGTTCCAATCTAACATGCATTGATCAATTATATTACATACATTTCATTTAATGAATTAATCATTTCTTATTCAAAAATTTGTTAACATATAACATACTTTAAGAAAAGACTGTTAGCATATAACATTCTTTTATTCATAGCCTAAACAACTCCACTTGGCTAGATAAGTTATTACTACTCTCACTAGGACAAACACGTACTAGTGGAGTAGTGATAATTTCAAGTTCTATCTTCCAAGGCTCCACTATGGTATTCTCAAGCTGATAGATTTCAGAATTATCTCTAATCTTCTTGAGATCCATCTAACCCTTGTGTTAAAGTAGTTCCCAACACAACTCAGCATATGTTATGCACCTTTCATAACACCCCCATACGTGATGTGCAATTACACTGAAATGGTTTAGTAGAGATCGTACCAAAGCTCAAATTCGATAGTTGTCGATATGGGAAACTCATGCATCTTGAGTCTCTAAAAAAGACCATCGAGCCTCCCTACGTGTCTGATGACCCTATTAACAAGATTATAAACTATCTCCTGGATAGCTTTCCTCAGCTATTTCGCAATACATTACGATGAGTCATCATAATAATCATCCATACCATTTGAAAATGAGATTGATTAAGTCAGTACAAAATTGACAAACCAATACAAAATCGGCTTAATTCAATTTATACAGGCATATAACTTACACTAATAATCAAGAAAAATATGTCTTATTGATTTTAGAAGTTTTCGGTCAATAGGTCTTCTTGACCAATCGCCTCCATCAACGACTATAAAATTCGAAAATCTAATTCCGAACCTTTTTGGGCATCCTCAATTAATACTGAATCAGCCTTAGCCAAAAACCAATTTGGCATGCACCTTCGAAGGTGCCTAGAGCATTTTTCCTAGTCTGAATTGTTTATCTCGAGTTCAAATTGCTCTAACAACTACTCAACATATTGGTTATGAGTCAAGTCGACCATCGTCAACTTGGCTAGTCAACTAGTATTGACTAAGCTACTTGATTCCTTATGGCTTTCAAATACCACAAAGTTGTGTCGTTAGCACAATGCTCTGAGTAGTGTTTCAAGCGCAAGTCAAGCATGCCCTTGCGATTTCTCTCCGCGCTGAACACGCCAAGCATGAAGCTTAAAAATCAAGCATTGTGATTTCTAGAGTTGAGCACATTGAACGAGTGTCGAGCACCTCCCTTGCGGTTTCTCCCTGCGCCGAGCACCATAGTCGAGTCTGCAGTTTGTCTAGCGCTCAAGTCCCAATAGTGCTCTGCACAGTAGTTTCTCGCCTCATCGAACATCCCGAGCACTAAGCTACGGTTTCTTCTGCGGTGAGCACAGCGTGATGTGCTCGAGTCGGCCCTGCATGTTGAGCACCGCAAGCCGAGGACAACTTTTCGAGCACCCTAGTAGAGTGTTGTTGCCGAGCACCTCGGCTAAGCACTACTTGTCGAGCTCTGCGATCAAACACCTTGACCGAGCACTACTTGCCGAGCTCCGCGACCGAGCACCTCGACCGAGCACTGCTTGTCGAGCTCCGCGACCGAACACTGCTTGCCGAGCTCTACGAGGAAACTTTCTTAGCCCATGCCGAGTTCCAGTTGATGGATCTTTTAGATCCGTCAATGGATCGTGTATCTGTATATATATTCAAACAAACAAAAATAAAACAATCCGAACACAGGATCTTGTTAATTGATCTGCAACAAACATGCGATATAAAACAAAAGCGGAAGCGTAAATGAAAGCATAAACATGCACTTAAATCCGGAGATATCATCGCCAAAAGAGTCCGAATATTTGATGCTGAGAGAGTTATAGGGCTTGATCTTCCACAAGTCGAGAATGATCAACCCTATATGTTCTGCCCGATGGGGGAATAGAGACGGTTGATCAATTGCTCTCTTGCGGGGATCACACTCTATATATATAATTAATCCAAAATCTGTTAACATCCCATCAATACTAATGGTACAGGTTAATGGATTCTACATATATGGATCCAAAATCCATTAACTCACATCCAATAACATAAACTCGTTAACCAAAACCATAATAGTTATATTACTTTAATCAGGTTTGAACCAATACGATACAATCGAATGCGTTACGATAATTATATGTAAGCTCACCACTAACAATCTCTCACTTGGACTACATGTGATTCTAAATGTAACACATAATCGAATTACTTAGTTGCGCATATCATGTTCACATCATGTTGTATTGAACTAAAATAAATCTGATCCATCTACTTCATTGGTATAGGAATAAAGTAATCGTTGCTACTCCATATATATAATCGGTAGTATGACCCATCAGTAATCACAATACCAATGTCGTCAGTGACAGATCTAATGTTAATGTGTAGCATGAGAAATGCATAAAATTAAATGTGATCTTCACATGTCCATTCTCAACTGATCCTCCTTATGATCTAATACCGGATCTCGATCATGTTTGCAAGCACCATATGCTAAACCGCATTAGCAAACCATGATCACCTTATGACTCAATAATTAGTCATACAACACACTTACAATAACCATATGTAATTCACATTAGTAAACCATGATCTTTCTTTATTCAGAGCATCAACAAATACACATGTAAAAGGAAAATATTATTTGTACGACAATTTAAAAAAATTACATATGTCCATTATATATATAGAGCATCCAAAATCATAAATAAATATAAACTCTCACTAAACGGATACTTCATTCATATGAAGGACCCCGATATACAACACATATCGATGAAACACCTTGGGCAACAATCCCTTGGTGAGCGGATCCATCATCATTGAGTTTGTCTAAATATGCTCTATCAATATTTGATCACTCTGTACTCTTTCCTTAATCGCCAGGTATTTGATGTCGATGTGCTTTGACTTCGACAAATTACGGTTATTCTTGGAATAGAGTTCTACAACTTTATTATTACAGAAAATTTTCAATGGTCTATCAACACCATCGATGACCTATAATGTTGTGATAAAATTCCGTAGTCATATCCTGTGATTTGATACTTCATAACAAGCTATTAATTTTGCCTTCATTGTTAAAGTTGCTATGAGCATCTGTTTGATGATTTTCCATGATATAACTCCTCCAGTAAGTATATAGACAAAACCTAAGGTAGACCACCTGCTATCCAAGCATCTAGAAAAATTAGAACCGAATATCCAATCACCTCCAATTGACTGGATCTCTGATATATGAGCATGAATTTTTTAGTTCTTTGTAGATACTACATTACCCTTTTTACATCTTTCCAATACCGTGGTCAAGGGTTACTTAGATACCTACCTGAGATTCCAACTATGTAGGCTAAGTCCGGACACGTACAAACCTGAGCATACATGAGACTTCCTACTGTCGATGCATAATGAAGTTTCTTCATCTCATTTATTTTAAATTCACATTGTGGACATTGTTGCAAGCTAAACTTATCACTTCTCGATACAAGTGTGTCTCCAAATGTACAATTCTGCATGTCATATCATATGAGCATCTTTTCAATATAGGTTTTTTGTGATAATCTAAGTATACCCTTGAATCTATCACGACATATTTATATGTCCAATACAAAAGATATTTCACCAAGGTCTTTCATTTCAAATTTATCTGATAGAAATGACTTAGTCTCATGCAGTAATTATTTACAATTGTTTGCGAACAATATGTCATCCACATATAGGACAAGTATTACAAACTTGCTCATACTAAATTTAACATATATGCATTGATCAACTAGATTCTCTTTAAAATCAAATGAAATAACCACTTGATCAAATTTCTTGTACCACTGATGGGATATCTACTTTAATCCATAAATGGACTTCTTCAACATACATACTAGGTGCTTTGAATCATCAGATTCAAAGTTCTTTGGTTGTACCATGTATATAGTTTCCTCAATGTCTCCATTAAGGAATGTAGTCTTGACGTCCATTTGATGTAAGTTTAAATCATAATGAACTACAAGTGTCATGATTACTCGTAGGAAGTTTTTCGTAGATACAAGTGAGAAAATCTCTTTATAATCAATATCCTCCTTCTGAGTGAATCCCTTGGCTATAAGGCGTGCTTTATACTTTTTGATATTGCCTACTGAATCCCGTTTGATTTTAAATACCCATTTACAATCAACAGGTTTCATCCCTTGAGGCAATTCGACTTAGTTGTCATATGTCATTATCTGTCATAGACTTCATCTCATCTTTCATGGCTTCAATCCACTTTTCAGGATTAAAACAATGTTGGACTTCCTAGAAAGATGAAGAATCATCTTTCAACTCAATGTCAAACTCATGCTCTTGGAGATAAGCATAATCACGTGAAACCATGGGTCTCCTTTCTTTAGTGGAACGCCTTAGAGGCACCTGTACTTAAAACATTTGAGGTGCTTGAGGAACTTGCTCGATCATAGGAGGTTGTACCTCAATCTGAGCAGAAAGTTCCTCTACTTACATAGGGGAGGACATAGGGACATCATGAAGTTCTACTTCCACCGGATGTGCAACATCAATAACATTTGGTATGATAATCATACCACTGCTAGTTGCATTGTAGTAACTGAGGTAGGATGGTGAGTGTTATCCTCTTCAAAAGATATATCCCTTCGGTTTGTTCTCTCATTGTCCTGAATGAACTTGAAATTTTCCGTTTCGAAAAAAGACCTATTTGAGGGGTCATAAAACTTAAAGCCCCTTGATTTTTCAGAATACCCTATAAAATGACAGCTAATAGTCCTTGAGTCCAATTTCTTTTCTTTAGGCCTATAAGGCCTAGCCTCAGCTGGATAATCCTAAACATGTAAATGTCTAATGCTAGGCTAGTTACCCATCCATATCTCATATGTGATTTTATTCACTGTCTTATTGGGTACTCTATTGAGTAAGTACACTGCAATCTTGAGTGCATCACCCCATAAAGACTCCGATAAAGAAGATAAAGACATCATGCATGCTTCTCATTGTGTTCTTTAGGGTTTGGTTCATTCACTCAGCTATACCATTCTGATGAGAAGTATTAGACATGGTGCATTGAGCCACAATATCACACTTAGATAGGTAATTAACAAAAGATCCTTGACGTTGTTCACATGATCCATCACAACGATCATAATATTCACCTCCATGGTCGGATCTGACAGCTTTGATATTCTTACCTAGTTGATTTTCAACCTCAGCTTTGAAGATCTTGAACATACCCAAGAACTGTGACTTCTCATGCAAAAGGTACAAGTAGTCATATCAGGAGTAATCATCTATAAAACTAATAAAATATATTTTTCCATTCCAAGATGCCTTAGGGAATGATCCATATATATTTGTATATATCGGTTCTAACATGTTACTACACCGACTTGCACATTTATTCCTTTTGTTAGTCATTTTCCCTTTGACACACTGTATGCAGATATCAAAATCTGACATGTCAATGGAATGGAGAATTCTTTGTGACATTAACCTTTCTAGGTGTTGTTTGGATATATATCCTAAATGTCTATATCACAATATGAATGAATTTTCGTTAGTCAAATTGTGTTTCGTACCTATACTGTGCATTATTATGTTGTCTGTGAAAGCTATGTTGTTTAACCTATATAACTTGTCGATTAGGGAACCAGTACCGATGAGTTTTAAATTTTGAAAAATATTAAATATTTTATTTCCAAATGAATAAGTATATCCTGATTTGTCCAAAGAAGAAATGAAAATTAAGTTCCTCCTAAAAGATGTAACTACAAATGTATTCTCCAAAATA
The DNA here is from genome assembly GCA_025175895.1 of Wurfbainia villosa. Classification (NCBI taxonomy): domain Eukaryota; kingdom Viridiplantae; phylum Streptophyta; class Magnoliopsida; order Zingiberales; family Zingiberaceae; genus Wurfbainia; species Wurfbainia villosa. The sequence continues at coordinate 23,064,043 of CM045991.1, read as the reverse complement.
AAAAATATATCGATCCCTAGATAAAGCCTAAAAATATTTATAACAGTCACTCTAGTCTTCTTGTCATTACCAGTGTAGATGTATCTTTCACTATCAATAGGCAATCGGATAGTAAGACAACCATGCTCAGTGACACTAATATGAGTGGTAGCCCCAGTGTCTATCCATCAAGTGTCAGTAGGTACAGTGACAAAATTGACTTTTGAACTAACTAAGTTGAGAAGTTCATTACCATACATTGCAATTTTAGTAATCTTACTCTTAATGGTTTTTTTTATGTTTAGTGATTTCTAAAACTAAAGTTGTTAAAATGTTATTTTTATTGGCATATATAATTTGTGCTATAAGAAAAAGAACGAACAGAACAAATGCTCACATTAATAATTATAAATATGCATATATATAAACAATGATATAAAGTAACACTAAGAAAGAAATATATGCATATACGATGAGTCTCTTTGTGAGATATCTAATACAATATTATAATTAATCTTTAGATTAAATTGTAACTTATTAGCAGTACTCTCTAATTCTAACTCAAAATACTATAATTAACCACACAATGTGTCTTCCTTTGGGATGACACAATATGTGCATGATTGATAATTCAATATGAGTCAGATTTGATTATATCAATTATAATCACAGCTCACTATTCCTTTAATCAATCACATAACATGTCTTCCTTTGGACCGACATCTTACATGTATGATGTTTATAGTGAACCACCTTTAAACATATATCTGGCATAAAGATGATTTTCCTTTAGGTCGACCATCCTTAGTATAGATATACATCCACTCACACAATGATGTACTAAGTTTAGCTAATAGTTCTCACTTTGGTGAAAGTATTAGTTCAACTTAATAACACGTATGCTAATGGATACAGATGAAATCCTAGGTAGCTCGACTGTATTGTTGCTATTAAATAATGTTGGGAACGTAAAATGACCATAACATGAGACTCAAAAAAACCTCTGAAAAGACATTAAATGATATTTTTAAGATTTGAAACAGAGTGTTATGGGGGTTTACCCCATCATAACAAACATAGAGCTTTGAATGAGCTCCAAAATGCAATCGAGAACGCTTCAAAACTCATCTTAAGCGAAAAATTATGACCTCCGAAAATTTTCTACATCACCAGTCAATTGTTTCCTTATAACAATCAACTGATATCACTAATCGATTGCTTCAGTCGACTAACAATCCTTCTGTGCTCAAATTAAGGCACATCAGTCGACTGGTGTTTGATGGCAGTCGATTGATATCATCAGTCGATTGCCCAGTCGACTAAAAATTATTCTGTGTCAAAATTTAAATCAATCAGTCAACTGCTAAAAATGTCAGTTGACTGGCATACCCCAATTGAGTTCCACAGTCGACTCACAAACATTCTGTTTGAAATTTTCTGCACACCAATCGACTGGTCCTTATGGCAGTCGACTGATGAAAATCAATCGAGTGTCCCAATCGACTAAAATAATTTCTATGCATTGAATTTCGACTATCAGTCGACTGATGCTCCACATCAATCGACTGGTGACCTAATTTTGGTAGACCTAAACGACGATTTCGACGAAAACCACAATAGTTAAGCTGTCGTTCTTCGTGGAAAAATACGAAAAACTTTGTTCCGACACTAAACCTAGGACTTCTAACTCTTAGATTTGACAATTATGCATGTTTAAATGCTTTAAATGAAGATCTAACGCAAAACACACGCATTTGGATCAAAATCATCAAAAAATTACATCTTAATATTGTACGATCAATGACATCTAACCTGTGATCTGATACCAATTGATGGATCTTTTGGATCCGTCAATGGATCGTACATCCACATATGTATTCAAACAAACGAAAATAAAACGATCAAAACACAGAATCTTGTTAATTGATTTACAATAAACATGCGATACAAAACAAAAGCGAAAGCGTAAATGAAAGCATAAACATGCACCTGAATCCGGAGATATCATCGTCGGAAGAGTTCAAAGATCTGACGCCGAGAGAGCTGTAGAGCTTGATCTTCTACATGTTGAGAGTGATCGACCCCTGTATACTCTATCCAATGGGGAAATAGAGGTTGTCAATCAATTGTTCTCCTACGGAGATCACACCCTATATATAGAGCTAATTTAAAATCCGTTACTAGTCCATCAGTGCTAATGGTACGGGTTAATGGGTTCTACATATATGGATTCAAAATTCATTAATTCACATCCAATAATACAAATCCGTTAACCAAAATCATAATAATTAGATCACTTCAATCGGATTCGAACCAATACGACACAATCAAATGTGTTATGATAATCATATGTAAATCCATCATCAACACCAATGGAAGTTTCCACTCGGTCTTTGCCAAGTAGAAATGGAAATGACCGCTCGCTCGGCTACTACGACCCTTTCATTGTTCATCGTCTTCTTCTTCACAAAGAACCCGTGAATAACAACTCATGCTTAAAAGTAATCTTATCTCTCATGCTTTGATACCATTGTCAGTAAGAATTAAGTCTATAAAATTGTAAACATTTATAGATTTCATGTCTATTCCAAAGTTAATTAGTTCTTCGATATGCTCCGATCTGGTGGAAGAAGACCTTTGGACCTTTGCTTGTTGTTTGAAGGGCAATCAGTACACAAATCGAAAAGCTTTTCTTATTCACAAATCAAAATCCAACTTACTTTCTTGGATATTCTATGAGATCTCTCCTCTTTTAATTTGGACGGAAACTTCCCAAGTATTAATATATTGACTGTGTAACTCATGTCAATATTTAATGTTGTAACTGCTCTAGCTGCACAACGGATGCACAATCCTAACTCATGCAGGGTGCTCCCGTGGTGGTTCGCCCGCGAGCTGGCGCTAGAGCACCGCCGCCGTCGGGTGTGTTTGCTCCCCCAGGCACTACTTGCTGTTCGTGGTGAACAGCGGCCTGCCCGAGTATGGAGTCTCGGTGAAGGTCAACTAGGCCGGCTGACGTCGGCATTTCAGCCACGGCGTCTAGGTCAAGGTCAACTACGTCGCCGTTTCTCGTCGACTCTTTCTCGCCGTTCATTATGAAGCTAACTTGCTGAAATATATCAGAGCAATGCAAATTTTTTTTTCTTCAGATGAACGATGAATCGAATTGCAACAACGAACTTCCTCACTAAGACAAACAGCATAAACAAATTGATATCCTACGAAAGAACAAGCCATGATTATTGTTAAAAGATGAAGAAGTTAACGCTTGATCTCGAATCTGAAGGAATATTAACAAGAGACTAACCAACAGAGCCAATAGACAGTAAACAGGCGCTTCTCTTAATCAGAACGCTCAGGACGACGAAGAATGCGACACCAGTAAAACATGTTCGATGGTTATGACCGCACTTCCCAATCTGACAGTAAAGTTCATGTGTGTCGTGTGCACCATGGGATCAGATGACATTCTTTCAGTGCAGTAGAATCGTTGTACATAACTAGTGCTTCATTCCTACCTAAATAAAATGTTTTAGTTAAACATATCGAAGATGCTTTGTGAGGTTTAGTAATCGTGAAAACTAAGAGATTCACATTCCTGTTACTGGTCGCAACTTGTCTGAATGTCCAGCATGCCCATCTCAGCAATTCTTTCTGAGCAAATCCTGATTCTCATGCATGCTTGATTTCTTAGCATCACACCTTTGCGAACCTTCCACGTACCCTAGGCTGGTTGTCCGCAAGAGCTTTCCTGCAAGCATACTGAGAAGCACCAAAATATTACAACGTTTTCAGCTGTAGGTTACATGGCATGTTATGTAAAACAAAAGAAAGCTTGCGGAGTAGTAGAGCTTCCTATCATTGATATTGACATTTATGAGATGCATATGAGTTTATATTTTGGATGCCAAAACTCTATTCGTTTCAAATTTATGTTTCCTAAGAGGAATTTCACTGTTATGTATGTGTATGTTTAAAAACACAAGCCCATACCTTAATCCTTTTGCTAAAATTTCTTTTGCACTTCTTCTCTCGATACCTGCAAAGTTTTTTCTGTCTTTGTTCTGCCTTGAGATCACTGATAGTTTGCTTCTGCGCGAATGGAGAACATACAGTTGTTGTATTTCCAGAATTGATGTTGCCAAGATTCTGCCCGTCCAGTCCATAGAGATTTTAGTTAGCCAAGACAAACGAAGATCTAAAGTAAATAATCATACCAGAAGAAAGTAATACGAGGATCTAAAATTTTGTTTAAACCTGAATATCTCCCTCGCTGAATGCCCTCCTCAGACCCAATGCAGTTTCGAAGTCAAATCCTTGGAAATCAAGAACGTCCAGTCCCAAAGTGCAAGTAGGGAACCATTCCAGTGCACTTAAACATCCAGAACTAACACTTCTCTTCATTGATCCTCCGGTAAGTTTTTCTAGTGCGACGACTTCATCCATTTGTGCTATTGCTGTATTTGCCTCTGAAAGTTCTGATATTGAATTTTCAGTTTCTGACTTTTCCAGGAGGTCCTCGCGCACATGGAATACATCTGTCAGATGATCATCTTTGAATCTGATTGACTCTATATCTACTACCTTAATTGTTTCTGCAGTGGCATATCCAAGAGACATAACAGAGATGACATCTGCCGTGCTGTCGAGTTCAAGTGTCGGCTCTTCTACAAGGAGTTCTGGAGCTTGGAAGAGGTCCCATTCAGCTCCTAGATCATATTCTGAAATAATAGGAGCTCGCACGGTGGTTCTCTACAATGAAAAACCAACATCTCAGAAGAAGAATTTTCCAATTGCCACAAGGAACGAACTAGTACTTCTACGAATACAAATAGTTTCCTGCAGCCCTTCCAGAAGGTAGCTTCTGTCAAAACTTAGATGTTACAGTTTTTGCCATAAGATCATCATACTTGTTCAGATAGATTTTGTTATGTACGTGCCATTTCTGTTTTTCACTTGTCAGGTCGTAGAGAATTTCTTTTGTTATGCTATAAGATCATCATCTCATTGTATGCATCAAATCCCTAAAATCTAGAGAACAATGGAATCTAGGCCAAGAATATTGACAGGAAATTTTTTTTCAAAGGAAATTCCTTCCCAAAAAAGTCATGCTTGATTGCGACCAAGAAAAAATGGAGAATATTTGGACATTTATACTTCATGGCGTTCATGCAACAAGTCAATGCTTTCTTCGAACAGAAGATACGAGATCGAAGGCAAGTATTACCATGTGCTCATCATCAGGGATGCTGACATGGTGGGAAGAGGGAAAGGTCTCATCCAACAGCTTGAGGCGGCGACCATGGTAATTGGCATAGGACATGGGCGGCAGCCGAAGCGTAGACATGTTCTTGTTGTTGCTATATTCTCTTAGTAGAATCGAAGTTCTACGTGGTTCTACTTGTTCTTGTCTATCACTATAGCACCGGAGGCAGAGGATGGCTGAAGAGAAAAGAAGGGAAATGCTTAGTATGTAGATAAGTGCTCAATTTATAGAGTTACTTCAACCTAGAATCCGAGGCTCCTAAAACTGTTAGACAGCTAAAAAAATAGAGCAAATTAAATGTCAGTTGGCTTAATGCTGAAACCAGAAACAAAAAGCTGAAAGAGATGGTCATTAGAGGCCATTCCAAGATACAAGTAATCTCATGCATTGACTAACTCCTCGTTAGGTTCGTATTAATATTGAATAGTTTCGAATGAATTGTCTTGACTAAGTCTACTTCATCAGCGACAAAGTATTGCAGAATGTGAGAAATGTTATTGAACTGATGGCTGAGACCTACCTGAAGCCATAGGCATAGTTCCAACACAGCACATATATTAGAACACAGAGAAAACGACAGACATTGCCTTGAGTCGACCAGTTCAGAAGAATGATTCAGATTCTTTCTTCCATTAGAGACCGATGGGCGATGGCCGATGGCCGATTGAAGTGGGCAAAATAGTTCAAAATGGTGGGAACAGTGAATGGATCTTACACTAACACAGTTACAGGCATTATTGTTTTGGCTGTAACGTAAGCCATATTGTTACTACCTTGACTGAGGGCTGTGTGTGTTGGCAACTGGCAAAAGCATGAACCGATATTGCAGCTGCTTAGACCTGCAGCCATTCTTTGGAAGGAGTGAAAGTAATTGGGACAGTGAAAAATATCAAAATACGCTCATCTACCCACTCCACACCTATAGATCATCGATGGGGACAGCGGTATGGGTCTTATGGAATCTCTTTATCTCCTTGGATGAGACATCTGCCAAACAATAGAATTGGGATGGATAGCCCTGTGCCGAAGCCCCCATTCTTTGGCACCCCCACCACAGCATTAGCTATTAAAGCTTTCAGATGATGATTATACTTTTCCACTTTGGCTAGCCCTTGTTCAACGTATTTTTGAGCTCTCCTGTTTGTGAACTGTACAAGTGCATTGCCTGTGGCCGTGCACAGTTGCACAGCCAAGCGCATGCATGGACTGCGATACTCGACCTACTTGATCAGAATTCAGAATAACAAAGTTTAACAGTGTCTCGAATTATTGAAATTCTGTGCTAAGTTCTTGAGGTGGATCCCTGTTCACTTGGACCGAGACTAGTGATACAGGAATAGTTGGTCAGAGAACGTAAGAAGGATCCAGGGATCAAGGTGTGATCTATTTGCTACTGTTTTTCTTTTAATGTCCAAAATTAGAGATGATATATGTTTTAATTTTATAAATTTTGTGTGTTTTTTTTTAGTAATAGCGAAGAGCTTCTAAGTCCGGATGAAAATTTGATTTCTATCCGTCTATAATAGTATCTGTATTATTTTAGTCAACTGGCCGCTCCAATGGGATAATTTTTGTATGTTTCACTTTGAGTTCTTTAGTCGTTTAAATAAATTTCATTTTAAAAATATAATAATATCAATATATAATGATGACTATCAACTTTGTTAAATTTAAGTGTTTATCTCTATCAATGTTTTAATTCTTCTATTGATGCTCAGTGAATTTGTGGAATCTGTCTAAAGGGAACTTCGAGTTTGGAAAGTGAGCAATTTGATCATATCTTTACGATTTAACACGCTATACTTATAAAATCTATTATATACTTTTGAAAATTAATTAATTAATCATATGCTTTTAAAATTATTATCAATTATGTACTTTATATAATTTGTTTAACAAATTTATCGTTTACTTTTTAAAGTATCCAAAAGTTGAGAATCTGCCCAACTAGAATTTCTCGCCATCCCCCTGTGGTCGCAGAGGGAGGTAAATCGCGGTGACTATGTCCTCGACACTAGCATAAATGTGGGTCATCCGAGTTCGACCTCCTAATCGACTCCCACCCATCCAAAGAATCACACTACCTTACCATCAGACTACTTTTTAAAGTATGTACTATATAAAGATGTAAAAAAATTGGTAAATTTTAATTGAATATATGTTCATTTATGAAATGTCCACATGATTATTTTTTTTTTATCTACATCATTGATTGTATTTTATTTAAATTTTTATATCATAAGTTAAAGAATCCTAAAATAAAACTTTATATCGTAGATTTATTAGGATTTTATGTATTATATCATAGATTAGTTATTTTTAAAAATATATAATAAATTCATCAAAATTTTAAATTATATATAAAATATATTTCAACAAGCTTTTTTTGGCGGCAGGCAGGCTAACTAGAAATAGACAGGGCAATATCAGCAAATATAATAAAAGATTTTACATAAAATCTGTGGGTCAATGATTTTGGTTGATTCATGTTTGGCAGTTTTTTTTTTTAAAAAAAAACTCGCTTGGAACTTTTGGATAAAACTCAACTTTACTTTGAACTTGGGTCATTTTTCTTGGCAAAATTTGACATGCTTGGCTATTTGACTTCCCAAATACATCAATTGCCTCTTAAAAACACACAAGTTCAAATACACTAGGGGAAATAATTTTAGGTGAAACATCCGGCATGAATTACGAAAGCATCCTGAGCAGACTGAATAAGCACAAAATACAGCAGGTATCTCAGCTGCAGAGGTTTGGCATGCAGACTCCAGCATCATTGTTCTGTTGCTCCTTCCATATCCTGCCAGTGACCCTCAGTTTCAGCTCTTTCCGATCACCACCGGAAAAGAAGAGAGCCATGTTTCTCTGAATGATGAGACCGTCATGACTGTCTCGGACTTTGCGGTGACTATCGCGAATACTTCGGGGTGTACCTTCCCATATTAGCTTCCTTCCATTGGCCCCGACCTCAACACTGTAGCTAAAGTTCCTTGCTTCATTCTCATCTCCCATGAAGCGCAGAAATGCCATGTACACGGGAGCCATTCCCAGCTGGAAAGCCTCGAAGTGCAAGCAGAAGTAATGGCCAAAACAGTTAAATACCTGAATAGAGAAAGAAAACGAAAGTTTAGCATGGAAACACACAGAAGAGTGACAAGTAACTAACCATGAACTCTAATATGGTTTAGGGTGACCGGATATTTGTAGTGTTGGTAGTTGTACATTTTTGTTTCAAATATCTATTGCTGGGAGTGAATTTAACTTCAGCACAATTGAGTCTACAATTAAGTAGATAAGTACCATATTTCATATTTACCGGGCTAGATTAAGTTCACCCAATTAAAAAAAAAAACTGAAGTCTTAGTATCGCGAGTTAGCAAACTTACAGTCAGCATCCATGTAGCATTTTCAACCTCTCTAGGGTTGGATTTGACATATCTATGATTAAATGTGCAGCCACTGTGCATATCTACTTTGTGGTCATCTCTTAAATGTGAAACAAGAAAAGGGATATCCCCCACAACTGAGCATTCAGATCCAGCATAAGGGCAATTGTAAGGCCTATAGCTGCACTGGGCTTCATGCTTCAGCTTGCTGTAGTACGGGAAGATTTCAGGGCAGCCAAGTGAATTATATTTGCAAGGAAGCTCAAGTGACTCGGCTACTTTTTCCAATGCTAAGCACCTAATGTCTCCAAGCTCCTGCCGACAAGTAGGGCATCGATTGTGCACCCTCGCTTTGCATGTGGAACAGATTGTATGCCCATTTTGACACTGAAAAAGCAAACTACTCTGAGCCTTGAGAAACAATGTTAATGTAAATGCAAAGAATGGAGCGTATGCTCCTTCAAATCATAAGGATACCGTTAAGTGCTAGTGAAATTAACTCCAAACATGATAAAATTATGGTTAATATATGTGCATTTCAACCTGTAAACTAGAGAACTGCTCTTGATTGCTAACAAATCATGCATATAAATTGGGAATGTATTCTCGGATCTAATATTGTTGAAGCTAGTAGACTGTCCAACTATAGAGATGTCAGTATTTTTCACTCAATGACAACTCTGCCCGTGTCACTGCACAAGATGCAATATCCAAAGTTGAGAATCCGTTGGAGCTCAGGGCATGAATGATGCGCCATAGATTGCATGTTGTTTGTTCCAAACTGAATTCTTGAATCACCATATTCGGTCTGTTATGTGACAGTGCAAGTTATATCCTAAAACATGCCAAATAAGTGTACAAAGAATTGTGCTTTAAGAAAATTCTCTAGCTAAAGCAGTTTCTAGGCAGTTTAAAGTTAACTTTTTTTGATAAACCAATTTTATCACATATGATAATGATTCAAATTTTATTATTTTACTATGATAATACTTTTACTTAATTAACAATAAAATATAATAATAATAATATTTATCATGAAACACAGTTTTCATATTGACATTAAATTTAATGCATTTTATGTTAATATATTTTTAACAATTAATAGAAAAAATCACTATAATTATTATAGTAATTAAAGATTAAAAATATAAATACTTCTTCTAACACTATGTTGATTATTGTTTTATATTTGAGGCCATTATTTATGAATAAAATTTAATGATTTAGTTTATGCAATGTTACCGTCCAAATATATATTACCATATTTCTAAAAAGCAAATTTAATTTTTATAATATTTGTCAATATTTATGAATATTTAATTATTTTATTTATGCAATGTTACTGACCAAATATATATTATCATCTTTCTGATGGTGATTTAGAAATATGATAACACATAAAAGTGGAGGAGATCTAGCAGTCTCAAGAGGTGGTTCACAAGTGAGAAATGTAACAAGGAAAAAGGTGCATCCATTTTAATGTTTTTTTGCTTTATCTGTTTTCCCCTTCCAAGGAAACAACCAAACCTTCTTTTATTTTTTTTCTTTATTTGCTACCCCTACTTTGCCTTGCTTCTCTCCCATTTGCTATTTCTCAAAGGAAACACAACCTCATCCTTTAGCGTTAGCTTGCCAGCACCTAGGAAAACGTAGGTTGTAGATGTTTACTGAAACACTTATAAAGTGGCCTTGTTTCAAGAGAATTTCAAAAGAAGATTTTAATCTGTTGCCAAAAATCAGCATCCTTATATTCTGATCAATGTTTTGTTTGGGCAAACAGATTAAAAAAAAAAAGTAGCAAATCTAATTAAACAGATTATTAAACCCAAGCTCCTGTTTTCCGTAAAGAAAAGTTGATCAAGCTCATAAACCCATTGGAAAATGTTTGCTCTTATTATTGTAAGAAGTGACCATAATTTCAATATGGCATATAGCTTTGGTTGGACCAGAAACTGTGAAGTGCACTATTTTTACAGACTCAGATTAAAAAAAAATGATTCAAGTAATAAATGGATTTATAAGATTGTGCGGCCTATGCAGGAACAAATAAGCATATCTTTAGTGAAAATGTGGAATCCCATCTAGACTATGCACGCAACAAGAAATGATGAATTAATTTACAAGAATCAAAGAATTATTTGTGCTTTCAGCTTTACGTAAATTTAGAGTTGTAAAGGTTTCCTAATGACAATTGTCAAATTACAGCACAAAAGGAACAGAGGAATTATGATGCCAGATCATGTTACGTGGATTGTTTGTTTTCATATTCTTAATACTTTTCACAAGGTCTGTAGGTCTAAGCCAAGGCTAGGTATCAATGAAAAGCCTAAATATTAAGTTCTTTGTCAGATGCAATAATTCATACGACCAATCAAAATAAAATCCATGAAAACAAGATCTCAGTTTATGAACAACTAGAAGCATAGTTCTGGAACATCAAAGAGAACCAAAATTGATCCATGAAATCCTACAAGTGCACAGCAACTATTAATTACCATAGAACCCACAAATCATGAAGCATATAATTGAAAAATCAATTCCGTGATAGAATTAATTGTTCTGGCAGCCAAAAAACACACACACACACATAAAGTTCCGCTTTTACCCTAGTTATCCCATCAAAAATAGAGTATCAAATTATGATTTCTGTTCAAACCAAAATTCAACGATTGACGCAGAAAACACCTTAAAATCGCGGTATCAGTTAAAAACTATGCATAAGAAAGAACAAGAAACGACCTGGTGGATTGGGGGATACATGGAGTTGGTGCAGACAGGGCACTCGAGAAGCTCGTGGACGCTGGTGGCAGCGGGAATTCCAGCGGGCGCAGCGACGCCTGGGTGGAGCTTCGATGAAGCGGAGTGGAGAGGGGAGGTCTCATCCTCGTCCATTCCGTCAATCGACGACACGCATTCCACGCTATCCGATTCCATTGCGATCGGCGGCGAGGGGATTCGGGCCCCTCGCAACTCCCTTCCTCTCCCCTCTTGTTCTCCGCTTGCGAACACAAGAAGCCGAAGCCAAAGAAACAGGAGCAATCGAGACAGAGACGAATGGAGGCGAGAGCAAGGGGAGAGGGCGACCGCCCTTGGCAAAGTCTTTGGTGGTCAGCGTTACCTGCGGTGTTCGGATCACCGTTTTATTCTCGGAACAAAATGTATAACCTGTTCAAAATTGCTCAAGGTAATACCTGACTTATTATTGGACAAATTCATTGGGACCCGCTCTTTTTTTTTTTTTAAACCTGGGTCGAGTACGACCGGCGATCGTCAACCGCAGCGGGAAAGTTTTATTTTACACCCAAAGTTTGGTCTAATTTGCATATGTTACTTTTTTCAAAATTAATTATGATATTTCGCTATCAACAATTTTGCACAAGGAACAAATTTTTTGAAAATTTATAGTTTTCAAGGAGTTTTCTTCCTCAGTTCCTCCGCTTTCATCGAAATTTTGAAGGAAAAGGAATTCGACAGTCTGCGAATTTTCAGGACAAAATAAAACAAAAAGACGACAGATTTATAAGAACAATAAACAAACTGCAACTTTTCAAGGATGGAAGAATTTTCCACAATTACTGTTCTCATTTTCTCCAAACTTTTCATCCAATATTGTTACTACAATCCAGACTTCCCTCGCTAGAAAATGTCCCAAACAAGTTGGCTTTTTGCTAACCAGTCGATATCGATCACGGATGATCTTTGGATTCACAGTTCGCTTTGCCATTCAGCTGTAAAAGTTTGCTGCTTCATGCCTGTCGATAATTCTAATTCTCATACCTTCGATCGCAAAGCTAAAAAAAACTACACAGTTGGCCCCGCCGACAATTAGCCATATCATCCAAACTTCATCGTCGAAAAATCCTCAAATTTCTTGATTACAGAAATAGCTCGGCAATGGAATCATCCGCAAAAATAGCACGATTTAAAGCTGCAAATGGTTGTGACATTTGTTTTAGATGGAAGCGAGAAGATTACGCACCTCCCTACTCGATCTGATTTCGTGCCGGAGACTTTCCATACTCGTAAAGATCGAGAATGCGCTCGGATCGCTGGCTCATAGCCGACCACCTTTCTCTCGCAGGAGTCGGTTCATGCTCGTACATCGCTTCTCGGCGAGGAAGGAGCTAATCAAAGCAAACGGCCTCCAATTCGCCGGAGAAGGGATCCAGTCCTCAAACCCTAGCTCTGCGGCGATGGGAGTTGATTCAGTGAGATGTCCGGAACAGACGGGAAGTGACGGTGGAGAGGGACCCGAGTCAACAGATATGTGGCATTGAGTTGAACCCGGCTCGGTCGAACCAAACTGACCGACCCTTGCATTGGTTTATCCCTCCTGACACAATCCAAATATGGTCCAATAGACCCGGTCTATTAATCGAATCCATCGAGCGGTCTAAGCAACTCGAATCAACCCAACTAAACCGAAATTGCAAGTGAACCGGAAGCTTATCCAAAGAATGAGACCGCTTTAGTCGCCACAAACCTTATATTTGTCGTCGCTGCCTAATCCCCTCCTGTCCTACCGCTCCCTCCTCGTTCCTCCCGATCGCCAGAGGAGCAAAAATGGCGGCCACGCTCACCTCCGCTCTCTCCCTGGTCTCCTACTACTCCGCACCTTCTTCCTCATCGTCGGTCGAAGTCACCTCCAAAGCCATAAAGTTCGCTTCTCAGGCCTTCCACCTTCGCCGTCACCGCCGTGCTGCCTTCCTCCACCCGCCCGCCGCCGTGTCTCCCAAGATCGAAGAGCTCGGCACCCTCATCTCCAACCTCACACTAGAGGAGGCAAGGAGCCTCGTTGACCACCTCCAGGACCGCCTCGGTGTCTCCGCGGCCGCCTTCGCCCCCGGCGCCATCGCCGTTGCCCCAGGAACCGCTACTGACGCGGCTGCCGGAGGAGAGGCTGTGGTAGAGGAGAAGACCGAGTTCGACGTGGTCATCGAGGAGGTCCCCAGCAACGCCAGGATCGCCACCATCAAGGTGGTTCGGGCGCTGACAAACCTGGCGCTGAAGGAGGCCAAGGACTTGATCGAGGGGCTTCCGAAGAAGTTCAAGGAAGGCATAACGAAGGAGGAGGCAGAAGAGGCGAAGAAGCAGCTCGAGGAAGTTGGGGCAAAGATCTCAATCGTATGAGCTCGGAGGAATCAAAAAGAAGAGGCGAAGATTTCATGGTTAGGTTTGCAAATTTAAGCTTTTCCTCTTCTTTATCTGTTCAAATTTTCAATTAAATTAGTTTGGCTATCGATCCGTGTACTCTGCTCTTGGTGACCTAGCGACCACATTCTTATGTTTTCTTTGTGAAATGACTAGTTGTCACTGTTTGTCCCGTGATGAGCATTATGACTGGTTGATCTAAGTCAATGGCAAGAGCTTTAGAATTCGTGTCTGAAATGAATTCCTTGAGCTAGCAATTAAATTTTAGTTTATGTTTGTGTCTTACACTCTTACTTTCAGAGCTAAAAGATGGTCAAACTTGATATGCAACCTAATAACTTAATTTTTCTAGTTTCATTGATGATCAATTTCATATTTGTGGGTTATCTTTCTGGGAGTAGCCTTTTTGCGTTCCTCTTGTTGTTTTATGCCTTACCTATTTATTGTGTTTGTATTCGTAGAAATCTTCCTGTATGATTGAATGTTCACACAGCAAACATTGATACATATATTTTGTAATTGACGGGGGTGAATTAACTAGAAGATTTATTATATCAAACTACGTCTTCTACCTACCTTGATTATGTCAGGTTTTATTTCAAGCCAAATGGATTGCATTATCTCTCAGTGATTTTATTAATTGTTCCTTTAACAGTGACTTCTTTCGGATATAATTTGCCAATTTCAGTTGCTTAATATTGATGTTGTTCTCAGGAATAGCTACGATATTTCTTGTGAATTGTCATGCAACAATTATTTTTAAAATATGAACTTGAAAAATTTATTCTCATCCGAATTTATTATTCCCTTGTGATCATTCTTAGCAATTCCTTTCGCCATTCTAATGAATACATATTATTCCATCCTCTAAGAAATATAAATCCTAAAGGTGAGAGACTGATAAAACATACGACAGATTGAGCAATTGAGCAAATCTAATAAGTCAAGGGAACTAGCAAGGCTAAATGGCCAAATAGGTTGGGTGGATTGCATGAGGCAAACTGGTCGAGCAGTTCAGTAAAATGAATGAACCAAGCAAGTTAGAAAAACAAAGATGGACCTGTTGAGTAGGTTGAGTGGGCTGGAGTAGACGAGTGGATGGAATGGGATGACAATTTGGTCAGTTGGACAACTTGAACCATACCAGCACTATACATGGTCTAGCAAGTCAGGTGGATGAACTACATATTTGGCTTAAATGGATTGAGCATATTGACAAAACCAGTGAGCTAGATGGGGTGGATTAAGCACGATGTGTGGGTCTATTGAGCCAATTGAATTGAATGAGATAGACAAATTAGCGGACTGAGTGGATAGGTGAGCAATATGGGTTGAGCAGGAAGAATGATATATCATGTTGGTCAAGCAAACCAAGCAAGACATAGAACTGAGCTAATCGAGCCCACTGAGTAGACTAAGCAAGCGGAATGAAATACTTCTTATAGCAATATGGCAATGTTTTAGGATTATGAAGATTATGCCCTGTCTAGTATATAAAACATTCCTATAAAACAAACATAGATATGATAAATATGATTTTATAATATATATTTTATTTAATTAATCAAATTAAAAATACACATTCCTTTCTCACTCTATTTCGATATCTAGGAGTCGCTATTCCTTTTGCCGTGAATTCCATAATTATTCTGATGAAATTTGCTATTCGCTGAGGGATACAGGATGCGTTTACTTGTTCTAATTGCCCAGTTCTACTTCCATATATTAAATGTTAAAAACTCCACCGCCATCTTATGTGAATTTTCCCATTTAGGTTTTCTCACTTGGCATAAGGCGCACTTGTCATCTAACTATGGATCTGGATCTGAAACTTGGATTATAGTTAAATGGCAACCTTTAGTTATATGTTAATGGACAGCACTGCTTAAAGATTTGAAATGTTGAATGGCTTGTGTAATTAAGATGAGATTATAGAAAGCTAAGTGTGAAGTTGATAATACTCTTTCATTGTTCACATGTTTTCACCTAAAATAAATTGGCCAAGGATGGGATTGCCTTTGTGCATATCTGAGTAAACTGGTTTGTCGGATCTGCATAAGGATATTGCATGTATGGTTTTTACTCATAAGAATGACAGGCGTTAGAACTTGCCAACAAAGAGTATGGATGGCCTTGGTGTTCATCCTTGCCCTTTTTTATTCTGCTGTTTCTTTCTACTTTTCATAGTTTGTATCCAACTAAAATCTAATTTGTTCTGCAGTGCCTGAAAAGATCCTTTTTTGAGAAATTTGTCATTCTAGGATCCGACCTGAAACAAATTATTTGCTCCAACGTATGAATGGATATGAATATATAATAATGCTGATGGTGGATATATTTTCCAGGTGGAAACTTTTTTTTTTTGTGCCTGAATTGTGTAGACTATGATAGATTATTTTCTCGCTAAATTCATTCTCTTCATCTCATCAATCCAATGAAACCAATTTTTCTGAATCGACACCTTTTCTTCTCTCATTATATGCTATAGGCATGGTGATCGTGCAGTGATTGATATAACATCGTCATCGTGCGGATTTATAGATGTTATAAGTTCAGTTATAAGATGTATAAATTCTTCCATCCATTTGAGTTTTGGTGAAATTATATCAGAGTTATCCCAACCCGATCAGGGTTTGAATTCGATGGCATGAACAGTTAGATCCTTAACATTAACCGTCCAAAATTATTATTATTTACTATTACATTTACGGTTCTGATTTAAAATCACTATTTATTTATTTAAAATTTTTAAATATATAAAAAAGCAAAAAGCTTGCACGAATCAGACACCATTAATTATACCATTTCTATAGTCCCAAAATTAGATTAAATGCGCATTTACAAATACAATTTTTTTATGTCGTAATTATCTGCAAAAAAACATTTGCTTTAAATTAAGTTAGAGCATTATTAGCAAGGCATGATGAGGATTCTCTTGGTAAACCTGGCCACGGTTCGAGTCCGGTCTGAGTCTGGGTCGGAATCGTCGAGTCTGGATTGGCAAAATATCGATCCTTAATCGGCCCGTTCGTGGCCGGTTACGGTCCGGGTTGTGGAATCGTCGGTTTCGGTCCGGGGTCCGAGTTCGGTTTGGGTCCGGGTCCGATTAATCGTCGTCTTAGTTAAATAAATAAAAATTTAAAGAATAATGTAAATAATTAAAATAAAAAAATGCACAATTGAACTTATAAAAATTCTATCAAATATTTCATTATCTCAATAAAAAAAATATTACATCTTAAATTTCAACATCTTAGACTTAAATAAAAAACCTATTACAATAAAAAAAATCAATTACATTTCAATTTTCAGTCGTATTTCCTCCCATCGTAGTTTCGGATGTTCCCTCTATTTCGTCTTGGTCTTTTTCGTCACTTTTAATATTTTGGGTTCGACTTGCAGCTTTTGACCAATCATTGAGTAAATATTGCGCTTTCAAATTTTTCGACCTTAAGCCAGAACGTCTCTCGTCCAATGTATTTCCTCCAATATTAAAAGCTTGTTCCACTATAACCGTTGAAACTGGACAAGCTAACATTTCTTTTGTCATTATAGATAAGATTTGAAATATTTAAGTTCTTTGTGACCACCATTTTAGAATGTCGAAGTTTTCTTCATCTGCATCACTAAAATCAAAAGAAGTGGTAAAATAATTCTCAAGTTCCTGACTGGAACTTGAGGATCCTCGTAGACGTTTAGTCCGTTCCCTTAATAACATTTGTGCTTTAGTGAGTTTAGAAGTAATAATACTAATTGTAGTGGATAGATGTGTTTCATGTTCAATAATTTATTCACCATATTTAATGTTATATTTATTATAAATATCATATAAATGAGTTTTAATATTAAACAAAATCAAAGGAATATTAGGAGTAGTTTCGGTAATAGGGCTTAAAGATTCATAATATAATGCTAACATATCTTGCAAACCATCTAATTTAAGTCTATGATCTAAAACAAAAACACATAAAAATATTTCAGGAATGTTTAAGAAATATTTTTCTCATTTTTCTTTCATTACATAAATACATTGAGATAAATAATTATCATTTGATTGAATATGTTCATTAAAAATATATGCAATATTACAACAATGTGTTAAAATTAAATATAAAGTTGGATAATACACACCGGATAATTGGTCACTAGCATCACTAAAAACTTTTAAAATTTCACAAATACTAATGCATATATTCCATTGATTTGAAAACAAATAAATATCACATGATTGAACATGTTGATGAAAAAACATGTATAATAATCTTTGTATTCAAAAGTAGATAACAACATTTTGTAAGTAGAATTCCAACGAGTTGAGACGTCACGTACAAACCGTTTAGGCTTCATACCATTGGTTTTGTAAAATTTTCTCCATTGTTTCATAACTTGGGAATGTGTCCATAAATAATGAATTGCACCCCTAATTGATTGAATATGTTATCCTAAATTTTTAAGTCCGTCTTGAACATACAAATTTAAAATGTGACATGCATACCTAATATGAAAAAATCTTCCACCTATTGATGGTTTACATATATCGATAAGCTCACTAATACTAGAGGTATTTGCACTAGCATTATCAAAAGAAATTGAAAAAACTTTAGAAGTTAGACCATATTCTTCTAAAATAACAAAGATAAGTTGTGAAATATTTCGTGTCGTGTCTATTTCGTTAAAACATCTATATGCTAGCAATCTTTTTTGAATGTTCCAATTATTATCAATCCAATGACAAGTAATGCACATATATGAACAACTTTGTCGATGATCACTCCAAATATCGGAACATAAAGAAACTTTACTGTTTAAACTAGAAAATTCGTTAATCAATTCTTTTTTTTTTATTCTAAGACTAATTTTAAAAGTGTGTTTTAGAGTATTTCTTGGAATACGTTTAATAGAAGGATTTGCGCTTGTAGAAAGTCAATTTTCAAAAGATAATTTATCACTATGATGCAAAGGTTGGAATCCGTCAACCTAACGGCCCCTGCCAGCCCGCCCCCGGACCATCGTAAGGGAGGTAAATTACGGTAGGTTTTTGGCCCTTGAGACTAGTAACTAGTGCATGGAGGGACAACACCCTCGCATTTGTCGTCCCTAAAAGATAATTTATCATTAAAACTAGAAGAAAGTTGTTCAATCGTAAAAAATTTAGCAGTTTCTTCTCTAAATCTAGATTCGTCAAATTTAAAAAGTTTAGATTCGTTATCCCAACCCGATTTAGAAGAGAATGTCGGAATTTGAGTTTGAGAACGATCGATACCAATTTCCACCGAATGATTTCTCTTCACATGTCAAGTAAGAGTTTCGTAACCTCCTCCTTGTTGAAATTTGTAACATTTCGAACAATATTTGCATTTTGCTTGCATATCATCGAAAGGGAGCGTTACTTTTTCGAAATATTTGGTGAAGATATCGGATTTCGGGCGAGACACTCGAGTTGGTCTTGTAGCCGTAGAATCCGCCATCGTACTAGATGTATTGCTCCTACTTTCTTGACGACTTATTTGATATTCATCATCGGAAATATCAAGATAATAGTCACCGATATCGAATTGAGGTGAATCGTCGTCTTGCTCGAACTCGGACTCGGGCGGTGGTGGCATTATGCTCTTTCCCTTTCCTTTGGCACCGGTCGCACCCTTACGACTCGATCCGGCTCCAGACATTTGTAAAAATAAGACTTGAGAGCAAATGAGGCAATGAGAATTAGAGATTTAGAGAAGAGAAGTTATAATATGATAGAGGGAGTGGGGAAGAATTTATAGGGAATAAAAAATAAAAAAAACTATTATTGCAACAATGACTTTACGGTCCGGGTCTGCCGACGACGACGTCGATCGTTATGTCGATTTTTTTAAAAAATTAACGCCAACCCGTCGGTCCGATTCGTTGATCGACGGCGATCGATGTTCAATGGCCACGAAATTGTGGCCGTTAATGATCAAATCGTGGCCGTTATTTTTTTTTTGGCCGGTCCGATTTTTTTAAAAATCGTGACCGGACTGTCTATTAGGCGGTCCGATCACATGACCGAGTCAAATCCATTGACCCGATTAATTGGACCATTGACCATGGTCCGATTTCGGATCGGGTCCAGATTTGACTCGGATCTTGGCCGGGTCTATCTCTTGGTGTGGTAGGCCTTCGTAGCCAACGCAAATTGTAAAACCAGGTCAGATTCGAATCAGATCCGGCACGGGATCGAGTCTAAAGTTACTTCGATTTTTAAAACGCCGGACTTTGTTTTAACAGCATATTTCACGTACTTTAGAAATTTGAAGTAGTCAATTTTCTTTATATGTCTCAATTCACGAAGACATACTACAAATTACATGCACTCATGAGTCACCGCAATGGCTCCTACTCCTACGGAGATGATATGATGATTAAAATATGACGGTACTTATAGAAGTGATATGGATCGATTTTGAGGAAGTCAATTTTTTTTTTTTGAATTTAGATGACTCTCATATATTTTAGCCACCATGTCAAAGTCGATAAAGTCCTTCATAATTTATCTCTCTCACAATGATCATAAAATAAACCAATAAAAATTATTAAATTGATGATTCTAATTTTTTTTTGTAGATGTTTAAGCCGCAATGGCCGAAGCGTCCATAAATCTCAATTTGCGATTATATATTTATGTATATCGAATGAATTTTGTAAGATTCTTCATTGATCTTTCTACTACCATCATTCTTCTCGACAGTACTAACAGTGTTTTCTAACGGACTTTTTGAGAAGTAGAACTGGTCTTTGGAAAACGTTGGAGGAAGTAAAAAAAAAAAAAAAATCATTGAATTTGTAAGTATATTTATAATTTGAGATCGTGGGATTTAGAAAGACATGTTACAATGATCTTCAAAATTACAATATTTTTTCCTAGAGGTCAAAGATATTTGTTGTTCCAATGCATTTCCACTCGATTCAGTCTCAATAACACACCCAGGAATTTCACGCAACTGATCTAATTTTTTATTCGTTAAGTGGTCGAGAGACTGTCAGCCTCACTTTCTTCACATGTGATTTTTTATATTTTTATTTTTATTTATTTATTTATTTATCATTATTCGCAGATAAAATTAATCCATGTCAATTAATTTTTCAAAACAAAAATACATCACTATTCAACTTAACATGTACTTTCTCTTTGAAAGAATACGAGATACTAGGGCAATTATTATTATAATTGTCCCGGTTTCGCCTTTGAATTCTCTATCTTTTTCTTTTGTTAATTTTAAGAATATTATAATTTATTTATTTATTTCATATTAATTATAAAATCGACTGCATTCGATTAATTAAATATATATATATATATATATGAACTTTAGAGTAAACGATAAATGCACTAGGGTAGTTATGGCGTATCCTGTCTTCTCTCAACTGATAGATTAATTTAATTAGTAACCTAATGCCAAATTAATTATGTGCATGTGCAAGTTCACATGGCACTGCTGTATATGGGATTAATTTCAAAAACAATTCCGAAAGAAAAGAAAAAAAAAACAATTCACGAAAAGTTGTACCAAAACAAGATAAACTGATAAGTTATGAATTGAAAACCATTGCTAGTTTGTGTGTGTGTGTGTTTTTTTTTAATTTTCCACTTATTTATACATTATAAGAAACTATAAGATTTATCTATTGATTCAGCCAGTTTAAATTCCCTTCTTTTGTACAACAAATTGAAAAGCATATTATCAAATTGCTAGTGGTCTATGGAATAGTTCGACCAAACAACTCGATTCGATACTTCTTTTTCTCTATGATGTTGATTTGAAAAGCATATATATTGGGATTCAATTGGATTAATAAATTAATGGTACCCAATTGAGCGAGTCAATTGATTATTGATCATCTTAATTAAGTTATTTGGGATGGTTGTATTGTTCGCCCAATTGGACGTCTAGCTTATATGTTTCATGCGATGAATGTTTGACTAAGTTTAATTTATACAGGAGTACGTGTCAAATTATTTCTCATGAAAACAATTTTAGAATTTGTTATAAATTAAAATATTTCATGATGTTTTCGTCATCCACGAAAAACACATGTATAGCTTGAGTCATTGGTGTAGTAATTCATTTTGATGGAGTTCTTCATTTTGAAGTCGAGTTGAATATAATCCACGTGATAAACATATATAAATATATATTAGATCAAAAAATTTATACTACATCATTTATTTATGAGTATCTATAAACATCTCTATTATTTATTCCTTAAGATTTAAGATTTAAGGATTAAGTTAGACGATGAATAATAAAAATATTTATGAGTATGAATATTTACGAATGAATTATATAGAATAATATTTTTTATATTAAATAATAATTAAGTTCTGCATTAAAATAAAAAATAAAAACAAAAGCCAAGTTATAGACGTGTTTCTAAGCAACCGTCTCTGCCTTATTAATTGCTAGATTAAGCTACAAGTTGATTAAACAATTACAAACATGAAACATGCATACAGTGAAAATGATGTCGCATATTGAACAATCTATGCGCGACACGCATCTGATACCCATACACAGGTGCAAGATGCAATAAATAGATTACGATAAAATTAATCTCAGTTACTATAAAATTTTTTGAAACATTTATTTTTTTCATCGTATAAATTTTTATTAGATAAAAATATCTTTCCTAATTTATTTTCCTTCATTTATCAGTATTTTTTTTATTTTCTATAAAAGTTCCTTGATTTTGATTTTGAGCATGTACATTGATGACTTGAACAAGCAGTGCGAGAATCTTCCTGTATAATGTATATAGCAATAAAAAAAACTCAAATTTCAAATAGTATATTTAATAATATATATATGAAAGTTTTTTTTTTATCTCCGTCGTCACGAAATCTTCTTAAAGTGTTAGCTAAGTTATCATATCACGTGAATTATATATAACTAGTATATAGTTTCCACGGAGATGAAGTAAGACAGATGACGATCACATTAAAACGAGATTTGATCCTAGGTGACTGAATTAATCCTCCTCTCAACAGAATGATCTCCTCCTCTGAGTACACGCCAAAGGTTATAGGTCGATCCATGAGGGTATCGTCCCCCGTGGACCTGCTCCGTGATTTACCTTCACGAATATAACTACAAGTAATAATAACAATAAATATGATTCAGTGTACAAATAAAACAAAATATTAAATTCACGGTAATTGATAATTGGAATTCTTTTAGTTGCCATTTGGTACATGAATGAATTTAATTTGCCGTAGCGAAGCATATGAGATTTCACCTATTTTTTAAATAATGCTCTAATATAATATAGCTTCATAATATCTCTGCAGTAAAATTAGCTTTTGATAGTGTCATGACTATCCGACAGATTTTTTTTCATTTGAAAAATACGGTAAAAATAACGGAACATTATTTATATTCATTACTATTGATAATATAATTTTATTTTTATCATCACCATTATTTTCACTTTATTTTTTTAACTGTCATTATTTGATGCACCAAAAAATAATAATAATATGAATCTAGCTAGTAGACCCTATCGATCTGTTCCATAGATATTATTAGAGAGATAAATCATCGAGGATCATATGAATTTTGACGTGGTAGACAAGACATGTGTTGATCATCTAAATCCAAAAAAAAACTTTAGATCTTCTCCGAAATCGACTCACGCGACTTATTCAAGCATCGTTGTATCTTAACTATCATTTGTTATCGATCACTATATTAGAGTTTGCGTTTTTTTTTTCTAAACTTCCATTATAGTCTTAATTATTTCGGTAATTTACCAAACACAGTTCCTAAAGTTCAGAATTGTCCAAAAAGCGCAGCATGGTTTCAGATTTACCAAATCGCGCACCTAATTCCCCTTTTACCCCTCCCGCCAAACAGATCTACAATTTAATGATGAGAGAGAATTTTCATGCATCCGAGCTGCTACTGAAAATTTCGAACCATCTAAACGTAGTGCTGGGAATTCAATCTCAGCACCATCTTTTTTTTTATATGATTTCTAATTTATATCGGTCTGATTTCTGAAATATTGCTGTGAATACCTAATAAAACCTAGAATATCAGAAATTTTGGTCACGGATACACAGAGGGACACTACTCAAACTCAATGGACTTGGATTGGATCGAAAAAGAGGTGAATAAGACCATCAATGGGTTTTGACCGAAACCCATTGATGGACTTAGAGGAGTCCAAATTTCGAAATCTTGACATAAACTGAAAGATCTTACAACATGAATTTTTGATATGTCGAGGAAACTTAGTTTTAATCCTCCTATCTCCCAATTTTAACTCGTGTCGAAAAAAATGGTACTAAAAGTTGAGAAACTGATGGAAGATAGTGGTAGTGGTGCTGGGATTGAAATTCTCAGCACCACAGTGGTGTTGGGATCCTTACACCATCGCAGCCGAATTCCAACCTCAAAGACTACGCTGTGAATTTTCGAAATTTCAATTTCAGCACCATAATGAGGTTGGAATTGCGAATTCCAGCACCTCTGTGGTGATGAATATATTTTTCAACACCACAGTTCAATTATAATACGTCATTAATTAATTATAATTAATTGTAATTGACAATCTTAAAATTGAAATTAGCTAACTCACATGCTAAACACTCTGTTCTTGTAGTTTTGTGCGAGTTCGAAATTACTTCAACTATCGTCATCACGTATGCATAGTAAGTCCACAACGTTAACCCTTTCTCCGATTTCTTATTGGTTTAATGTGATCTTAATCTTTTCTTTTTTGAAAAAAAAAAATAATAGGTATTTGAGAAGCTCGGGCCAAGTCTACATGATCTTCTTTGGAAGAATGACAATCGATCCTTTCCACTTGATCTAGTCCGTGATATCGGTAGACAACTGCTGAAGTCTATTACAGGTTTGTGAAATATTAGTCACTTCCTATCGTTATCAGGGGAATATGCTTCAAAACTATAAACTAAGACAATAATTCTTCTTTTTATTCTCATTGTAGTAATGCACGATGATCTACGACTTATCCATACGGATCTAAAGCCTGAAAAATATTCTCTTGGTGTCCTCGGACTTCCTCTCAGTTTCTGATCACAAGGTTAGTTTTTATCTCTAATTTGTATTAAGAATACAATTCAGCTTCTTTTCTTCGGATCGAGTTGTTTCTTGCTAATTAAAATTTGATGAAAAGTTAATGATGAAAAATATATTCATCACCACAGGCGAATTACAATTCCAACACCGTGGTATCGATCGATCGCAACATCGTGGTCAAATTGCATTCCAACACCACAGGTGATGTTGCAGGATCCTAACACCACCTGTGGCCGGAATTCCAATCCCAAGACCACGCTGGTGCCGAATTGAAAATTTCAAAGACCACTACCACTATCTTCCACCGCCAACTTTCTCGATGTCATTTTTTTCGACACAAGTTAAAATTGGGAGATAGGAGGATTAAAACTAAGTTTCCTCGACATATCAAAAATTCATATTGTAAGATCTTTCAGTCTATGTCAAGATTTTGAAATTTGGACTCCTCTGAGTCCATCAATGGGTTTCGGTCAAAATCCATTGATGGTCTTATTCACCTCTTTTTCGATTTAATCCAAGTCCATTGAGTTTGAGTAGTGTCCCTCTGTCTATTCGTGGCCAAAATTTTTGATATTCGAGGTTTTATTAGGTATTTACAGTAATATTTCAGAAATCAGACCGATATAAATTAGAAATCATATAAAAAAAAAGGTGATGCTGGGATTTAAATTCTCAGCACCACGTTTAGATGGTTCGAAATTTCCAGTAGTAGCTCGGATGCATGAAAATTCTCTCTCATCATTAAATTACAGGTCGGTTTGGCGGGAGGGGCAAAGAGGAATTAGGTGTGTAATTTAGTAAATCTGAAACCATACTGTACTTTTTGGACAATTTCGAATTTTAGGAACTGTGTTTGATAAATTGCCGTAATTATTTAGACATCAATTTCTTTTGTTAGTTTGATGAATCCATTGATTACCAATTGGTGGGCGCATGCCGATGTCTTAGTAGCATTTGAAGCACTAAATCCCAATATTTGACAAATGCGTTTTATCCCGA
Source organism: Wurfbainia villosa (assembly GCA_025175895.1). NCBI lineage: Eukaryota > Viridiplantae > Streptophyta > Magnoliopsida > Zingiberales > Zingiberaceae > Wurfbainia > Wurfbainia villosa. The sequence goes on along the minus strand of CM045991.1, from coordinate 23,038,190 downwards.
CCGGCTTTCCCTTATCCTAGTACAATAATTAATTGGACCGTGCAGCTTAAATGAATGAAGACTTATTCACTTAATCTTTTAAAACAGAATAAATTAATACCAGATTTTAGCAACAATAAACCAATAATCTAGGTTTTATCCTACGAAATATAATCTTTATTTCCTATAAAAAAATCTATAATATTTTATCACTATTATAATCAAATTTTCTTTCTTTTTTTTGTCTCCTTTGCTTATTTCTCATAGTTTTACACCTCTGATTTAGAAATTTATTAGCCTTCTAATTACATATTTACATATCAAAGTTTTTGCTCCACGAGTGAAATTTAATTTTCTTTTTAATATTTTTATTTACCTTATGTATTCACCTTTAATAGTTTTATTATTATTTTTTGACCATCTACTTATGTCCAATTCATAGTCTAATAATCAATTCTATATAATATAGCAAATTTAACTTCTATTTTATAAGATTTTTTCTCTGAGCTTTTGAGACATCCTTCCAACTTTAAAGAATATTCCTTGTTCAAATCATCTTATTTGTATTTATGTAAAATATCTCTATCAATATTTTATTTATATTTATGTAAAATATCTCTATCATTATCTTATTTTATTCCGTGATGTTTAAAATTTTTATCTCGATTTTTATTTTATTAGTTTTAAGTATCATATAAAGAAGAGCCTCAGTAAAATTATAAAATTATTATCAGATTTTGGATTAGGATTCGAAAATAATTTCTTATCGGATAAGACAGAATTTCATATAATAATTTTTTTTTGAAATTTTACATTATTCAAAATTTCATGCACTCAATTATGCATTTTCTATAAAAATTCAAAAATATAGAACCATCATGTTAATGATTCCCTCCAATTATTCCTATTAATAGAGGAGTTAAATCAGAAATTCAATTGACAAATATATAGGAGGAGATCCATCGATAACTCATAGTGATGAAATTTTCGACAATTAATCTTTGTTCACTTAAGAGTTATCTCTGTACTAAATGAACATGAGTCAATTCTCGAAGATTTCATCGCTTTGGATTATCGACGAATCTTCTCCTCTATACTTACCAATTGAATTTTTGATTGATCTCTTTCATCAATAGCAACAGTCGGAGAGGACGACTGTTCTACATTTTTTTAATCTACATAGAAAATACTTAATTGAGTGAACGAAGCTTTCAATAATATAAAATTTTGAGAAAAAAATTATTATGTGAAAATTCTATCTTATCCGATAAGAAATTATTTTCCACGGAGATTCAAGTTTATTCTTTAACGTGTTGTGCTGTCTCATCGATTCCGCAATTCGGAGTGGCGTTGCATTTGGACATGCACGTCGCACTCTGGAGATCGAAAGCATTCTCCATCGGTCATGGGAGTGATAATTTCATAATTACCCATACTTCTTCGCCCGTATTATGAAAATGCCTCCCTAGTCCCTGCGCTAATCCAGTTTAAGTTTAATTAAGTGGAAGGAGTCACGGAACACGACAAGACTCGGCTCTGTCACTGCGCCTTAAATACGATAAGCAAAATCACGTTTTGCGTCGTAATTGTGACCATTTGAGGTAGTTGCGCATTTAACACGGTCGTTACTAAAAAAAAAAAAAAAAGTCGCATGGTCTGACCGAGTTCTTACATTGCACATGGCATGATCCCTTTTCCTTTTTTTTTTTTTTTAAATTAATCCAGCACATTCCTTTTGTCACAAAACCAGGCTGCTAAACTATCTCATTTCGCTTGAGATGTCAAGTCAATTATCTCTGGAACCGAGGAATTGGACAATAATTTTTCCACATCAACAGAAAAAAGGAAAAAAAGTTAGGCCTTCCAGAAGATAAGGTGAAAGATAATGGCATCCAACAGCCGTTTGACGTCCTCCGCTGCTCTCCGCCGATGGGGCCCGAGTTCGCACTGTAGTTACCTGACTCGCTTACCCACCCACTCACGCGCAGCCAGAGGGGGCTGCGCTTCTAGAATGCCCTCGCGCGCTCGACGACGGGTGCGAACGTTTCCTTATCCTTTTGCCTGCGCTTGCCCTTTATTAACGACGCCCAAGTCTGCTCGACCCTTCGTTGTGTTCTCTACTGCATATGCGCGAGCATATCGCTGGCGAACAGACAAGCGATGATGCGAGAAGAAGAAGAAGAAGCTGGAGTAGCCATGAGAGAAGAAGAGGAGAGCGCACCTGTCGTCTCGGCTGCCCCCAGCTTCCGGGCGTCCTTCGCCGCCCTCTATGAGTCGCGGCCGCTGCCGGGGGATGCCGGATCGAAGGACTTCGCCTTTGACGACGACTTTGAGTTCGTGGTTAAGGACCCCGAGACCCGCCAGGGCCTCACGGCCGAGGAGATCTTCTCCAGTCGCCAGATCCGCCCCATCTACCCTGTCTTCGGCCGCGCCCCCGCCGCCGCCGCCGCCGTCGCGGACGAGGAACGCCTCGAGTCGCAGGCGGATGAGGAGACCGAAGCGGTGCAAGGTACTCTCCTGCAGCTCTTAATGGAGGACCGGGCGGAGATTCCCGGCCTTGCTTCGTCGTCGTCTTCGCATTCCGCTTCTTCGAGGATGGATGAGCTGGAGGGGATCCCGCCGGCGAGCTACTGCGTGTGGACCCCGAGCCAGCCGGCGTCCCCGTCGCCGCCACGCTGCAAGAAGAGCGGATCCACGGGGTCGTCGCTGCGGTTGCGGCTGCGGGATCTGGTGGTCGGACGGAGCCAGAGCGACGGGAAAGAGAAGTTCGTGTTCCTCGCCGCGGAGGAGAAGAAGGGGAAGGAAAGCCCTAGCCGGCAAACCAAGCGTCGCGAGGCGGTGGGCAAGCAGGAGAGGATCGACGCGGGAGCGAAAGGAGTGAAGGCGGCGGCGCCGCCAGGAATGGACCTAGTCACCGCGCATCGGGTTTTCTACGGGAAAGGCGTACCGGCGGCGAGCGGCGCCGGCCGACGATCGTTCCTTCCGTACAAGCGGGATTTGCTAGGCTTCTTCGCCAATGTGAACGGGATTACCCGGACGCACCACCCTTTTTAATTTTTTTAGTTTTTCCGTGTTAATTTAATTCTAATTTTACCCCCCTAAAAAAAAAAAAGGGGAAAAATTATAACAATTTTAAAAGAAGATAAGAAATTTTACTCTCTTTTTATTTGAAATATCATATCAATATCGCACTTCCCTTCTCGTTCAGGTTGATGGCTTACGCCTTACGGCCTACTCTTTTTGGTGCACGGCCATTGGGCATGTGATTTGTGTCTAACAACTTACAACGCGATATTGTGTGCCCACACTTATTTATTCGAATTAATTTATAAAAACGTGTATCAGGTACATGCGATGTCATTTGTTTAATCAAATTACTAATTTGGGTAATTAAAAAATGTTACTGCCATAATTGCATCGTGCTCAACTACCCAACTTGGCTCCCCATGTTTATAATCAATAGGACATTAACAATAAAAAAGAAAATTAATAAAAGCATCAATGAGACGAATATCTTTAAAAATAAACTTTTTTATACGTAAATTATATTTTGAATTTATCTGCTAAGTAAATTATTTTTTTTAAATATTGGGAAAAAAAAGTTATAATAATAGCATTGACCTAAACCAAAAAAAAAAAAAAACTATAACGAGGCGAGTGAAAACAATAGTGATGTATACAATAACAACTAGATGCTAGAAATAATACAATAAATTACGTAGGAAGGGAATTAATAGGATTAATGTAATAATATTATGAAAGTGATGTGTACAATTAATAATTGGGGTGCTTGAAAACGAAATTGCGACAACAATTAACGAGTATAATTTACAATTAATAATCTACTTCAGACTCTGTATTTGTTAATCTATATCCAAGGCCTATAAAATATATAATAATCTTTATCGCAATGCAGCATGACACAATTTAATGTCTTTTATAGAATGCTAATATTTCACCACCCCGCCATCAACGACAATAATAATAACAATGGCTCCTGGAGAAAAGGTTGAGTGACTAACGAATGCGATAAATTTGTCATAATGAACAAGAGTCAATCTTTTTTGAACATGTACGTTTGCCCTTTCATTCCGCTAGCGTTCAATTAGACAAAAATATCCTAACTATTTATCTTCTTTAAGATGATTGTGAAGTCGATTAGTAAGGATGGTTACGTTAGAGTGACAATTTCATCTTTGTGCCATAATAATTTCTTTAAGATGATTGTGAAGTCGATTGGTAAGAATGACGCACGCTAAGTCGTCAGGAGATGTGACGCCAATTGCACCGTGATCCCATACCAATCCAGCTAAAAACAACCCTTAAGACTCTTCTGAGACACCAAATGGATTACATACCACTTGTAAATAAAAAAAATCTAAATTTAATATAATTTGATAAAAGTATTTATCTATAGGAAAAATCCAAATTCATATATTACAAGAATATAATTACAATAAAAATTAAATAAATCGGAAGATCACCAACGGTCAACGGCCCAAAGATTTTTTTAAAAATTATAGAAAAAAAAGATCCAATTTTTATAAAAATAAAATAATTTGTTTTATCTATAAGAGAACCTAGGGAGCGCGTTTGGCAGCATTCTCATTTTCTGTTTTCTGAAAAATAGAAAACAATTTTTTTTTGTTTTTCGATTTTCCAAAAAATTCTCTCTCAGAAAACGGAGATGAAAAATGCCAACCAAACGAATTTTTTCATTTTCTCAGAAAATGAAAACAGAAAATAAAAAATTTTCTTTCTACCAAACCAAACGCCCCTTAATTTTTTTGGTTTGGCCCTAAAACACCGACCGGCTCTGATCAACACCACAAACTTTTAAAAAATTTCCACGGATCCCAAATGCATCCAAATTGACTCAAAACGGATGCGACAAATACAAGTCGCAATTGCATGTTAGGATTTCTTTTAAAAGGAGGAGGGAAACGCACGGAGGAAAATGAAAATGGTCGCTATTGCATTGGTCGATTCACATAACTAATCTTGAATTAGTAATTAGTGGTTGCGAAATGATTTCTAAATGGGTTAGTAAATTGTCCTTGTTGAAATTGCCTCAGCATTTAGTCGTGACATCATCATCAGCTATTTGCCATACAATTCATCATCCAGATGTTATTTATATCTTGCATGCCTATTGCTCCCGGAGAGATAATATTCATATAATTTTTTAAACATTTTAAATTTGTAGTGTATTTATATTTTTTTTTTTTAAAATGGAATGATATATTTTAAAACGTCGGAGTTACTTAAATTTGGTCACAAGCTCTCGATGGATTATTTTATGCGCCCATATGACCGCGGCAAGCGCATGAAGCTCCCATTTATTTCGAGATGAGTTACGTTGACAGGGCGACATGCCTAAATGCCTGAACCCTTTAGACCGGCAATGAGATCGAATTAGCATGAAAACAGAGTGAGTAGCATCGCCAGATCGAGAATCCAACACCAGAGAATATAAATGCCCTACGAGGGCAGTATGTAGCTATGTATATGTCTGCCCAACTGCGCAGAACGAAGCTTTTTTTTGCTTGGGAGAGGAATGAATCACTTCTCGAGAACTTGCAAATTTTCTATCTGTTTGATAAAAAATCTTTTGTGTGCCTGTCCTAAAATGTGGAACCGCCATATTAAATTTTTATCACGCTCTACGCAATGGAGTAAATAAGATCCCTGATTAACGTAAAAAAATGTAGAATCATCGATACCAGAATTGATCACACCTTCAAAAATCCAATCATTCTTTCAAATCTTAATACGAATTTACCTGAGAACTTTTTTTGGTGTGCCTGTCCTAATCCTATAACCAATCGTCTGAAATGATAAAACTGCTGAATCTCTAATAGGATTTCCAATGGCATAACTTTCTGACCAACGAGATGCCAACTGGTATTGATCTTAAGGAAGCAAGGCAGCAACATCCTTGTCTCTTGAGAGAAGTATACATATGGACGATTAGGCAAGTCAAAGAAAACTTTTGATGGAAAAGGTGGAGTTGAACAAATATTTTTGGAATGTATACTGAAAGTTTATCCTTTATATAAACATCTTTATTTTTAAAATAAGAATCACATAATCATTGTTTGCATATTTATAATTATGCATATTGTCTAATACTGTACATTGTAGATGACATGATGTGTGGTGTCTCACAGAAGATTATGTTATCAGTTTCTTCTAGAATATAAGTAGAGACTCACAACCGAGATGATTTTGGACAAACCATTGGTATGGTTATAGTGTAATTTGGTATTGGTTTGTCTTGACCATAGAATTACACTAGTACACTTTGTGTGTATTGAACATGACCGACTTAGAGGTGATTCAATTTATTGCTGACTACATAATTGAATCAGACCTCGAATATTATGGTGTACATGCTCTTAATCCCGATATAATAACGGACACATGTACTTAATATTTATTTCTTTGATTTACCAATGGGCGAGATTTATGGATTAAATCGATAGGATCGGTAAATTAGGAAATAATATTATTTACATGGTGTGTCGTTGATTATAGGAGGAAACCGTGTCCTATATATTAGGATGATGATGTCCCCTTGAGGAGCTCATAAGGATCATCATGTAAATCCTGCAGGTGGACTTGATCCTGTATGATGATAAAGTTGAGTGGTACTACTCATGGAGTTAGATGTTGATTAATTAATTATCAGTAAATTAATTAATTAACGATCATTCGATATCTTAAACACGGAGAGACATTTGTACAATTAATATATGAAACCCATATTTAATTATGGGGGTTGGTGAGGTAGATCAATGATAATCCTCTAGTGAAATGAATTATCATTAATGGATCGGATTTTATGTGGGTCGGATTCATTGAGTGGCCAAGATCCAACTCCTTCTCATGGTCTCTATTGTAGCCTATTAAAACCCTCATGAAGTCTAGATCCAACAGACACGATTAAAAGAAGATTTGGGCAAAATCTATAAATAGGTTACAAGGCTTGGGCGGCAAGAAAGAATTATCCTTCTAGGGTTTAGGGTGCTAGGGTTTGGAGAGGTAGGGCGGCAAGCATTGGCTTGGCTTCTCCTTTAGGGTCGGCGACAACCAAGAGGAGGATTAGGGTTTTTATCTTTTCCTTTGCTCTTAGTCGGCTCCTCCTTCTCCTCTCCTAGGGCGGCACCTTCTTCCCTCAAGTCTGGGCCGGCGGCAAGAGTTAGGGCTTCTTCCCTTGGAGCTCTTGGCCGACGCCCACACTCTCTCCTTCTTCCTCTCCTTGGTCGGCGATAAGGATCAAGCAAGTTGGCTTGGTGGTCGGCGCTAGATAGGAGAAGAAGAGATTTTGATTATCTTCCTTTGTTCGGAGCGAACAAGGAAAGGAAGATACGCGATCTAGAATGCTTCAACTCTTAGAGGATCCTTGCCCACACAACATTCAAGAGGAGTATAGGTCATACAATAGAAGATCAATAGGTAAACAAGAGGTATAATCTTGTTTGTTTTGATTTAGTTCTTTTGTATCATGTATGTGGTTAATTTACTTGGACCCCGAAGATAAACACAAAAATCGACGATCCATACATCATCTATTCCACGGCTAATCGAGGTAAAGAGTTAAGATGCTTGAACAACAAGTTTGTTCAAGTGACCACTCTAATCAAATAGCACAATGATGGATCGGTTGCTTGGGTAATCCGTCTTCGTCAAGGATTAATTTTTTAATCCGGAGACGTAGATAGGATTGTTATGCACAAGCGATCAATGCGAAGCGAAAAGTGAAGTTTCAACCTTCAAACACAACTACAGGAAATAGTTAGTAAAAGAGAATTAATCAAATTAGATAAAATTAAATAGAATAGATTTTTCTTATCTTATTTAGAATCTTTTTTAATACTTTAATTGATTTGATTTTGTATCATATGTATAAAATGCCTTATGTATGTACAAATAGATCAATGGAAAAGGAGTTTTAATTATTTCTGTTCCTATTATTTTACTATGTCGAAATTTTCGATATTTCTCCCACCCCTACTCCCACCTTCGTTTTTTCCTTCTATCTTAATTTTCCAACACCTGCAGAAGGCCTCATGGACTTGGTCAAAGTGGCTCATACTTCTCTTCAAGAAACTCTTTTCTCACCTTAGCTTATGTTGAAGTTGCTGTGCTCGTTGCATCCTATCTGCATATATTGAGAGGAGCACAACTCTTTTCCACTGCTATCCCCACACCCTACGTTGCCTACAGGGTTCGTCGGAACGGTCATGGTAATCGTTACAGACTTCTTTGTTCATGTTCCGAAACACCTCTGATTTCGTTTCGAAATAGCCATAATGTCATCTCTTTCTTTCTTTCGTAGCATTCGTTAACTCGTCTTCTCCCTCAGTCAATGTCTTCACAATGGAATATTCTGAGTTGAAAATCTAGAACTACATAAGGCGTTCCAATTCTAAAACACCCATTTTGAGTGTTCTGCATGCGTCCGTTCCGACAAACCGTGGTCGCCTATGACTAGCAGCTACCTCCCGCCGCCTCGACCGCGACAACCCCGCTTTGCACGCTTACGACTATATGCCTATCAAAACTCCTCGTCACTACTCAAGGCCCAAATAACGGTTTTGAAATCTCTCACCGTGCTCCTCTGGTTTACTCATTTGTTATTAAAATCAAATGTCGAAATCTTCATCTTCATTTTCCACGGAAATAAATCAAACGATACAACTCTCCTCTTTACCTATAAATGTCATATCTTATCTACCCATTAAACTTAATAATGATAACTATTTACTTTGGAAGATACAGTTTTAATCGTTACTTCGTATCCATGATCTAATTGGAGTTGTAGATGGTATCTCTCCTAAGCCTAAAAAAATCCTAATTATACAGTTTGGAGCAAGAAGGATCAACTAATTATGATGTAGCTAATTTCGTCGCTTAGCAAGCTTATGCTTCCTATGATTGTAGGGCTTGACAACTCTCACCAAATATAGAAAGCTCTTGCTCAAACCTTTGCATCACACTCTCAAACACGAGTACTTCAAATTCGCATGCAACTACAATCAATGCAACAATGAAACAAGTCCATCAATGAATATATTCAATCGATCAACATCATTGCTAATGATATCTAATCGCTATTGGGCATCCAGTTTCGGAATCATATTTGTTGATACATGCTCTTGCAGGTTTATGATCTCAATATGATAATTTTATTCCTAGTGTAACAACATGTATGGAGCAAGTGTTACTCAATACTCTTCATGGTATGTTATCCTCTCATAAAATATTCATATAATTACAATCTCAAAGAATGTCAGATTCTATTATTCTCTTAACACATACAACCAACAAATCAAATATGACTATCCATCATCAACACAATGAACGAAATCAAGGTGGAAGAAACAAAAGACGGGGACATTGTTAAATTTATTTTCACAATAGTCACTTTGCACATCAATAATATAAAAGATTTAATTTAAATTTTTCCAGAGGTTTCGCATCATCAAATCAATCTTCATCCTCAGCTTCATTATCTCATCCAGGAGCATTTTCTCTTGCAAGCAATCCTTATATAACCATGGCAAATTCTTCAATCTCAAAATGACATCAAGATTCTGGAGCAACTCATTATATTACACTGGATTATAACATTCTTATAGAAGCCTCCTCCTATTATGGTTTTGACATAGTACAAGTAGGCAACGACTCAGATTTGAAAATTGCTAACCTTGGAAACACAACTTTTCATTCATCAGGTCGAATCTTTCACATACACAATACACTTTATGTTCCTTCAATTCATCAATTTGCTATCGACAATAATGTGTTATTTGAATTTCATCCTCATCATTGTCTTGTGAAGGATCCTACAACAGGAACCACTCTACTCAAAGTAAAATTAGAGATGAGCTTTATTACCTTTAATCTACATCCACTAGGTCCTCATTAGAAAACACACAAATAAATCCTCCTGACATGCACGACTTGATCATCCATCTCTTCATCTCGTTCAAGAAATCATCAACACGTTTAACTTACCAACTTCCTTAGGGTCCCCTTCTCATTCTTGTGAAGCATGGATGAAAGCAAAGAGTCATAAATTATCTTTTGTCACTTCCTCTCAGGTATCTCATTTCCCTTTAGAAATAATTCACTCTGACGTGTGGGATCCTGCTCCTATTTTGTGAAATCAAGGTTTTCTTTATTATGTGATTTTTATTAATAACTTTAATAAATTTACTTGAGTCTTTTACATGAAAAGAAAATTTGATCTTCTTAATATTTTTTATCGATTTCAAAGGCATGTCGAATGTTACTTTGCCCGTAAAATACTCTCTCTTCACTCTGATTAGAGTGGAGAATATCAAACACTTCATTGTTACCTCGACTCCTCAGGCATTCTCCATCGAGTCTCATGCCCTCACACTTTTGAACAAAATAGTTTCGCAGAGAGGAAACATCGTCGTATACTCAAAACGGCCTTAGCCCTTCTCAATCATGTATCAATTCCACTTAAATTTTAGGATGATGCTATCCACTCTATGTCATCATCCTCACCTACTATGTCTAATCCTCAGATATATCGAAGTATTATTGGAGTCTTACAATATGTTACTATCACATGACCTGATATTACATTTACTATAAATCATGTCTGTCAGTTTATACATGCTCTACTGAACAAAATTGAGAATGTGTAAAAAGAATATTCGTTATTTTAAAAAAAAATATGGAACCGCCACATTAACGACCCCCTTCGGCTACCCCTACCAGTGGAGGAAGTAAATCATGACTCAAGTGACAAGTGCAAAGGAGGGAGTCCATTGATAGCCCATAATTTTGACCTCCTCGGGAATTGATCTCTGCCGATTTAAGAGTTGCTCTTTTGCACTTACCAACTGGGCTAACCCTGGGGGCTAATTATTCGTTATTTTAAAGGTACTATTCTATATGGTCTTCTTCTATATCATTATTCATCTCGAGACTTACACGTCTATAGTGATGCGGATTGGGCGAGTTCTCCTGAAGCTAGACGCTCTACCAGTGGATATACAATATTTCTTAGACGAAATCTTATCTCATGGAATTCGAAAAAACAACTTACAGTTTCACACTTAAGTACTGAGGCTAAATATAAAGTTATAGCTAATACAACCTATTAAATTATTTGACTTCAATCACTCTTTGAATTAAATCTTGTATCAAATGTCACACTAAAAATTTGGTGTAACAATATTGGAGCAACATATCTTACAACAAATTCAATTTTTTATACTAATACAAAATATGTGGAAATTAATTTTCATTTTATTCGGGAGCGAGTTACAGCTAAACAATTATCTATCTCCTATATTTCTGGAGAAAATTAAATCACTGATATCATTACTAAGTCATTATCCAGATATATAGTTTGAATAAGTTGATAATCAAACTCAACGTAAAAGATCTCTCATTAAATTTATAAGGGATAAAAGAGAATTAATTAAATAGACTTAATAAAATTAGATAAAATCAAATAAAATAATTTTTTTTTATTTTATTTAGAATCTTTTTGAATACTTCAATTTGGTATATATCATATGCGTAAGAAATAACTAGCAGCATGAAGAGGCACAATGGACGACGACTAAGCTGCTCTCACCGGAGCTCTGCACGCGTTACAGGCTCACGGCACGTCCAACGTAAAAGCATCTTGCCGAAATCAAAAGCATCGAATTTTATCGACTACTATATATCCAAATTATCTCGCGGAATCCTAACAACATGGTGGGAAGGTCTTGATCGAGTAACTGCACGGCGAGGTTCGCGATGTAGACGGCCGAGGAGGTCTTCTCCTGGAAGAGACGGACGGTGGAAAGCTTGTCAGGCTGCAGCTTTCTCGAGGAGGCGACGACGAAGGCGGAGGCGGGGCGCACGTCGGCAAGAAGGAGAGAGGCTGATAGAGTGACGGAACAGGATTCGGAAGGTTGGTGCAGGAGGACGATTCTGCCAGTGAGGTTTCATGAGGACGGGCATTGGACAAGCGGCGGAGGACGAATTGAAGCAGAAAGATCTAATAATTCAGGGAGAAAGAGTTCAAGGATTTAGAAGAGAAAATGTAGAATGAGTTGATGTGTGAGAGAGGGAGGGGGCGGCGGCGGCGGCGGCGGCGAGGCGGAGGACATCGTTTGGGATTTTTGTGACTGAAAAATGAACAAATTAAAGCAGTTAGTCCGTGAACGCTGAGAATATCTATTAAGCAGTGTAAACTTTTTCGATTTCAGGCATAAATGTTAAGATATGAGAACGATAGATCCACCTAAGTTTTGTGTAATTAACACACACCATCGCAGCCCAAAGAATCCTGTTCTCGCCCCAGAGGCCGATGGTCAGGATGGAAAGGTAATAATTATGTTGGCACGGTTCGATTTCTCTCTTAGATATTGCTTCTTGAGATTTTAAATTGAGCTTGTTCTTTGAGATTCCAAATATGAATCCTCATTGGAAGAGTTTAGATCGAACTATGGATCATCCAATACTTTTCTACATTATTTTGATGAACCAGATATATGTGAAATAGAACTAATACATCCTCATCAATAACTGGACCAAAGATAAGAACCCGGTTCTCCACTCCATGACTTCTCCAGTTTCTGTTCATCAACAGTGCTCTATATTCACTGCTGTATTTATATATGAAAAAGGAAACGCTGCTATGTCCACAACAATGCTTTGGTAAATCCTAAAATGAGTCATGGAGAAAAAACAGTGCCTTGACAGAGTCTATGCACTGTTTACGTCCTCAAAGTTTGAAGGGTTTTAGGACCATCGTCTTTATCATGATAAAGCTTATATATAAAACAAGGCTTAGCAATTGAAGCTCTTTAATGTCCATTCACAGCGAACAGAACCATCAGATTCCTGACTGCACAATAATGCTCGGTCCAGAGTAGTAAATCCTATTCAAATGTCACAGGCTGACAAAAGCAAAAGCAGAATAAGCTTTCTGAAATCAACTGACAAAAGAATTGGTCCACTCGAGTTTTTCCGTAATATGGAAGAATTTCTCGTGCTTTATAAGAGAGAATCTGGCAGAACCAATCCGGATAAACACAATATTTACCTAATTCACTCGTGAGATTATGTACTAACCTGAGCAGGTCAGGCTGCTGCTCCCTTGTGGCCACTGTCACACTGTCGACTGTTGCGAGCAGTGTCCGCTTGTTTTTGTCATCGCGACTTCTACCATATGAATCAAATTTTTGCAGTTTTACTGATTTGATTTGATGTCCTTAATTTTGTCGCAGAACGTTTGTCCGCATTCGAGGTGATTAACGCACCTGTTCGTTTTGAGTTGGGTGCCCAAACTGCGTGAGTAGACACACTGCTAGTGCTAGCAGTAGCTTTACAGTTTTCCTGCAGGAGGTTAGCCCTCGAAGTTAAGCTTACACCTCCTTGTCGCACGCATCCGATGCACCATTTCCTGCAACCCTCCTACACATCGGACACAAGGAAAAAAATATAGTTGCCTGATAAGATCTTGCAAGAATGGACGACGAACTGAAATTATGTGACATCCAGTGTGTTACTGAATCAGAGCCATTACTCGCAGAACACAGCATTCCTTTCGATACGCACGGTCTCCAAGTAAATTGAGCATGGTCAAAATAACTATCTTCTCCCTGACAATTAGATACATAGTTCGTTAAGCGGAGCACTATGTAGCTAGCTAGGTTTAAGTGTTGCTGCATCAACCTCTTCCCATATCTTGGCTGTTCAATTCGCTAGTATAAGTTTTGGTCTCTTTCCAGCCGTTTTCTTCAGGAATCCCAGAGTCCATGTGATTTTTAGGCACTCGTGGAGAGAACGGGGAGAACCAACGTTTTCGCTCTCCCATGCAGTGGGGAAGTGAAAAGACCTCCAGCCACACCAATGGAATACGGATGATGCGATCCTGGGACCCTTTTGCTCCTCGTGTTCCCATACACACTGCTCTCATTGTTCTTCCCAATACTCGAAAGAGGTTCACTGTATCCGTATAGCACAGGTTGCCGGGCGAGGGGCACATTGACTGGCCAGGCCCTCACTTCTATTCCAGTCATATGCAACTGTTTCCTTCTATGCCATTCTCAAAAGATTCGCTCTTTGTTAACTGATAATGCAATGGTATCGATCATGCATCTTCTAAGAGCAGTGTTTTGAAACAGAGAAGTGGGATTTCAATCGACCAGCTAGAGCTCGATCCAAGGTGTTCGTGTTCAGATCCATCCATGACAGTTTATGCAGCCTAAAAGTTAGCAGCATATATATCAAACCAGTTGCCACACATGCATAGAAACGCTGTAACTCTGAGAGTTTAATTTAATCTTTAAGCAATTTCAAGTTATTGATAGAAAGAGAAAAAAAAGAAGAGTCGTATTGACTATTGAGCAGATCAAATAGTAAACTTTATAATGCAGCGAAAAGTGGGGAGAAGATGATCAGAGGCATAAGGAGGCAAGGTGGGTGAGAGTGATAGAACATGGGAGGAAGGTACGGATGAGCGCACCGAGTGTTTGTGTCATCGTATCTATCTGACTGCCGACTGCTCGTGGGAGCCACTGAGGCCCAGTATCCCACAGCATCCAATCTATTATTCTCGTGGCAAACCATTCCCCAGAGTTCTTGGGTCCGCAGGAATGCATGTGACTATGTGAGTGGGTTCGACCGAGAGGAGATATAACAAAACCCATGCCATCTTTCTGGAATCTTTCTTGCATGAATTCGCGTACTGAAGTGACAGGTAACAGGAAGGAAAGGAAAAGAGAGTCATGCTTTAATGAACACGGTATGAAGGAAAGGAAATTGTCATTCACATGAACGTCGTAGGAGTCTTGGGCACTTCGAGCTTTTCAAAAAAATTGAGCACTCGCGACGTCGTCGTCCTCTCTTCGTCATTGGATGGGACTAGCTAAGAAGCAATTGCGTTCGACATGTACATGGAGACATTTTGAATCAAACATGACTTTAAGTTTATCATACACTTGTTCTCCATGGAGTTTAAACGACGCGATTTCAATGGCGCCTGTGAACATCTGAGGCGAGAATTTGAAATCAGCAGAATTTAATGAGACGACAAAAGTTAAAGTGAAAACTCAAGCGCACGCGCTAGCTCATTCCAAAACCGAACAAGCTTTGACTCCCTGTCAAGCTCTTATAAACAAGGGAAAATAGAGGATTATACGGGAGCTAGGCGCCGAGGCAATACGGTCGTTGCGCGGCCACCTCGACTTTAAAAGCACCTTAGCGGGAGTCGTGATCGACGCTGCACTCGTACACAAGGCTCTCGTGGTTGTGTGCGTGAAGAAATTGAGCAGCGGAGAATTAAGGAGAGAGCGGCGGAGCATCGACGGAGAGAGCGTAGAGGGGGGATGACGAACGGAGTTGCTGGCAGTGGACGTGGTGAGGTGCAGAGTCTCGAGCCGCACATTGGGTGCATGGCCGGGCTCCGCCAGCTGTTTGACCGCAACAGCGTGCTCGCCGGGAGGCGCCACTGCTCCATCCATCGCCTTCCGTCGACCTCGGTGAGTAAATCAGGACGCGCGTGTTTATGTCGTTTCGTGAAGCTGTTTTGGTTGTCGTGGTTGGATTGGAACTTTAAGCTTCCTGTGTATCGACGTTCCCGTTGCAGGAACCAGAGGATTTTTATTACTCTACGTCGGTTTTATCGTTCAAGGAGAGCCATCCGATCCCTTCGTCGCCGGAACCCTGTCCTCCTTCCACGGGGAGCCTACCCACTGCAGAAACACCAGCGCAACGTTACATCCCAGTCTTCGGATTCAAGGAGGGAGGAAGGCTCACCTGGAGGTTCTGGGACTCTCCGAGGCTCTCCCTCGATAGCCGTGCACTGTTGGACGAAAAGAGCGAACGCCGCCGCCTGCGGGAGATCCAGACGGTCATCGCGGTCTCATCTGGAAGTCAATCCGGCGTCTACACGGATGTGGAGGAACAACGGCGGTCGCCGAGCGTCGTCGCGCGGCTAATGGGGATTAATGCCTTGCCGAGCGCAGATAACGCAGAGCACGGCCATTGCAAAATCCGTCGATCTGCGTCTGAGTCGGGGAGAGATCCATCGCGATACAGTTCGATATACCCGAGTTCGTCTATACCGCCTGACGATGATCCAATTTCCTCGGAGGGTTTCTACAAAGTCGTCGATCATGATCCGTTCACCTTCACTGGGGCGAAGAAGCTCGACCCGACGAGAAATACACGAATCGTGCCGCTTCACTTCAATAGATTTCTTCATGAGGATTTCTTCCGGGAGACTAAGCGGCCGGGGGAGCTTTTCGGCGAAATCGAGAGGAAGCTGAAAATGCGAGGGATCAACGAACCGGCGAAGGACTTGGAGGCTCTGAAGCAAATCCTGGAGGCGCTCCAGCTCCAGGGGCTCCTCCACTCCAAGCTGGCGAACCACCGCACGAACTGCCGCCGTAACCTGATGCACGACTTCGAAGATCGGGTCCAATGCAACTCCCCAATCGTTAAGATCAAGAAGGTCCCCGAGTCCCCGCGAGAGTTCTCGATCGCTCCGCCGCCAAGAAGCAGCCAAAGCACTGGTACCGGCCGGCGCGATGGCACGGCGGGGCAACCGAGTGCATATCCGCGAAGCGACATGTTGATCCGAGCACCGCCGAGGTCACCAGTGAACCGGCGACGTCCGAGCGCAGCTTCCCATCCCCTGAGACCGATATCCACTGTTGGTTCCACAAAGTCCAACCCGAAGAGGCCAGTGTCGGATCCGCCGGCCGCTGGGTCTCCAACGAACTGCATGCACAAGGCGGTTGCTCGTAGCAAAAACAGGGTTCTCAAACCGGCGGCGGACGATACCGCGACCACCATCCATGGAAGTAGCATTGCCTCCTGTTCTCCGTTCGGCACGGAGGTAGTATCATTTTCATACGAAAACTACAATAATTTGATCATATTCTCCTTATTTTTAAAATTGTAATTACTCCTCGAAAAGTCAATGCAGAGATCGAGCCGAGTCAAACCGAAATTGCGTCCCGAGAAGTCTTCTGCGAAGGCGAGGCTGCAGGTTTATGCGTCGGGCCAACAGCCGAGCCCCATATCCGTGCTTGATTCCTCGCCTTACCTCGGGAACGATGGCTCGCCTCTGCCTCTCACCAAGCGATGCATCGATTTTAAAGGTAAATTAAATAAACCAGAATTTTCCACCAGAACTTTTCGATTCAATCTGCTATTAGACGCGTTTATTCGGGCAGTTAAAACAAGCTTTGTCGATAATTATGACATCGGATTAATCTGTTAAATTTGCATTATCCAACAATTCATGGATCACGCGAAGATGCGCGGTGTGTGTAAGCGCGTAAGGTTTCGTGCTCCATCAGTGAAAATTCATGGATCACGCCGATCACCACCATTTTCTCTGACAAAAAAAAAAAAGGGATTAAATATACTGCATATTTTGTTGAGAATTTCATAAACTCGATGCGATTTGGTGCGCAGATCGATCGGCGTACGAGTTGGAGCAGTGCGCTGCAGCGGTACGTACCGGTGATGGAAACTGCATGGGTAGTCCCGGTGCTGACGTGCGCGATGACGTCCTCCCCGATTCCCTCCTCCCGTCCGACGCCGGCGAAAAAGCCGCGTGCGGGGCTCTGCAGAAATGCATCGCCGATGGATGCGCCGCGCCTGCTGCCGAGATATCCAACGCTGCCCTCCAGATTGAGCGGCTGATCTTTAGGGATCTCGTCGGGGAAACGATTCGCCACCTCTCTGCTAGCGCTGCCGGCGATTCCCGACGCCTTATCCCTCGCCGCAAGCTGGCCTTTTAAGTTAAAACGGTTATAGAGAGGTTACAAGTTTTATATGCTGTTGTAGGTCGTCGTCCAGAATCGAATGGCCAAGTAATGGAAGCCTCTGACGTTTGCCCATGGAGCAGAGGTAGCGAAGGCCATGGCATCCTCTGCTGTGCAGGCTGGCGTCGTGTCCTAAGTCGAGCGTAACAAAACAGAACAGTTTTATGCAAACTCTCTGATAGTTTCTGCAATTTCTTAAACCTAGACTTTGATCAGAAACACGAAAGCCACTAGAGAGTAGGGCAGTTGACGATCAGACAAAGAGTGAAAATTTGAAGTTAAGATTCATATAACCTGTTCCTCCATGTTGTAATTATCATGATAGTCTGTTTGTTTCATCATCTAGTTTATCAATTTCGCCAAATGTTTGGAATTGGATCGGTCGTCCCATGTTGATTCAGCTTCAATTGTATTGTTCTGAATAAGTTGAAATTTGACTCCGGCTCCGGCCATGCACCGGCCCCAAATGAATTGGGTTTAGACTGGAATAAAAAAGAAGAAAAAAAATGGGGTTTGGTGGGATAATGAGAACTTAATAGGGTTTTCTTATTATTCCTTTTATTTGAGCTGACGAGTTATTTTTTTTTTTCTGTTGATACGGTTCTATTGCACTCGGGCATCAGGCCTACTGTCCACAAGAATAAACGACTTTCCACCTACATTTTCATGTAGAAACTGCAAGGTACAGTTTTTAATATTGTAATTCCAGTTCTTCAATTTAATTTTGTGATAAATCAGAATTGAAATACTATTTCTCATAATCTGATATAATATTTTTTAATACAGTTCTAATTCTACAAAATTTGATGGTTCCAAACAATCTTTATCTATAAAATTTTTGCTGTCGCAGTAGTCAAATTTGCCTGTAAAATTGTTCCTGCTGTGGCAATCAAACTTTATCTCTAAATTCCTTTTCCTGTCGTAGCAGTCGATTCCAAGCGCTATCAGGGATGAAAGAACACTTGGTTTTTAACCCCATTGACCATAATGATTTGCGTGTTGAATTCCTCAGAATTTTAGTGGAGCATGTAAGTCATCTCAGATCGCTACTGCTTGATCATTTATTTCAACCAGATGTAGGCCTCGGCCAAAATTCCATTATGCTTCCACTTAGAGTCATCTGGTTAAGCAAGCCCGCAACTCTAAAAAAATCATCTGGTATTGTCGGCAATGTCAATATTAGAGATTTATACTATCATAATCTAGCTAAGTATATGAGATAAGAAGGGAAGAGGATAATTTGTATGGACTGAAGGTCGAGTTGGATGATGTCAGCTCAGAAAGCAAGTCGAGAGTCGAGCTGATGGAGGTCAGCTTGGGGAATAAGTCGAAAGCTGAGTTGAGAAGATCAATTCGGAGAATAAGTTGAGAGCTGATCTAAGAAAGGTCAGCTCGAAGAATAAATCGAGAGCCGAGTTGAGGGAGATCAGGTTGAAAAATAAATTGAGAGGCGAGCTTGGTGAGATCAGCTCGGGAAGTAGATTGAAAATTGAACTTAGAAAAAACAACTCGAGAAATAATATGAATAACATATCAGATAGAAGACAAACTTAGAAGGTAGGTCGACTGGCGGGTTGCGTTAAGAATTGCTTAGGAAATATGTTTGATTATTGAGTTTAGCATGAAAAAGGAAAATAATATATCAACTATCATAGGGTCTCTTTAGGAAAAAGGAGATGTTCAATTAGTTAAAAGGAGAACCTCATAAAATATTTCTTTATCAGTTTGTTACCGCAAAGGCATATGCATCATCCTTTAGGATAATCGTCGAAGACTCTTCAGGAGTCCCGTGAAGAAATCATTCTCTAACGCCCTAAAAAGCAATTTTGTCTGGATCCACAGAGCTTTTCCACGTGGACGATCATCATCGCAAATGGCTGTGCAATAGCTTACCCTAGGACCAGAGGGGACTAATAGGAGGGAGGACTCCCTCTCAAAAAATACTGTTCTTACATTTTATGAAAAAATTACTCTTATTCTTCTGGATCAATGCTCTTCGTTGATTATTGGGACTATTGCATTTTCTATTATTTTCTCTTACCATTATTCTTTGACTTATAAGCATCGGAGTTGCTACGTCGGATAGGCTAGTGTTTGGTTTCATATGTGTTGATATTTTTAAATTTTTTACTATTGTGAACAGAGAGAATTCCTCTTCGATGAAACAAAATTGAAGAGCAAAAAATCTACACCGCATCATTGGATAATATATACATATATAGATTCCATGTCGAGGTTCTTCGGAAGCTAAAAATCAACAAAAACTCACTTCAGAAATTATAGAAAGGAAAACCCAAACCAACACATTTCATTTTTCACCACATCATAATTGCTAAATAGAACAACAGATCATACTGGTCATACTGATACTGTTCGCTTGATCGGGAGAATTTACGATCTGGATGGATTTGAGGCCTTAAAAGCTTTGAAATCCCTCAGCTCTGTCATCATCCACTAGGAGCAGTTCACTCCGTGTGCCTGCTTTGCTATGCCTGAAAAAAAAAACGACACAATAAATAGCTAGGAATACAAGAAAGAAAGGCTTAGTTCTTGTTTACATTCATTAATTGATTACGATTATTACAGGATTTGTGATAGCATGGTTGCTTCAGTGAGGGATCGTCAATCGGTGGTTGCTGACCAAAGATCATCTCGCAACTCATGTCTTCGAATTCTGAAATTGATCATCATAAAAACAATATGAGCCATTGCTAGAAGTTGACAGATTGTAGCTAGAAACTAGAAAATTTACAAACTAATTTTCTTTTCTACGACTCTAGTAAAGCGTTCGTCATTAGGCCACAGATGCGACTGATTTGAATCTTTCATGAACTGTAAATATTGGTCCTTTTTCATGGTTGACCATGTAAATATCACGATGCTTGAATCTAGGACATTTAATACGGATACTGCCTTTTGACAATTTCTTATGCGCATCTATAAGCAGCACAAAGCTCAATTTGACCATGCAGTGCATGTCACTGCGGTCCGAGATTTGACGTTACTGGGGTGTTCACTTCATTTGGAAATGGGTGTCATTGGAGCAGCCATTGGGAAGGAAGTGATGTCTTATGACGTTTCTTCAAAGATGCTAAATTTGAGTGGACGAATAGCTAGCACTTCTATGGCTGATGGAATCCAACTTTACTCATTACATAGGGAACTCCTGGCATGTAATTATTAAGCATCTCGACGGTGAGGCATTTTATATGACTTTGTGGATCTTAGTAATTCCTTGGTCTTGTTCCCGAAGTGGTTGCTCTGTGGCCCTAGCTAGGACCTTCTTTTCCCTCCTCTTTTTAACTTATTTTTAGAAGAAATTATATTGGTGCATGTACAGTGGCCTGTTGTTGGTCTGTTTGTCCGTCTATGGCAAATACAATTTCTAATTCATCCCAACTTTCTCCTTTTTGAAATATACGTAAAAATCTGGGATAAATGGTCTCTCTGATCAGCAAGCTTGGTGGTTGTTGCATCTACCACCAGCGAGGCTTCTGTGTAAGTAGTTCACTGGACGGCGGTGAACCTAACTGATTGAAATTAAACACAGTCTCGATTTTATCATTGAAAAGAGCTATTTTTCCTACAATTAACGCAAAAATTTTCATGCAGGTGCAGTAACTCAGCCATGTACGATGTTCTGATAGAAATGAGTTTACCCAAAAAAAAAAAAAAAGAAGGGAAATACTTGGATTCATATAGACTGGCATCCCAAGTGAATCCTGGATGAAGCTTTGAGTTGGGATCTTGCATAAGTTTGTGCACATCCCTAAACAGTTGGTGCTCTCGAGAAACCTACAAGCGATATATAGTGAAAAGGCGTGACGTACTGCTTCGTTTACACAGTATTCATCTTGTGCACAGTCTTTATGAATAACAGTATAAAACATGCCTAAAAAATAAAGGTTTTTTTTTTTTTTAAATCTTGTTCGTCCAGGACTGATTAAGTGATAGAAGAGTACCTGCATTTAGGGATGTAGACCACATTTTTCTCCTTTTTTCCGTTGACTTGTGATTCCTTGACCTTGCTCAGACAAGGATCACTCTCATTTTAGTTTTTGGAATTAAAAGTTGCTACGGAGAAGAGTAATTTGGGAATTTCCGTGTACCTCGCAAGCGCCAATTAGCCATGGGAAGAATAATGTAGTGAAAGCTGCAAAGTATTCTCTTGAAAATGTCGACGGTGGCATTAAAGTCTTTATCTGCTATCCCAAGGGACAAAGAGTAACAACCAAAACCAGGTAAATCAGTAAATGCAGAAATAATTGATCTAGATATTTCCAGGAAAAAAAAACCATATTTATCAATCTCTTTCTGGTTTTTAATTATTCACGTGTATTATTATTATTATTATTATTATTACACTCATTGAAGTGTCCAGAAAACAAAAAAAAATCTATATTTTAAACATTCATTGCGCTGTCAGAATCTGAAATTCTTAAATTAATGCCATGTGTATTTGGAGGGGAGAAAACGAGATAATTTAAGTGACGAGGAAAGAACAATTGAATTATATTATTTTATATCTATTCTTGTTTACTTAGAAAGAATTAAGGTGAGAGAATAGTTATTTTTTTATGTTTAAGAGGTATATACATATATCATTTTATTCATTTTTTTTTTCTGAGTTGGGTGAAGACTCAATATATAGTGAAATAATGAGAACTTTTTCTTCTTTTCAAATTAATAGGACAAATAAGTTATCTAATCTAAAGTATTTTGTTTTTCTCTTATTTTTGCCAAAGTAAACATGGCATAATGGATGAAAGATAGTGGGCAACTTTTGCATTTGGTCTAGCTATTTACTGAACAGATTTCTATATTTTCCAATCGATATTCATTGCATCATCATCTCGAGCTCTCTATTTTAGCATTTAATTTACGTGTCATATATTGTATGACAATTTGTTAAGATACTAGAATATATATATTCAGTATCAACATGACTGTATAATAATAGTACATATATAATTTCTCTTGCTGAATTCACAACATTATTTATACAAAATACCAAAAAAGAAGAAAGTTATGGGGAAAATATATTTAAAATAATTTATAAATAAATTAATTAGATGAAAAATGTTTATGATGATAATAAATAAAATATTAGATAAATTTTGATTTGCAAAAAACTAAAACTTTACATAGTTGTTCCCTTTAAAACTGAGCGATGTTAATTTTTTCTTATCGATCGCAGATTATAAATCCATAACCGGATATTAATCTATATTTTTTAAATAAAAAAAATGTTCTCCTTGTAAAAAAAAAAAAAAAAAAAAAAAAATATCTATGACAAAGAATGTTGGAAACAGGTAAAGCTCACTTGCCATTGTCAGTATGGCTATTGGGGACGCCTTCTGCAGAGCTTGGATCACTAGATTTTGCTGTGCTTTTGTTTCAAATTTCTTGGATATCATGATTGCTGCCTCAACCAGCCCCTCATACCCTTCCTTCTCGTTGTTTATCCCTGCGAGTAAAATCATCCTTCTCCAAGGTTATTTTCTGCAAAATAAAACCTACTAGCTAGAAAAATTAAACGAAAAAAAGGTTTGATAATTATCATACTGAAAGCAGGTCCTTTTCTATTTTTTCTTTTCTTTTTAATGCACAGTAAAACTATAGATCATGAAGGCGACACTGTTGGATACGAGCGAGCCATTGTTTTCATCAACCATCTTAAACTAACTTCAAAATAAAGAGTTAAAGACGACGATAAGATCGCTCGATCGTTCCTATGGTGCAGTTAATTAAGAGGAAGCTAATTAAGCCGAGGAGCAGCCTCTCTCTGTTGTCGAATCCAAATCGCGAAGTGCGTGAGATCAAGCATTAGCACAAAAGCATATAATTGCTGACCTGTAGTCGCTCGGATGGCTCTTGTAAGGTAATGGATCGCGAGGAGGTCGAACCAGTTGTCTTTGTGCGTATCCTTCTTTTCTTCTTCCTTTATGTGCCCCAGCAGCGCCCTTGTGTCGTCCGTCATGGTCGAAGCAGTGTGCATGGCCTTCTCCGGTGCCATCATGGCCGGCGTTTGCGGTGCCGCAGTCGCGGCGCCTATCATCGACCTCCGACTTGCTCTCCTCCGGCCGGCTACTACTCCTCTCCTTGGTCCGAGGCAAGAAAATCTAATCCCTCCATAACCAAGAAGACAGGCCTCCATTGTGTGTTTGTGCGCTCGTACGTAACTAAGAGTCGATCGAAGAGGTTAGTTATAGGCGGCAAGTATGTTGGAAGAGACGAACAAAAGAGTGACAAGAAGCATCTTTGGCAGTGGTCATGGGGAATATATAACAGATTTTGTTTTTCTTCTCGGTATCATAATTAAAAAGAAGATGATTCATGCCGATGTTTATTTTATAAATCGGTGCGATATATTAATTTTTTTTCTAGATCCGGTGGTGGGGCCTTGTAGGGTCCTGGGGACGCACCTATAGCTTGATGGAGCTACCCTCGGAGCTCTGTTCATTTTAGAGGTGTGCCGCACACTGGCGGCATGAGTTTAATTTACTAAATTATATTTTACAGAGTTTAATTTGCAGTGGCAATTAATCAATTAGGCTGTTCGTTAATTATGAATATGAAAAATGAAATTAATATACAATATCTATACGCTTATCGACATCGATCAAATCGATAAGCTCAAACAATAATATAATAGTATTATTTTAATTTTCCATTAATTGCCACGTGAAAAACATTTTAGTACCATTTTACATGGATTAGGGAGGAGAAAGAAAAATAAGAGAAGCAATTTGCAAGCGGAAAGTTTTTTTTTATTTTTTTGTTCGCGATAGAAACATTTCATCTCCCTTCACAACAGTTTCAGGTTGTACAGAACAAGCTGAAACTCTAAGAGGTGGAAACTTTAATGCTACCTTTAATTCCCAGGAAAGTGACGATATGTACATCAGGCAATGAAATTCTAATTTAAAAATATAATACAAATTAGGCTTATTTGTCGAGAAGTTTCAAATTTTATTTATCTGCTCGAGAAGCTTGAGTTGTTAATCCCGAGGCTGAGTGTTTGATATATATATATATATATATATATATATATATATATATATATATATATATATATATATATATATATATATATATATATAAAATGTTGATCTGCTACGCATTTTATGCTGTGCGATTCATGTACGATGACATCTTAGTCATCGAATCAAAATTGCGATTGTACAGTGACGAGGAATGCACAGTATTTTTTCCATATGATTTTCATCATTGTCGCCGCCGATTCACCGTCGGTCGCCCGGGATCCAATCGGAATCAGAGTCCGATCGAATCCCAACTGAATCGCTATCGAATCGGGGTCGAAATCCGATCTTCCGTCGGCGAGATCGACAACGTCGGATGTGCGATTGCTGTGCATCGCGCACAGTCAAACAGCGAAATAACGCTCAACAAATCAACTATATATATATATATATATATATATATATATTTTATGAAATAATATAAATCAATTATTAAATTTTATAACTTTCAACATAAAATTAAAGTTTTATATATAATAAAATCTGTTCATCCATTTCACCTCTTTTTCTATTTGCATTTTTCAACGAATACTTGAGTAGACTTGAGTGTTTGGGGCTCCATGAAGTAGGAGGGAGGGTTCAATTCATGGTAAGAGCTTTAGTTAGCGAGAGGAATGGAAACAAGGCGTCGACTTTTACTAATTGGTATTAACATCAGGGTGATTAATTATATTAACACGAGGATTTGCACAGGGTAATTAAAATATTGAAGTAGCAAGACAAGTATAATACAATGATAAAATATTCAGAAAATAAAAAAAAAACCTAGAATTAAATTCTAAATGAAATAAATATGTATAAATTGTATTTTAAATTTATTTCATAGACAAATTGGTCTGCGAAATTAGAATATATATGATACGAAGAAGAATACGTTTCAAGTTAATTAATTTGTCCTCAAACATTTTTTTTGCCATAATTTAGTTGCATGAGCAGCAAGTTAGGTATGGAAAAAAAAAGTGTCTTTGATTTTTCTACAACAAACAAACATATCAGAAGAAAGGATTTATAATATTGCACTCGGTAATATGGTAATATTATGTAAAAGTTGAAAATCTATCCAACTAATAACTCTCTGTCATCCGTTCCAAAGCACTGACGAAAGAGAAGGTAAATCACGAAGGAAAGACAAATGGCCCCCCCAAAACCTCCCAAATTTTAAATAATTATTATAAAAAAAAATTATTTATTTATTTTTTAAAATTAGCATTATTATATTTTAGTATAACGGCCTCCCCAATATAAAATTTTGGATCCGTCTCTAGATAAAGTCCTTTGATACGGTGATAAGACAGGAAGAGATCTATATATCTGAAATCAGAAGGAATTTTAGACTTCTCATTTGACATCAAATCCAGTTCATTCTATAAACAACATCCTACTTTACTATCGCACCGTCTCCACGAAACCACAATTGATAATATTGATTATAGAATGATGATACGTATAATAGATATTAATTTGAGCTGATCAGTACTGTTATACCATATAATTTATTATTCTTTATGTTTGTGTTAAAAAAATATTTTTTAAAAAAAAATCATTGATTGATTCATAAACCTGACTATATCTTTCTCTGTTCGCTTGAGTTAATTGATAATGTATTTCTGAATATGGACCTTCTTAATAAGAGCATCTATATGATGGGAGCTTAGCTCCTAACGAGCATCCCATGCACCAGGTACGATGTAGATGGAGAGAATGAGAGTCGCTCTTTCCCTATTTTTTTTTTAATAAAATAATTTAAAAATATATATAATTTTGTTTATTTGTTAAAAAAATTAATCAATCAAAAAAAAATATTATTAAACGACAAAAAAAAAGAGTGTTCAATAATAGTTAATTTTGAGACATCGAACAATTAATGACTAATTTTTACTTTTTAAAATAAAATTTATCTATAAATACATCTTTACTTCTTCTTTTTAATTAATTTCCATGGCCTGCAGTCAATGCGTTTTAATTAAAAAAATATTTATTTTTATAAATTTTTTCATATAGTAATATATATATTTTTAATAATATAATTATTATATAAAATATTTTCCTTCATGAAATTCTATATTTATTTTCTCTCTATAAAAATACTATATAATTAATTACTATATAAAATATAATTATTATATATTAATTTTCTCTCTCCTCCCTCTTATTTCTCGTTTTCATCTTCTTCGAAATCCTAAATTTCATCTTTTCAATTGTTTCTAGTATGTCATAGTCATCATCCACAATTTCTCTTCGTCCACTGCTCACACGTTGCGACTTGCGAGTCCGTCACTGTGCATTGGTTCGTCGTTGTCCCTGCCAACTCGGTGTTGCAGTCGCATATTCCACGACCACCGTCAACCTCCACTTCACGCGCACAATCATGTCGTAATTGCGGAAGTTATCCCATCAGTGTCACACTACATTTGCAATCACACGCCACTGCGTCATTAATCGCCATCGCTCTTCGTCCGACCACGATGAAATCCATCGAGGTTAGGTTAATTAATATTTTATTTAATTAATTTTAAATTTTGATTAATCGGATCATTTGAATTAATTAATTTAGTTGGATTTAAATAATTAATTAGATTTAGATTAATTAAATCTAGAGTTTAGTGGATGAATTTAGATTAATTAATCTATTTTAATTGATTAATTGGTTTTAGATTGATTAATCATTTTAATTGATTAATTAACTTTAAGATAATTAATTAAATTTTGATTTAATTGATTAATTGGGTTTGATTAATTTATCTTTTTAATTAATTAATTAGCGGTTAATTAATCTATTTAATTAATTTATTTGAGTTAGATTAATTAAATTTGAATTTAATTGGTTAATTGATTTAGATTAATTAATCTGTTTACTTAATTATCTAAGGTTAGATTAATTAAATTTGAGTTTAATTGATTAATTGAGATTAATTTAATTAATCTGAGTTAGGTTAATTGACTAATTTGATTTTATCTGATTAGTATAATTAAAGCTCATTTAGGCTTGAAAATTATCAATTAATTAATTGATTAGTTTGGTATAAGTATAATTAAGGTGTCATTAATCCACAAAGTGCTAATTTAATGAAGTAGTTAGATTATTATTTCGATGCAGAAGACTACTTGTGCATAGATGTTTATTTGAGATAGAATATGGACAAATAAGAATGGGTCCTAGTGGCTTTGATGGTTGGTTTTAATAAAGAAGTTAATATGATATTCTCTCACGAGCAGCATGATTTGGATTAAAATGTTTAATTATCATGGAGGATCTCTTGTGATTTTTCTTGACATTTCTTTTCTAGCTATCCGATGATTTATTCTTCTTTTGGTGTTATCTAAATATTCTTTCGCAGTCTCTGAAATGTTTCTAACTACGCATGAGATAAGTTTTTTTTTTTTTACTCTGCATTACTTTTACTATATTTAATATATTTTCTTTCATCCATGACGATTCTGACTTAAGCATCGGAGGGTCACCACCAAGTAGGCCAACAGTGATTTAATTCGTATTAATTTTTTTAGAATATTTATTGATGTGTTCAAAGAGAATCCTTTCTCGATGACACAAGATCAAAGAGCGAAAAATTTAAATTGCATTACGGCGCCTCCAAATCTAAAATCCTGGTTCCACCCCTATTTTCTGCATACTATAATAATTTTTATTTTTATCGTCAAAGCAGTTGGAGCGACAAGAATATGTTAAAAAATACACTCAATAAGTGGATAACTAGTAATAATACCAAAGACTTCAAATATATGCATGTATAAATGGTTCTTAGAGAATATGAGAAATATACTCCACAATCAATTAGTTACTACTCTAGTAAAAAGACAAGGATATACGAATCAGGAGTGTACACTTTCAACTTAAATATGCATATAAATATTGATATAAATGACTATGAAGTCCACATCCATTCAATGGGACAAAAGGTGATGAAAAGAAAGGACAAATTCAAAATCAGAGAAAGTGGCAAAATGAAATAGAACATTAACATAGATTGATAAAAAATCAAAGAATATCAAATGTAAAAAATAATTTTGTGATAAACTGAAATCCAATTATAAAATTCTTATGAAAGATACTAATAATATAATATCGGAACAACTTCATATATATATATATATATATATATATATATATATATATAAGAAAATAGTTGAAAAAATTAAATAGAGATGTAATCTAATATAATTTATATATCGTTACAATTTTCATTTTTTATTTAATATACTACCGTATCTATATAATTTATTTTTAAGTTCTTAATGTCATTTAATATTAGTAATTATATCAATTTAATAATTAATCATCAAAAAAATAGTAGTGGTAAAAAATAATCATTATAAAACGTTATAAATTAATGATTGCATTATTTATATATAATGTAAAATATAAATAAAGGATGAGATCTATCAAAAAGTTGTTGAAAGATTTTTTTATGAAATTTTGTTCTTTTAATGTGATATTGATATGACACTGTGAGAATTATAAAAGGGCTCTATAATGAATTCCACTGTCGAAATGCTCTAAGCCACAAAGTAAAGGGTAACATGGACTGACGCCTTCCATAAATCATGCTATCCTTGGATGGTAAAAATTTGACGAACAATTCAATATGCACATAACAACATAAACCAGTTAGAATGGATTTTAACTTGCACTAAAATCTAGTGTGCCAAATTCAGTTAGAATGGATTTTAACTCGTACTAGAATCTATAGTGGATGTGCCAAATTCAGTAAGAATGGATTTTAACTCGTACTAAAATCTAGTGGATGTGCCAAATTATTTTGATTTGCAACTTGTCGTGCTTCGAAAATATATTGTTGTGAAGGGGTAATATATCCATACAATCTCTTAAACATCTTCTATAATTATGATATGTCGCTTGCAATGAACGTGCTGCTGCAAGAGACCAGCGATGGCAGGTGGCAGGCTGAAGCACATGGTGGCGCGGTGCGAATAGTGTTTAGGACTGAGCAATCAATTGTGGGCTGAGAGATTTGAAGTTGGTGGCATGCAGGTAATCAAAATCAGCATCGGACAAAATGGATTGCAGAAAACAAAATACATCAAGAAAAAAAAGTAACTGAACATTGTTCCAAAATTGATGCAAGTAACCTGTCGGACTAGTAAAAGGTATTGGGTGGAGTAATAAAATAAAAATAAAAATAAAAATATTTTTTATATTAAATAAATTCATAACTTATAGGAAATCTCTTTCTTTCCTTTTTTTTTTTAAACACATTCAGACCACTTAGACAGACGGATCATCTGAGTTATTAAAATGATCAAATAGAATTGGGAAATGGTCAAACGCATCCAAAGACAGCCACCATCTTCTAAAACATCAGCGCGAAGCTTTCTTTGAAACTTTGGAATAGGAAAAAAAATGAACCATGAAAGTTCCAAGAAACTTAGTTAATGAACTTTCGGCAGAAGTCAACACTTTGTCTCGAATCGCCTTCAACTCATGAATTTCCAGTTCTTCTCGTTGTCTATTAAACAAAGCAGATGGTCTGAAGAGAATTCCTGCCTCTTCTTTATCGATTCTAGCTATCTCCTTTCTTGTTCTTCTAGTGTTTAAAGATCTCCATGGATCTCACAGCGGGGCATAAGGAGGCCTTCTCCCTATTCGACAAAGATGGAGATGGTTTTATTTGTTCCTAATACTTTGGTCCATTTCCTTATTATCTAGTTTGATTTAATTTACATGCTTTGAGTGATCGATTAATTCATTTTACGACGAGAATGAGTTTTTGTTTTGTTTTTATCTTTTTAAATCGTTAAGAAATGATGAAATTTGTTCTCTTTTCGTCTTGCAAATAAATCAGGTTGCATCACAGTCGAAGAACTGGCTGATGTCGTCCGTTCATTGGGACATGCTCCAACTAAACAAGAACTGCAGGATATGATCATGGAGGTCGATGTGAATGGCAATGGGACCATAGAGTTCAACGAGTTCCTCAGCATAATGGATAGAAAAATGAAGGTGAAGACAAAAGAAACACACTGCTTGGTTTCTAAACACCAGAAGCTCAAATCTGGCGTTGTCCTAGCTAGCTAATCCTGGTTTTGTAGGTGGTGGAAGCAGAAGAGGAACTGAAAGAAGCCTTTAGCATTTTTGATACAGACAAGAATGGTTTCATCTCAGCTAGTGAGGTAAGACTGCTGTTTCTTGCTTCTAAACCTCTTTGCAAGGCATACTATTGGACTTCTGTTTTAACAATATCCACTGATCATCTCATTTTGCTTTTACTATGGCTGTCTATTATGATTCTTTTTCTCTGAATGCAGCTCATGAATGTGATGATCAGCCTGGGAGATGATGTTACGAGTGAGCAGGTCTTAGAGATGATTAGAGAAGCTGATATTGATGGCGATGGACAAGTGAACTTTGATGAATTCTCCAGGATGATGATGCTCCTCAAGTCTTGAACTTCGATTATATAGTTTAAGGAGTGTTGTGCCTGATGGTGTCTTAAGCTGAAAAAGTTTGCATTTTTTTTTTTAAATTGTGTATGAATTGATAATAACTAAAGACTCGTTTTACTTTGATTGTTTAGGGATTGGTAATGAAGGCTCATCTCGTTAGTCAGATTGACATAACATAAATGGTTTGGTGAAGTAATTTTATGACCTAAAAATTTGTTAATTTTATGGGTTTACAGATCAGTTCTATAGTGGAGCGCATCGATATTACATAAATTAATTTTAGTATAATCTTAACATAAAAAATTTATTAAATTATTTGGTGGAATAATTTAATAGCAGAAAAAGAACAATAGATGAGAGAGACTTAGATAGCGTTTGATAGAGAGAAATTTTTTTATTTTTTATTTTCTGTTTTCTGTTTTTCTTTTTCAGAAAACCGAAAATGAATTTTTAGTGTTTTCTAATTTTTAAAAAATACTTTTTTATTTTTTGAAAAACGAAAATGAAAACAGAAAACGATTTTCTAGAGTTTTCCAGTTTTCCAGAAAACGCTCTTTCATTTTCTAGAAAACGGAGATGAAAACATCAACCAAATACGTTTTTTCATTTTCTCAAAAAATAAAAATAGAAAATAAAAACTTTCCTGAGGAATTGTTCATCAACAGACTTATTTAAATATTAATTTATTCTTGAATAAATTAACCAGACAGAATTCATTCAGCATGATACAAGATGTTTAGTATATAAATATTCAAGTGTACGGAAAAATAAATTTAAATTTTTTTTGCTGTTGGATTTCTGAGAATGTATATAAAATAAATAGTGACATCTTGTCCTGCAACTAGGGTAAGTGCATTTGTTGGGATCTATTTACACTTTGGATTTGGATATCAATTTGTCATCGATTTAATTTGATTCAGGTATATTATGTAATTAACCATGTTATTTGATACATCAAAACAATTCATTGCAAATCAGAAATTAAAAAGTCATCCTAAATAGACATAATTAGAACAATGCCTAAATCTCTTAAATTAATCAATATTTTAAATAATAATTAAAAATAAAATAAAAATGGACATTTTAATAGTAGAGAGAAAAATTCTAATAGCAAAATGACAACATTAGAAGGTGTTTTGAAATTAATGAAAAATTTAGAAGATCTTTTAGAAAATGATTCTTTAAAGGGTATTTGATGATTTTTTTATATATATGCAAGTATCATACATCAACTCAAAGCAAAGCAACAAAAATACACAAAAATCGTATCTCAAATAGGTCTACATGTTGATGAACAAGACAGAGAGTTACTGGTATAATTATGCAAACAAATTATTAGTATAACTATACAGATAATTTGTATTTTAGATGGATTTGGATACTTATACTTTTCAGATTGGTTTAGGATGATCATCAATTAGCATCAACAACCTAGCACATACTTTATTCTCAATAAAAGATTTTAACATATGCTTTCCTACAAATACGCAAATCCAGAACATGAACCAAGGATGGAAAGAAAGGATAGGACATGCTGAAAACTTTGTAGGGAGATGATCATGAGGTCCGGTTGAAGGGAGTCCACGTTGGCTCACCAACAAAGAGGCACATTGCCTGCAAGAAAAGAAGAGAAAGATAAAAATCCAACATCTATAGCCGCTTTCATCCCTAAAAAAATTTATAGAGACGCATATATCACATGTACATTTTTCTTAACATTTCATCGATCAAATAACGAAATGTTCAGTAAATAACAAGCATGCTCAACAGCACAGAGACTAGTCCAGTATAAAATCAGTACTTCGAATATTCAATTGCACCCCAATTGTGATTAGCCCCATCGTAGACCAACATAGCCCAACCTAGTCTTGTGACTCTCGTCTTCTTTACTCATTTTACACCAAATCTATAACAAAAGCGAAAACTTCTACAATCTGAACTACCATCTGGGATCATCTCCTTCAAATTCCAGTCAAAATGTATATCCGAATCTACCAATCATGCACTATATATCAGACCTCAGCCATTGCAATTTCTCATTTTAGAAGAAGCAGGATTCCCAAACAGGTTTTTCAAGAGAATGATGGAATGCAATCATAGTATAATTGATGCTTTGTTCCATGGAATCCTATGTGAATCAGCAACTACAATTTTGCAAAGTAAAATATTCCCGAGTAATTGATAAAGAAGATGAACAAAACCCCTGAGAGAGTCCAATTGGGATTGTTTATGCAACTAACTAATGCAATTGTTGATCTCTTGCCAATTGATGCTTACGTAGTTTTAACAACATTAATTGTGCAAAGGCTTCTAACTCCATGAAATTGCAGCAAGAGCTAAATGCATTGAAAAGGGGTAAATTTTAGTGGAAGATGAGAATAAATTGCGTGGGGAATTAGCTTTAGAAACATATCATTAGTGGCTAATATACCAGGGTTATAATTACCATGCATACATATCATGGTTCCTTATTTGGAGTGTGGAAATATCTAAATCAAAAGATCTTGACTATCATTCAGAAGTCCTAATAGTGTCTGTATTGGACTTTTGAGAGAATTACAATTTTAGAAGGTAATTATGATTGCTCAATAAAAATGCATTTTGAAGATTCTAGAAGTTTCTAGAACTGTTACCTTGATATAGTTGTCTGTGTCAAGGGTAAAACGATGATAGATTCCAGCAGGCAAGACAATCATGCCCCCTTTCTTCACTGCTATCCTTATCCAACGGTTGCTTTTATCTCTCACATCAAAATATCTTGGATTACAAAAAGATTTTAAAAACTAGAATAACAATGACAAATAAGAGTCAACAGCCAAACTATCAACCCAACACCCAGTATTGGAAATCATATCATACTGCTCCCTTCAAGGCAATAACTTATTTCTTCGTCAGTATGTAGGTGCTCTTCAAAGAGATTCTTCAACTTACCCTCATAATTTGGCAACTTCTCTGGGCACACATCACATATATCCTACGGATGGTTTAGGCAATAAGCTACTTTTCTTGAAGTCCCTTAGCAAGCTTAACTGTTAATTAAAGTATCATAAACAAGACGTCCTCATGACCAACCATGTAAGAATAACCCCTTGCCTCTCGGATTCTTTTCAGTCCTCTCATCATTCTCATAATCATCAGGATTCAGGTGCCAACTGACTATTCCTAATTCTGGAAAAGAAAATGGAGCAGGTTTACTAAGTAATAGATCGTATCAATGAAATCGTGAAAGAAACTTTGGAAAATATATTGAAATGAAAAATAAAACTTGCAAGTTTGCCTAATGAAACAAATTCCTTTGGTTCACAGTGATGGGGTAATCTCTGGTCTTCTTCACTGCTGTCCATACCAAGCTTGAAGAACTTCCCCTTTGCCATCCTACAACATACATAGAAGAGCGGCAGTTACTGCTATACTCGGTGACTTTCGTTTATCAAGCAGCTGAAGATACAATGAACAGCCTAGTATCATGATGATTGAAACATGTGCATATTGCTTTACCAGAGAAACTAGAAAATTACAATATTTTGAAGGAAAAAAAGAAGAAGAGAAAGTAACCAGCTACTCACTGCCAAGTCTTGGGGATTTGTGTTTACCAAGCAGTTAAAGAATTGTGAGTAGTCTAGTATCATGAAGTGGGTGAAAACAGTTTGCTGAATGCCTGTACCTCCGAAGACTCATAAACCAACTAATTATTGGCGACAAATAAGGGTTTAGACCTTGACAACGATGTGAAATTTTAAAGTGGTGAGAAGGTCAAGTCTTCAACAACTATATTTGATGGGTTTGAGAATTTCTACACCTATGTTTGATGTATAGTATGACAGAGTATCATGATTTCTTTTGGATTTAATAGGGCATTCTTTATAGATATTTGTAAAATTTCATTCGATTTGGGTCTTCAGTTTTACTAAAGAGGAAGAATTTACGATGGGTTTGAAAATTTTTACACCTATGTTTGAGGTATAGTATGACAAAGTATCATGATTGCTTTTGGATTTAGTAGGGCATTTTATATAGACACTTGTAAAACTTCATTCGACTTGATTCTTCAGTTTTACTAAAGAGGGGGAACTTATAATGGGTTCGTGATTTTCAACCAAAGCATATTAGAGGTAATGTGGTAGAACACCTTGTGTATTTGTAGGGCATCCTATATCTTTCCCGAGTACTATGACTCTTTCCAGAACATAGTGGAGCTTAGTAGCATTATGAAGTCAGATTTGGGATTTATGCGGGACACCTTGGGTATGAAGTCAGATTCGGAATTTGTACGGGACACCTTGAGTGTTTCCAGAACACCCTGTGTATTTCCTAAGTAGCTTATATATTTCTCAAACGGTATGGGTATTTTCTGAGTTCAGTAGGGATGACCAGTATAGTGGATTCAGAGCTCAGTTTTGTGAAGTGTCAAGTTTGAACATCTTATAGGTTTTATGAGCAGCCTATGTATTTCCTGTTGGTGCAGGGGCACCAGATAATCGAACATGTATTTTGATTATGGCAAAAACACAAAGTTAAGTTTACATCGTTATCTCACGAGCTAAATCGAGTGTGCAGAAAAGTACTAAAGCTAGAGCTGAAGGCTAGCGACACCCGGAGGAAGCCGCGGTAGTCGGGCGACACTCGAGTGACTTCGGAGGGAGCCAAAAGAATCGAGTGGAAGGCTGGAAGCGAGAGCTACAAATTAAGTATCGAGGTAAGCTCGTGTGAGTGAGAGATGGTAAGGTCGTGTCCTCTTTACGGGGATGACCTTAGGCGATGATCCGACTAAGACTTCCTGTGGAAGGTCTAGGTCGAGATCGGACGGTTAGAAACCGTCGCATTTATCATTTTTCGAGCTAACCTCTTCGCAGGAAGTGGCGGTGGCGATCATTCTAGACATTGGGCGATCGCTATTATCGATTGGTGATGAGAGGCATCAGTCGACTGATGAGAGGCATCAGTCGACTGATGGCGACGACTCAGCCTTTGCGCTAGGTCAAAACGGATAACGTTTGACGCAGCCACTTCGCGATAAAATTTGGACAACTTTGTGATCCGTTCCAAAAAAAAGGGAGACAAATTCAGAGGCCAAAGTCTATAAAAGGAGGAGGATTCCAACTCCAAAATTACATCAAGTTTATTCATCAAGTGCTCCTACAACGCCAACGCTCCAACACCGTCATAACGCCGATGCGACGACAACCTCAGATCTTCTTCGTCGGCAGCAACATCTAGTAATTTATTTTAATATTGTATTCATTATTTTTATTCGTAACGAGGTGAGGTAGGCTTGTTGCCTCATCCTCGTATTCCCGGATTTTGTGATCGTTGTCTCCTACCTCCAACGAGAAGGAGACGTTATAGTGCTTTGCCCTCCGTACGCGGTCTAGGACCGATAGGGCCTTGGAGTAGCAACCGCTGGGTTGTGAACCAAGTAAAATAAACGTGTCATTTTATTTTCCGCTGTGCTTACTTATTTACTTGTGTCTCAACGAACGAATTCGACGAAAGATTTACGATCGCTATTCACCCCCCCCCCCCTCTAGCGACGCTTCTCGATCCAACATTTCCCAAGCGGCATGGATATTTCTCGAGTTCAGTAGGAATGAGTAGTATAGTGGATTCAGAGCTCAGTTTTGTGAAGTGTCAATTCTGAACATCTTATAGGTTCCCCGAGCAACCTATGTATTTCCTGAGCAGCCTATGTATTTCCTAAGCGGTATGGATATTTCCTGAGTTCAGTAGGGATGGATAGTATAATCGATTCAGAGCTCAATTTTGAACATCTTATAGGTTCCCCGAGCAACCTATGTATTTCTTGAGCAACCTATGTATTTCATGAGCAACCTATTTATTTCTCGAACAATCTATGTATTTCTCGAGTTCAGTAGGGATGGACAGTATAGTGGATTCAAAGCTCAGTTTTGTAAAGTGTTAATTCTGAATATCGTATAGGCTTCCTGAGCAGCCTATGTATTTCTTGAGCAGCCTATGTATTTCTCGAACAGTATAGATATTTCTTGAGTTTAGTAGAGATGGGTAGTACAGTGGATTCAGAGTTCAGTTTTGTGAAATGTCAATTTTGACCATCTTATAGGTTCCCCGAGTAGCCTATGTATTTCCTGAGGTACCTATGTATTTCCTGAACAACCTATGTATTTCTCAAGCAGCTTATGTATTTCCCGAGCGGTATGGGTATTTCTCGAGTTCAATAGGGATGGGCAGTATAGTGGATTCAGAGTTCAGTTTTGTGAAGTGTTAATTCTAAACATCTTATAGGTTCCCCGAGCAGCTTATGTATTTCCCGAGTGGTATGGGTATTTTTTTAGTTCAGTAGGGATGGACAATATAGTGGATTCAGAGTTCAATTTTGTGAAATATCAGTGTTGAACATCTTATAGGTTTTTCAAGTAGCATGTATATTTCCCAAGAGATGTATATTTCTTGAGCAACATATTTATTTCCTGACCAGCATGTGTATTCCCCGAGTAGCTTGTTTGTTTTTGAGTTTTATGAGGATTTCTCGAATTCAGTAAAGGTGAATGATATGAGTATTTTGGAGTACAATAAGATAGAATGTCAAGGGATCTTTTGAATAAGAAATATTTTATTATTATTTATTGAAAATTTGTGCATGGTTTATTTTTTAGGTAATCGATAAGAAAGGAGGGACACCTAGAGGACATGAAAGAAATCATTTTGAAAAGAAGCGGGAAAAAGGTTACATCTCAACGGGTTGATAAGGGTATTAAAGCAAA
The DNA here is from genome assembly GCA_025175895.1 of Wurfbainia villosa. Lineage (NCBI taxonomy): Eukaryota > Viridiplantae > Streptophyta > Magnoliopsida > Zingiberales > Zingiberaceae > Wurfbainia > Wurfbainia villosa. Next base: position 23,000,180 of record CM045991.1, on the reverse strand, counting down.
TTCATCTTGGAATATGGCGGTGCAAATCTCCTATAAAAGAAGCAGAGATGGGAGGAAGATGGGGATGATTCTTTCTTCTCTATTCGGTACACAAGGATCTCTTCTCATGTCTTCTCCATTCTACCATTCTACTCTTCCGATTTTGACTTGAGCATCGGAGGAGTCGTACTGACAACGACAATCCACCTCTAACGATTCTCTTTGAGTGACAAATCTATTATTTGGCCAGGAGGTTCAAGGTTCTAGTAGAGGCCCTTAAAAAAGGAAAAAAAAATCCGAGTGGACCGAAGAAGTTCATTTTATGAGGCAATGAATCATATTAATTGTTTCTAATTATTTTACACAAATTCGCATTGAACAACATTTAAATATCTATACTTAATTGAAACCTTTTATGGGCGAATTTGCTTGAGCAAATAATACATTAATTGAGTTTTCATATTGTGAAATTTTGCAAAAGTATAAATTTTGAGTTATTCAAATTAAATCTCAATGGAATATATTAAAATATATATTATATCGTTCAAAAATATAATATTGGTTTTCAATTATATTAAATTAATTTGGAATCGAATTAAAATTTTAGTATGCCTCAATTAACACAAATTTATTTAGTACTAAAAGAACAACTAAATAAACAGCCATATTGTATTTTGTTCGATTTTTCAGTTTTGGACCAAGCAATGAACACCCCCCCTATCTCCTACCAAGGAATTCAGAGGGGAAAAAAAAAACTCATGTTTGATATACTCCAATGGATTTAAAAGGATTATTAATCTCATAGAGTGGGATTGAAAACTCATGTCTAAGACAAGATTCTAACATTCTTGTGACGCAAATACTATACCAGGCATCAAATCAACGATCTCGAAAACTAATAATCATCTATTGATATTTTAACATTTCCAAACAGGATGAGGGATCAAGATTATATTTTTATGACGACCCTCGAATGTCTCCAACAAAAAAATGCCTAAACTCCAAAGAGCCTGATCCTTATCCAAAATTTAAATCTTTTTACTTAATCGTAGAGATAAAATACCCAAAAAAAAACAACAAATCCAATCCCAACGAAATACAGAGAGAAAAAAAAAAGAAGAAGCTACAGAACTCCGTAAACGCCACGATCGGACAACAAAAATCACCAGACTCAGGAGATCGACTTAAAGCACATAAGAAAATAGCATGATTTAAATACCTGAAACACCGTCTCCATCTCTGTCGCCTCTCAGAAATATCCCCAAAAACCGTAAAATGAGAAAATTTTCCAGAGGCGCCGATAATAAAGAAGTCTCTTTGCGGAGTTGCAATGCGAAATCATTAATTAACTGTGGATGTGGTTTAGGATTTAACAGACGCCATCGACTGATATTTTAACAGTGTACTATATATTTTTGCAATGCTTAACTAATTAAATGATTTTTTTCATCAATTCAGTTTATTCGATTTTTAATCGATTTGTCCATATATTCACGCGTACATCTAGCATATCAAAATATTTCTCCATCTCTGCATGGATTAAATTACTGTTTGTGCCGTGGACACGGTGCAACAATTGAGAATACAATTCGATCTTATGTTTTAACAACGTTCAATGATGAATTTTCGAAAGAAACTATTAGGGTGACTTTGGAGCCAAGAGTTTATTCAGTGGATGAGGTACGATTTCGGCATTGAATTATCATTTAAGAATGACGCGACTGTAAAATCCGGATTAAATCTTGAAAAAACTACGAATACTTTTTTGATTTATCTTTGATGACCGATGAAGACCATTTGACCTTTAACCTTATCTAATTCAGAAGCATCTCGAAGATTTATGAAATAGAATCGATCACTCTAAAAAATAATCGGAATGCAGATTCGAATATTCACGTGTCAATCAAAAAAAATTATTATTTGTACATTACAATTTAGATTAAAATTATTTATTTTGTTTGTCATAAAAATAATCGGATTACTTTTTTTTAGATATAATTGATTTACCTCTGATTTCCATTAAATTATTGTATAAAAAATGATTTACTATTTAATGTATCGATATAGGTTTTTTTTAAAAAATAAAATCAATAATTAAGTTAATATTTGGTTAGACCAACTCGAATGCCGGGGCCAATCTGAGGATTCATCGATATGCAATTGTTATTGGTCCATAGTCGACTCTCACGGATCGCCAGCAGACATATCATCAGCCGTCCATGAAGACGCATCCAACGGCAACGAATCGCGATCTGTGGACTGCCCGACTCCGCGAAGCCGACCCGAGGCTATAAATTGGTTGGGCTGGGTCGGCTTGGGTTGGGCATCGAGTTTAGGGATCTATAGCCTGCCTTTTCAAATTCCAACGCGCTGTGCCGATAAATCTCGCCGGAACGAGATGGACGCGAGCGGAGCGGCGGGCGGCAAGGGGAAGAAGGGAGCAGCCGGTCGCAGGGGCGGTGGCCCTAAAAAGAAGGCGGTCTCCCGGTCCGTCAAGGCCGGTCTCCAGTTTCCTGTTGGCCGCATCGGTCGCTTCCTCAAGAAGGGGCGGTACGCCCAGCGCGTGGGTTCGGGCGCCCCTGTCTACCTCGCGGCTGTCCTTGAGTACCTGGCCGCCGAGGTGCTGGAGCTGGCCGGGAACGCGGCGCGTGACAACAAGAAGAACCGGATCATTCCGCGCCACGTACTGCTCGCGATAAGGAACGATGAGGAGCTGGGGAAGCTGCTCGCTGGCGTGACGATTGCACACGGAGGCGTGCTGCCCAACATTAATCCGGTGCTTCTTCCGAAGAAGACTGCTTCCAATGAGCCCAAATCGACGAAATCGCCCAAGAAGGCCGCTTAATTAGTATTGTATCTTTCTTTTCTTCGGTAATCTCGTGTAGTTCTGTGTTAATTTCAGGATGTTGGAAATGTTGAACATTGAATGCAATGCGTTTTGGAAATCTAAAATTTCCTATGATTTTATGAATTATCTCTTCAATGTTTCTTGCTTCGTCATTGTCTCAGGATATACGTTCGAGCAGACTTGTATTGCATGATCACATCATTTCTTCACCATGCTCTAAACATTTTGATGCTTGCTTCATCTAAAACATGGTTTTATAATTACTGAAAAGGGAACGAAGGATGATATTATTCGAGCTTGTTTCAGAGAGAGTTCTTGTATCACCAAGCTGATATCGCATATGATTCAAGGCACACCTTCTTGTTCAAACGCCTCTTGTTGTGGCAATCGCGGCTGCAGAGCTTTTTATTGTCTAAAATCAATAAAAATGAAGAAGAATTAGAACCTTGAGCAAGTCAACTTCAGGAAAAAACAACCTTGTTTCTCTGGAGATAGAGGAGATAACAAACCTCACGATGGAATTATCCTCCCCTGTGTCAATTCTCTTGCTGCAACCAAAATCCTTGACAGGATAGCCGAATTGATCACCGCAAGAACAATTTCCTCCATCAACAAATTCTATGCCGCTGCCTTCAATGATGCAGTCATAAAAAATATGAGTGGTCCTCGGATTTGGGCCGTGCAAGATCACACGAGTATAGTCCTCAGACTGTGCCATCTCCGACCGGGGAATCCATGATCTCCGAGCAGGGGAAGAAGAGCGGTACAAGGGCACCAGTGAATTCCTTGTTTTGATGCCAAACTCCATAGGAGAATGCTGAGGCTCCGCGTCGCTGCCAGTCGAAACGCCGACGGATTCAGTGGCAGAAGGTATTTGAATCTTAAGCTGAAACCCAAACACCACCGCCCTCTTCTTCTCTTGCATCGAAACACTCTTAACAGACTCCTCGTTTGTGAGAACATCAAGAAGGCCAAGTCCAATGGCCCTTGTCCCTTCTTCATACTCCTTGCAGACTTTTCTGCTGCCGTTCCTAATGGAAGAGAAGGGCATGGGTTCCAGTATGGAAGTGGGAGATGCAGCAGTTGAGTGAGAACCAGGCATCAGGCCTTGTTTGCTGGTGACCCTACTCGACCTGTTCTTCAGCATGAATTCCTGAAATTTTGATCTCAGAAACATAGGAAAAACAGCTCTATAATAAAGATCGCTACCAGCAGCAGGACAGAAGATGTACAGCTTACTCCTGTGCAGGAAAGCAAGTGGCCTAAGCACCTCGAGGTGGAGCAAAACAAATGAAGCATGGTGGCGAAGAAGAAAAAGAAACGTAATTATGGTCTCCTTTTTGCTCATTGGCTCAAAAGAGAGGCGAAGGCAGGCCAGCGTCGTTATCTATCAAGGGCAATCGCTGCTTAATTTGATGTATCTTCCATATCATCTATTGGCATATATAACCTGTAATGCATACAACGGTATAAGATTGAGGCATAGAAGGGACACATCGACATGGCTTAGTCGACCTATTCAATAATGTCATCTGTAACCACAGTATCACACTGTCAATCCCAATAATTGAAGATTAGTCGTTGAGTTTAGATGGATATCAAGTGAGAAGCCTAGTGGTGGCATTGGGACACTGTTCACGTAAAGGGTTACAAGATAATAAGCATAAAGTAGTCTCCAGAAGCTGCTTTTGGTTCACTCAGCAGCAACGGGACCAGCTACTTTTCTCTGCAAGTGGTGAAAGCTTTAGCATGGAATTGAGTTGTTTGCTCGATTAAAATTAAAATGGATCGCGAAGTGGCCGTGGCAAACTTCTGATCCCTGAAAACAATGTTCTAGTTAATGCTGCAAACTCCAAAAGGTGATGTAGCAGGCAAAGACAATGTATTGTGCCATTGAAAAATTTTATTTTATCTCTGAGAGAATATCTAGAATATTAGTGGATACACAAACACTTGGCTGTGCCATGATTATATTTTAAATTTAGAGAGGTCAGTTGTAATACCCCTGATCGAGACTTGTAAGTGAAAGATGCTGCTAAATTCATGAACACCGCAGATTATTTTCTTATATGAATGACAGACAATATCACATCTAACTCAAAGATGAAAAGAACAGGACAAATTATCTTTGATATTTTATCTCGATGTTCGAGTGCTTTAAGACGAGGAAGGTGATCGGAGAGTCGAGCATCCACAAGTTTTCCCACTATCGCACCTACTTGACAAAGTTAGAACGGTTCGTGCCTGGGTGATCTATGTTTTGGTTGATAGAATCGGCTAGACAATAAATAGATGAGATTATGAAAAAAGCGCATGCACCTTTTTTTTATGGTTTACTAATTCATTTCAATATATTCCTCCGTAATGCAATTTTGTTTTCGAGTTATTTTGCATTACGAGCCTTCAAATTCAGATAGGAATACACCATGTTATGCCTTTGAAATATAGATCAAAACTTCTATTCCATTCTGAATATTTTGATAGACTGATGGAGCATATTTCTGGGTCATTAGATATACTTCTATTTTTGTCATTAGATAGCAATCACACCTACTCTCTAAGAAGATGAAACCATAGCTAAGAAACTACATATTCATAAGAATCGCTTTCTTTTTCTCTTTTCCATTAAATCAGCACCGAGCCAATCCAAAGAATGCCCTTTTAACTTGTTCTACTCGACCAAAAACCCTTTTGGTGTTTTGCCACAGGCCTTTCACTTGATTGAGCATGTCGTGTGGAGTAGCTGTTATGATCACCATCTTGGCAAGACCAGTCTGATTGACCTTGATTTCATAAAATGTTTCATGACTCCTGTGACTCCACGAAATGTTTCATGTTTTCACGTAAGGTATCGAAGACAAATTCAAGTCACTGCCAAAATTGATGTCCCTCTCGGAGTTGTCATAGTGCAGGCCTAGACGAGTTGCTCGCTCTTGTCCTCGAGGAGTATATTTTTAACGCAAGTAAGTTTCATTTAATTAGTCTGAAATTACTCCAAGAAGAGAAGACTCCAATATCTTGTCATGTTTTTCATCGAGTCGATCGTAAATATGAAACCGTCGTATTAGCGATCTCTCTATAACTATTTCACATCTAAATAAAAGAGATAAATTGGAAAGTATTTGCATGGACGACTCAACTTTGTTTATTTATCATAGAGATAAATTGAGAAGTGCTCGCGTGGACAATCTCAGTTTTCTTTATTTGTCATCTCGTTTGGAGGAAAATCTTACAAAATCATCGTAGCTGGAGATCAAACCGTAGATGTCTGATAGCTGAATTGAACATCCTGCTGCTGCACTGTAGCCCCAAGGGCACTCGAGTCGATGGTAAATGATCCCTATAAAAATTACTTAATAAGTCAAGAGGAATATTATCCTACTCAATTCATCTATGAGCATTTATGAGCACTTTCATTCTCTACCATCCGATCGCTTGTACACTATAATTTAATCATTAAATCCTAAATGATTGAATAGTAAATAATAAAGATGCTCATGAATATTCATAAATAACATTTCTAAATATGTCAAATCAAGTCAGAGATTTTCACATATGACACACATGCATGCACATCACTTAATTTCAAATTTTAAGCTCCATAAGAATCTCATTTTACTTGTTAGTCGATGTACAATAAAAAGCATGTGATTACTGCAAGAAATGTATGAGGTATGAAGATTGAAGATTCTTCGAGTTAAGAGCTCTCGAGGCTACGGTATAACGATAGAATATTCAACTCGGCTCTTAGATATTCACGATTCAACTTTTAGTCATGGTGCATTTGTAAAATTTTCCTTCAAATGAGAGGATAACTAAGGACGTTGCAGCTGTTGAGATTGTCTATGCGAATACTTTCTGATTTATCCTGGTGATTAGTGAAGCATATCTTATCTAAAAATTACTTAACAATCCATTAGAGATCCATAGAAAATAATCGACCATCTTCAAATTAGTCGGATCGAAGATTTAAATAGCTGATGCTAATAAAAAAAAAAAAGAAAAACACAAAATAAAAAACTAACATGAGTTGCCACTCCACTTGCCGCAGGCACCGTATTATCTTTTAGATGGACAGAAATGCTTTTAAGGGACACTACCAAATCCAGTAATAAAAAAAAATAGATGAACCAAAAACATCATGTGAGATAGTTGGATAGCTAGTCTTTACAATGAACTAATTGCTGGTTTTGGTTCGACCTTAAACTAGTGAAATAAGTGAAGAAATTAGAATGTCGCTTTTTATGGTGTTCGATCATTGCATGATTTAAATGTAAAAGTTAATTAGCTTGCTAATTTCATTGTTTCTGCTAGTAAAAGAAATCCACAATTTTTTGACCTGAATTAACATTATAAAAGTAAGACATGGGAGTCTGCCCCAGTGCCCACTGAACAAACTTTGACATGCAACTAATTTCCTTTGTCTTTTAGAAGGAAAAAAGGGCTAGTGACCAACCTGTATAATTGATGAAAATACATAATGAGGAAGATAGAGTAGGTTCGTGGAGTAAAATTTGGATTTTATTCATCGATCCAAGGCAATTACAGAATTTTTCTTATTTAATGTTATAAGACAAGTCTGATTTGGCAAGGATCCGTTATATCATCTTAATCTCAACGTTGCTTGGTCTTGGTTCTCTTATTTGCTTACTCAAGCATTGTTATGGCCACCTTATCTGTTCACATCCCCTCAGACTCAATCTATCAATGACTAAGTTTAGAAGAAGAGGATTGCGGTAGAAGAATGCAAAAAAAGGAGCATATAATACAAGACCTGCATAGCAGGTGGTGTGGGGGTGTTGACATAAATTGGATGCCTACGTGAATATAGAAATATTTGACAAAAGAACAATCCGGTGCATGAAATTTTCACCATTGTGAGCAACAACTTTACCATTGACAACATTGATAAAATGCACTAAAACACCAACGAATTAGATATAGCAGGTTCCACTGGTGAGAGGTTTTCCATTGCTCTTTTTTTAATTTTCTAACCCAATTGTACAAGTGAACAAACTTGTAGGCATTTCATTTGAGCCTGAGACAAACACTGAAAGCATACGGGGCTGAAGGGTTTGGCTCCATCACATGTATCATCGTCCCCTTCAGACACATAAATATTGATACTTTTGCGACTGACAAAAACAATTCTGAATTTGGCAAAGCAAGCACGAGCTAAACTCAGGGATGACATCCGAGGAGATTTAAAAATTACGATACATGTATTAGGCTGATCCTTCCGGTTAAAGTTATAACAGGCGATGGAGAGGAGTACGCCTGATACAAATGATCAAAACATGCATGCATAGCCTATGACCTTCCACGGCCTCTGAAGCCACCACGCCCACCTCTAGAAGGGCCCCCTCTACCACCCCTAGGGCCGCCTCTTCCGCGAAAGCCTCCGCCACGCCCACCACCTCTTCCACCACCACGACCACCTCTTGTGGCTGCTTCTCCCCTGCACAAGGAAATTTAGCACATCAGGGAAAGCTTTCCAACCCAGGATGACAACGCAAGATGACGGTTTCAAATTTATGAAGCTTGAAGTGCATAAATTCTTGGATGCACCAACTCATCATAGATGTTCTAGAGAAACAAGTATTCCGCCTTAGCTACGAAAGACTCCAACAATCTTTGGTTCAAATGTAGATGTGGATAACCATCTACTGCACAATGTAGTGAACACTAACATGGTTTTCATTTAGTGACTGTTAAAGAAGGAATTCAATTTTCTAAAGCTATGTCTTATTTTGTGTTTTCTGATTCTGAGCTTGCTGCGGGCTGGTTAAATGGAGTGTCATCTAGATCATGTTTTGTTAAATTTCTGATTTCCGTTGTATTGAACGATAGTAGGGCTGTTGTTGGTTTCATGTTAGCAGAAGCTTAATGTGTCGGTGTAAAAAAACTTCAACTTATTCACATGGAAGTATAACCGAATGTCATTTATACAACACACACACAAAACAAATTTGATTATGCACAGGTTACCAAATCTTAATGAAATTAATTTGCCATTTAAGCAACAAATGATGCACATAACAACTAAAACAAAGATAAATACTGCAGAAGCTAATCATTAGCAAATGTCAAATTGAATTAGATGAACTACTGTAATGACCTGACCCTGCATTTGACTTCTCAACTTATCATGACACTACAATCGGAGGATGTGCAATTGTCATTCTGTCGAGATGACCAAAAGTGAAAAATGTGTGCACAGATATTCTTCCATTTTTTCATCCATACAGCAACTAATAACAAGGAAATGGCTAGACAAGCTATGCATCACATAAATTATATTTGCTAGCAATATGTACAGAAACAGAATAAAATCCAGACAACAATTATCCAGACAACTAAGAATAAAATCCATGATCATAGTAATTGACATATGTTATTGCTATATAGAATGGTCAGAAACAACATAAAATTGAGCTCCTGCATACTTTGGCTTAGGAAGAAATCGTGCTAATGGCAACAATTTTGCAGGGTCGATGAAGAATTTGTCACCAGTTGAATAGGAATTCGCTACTATTCCCTCTAGCATCTTGATTGAAAAAAACTGCATGGATAAAAAAAAATTGTAAGGAGCGGATCAAACTGCCTCCCAAATTGCAAAACTAAGAGAAACTGTGTTGCTACCGCTTCGTTTATTGGGCCAAAAATTTCATCAACCTTGCCAATCTGAGTCTTGTTCTCCAAGTATATCGGGGCATTGAAATAAGGTATCTTCTCGTTCGTGAGCTTCGTGACTCCTTCCCCTTCGCAGGCATGGAGAAACGTAGATACCTCTACACCAAGTTGCACAACCAAACAGATGGAGATGTTGAACAAGCGGGACCTATCGAATGTCAAGAGGGAAAAAAAGTTTCTTTGCGAGGTAACGAAGAAGAAACCCACCTACAACTTCGGAGGGCGGGCCTTCGTCGTAACCTCTTCCGCCACAGCCACGTCCACCGAACCGCCCACCTCTGCCACCACCGCGCCCCCCATCCCTGCCTCTAAAACCGCCGCCGCGGCCGCCGCCCCTTGGCGGCCGCATTGTTGTTTAGGAAGCACACTGGTTACGATATCGATGGACGTCCGGTTCTGATCACCGCTGGACGTCTACTGCATACTGTTTTAGGGGACTAGGGTTTTGTGATTCAGTTAATTATCAAGTGGACAAAAACAACCCCGTGTGTGTATTCATTTAGTCAGTAACACAAGGGTATTATCGTCATATTATAAATGGGTTGGGCCGGACTGTCCAACATTTGTATTGTCGTCGTATTTGGTTTCGATACAAACATTTTCTCGCAATTAAAACTCACTTTACCGAGACCTGCCAATCCGTTGTAGTCTAGTTGTCTAGGATACTCGACTTTTATGCGAGAGACCCCGGTTCTGTCTCCACGGACTTGAGAGATCCGAGATGACGTATTAATTAGGGCAATATAAAATTTATAAAATTGACATGGATCAATTTAAAAAAAAAAAATTAAAATTTCTCTTTGAACTCAAATAACCCTCAACACATTAAGATCCAAAGATCTCCTTACGATTTATTTCTCTCACAATAATCATAGATAAATCAATAGAGATTGTTAAATCGACGATTCCAATTTTTTACAGAAGACCTCAACGCTTATAAACTCAGTCTAAAACTTCTCTCTGAACTCAGATAATTTTTCACTGTCTTTGACGAATGCGTCAACGTCCAAAAGACTCCTTTGTGATTTATCTTTTACAATAATTGTGAGATAAATAAATAGAGACTGTTAAATTGATGATTTCAATCTTTTACAAAAGACCTTAATGCTTATAAACTCAGTCTAAAACTTCTCTCTAAACTCATATAACCTTCTATTATTTTTATCAATGTATTAAGATCCAAAAGACTTCCTTGTGATTTCTCTCTTATAATAATCGTGAGATAAATCAATAGAGAAGACCTCGACACTTATAAACTCAGCTGCTGCTTCATCCAGAACTCGCAAGTGTTCATTAACCGACAAATAGGAACAAGTTTGGAATTTCTAATTTTTGCAATAAATAAGTCAAATATCTACAAGACTAATTTTCATAACAACAATTGTTTTGTTTTATTTAGTTATCTATAGTTACAAGTGTAATGCTTCCATGAGAATTAATATTAATTGTTTTTTGAGTTCCACAAATACGTCACAAAGGAACTGCATTTAATTTCGAGAAAAGCCTATATATTATATGCAACTAAGAAAGAGTTTACAAAGAAAGATAAAAATAAAAATAAAAAAAGATACTACAAGGTGAAGTGCCATCATCAGAAATATGCACAATAAGACTACCTTGGTATATAGCTCTCTCCTGCCCATCAGTGGTAAATAGAAGATACTGAAGCCTCAATAAAACAAGTTTTAATAATAATAATAATAATAATAAAGAAATATTATTGAACTTGCTTGCTGCTATGAAGAGCCATGTTGTCAGGATTTGGAAGTTGATTCCGGAGTCTCTGGAACTTCTTTCTGTGTTACATATCATATACAGTAATTGCAAAAATTGTTTCTAGGTTTGTTGCAAAAATGAGAACAAAATCCGGATGGTCGCCAGTGGAATGATACAAGTTATTTACCATAACATGTGCCAGAGAGCACTTTTTTACCATAAGGATTAAGGCGGAGCACAGGTTCATGCCGGCGAATTGCATCACTCAAAGCAGCTCGAATCGGCCCCTAATTAGGGAAAATACATTTTAAGTCAGGAAAAGTTGAAGATTCTCGTAGATCAAGTTAAAGAAGTTCAACCTTGCATTCTCTGTATGCAGATTGAATCACAAAATTCCCGAAGCGGTCCTGTACAATCTCAATGAAGCGAGGATGGTTGATCAACTCATTAATGATAGTGGCACGTCTTTCAGCCCCTGCATATTTCAGGCACCTCTCCACGACATTGCTACTATATTTCTGAATAGATAAGCTATGAAAATGACCCTCCAACTGATCCAATATCTTGGTAGTTGCCCATGGGATCCCTCGGCCAAGGATGAATTGCACCACATAGTTCCTACAAATGATTTAGAAGTAAAAGAACATGATCCATAATTTCCTTATCTATTTGGCAATTTTGTAGTTCTAAAAAAAAATCTGCTTCAAATGATCCAAGATTTTGCAGCAATTTCTGAATCTAGGGTAAAAGAAAAGCTTCTTGTTACATATAAAGAAAATGATAGACAACAGAACATTAAGGTATGCACAAGTGCATCATACTTTCAAAACTATTCAAAGAAAAAAAATAAAAAACAAATGAAGGTAAATACACTTATACCCATAAGGATCTTCGGAAAGGGCACAAGCTTGAGAAGCGAGCTTGGAAACTAATTGGATTTGCTGCTCACCATCCAACTCACTCAAGCACTTCTGAAGCACACAACAACCTTGACGATCTCTTGCTAACTCAATGCAGTTAGCAATTGCAGGTTCAAAAAGGAACTACAAGGAGAGAAGTATCAATATACACGTAAACAAAAAGTGAACAATATCAATTTACAACTAGTTAAATAGAAATTTGCTTCACGTTGCAAACAAAATAAAAAAGGCAGCGCCCTATGTTACTTCTCCAAAGGATTCGAATACATTTAAATTGATGGCTATGCAAACAGAGGTTTAAGCTATAGATTGGAAAAACATTGAAATTATTACAGGACCTTTGAACTCAAGTTAGTCACCGAACAAAATTGGGCGCATGCAGAAGATGAACTAGATACTACATTGATAAACAAATGCATAATTAAAATTCTGCAGGCCAAGATACACTGCAACTGTATCAGGAAAGATTGATTCTTCCTCTATCAAGTGGCTAGGAGACAAATTCCAAGAGAACTAAAATATGATGAAAATTTTTGCCATAATTTCAAATACATTCTTCACTAGGAAACGTTAGTGCAAAATTAACAGAACTTGAACAACATAAGGTTAAGATATTATTGGATAATTAAAGGCTTCAAAATTAACCATCTAAGGAATACATACAGATATGCCCTAATCTATCAGAAAATCTGTATTTGGTTCTTCGACAACAGAAAAATCACCAGTACCTAATACAGATAGGATATATATAGTCATAACTACAAAGTAAACATCTCCATAAGTTGGTTTCATACTTTGGATAGGCAGAAAGCAGTATGACCCAGCCTGTTAAAATAGGGATGATTGACTATTGGATGTGTAAATGACAGAATCTTGGATGACCCATGATTATCACCACAAATAGATTGCAGATATTATACATTATCATTTTCAATATGGTAAATTATTATTAATTTTTGCTAAGATTGAACTTGTTTATTATATAATGTATCTTGACAAGTGATTTTTTTTCTTTCTAATCAACAAATCTTTCTATTAGATTTTGATTTATTTTCTTGATTTCCAAGTTAATATGAGTGAGAAATCATGACCTGTAATTAGTTGAAGGGTGATAATTGAACATTGTGAGCATCACATTTAATACATAGCTTGTGAGACTGCATTGCATGTTCATAGTATTTTGCATCTTCTGTACAACAATAACAATACAAGTTGTGTTCATCCAACCATTTAAGTGATCCAACTTATCCAACAAAAGCATATATTGGTGTCTTCGGACCTGTCCATGTTGCTTTGTGTCTACTCTAAATTTGTAAATATTATCCTTTAACATTACTGGTAAGAAATATAAACCAGTCAGATTACAATTAAAAAGTGGTAGTGAGAGCGGAAAAAAGAGCAGACACGCAAGAGAAAGGGAGAGTTTGTTTACCTCTCTGAATCTTGGTGAAAGGTATTCCAAACAACGCTGTGCAACATGACTACCATTGGCGTTCTTTATCAGAGATACAATATCAGGTTTAAGGGCTGAAACAATCATAGAGTATTGCTCTTTGCTTGTCATAGTTTCCATTATCTTTTGTATGACACGAGTTCTACAATTGTCAAAAAATGAAAAGAAATTGACACACAATGGAGAATCTATGAATTCAGAATCAACTACACAAAAAAGATGCATACCCATGTTGATTGCAGGAGATTCGAAGGAGTTCACCATCACTAAGAGAAATTTTATAAATCAGCTGTGTTATTTGGTGCTCATTACAAACCCCAACAAGCTTCTGAAGAAAATAGTTTCCAAACTGATCTGTCATTAGCTCAACAACATGGTCGATGAGTGCAAGAAATATCTTATCAAAATCTTCTAGTTTCCCCTTATCAAATATGCTCTGCAAGGAGCGGCAGTGATTCTGATCCTTAGCTAACAAATGTAACTGATCAATGATATTGTCTAATGAATAACTTCTGGAATGCAGTGATGAAGATTTCATTTTCTGATTGGAATTCTCAACAAAGGAACCTTGGATTCTCGGAATATCCAAGTTTAGGGCACGATTATACTGAAATATGCAGCTCATCTTAGTATTAGGCATATACCTCCTGCCGTTGTCAGTAAATTGGGTCAATTGACTACATCCACTAGAACTAGATTCAGAAAATAGAGATGTACTCCCCCCTGGTAATTTCATTAGAAATTTTTCAGGAAAATTTTGTTCACCAAATCTGCCCAGAACTCCATGTCCATTGGAACTTGTGCCATCACTATATGGACAACTAGATGGTTCTTTCATCCCGTTGGGAAGCATAAAGCTATCACACTGACCAGAATATCCATTAAGATGGTATCTACCAAGGTGACCACTTCTAAGTAAAGAAGGATTCAACTGATTATATCTTCCATTGGCCATATTAACATTTTGACAAGGATCTAAACTAAGATGTCCAGCTTGAAGAGGAATGGACATGTAAACTCCTGGTAGTGACTCATCGCCAGACAAAAGGCAAGTTTCCATGTTTGCTTCTCTCTGAGAATGTCCAGCTTGACATTGATGATGGCACTCAAGATTACTTCTATAGGTTCTATCATATCCCACATTGTGACACTGCATACTAGATTGACTTAGTTGCTGATGACGGATACTATCTGAGCATAACGAATCCCTGTGGCATTGCTGCTGGAGTTGAGAGGCTGGAAACTCAAGCCCCTGCACAGGAACATTAGGCATTGAAAAGGAGAGGATTCCAGGATTTACAGTCATTGAAGAAGAGCAATTTGGGAAATCTCGCCACTCTGCTGTGTGATCACCTAACACATTCATTGGGCAATGACAATTGCGCTCAAAGAAGATTGGATCATTATGTTCAAATGCTCCATTTTGTATATTGGGTTCAAGATTTATGTGGAAAATAGTGTAATCTTCTGATACCAGATTGGACGGATGCACTTCCCTGGGCACAACATGCGGCACAAGAATTGGATTGTCGATCAACAAAGGTCCAGACGAGAGGTTATTTAAGTGTGCTGAATAATTTGTATCCAGTGGAAAAGAGTGATTAACTGATACTTGATTGCCTTCCAAATGTAGATTATCTGACTTAATTGAAGTCATATCCTTAAAGCTTATATCCTGGAATGCCAAAGTCAAGGATTGTTCGTCTGGCAATATGAGAGTATCTTGATTGACACTCACACCCAATGTTCGATAGCACTTGTGAGAATTATCCTGACTGAATGGTGTCTTAATCAAAGAGTTGCTACAATTGCCTTTTGCAGGGTGAAGAGTATTGAACAAGTCACGCAGATTACTCGAAGAAGAATGATTTTTAAGCTGGCATGCAGAGCTTGTTTCACACCTGAGCAAGGCACTGCTACAAATCGGATGACTATTGTTATGATTTCCTGTTGTAGCATTTGGTATCTCCCGAAGAAGCTTGTCTAAATCATCATAGTCTTGAACAGTGCTTCCTAGCTCCATATTGCAACGGGAAGGGCTTGGATTCTTACAATACGTGTCTAACATCAGCCTTCTCCGTAGAGAGCTTCAACTCACTAATGCACAAACGCGACCAACTAGTATATATAAGCAAACAAATACATAAAATTAAGCATTCTAAGAAATCAATCTTAAATGAGACCCGAAGCCTTAACAAATTACTATACAAATTTCTGTAACAGATACAGTAGACAAAACCGAGAAACTGTTGTTAAACCTTCACAAGTCATTGAATCCAAAATGGAATGAAACTGCGGTGTGGAATTATTAGCATAAACCCGAAGCACGTGCCTAATCAAGCCAGTGCAAACAAATGCCGAACCAAAAAGAGGAGAACAAATGCCAACAGGCCAATTTCAGAGTACGATCAAATCTCTTATGCTCTGTTTTACAAGACTATACATGTTGGAAATTGAGATGATGAGGAAACACTCGTACTGCATCCATTTAATTGAAAAAGAATCGTATATGCAAAAGGACAGATAAACCGTAAGACAAGAAAGAACGACTGTTCAGACAATAATCACCATCAGACCAACACATATTTATATCTCACAACAAAACAAGAGACTGAAGGGTGCACAATTAAGATCGAATCCGCAATCTCCCCACCAGTACCTGCCCAATGCAGATAAATCACAGCAGAACTGGATACCCCGATCGCCTTACAGAACCAAAACACACAAAAAAAAATGGAAGTCGAGAAAAACCCAACCTTACGAAACAAAATCGAGAAATCATTGGTGACAAAAGATCAAACCGGGAGCCGAAAGAAGAGAGGACGAAAATAAAAAATAAACAAACAAGGTCAGAAAAATTTGAAGCAGCAAATTACACGACGATCGAAGCCCAGAAGAAGGGGGTTACCAGGAAGACAAGCAGCCGATGCATCGCCTGGCCAAATTGAGCAAGCGATTGGGATCGCGAGGACAAAAAGGGGCGGCGGCGATGCAGGGACGTGGGAGAGAAGCGGAAGCGGCGTGGAGGAGGACGAAACGCGAGCCTTTTATCGAGTAGGGCAGCGAAGCAATCTCCTCTATGCTTCGCGTACTCCTTTCCAAATACTACATATGACTCTTCTTATGCGGGCAGTGGGAGAGAAAAGAGAGAGAGAGAGAGAGAGAGAGAGAGAGAGAGAGAGCATATCATGCATATGAATAAATCCATGCATGCATGGGTTTTAATCGGGTTTTAGTTGGGCTTTAGTAATACTAATCCCTCGATTTAAATGAACAAACAAATTCTAAACAAAATAGTCGACCTCAACAATAATTAAACCTGATGTTAAAATAATTTGTCGCATGGTATTTTCAACCGAAATTGCTCCATTTGAAGATTAAGGAGATAATAAGACAAATATAGCTAAACTAACGCAGGACAAGCGGAGAGAGTGTACTATTAATGATAATTCGTTCTTCCTCAATTTCTCAATTAATACGAATGAAATAAATTATAAATAAAATATTATTCAATTCAAAATTAACACGGCAGCATCTTAAAAAATTTAAACTTTATTCATTATTCATTAATGTAAATCTATTACTGTACATTAGTTGTCCTCGGTGATGATTGTGAGAAAGGAAAGACTCTCTCACAAAGTCACAATGCACGGGACAAAACTAGGAATTTGAACGAGTTCATATTTTAATTCAAGAAAATTCGAGTGGGTCGCTGCCCCACTGAAATTATTTTCTTATTGTTTTTTTTTTTTGTTTTTGTTTTTGTCGATGACAAGTGGTAAAGGTGGAAATGAGTGTTAATAAAGTTCATAGGAGTAGGTAGACAGAGAAAGGGCGAGGAATAAGGTTAATCTTTTTTTTTTTCTTTTTTCTTTTTCCAGTCTTGTTTGGCAATTAGTGACCAAATAAGGAGAGAATCATGTTAATTTGCTACTTGCCGGGTTTAAAAATAATTAGAATAGTTAATATATAGTTAGTGAAAATTGCTGGAAACAATATTTGACCAAGTGTCTCCCTTTCACACCTATTTCGAGGCGACATTTTATAAAAAACCGGTCCAGATATTTCATCGTTTTGATGAACGCTTGCAAAATATAGATAGGAAAATCAAAAAAGGTGTACATCTAAAATTGAATAGAGGATGCTTCGTTATCTTTGCAAACAAGGTGGAGTCGATCTCGAGCTAATTCTCGAATTAATCATCGATTAATTAATTTTATTTTACCTCAGAATAAATCCGAGCTAAATGTTCCGGATAAATTTGCACTTAGCTCCGCCCTTGTTTGCAAAGTTGGTATTTATTTTACCGCTTTCTTTCTTAAGTAAATATGGACATAAAGATGTTTCCTCACTCTTTTTTTTTAATCCTTAATTAAAGTTATACACGATAATTTACATTATTTCGATAATATATATATCAACGCGAGACGATGTGGTTGCTGATAATATTTCTTCGCTCATCTTTAATGAAAAAAAAAATTCAGTCTCAGCTAAAATCGATGAGCATCTTTTTGCTGACTTGTGTGGGTAGTTTTTTTGTTTTTTTTTTTAATTTGGGGGAAAATAATTAGTGTTGTTGTGTGGCTTATAACGAAATCAAAATTAATATGATTTTTTAAGGATGATTGGAGTCGAAGCTACATTTACTTATTAAATAGTTTGCGATTCGTTGACTGGGACAAAATGATGCTACGTCCACTCCCGGGAACATGCACATGAAGGATCAGAGAATTTGGGAAGACAACATGATTCATTGACACAGTCACCTCTTGTTTGTTCACATGCATTGATCAAATAAAATGTTACCGATGCAGTTTGATTTTTTTTTTAAAATATGATAATGTGTTTGACAGATTTGTTAATTAACACAAGTAAAAAAAGATGATTCATTCGTTCTCAATGTTTTTCGTTAATCGATTTTATAATCAATACGAAAAAGATAAATCATAAAGAATATATTATTCAATTCAGGACTAGCGTGGCAGAAAGATAGACACTCCAAAACACTTATAATCCTCGAAGATTGATTTTTGCTCATCGATACAAATTCTATTGTTACGCTAGCTACAAGACTCTTCCCGGGAATAATTAATATATTGTTGCTAGTTGAGAAAGTGTGAAAGCATTTGACATGTATATTAACTAACATATATATAACAAAAGGTGATTATGTTAGCCTCTATTATTTTTCATCGTCGTTCTGTTGATAATAATGAAGAAAAATAAATTACGAGGGGCTATGCTCTTCGATATGTCGATCAGAATAATGAAGAATTTTTGAGCTCGGATGAAAATTTTAGACTCTATGTTGAAATTCAATCATCTATTTATAATAATATCTGTACTGTTTTAATTAATAAATTATCTCAAAGCGATTATATTAAGTACCACAAAGAATAATAAAGAAAATTGATTAAGACAGAAGATAAATACCTCGACGGTATTATTATCTCATTGTGCAATGGTACATAGAGTCATGGTTCAATTCCTCATTTTTTTTAGGATGTGAGCTTACTATTTGATCCACCGTTGAAAGAGTTTAGATCAAATCATAAGAATGGAGGTCTTTCTCAGTCGCGCGAGGCACACGTTTGTTTCTTTGCGCCGCTGTGTGGCAGTACAGTACAAATTGCGTGACCGGGGAGTGCTGTAGCAGTTTCTGCACACACGGCATGCACGCAACAAACCGGTTTCCTTCCGAACAAGACACAGCGAAAAACAACCAATCCGAGACGGGTACGCACAAGAAACAGCAAACACAGTCAGTCTGGGCGGCCGATCCGACAAGCAAAAAGATCAAGGATAGACACACGCACGGTGTTGTCGACAACCTAGACAGCATCCTTGCCGGCGTCTTGGCCGCACCGCGCCACAGCCGCCTCTTCTCCGGCCACGACCCCGGGCCCGGGTGCGTCGGTCTTGCGTTCGCCATCAAGGACGACGAGACACACGACGACTGAATATGTGGGCTGGAGTATTTTGCGGCGGCTAACGCCGACCGGGATGGCGCGAGGCGGTCGATTGCATGCATTTTGCTCTGTAGCAATTCCTCGCAATTAAATTAATTCCCAAATATTTTTAAATATAAATTTTAATTATGAATATTAGCTATTTATTTCTGGTCTATTTTGGTTCAGGTAGTCGAGACTCCGTGAGGTCTGATGGTGATGAGCTAGCGATTTTTTTGTTGTGATGTGATAATTATATGGACATTATTTTAGTCGAATACGGATGACAAATAGTAACAAAATAAAAGAATTAAGAATGCAAATAAAATGTTTTAAATGGATATAATAAAACAGAAAGCGAAGAAATAAATCTGTTAAAATGTTGTTAATATATGTTGGAATTAACATCAATCTAATGCTCATGACGATAGACAATAGTTTGTGGATATGGAGCATAATTATGATCAAAATATTTTTTTTTTTTAAAAACTTTTTAAATTGGGTTTCGTCCCTACCTTCCCTGTCCGCCGGTCAAAAGATAGTAGTACCTTCTCCTCTTCAACCTTTTCTTCCGATACATGACCATCGATAACCTTAAAAGTTACCCGGATAATAAGTCTCATCCATTCGTGGGTATAAATGTACGGAAAAGGAGTGAGTCAGGCACTAGGGATCCAATTAGTAATCCAATCCCCACTCTCTCCCATACTCGGATAAAAAATGGAAAGAGGACGCGAGAGGGAAAGGACCCACCGTTCAGCGAGATGCGGTTCTTGCTCTCATCTCCCTCTAGGGTTTCTTAATTGATATCCTTCGAATCGTCGTGTTGCGTAATCGGCAGCTGGGTTTCCGTCGCGGTTATTCGATCACTACTCAGCTCCGATCTCTTGCCATTTCACCGGAGGTATATTGATGATTGCTTGTCTACTTCATTTTCTACGATCGGAGTCTCGTTCAGGATCCGCCTTTTGTTTGGCCCTACGTTGCTAAGTTCGCCGATAATGACAATGTGGTCGATCGAGTTCTTGTTTAAAAGTGTAATTTTTATGTAATTTTAGCGGGCTTGTTGATTTGGAGATGCCCTCTTATTTGATTGTAGCTGTAATGATGATATCCATACTTGGAGTTGCAAGTTATGTCATATATGTATTCGTCGGGGGGGCTTTTAATGCTTTGGTGATATGGTTCTTTCTCAGGGATTTTTTGTCGTCGTCGTCCGTAATAAAATTTCCATTCGATTCTGAGCTTGGTTCTATCCCTGATTGAACGAGGTGCTTACTGTTGCTGATGGATCAGACTGCAAAGATGGAAAACCACTTGTCTTCAGCTGCGGCTTTTGTGGAAGGAGGCATCCAGGATGCTTGTGATGATGCTTGCAGCATATGTCTAGAATCTTTTTGCGACAGTGACCCATCCACGGTGCGTGGTATTCATGGTGTACATATATATTCTGGATGATAATACTGCTTTGTCTGTATAGCTCGACAGATGTCTCATATATCTCTTTTTTCTTCAGGTTACTAATTGCAAGCACGAATTCCATCTACAGTGCATTCTTGAATGGTGCTTCCCTTGTCGCTCTCTTTGCTATTATTGTTCTATGTGGATTACTGAAATCGTGTTTTCATTTAACGATGTATTTTTCATTTGAAGACACGTCTTTGGAATGCAACTTTGTTGCATTTTTTAGTGGTAATACAAATCTAAACCCGTTTTAGTATTTCTGCAGTAATGAGATCACAAAGTGTATATACTTGTTAATGAGTGTGTTTTCCTGTTTGAGTTTGCTTTGTTGCATATTGATTCTTCATGCTAGTTTCGTGTATATTATTCTTTCCTTTACCTCAAATAATATTCGCTGTCTCAATTTATTTATTTATCTTAAATTTATTTGCTCTCCAACTGCATAATTAGGTGCCAGAGAAGCTCTCAGTGTCCAATGTGTTGGCAGACTATTGGTTTGAAAGATCCAACCAGGTATTAGTCAAATTACTTGCAGAATATGTTCAGATCAGTGGTAGAAAATTAAAATCTGATCATTCTTGATCATGACAGCCAAGAGTTATTAGAGGGTGTAGAGCATGAAAGGAGCATAAGGCTTAACCATGCACACACCGCTGCTATTTTTCATCATCCGGCACTTGGTGATTTTGAGTTGCAACATGTATGCGCTCCTGTAAAATGGCTTTTGATCCTTTGCCTGTGATTTATTTGGCATATAAAAAGGCAATGGTTATTTCCTTGTCTTTCTACATAACGATTTTTTATTTATGAACTTTTCATTGCAGTTGCCAGTTGGTGGAAGTGATGCTGATCTTGAAGAGCGTATTATCCAACACTTAGCTGCTGCTGCTGCCAGGGGAAGAGCACATCACATTGCCAGAAGAGGATGGGTTAGATCAGGATCTCAAGGCCGTCCACAATATTTGGTTTTCTCTACTAATCAGAATTCACCATCAGTAGGCTTTGAAACTACTTCCCCTACCTTAGGAGGGGAAAATGAATCGCCTCCTGCAGTAGTTGCTGTTAATCCATCGATTTCAACTACTAATCCGGGAAGGGAATCCGCTGAAGTTACCAGTGACTTCCAAGCTCAAGTTAACCAGACTCCATTATCGACTTCAAGGGCCAGTGATAATACAAATAGACCTAGTATTTCAACTCCCAGGTGCTTTTTAATCTTTAGTATTGTGTACTTGTAAATCTATTTCTTCTAATTCCTTACATATTCTTCCCATGAAGCATTGGGTTGTTCTGATCATTCATTATATAGGAATCCGACTGGCCATTATTCTGTTAATCAAGACAGACCAGGGCCCTCTGAGTTGCAATCTCTCTCAGAAACTCTGAGATCTCGCTGGAATGCTGTCTCAATGAGGTATTTCAACAATTAAGTTATGTTCTTACTTTTGAGGATGCACAGGTGCTAATTGTGCCATTTGTACATTTCCTTTTGCAATTAGGTACAAAGAATCTATAGCTAGGAATACCAGAGGATGGAGGGAGCGGCTATTTTCGCGTAATAGTTCTGTTGCAGATATTGGTTCTGAAGTCAGAAGAGAAGTCAGTGCTGGAATTGCTAACACATCACGAATGGTGGAATGCTTGGATGCAAGAGAAACTAGAACCACAAATTCAACTGTGTCACCGAGTGCTGAATTAAATGCAGTTGTGGAACCAAGAAATGGGGGTGTTAGTGGAAGTCAAGCTAACACCTGTGTGAATAGTAGCACTGCATCTGCATCTTGTGCTGCAACTTCTGGTTCCAACTAAGTTTTGTGCATTATCAATCTGGTTGAGCTTGCCCCATTATTTAGGAATGATGGTATGTACATTTCTGCTCTTCGTACATTAAGTACTATTTATGGCATAAATAATTAGACAAAGATGATAGTTTTCATTATTATCTTGTATTAATCTATAGATTAAGAGGGGTTTGCACTTTAGTGCCTGCATACCTGTCCTTTTTTGCTGGAGAGGCAAAGAGAGTGGATTCTAATGCTCTTCTCCCTCTTTTACCTCTGTGAGGTGAGTGAGCAGATGGGGGTTGGAAAAAGGACTAAAATATCTAATTTCTTTTTCCTAATGGATATTTTGATCAAATATTCTTTCCATTCCTCTCTACTGTCCTCTTTCTCTAACTTCAGACAAACAAAAATAGAGGAGATGAAATCCTCTACTTTCCTTCCAGTCTCCTCCCCTTTCTCTTTTATGTTTTCTTCTCTGCCTTTGCTCTCAGGCTGAGTAAGCAAGGTCTAAATTGCTACTTTCTTGGGTTTGACTCTGCCAACATTATCAGACTGAACAGCAGCCGTAATCACCTTTTTATTTTTTTCAAATGTTGCTCAGACTGATATAACTGAGTTGATAATTGCACCTAGATTGGTAACCGGATGATGCTTTTTATATAGAGTAACTCAAAGTCACAAAAACTTGAACCCATTAAAGTAGAAAAAACCCAATCATTTTGTTGAAACTGATTGCTTGTTCAAATTCACTTTAGACAAGTGTGATTCATGTTGCAAGGGTGTTGGATGTACCTAATGCAGAGACTGCCTATTCAACAACTCTGCCATGGAAGATTAGCTAATGGAATGGTTTTGTTTCAAAAGAACATACCTTCTTAGACTCACTATGCATTATTTTTTAATTTTACAGAATAGTGAAAATTTCTCTAGCTTAGATAACCATGAGGCATTTGAAGGACGACCAATGATTCAATTACTTCAATTTTTATATATCTGTTATTGGATGAACCAAATTTCAAGTTGGATGGAACTACAATATTCTTTAGACTATGATATATCGTTCGGAAACCTTCTTGTGAGTCAAGAATGGTTAGATCACTGAAAGTAGTTGTATGGTAGTTGGCACATTGTTTTTATATATACATGCTTTTGTGAGGTTGGTGTGTATGGATAAATCATAAATATCATTTTTGTGTTAAAAATGTGTAGAATCGTTTATTGAAGATTTAAACATGAAGAGAAAGCAGTTATTTCCCCCCTATATTTCTACTATACAACAACAACAACAATAACAATCAAATCTTATCCCACTAAGTGGGGTCAACTATATGGATTCTTCTACACCATTAGACTTTATGTCCTATTATATCATAATAAATTTTATCTTGTATTACTGCTAACTATTTTTTTTTTTGGTCATCCTCATTTGATGTGTGTATTTGTCGTAATTTCACATTATCTAACTAGAGCATTTATTAGTTGTCTAAGTACATGTCCGTACCATTTTAAATGTCTCTCTCAGAATTTTCCCTCAATAGATGTAATTTTGATTTTCTCTCTAATGCACTCATTTTTTACTCGGTCCATCCTCGTATGTCCGCACATTCACTTTAACATTTTTATCTCTACAACTCTCATCTTCTGTTCATGTGCTTGAATCGTAGTCTAACATTCAACGTCATATAACATAGCAAGTATAACTGTCGTTTTATAGAACTTTTAGAGGTACTTTACGATCACACAAAACACTCGATGCTCTTTTCCATTTTAATCATCTTGCTTGTATTCTATATAAGATATTTCTTTCAATCCCTTCATTGTCTTGCAAAAATGATCCTAAATACTTAAAACTCTCAGTTTCAGATAACTCGTTATCTCCTATCTTAACACTTGTCTCATTATGTCTAATATTGCTAAACTTAAATTTCATATATTATGTCTTTACTCTACTAAGCTAAAACTTTTCACTTCTAGTATTTCTTGCCAAAATTTTAGTTTAACATTTACTCCTTCATGTATCTCATATATCAAAACAATGTAATCTGCAAACAACATACACCACGGTATTGTGTTTTGAATGTGTCTAGCAAATTCGTCCATGATTAGTGTAAAAAAGATAGTCTTAGAGTTGATTCTTGATGTAACTCTATTTTTATTGGAAATGTTTCAATTAATCCGCTTGAAGTTTTTTACTCTGGTCATTACTTCCTCAGACATATCCTTAATTAGTTCAATATATGTTACGCTAACATCTTTTTTTTCTAGAATTCTCCGTACAATTTCTTTTTGTACAATGAATAACATGTGTAGATTTTGTTTTTGCTCTTGATACTTTTTAATTAGTTATCTGAAAAGATGTATAACTTCTTTTGTCATCCTTTTAAGTATGAATCCAAATTGATTTTCAAAAACTATGGTTCTCTTTTTTTAATCATTTTTCTATTACTCTTTTTCAATGTTTCATTGTATAACTCATTAGTTTAATATCTCAATAGTTTGCACGTCTCTCTTATTCTTATATATGGGAATTAAAATATTGTATGATTAATTAGTTTAATATCTCTATAGTTTGCACGTCTCTCTTATTCTTATATAAGAGAATTATAATACTTATCCTCCATTGATCAAATATTTTTTATTTTGTTTTCAATATCGTATTAAATAATTTTGTAAGTCATTCAATATCTCGTTTTCCTATGCACTTCTATATCTCTATCGAAATATCATCTGGTCCAACGACTTTTCCATTTTACATCTCATTTAAATATTGTTCTACTTTTGAAATTTGAATTTTACGATAAAAATTTAAATTTCTATACTTATTTGATCTATTTAAATTACATCGAAATCTTTATTAAAAAGTTGATGAAAATATCTCTTCTACCACTCTTTTATTTCTCCGTCATTTACTAGTGTACCCTATTGCATTCATCTTTAATACACATTTCTATGCTATTTTCCTTTATTTTTTCCTTGCGTGTTCCAGTAGACAAAAATCTTGCAATGTTGTGTGCAACATTTTCTTTTCATACATTCCTCTGTTATTTTCTTTAAGTCTTACATCATTTCATTGCATGTTCCAACTAGACCAAAATTTTGGACTATACAGTAGCCAGGAATCAGGATAGGTTGGGGATTCTAGTAAACTCAGCTTTAGGATTTGCACCAGACAAAAGTCCAATTATTTTCCATTCACATTATTTAGTTTAGATGCTCCTATTGAATACCGTGAAGATCTAAGTCTTGGTTTAATTATTAATTTTCTAAACTTGATCAGCTGTGAGCTTTAACTTTGCTTCAAATGACCTTTGTTTGTCATGGATTCATCTATTTATCCGATCATCCAAGTGCTATGCATGCTTTTATGAGTTTTAACCTATGGCTTGTATGCACAGTGAATACTATATGAATGCCCGCTGAAGTGGTACAGATGCTATTCTTTTCTGGGCCTTAATATTTGTCCAAAAATTGATTTCAAGAATTTGGGTTTAGATTTAATAACTTCAGCTGTAATAAGGATGTTTGTAGAGAAACTATCATCACTGGTTGGCGATGCAGTACTCAAGGGCCAGTTTACTGTGGTATTCCATACTTCAGAGCAAATTTCAAATGCCTAAAACAATTGATTAATGTTTTTGTTGAATGCATTAGACATGTCGGTAGAATGCTGGTCACAGATTTTCTTTTGTATGTTTGATTCAGGACATTGCCACACTAAACCCTAAACTTGGCATTTATTTATCATATACCGAAGTTTCTATGCACGTCTTCTGATCTTATCTTGGAGTATTTCACAGTGTAATATTAGTGTATTTTTTTTTGGCAAGTTTTCCATGGCTACATGTCGGCATTTAATTTTTATGGTGGTTGTATAGCAGAATGGCGCATACCTGCATCTTTAGTGGTAGTTTCTTTATAACCAGGTAGTTGGCAGGTTCGGAAGGGATTTCCTCGGTTGGAATGGTTTGTTTTCTGTTTTAGAACCAAAGTCCCAGGACACGAGCACGTTAGAAGCAGTTGAATTTTGTTTCGTTTTGTTTTGTTTTACAGTTTGAAACTTTATTAGTTTGAAGGTATCAAATGTCAAATTGGTGCACAGTTAATCTTCAACATTAAACTATTTTGCCATAGAATTATCAGGATGTCTGCAGTTCTGTTTTAGATTTTAGATGAATCCTCAAGAATATGAGACAGTCTTGCACTCGGAGGTCTAAATGCTTGTTCTCTCTCGAGTGTATTCAGAATATCATCCTTTCCTTCAGAGTTCAGACGCACGCCAGATTGTTAGTGAAAGTCCCCGTTTGCTTTCTAGTGGCTTGCCGAAGACACGAGTCCTTGGTTCTTTATTTCAGCGGTCAGGACGGTGTGCAGTTCTCTAAGCCAAATGCTCGTCGATTTGTAAAGCAACACGAGGAAAAAGAAGGAACTGTGCGGAATCTGGTAGCATCATTCAGTATAACAGAACCTCCTTGTATGAATTATTAGAGTCTGAAAGGCTAGCCGGCCAACATAACCGGTTCCGCTACCGTTGGAATATGAATTTAACGAATAAGATGAAGTCCTGTCTAAGGAAGAATCACTTGATTCCAAGTCATTCTGGGGCAATAGCATTATAACGCTATTATCAGGAAGAAAACTTTTGGATCCTTCCGACACGACGTTGAGAATTATATGGGAGTAGATTTCTATTTGAACAAAGTGATTGATGATGACTCAGAGCACCAAGTTAAAATACATTATTCGAAAGGAAAAAAACAAATAATATTATTTTTTAGAGAGAGAAATTTGGGATTGAGTTTAATAGAAATCATTTTGGAATAAACTGCTCCTTAGCCCGTGCGGGGGGGGGGGGAGTAAAGTGAGACAATTTGAAATTTAAAGTTTTAAATGGATTACCTCCATATTCTGTTTAATAATAAGCTTAAATTAGACTTCATTTTTGAATTGCCGCAATTGATTTCTCCCGTATTTTGTGAATTACGACATTTTGAAATTGTGATTAATTTATTTTAGTGTACTTCTAGCGACATATAAATTATGAAAACTCTTTTACACAGCTAAATCAGTTCATATATATATATATATATATATATATATATATATATATATATATTGAGTGTCGTTTGGTGCGTGACGAATTTTTCATCGTCCGATCGATTGTGATTATACAGTGAATGAGAAATGCACAGTGCGATCGCGATTGTGTGCGCCATTGGCGGTCGCAATTGCGGTCGAATTTCGGCCATGATTCGATCGGAATATAATGGTGGTCTGATCAGAGTTATTGTATATTTTCTATTCATCGTGCACGGGCGCACAACAATGGATGCTCAGATGTCAAAACACACACACTCTCTGTCTCCCTCTCTCTTTATATAATCCGTGATTATCTTCATTATCCATTATTCGATCCCTTATGATTCAAGGATTGAGTTATAGTGTGCATCCGATTGGACGGTGAATAACAGAGGTACTCATGAATGAGTTGTATAACATAATATTTTTCATATATAGAAATGTTATGCTACACAATTCATTCGTGTGCACCTCCATTATCTATCGTCCGATCTCCTAAGATTAATGATTGACTATAATGCGCATTTGATTAGATGATGAATAATGAAGATTCTCACGAGTACTCACGGATGAATTATTAGCATAATATTTCTTTCTATATATAAATGTTATGTTATACAATTTATTCGGGAATACTTTTATTATTCACTGTTCGATATTTTAGGATTGAGTTATAGTACACATTTGATCAGATAGTAGATAATTGAGATATTCATGGATGAGTTGTATAACATACTATCTATCTCTATGTAAAAATGTTATGCTATATAATTCATCTGTGATCATCCGTGATATATATGTATATTTGATCGATCAACTATGGATCGGTCAACTGTATGTCTATGCGTGTGCAGTTGAAGTGAACAATGATTTTATTGTACAACGAAATTATTATTCACAATCACTGTCCATGTATAGGGTAATTCGATATGCAGCAAATCATTTCATTATATATATATATATATATATATATATATATTCACAATAATAATAATAAAAGTAACCGATTGGATTCGAATAAATTGTCTGATATGAAATACTCAACAATATATTAATCTAAATAGCTATGAATATAAAAGACCGTCGCTCCCACCGCAACCCTTGCTTGAGTCGATCCTCCGTTTTCCCTTGCCTCGTATTCCCACTCCCCGCTGCATCCTTCCCTGCTACGCCTCCTGTTTCCTCCGGGTTTCTTTTTAGCTGCGATTTTACTGCCTGCCCATGGCGGAGTACAAGGGTGGCGGCGGAGGGATCGGTGGTAAGATACGAAGGCGCTACTTCCGCCGCGCGACGCCTTACGACCGCCCCCTTGCGGCCGCGAGACACGGCCGCGACCACCAAGCGGCGGAACGTGGCAATGGTTGGTTGTCCAAGCTCTTGGACCTTTCTTCCCAGGCCATCGCCTGGAGCGCCTCGCTTCTCTTCCCTTCCGTCTTCCAGAAGCGGCTGGAGGCTCCCCCGTCTACACGACAAGGTTAGGTTCATCTCTGTCTCCTGGTTCCCCTACTCATTTTCCTCGATTCCGAACCCTTACATTGGAGTTATTGCTTTTGGGTTTCTTTTTGGTGCCTTCGTTATTCATATTAGTTGCCACATATCATGTAAATTTACTTTAGTTGAACAAACTGTTATCTTTGGTCACTTTTTCTTCTATATCGACCGTGGCTGTTAGAAGGAACATTTTTTCCTCAGACTTAGCCTGATCCTTCAGTTTTTTCCTTATAAAAAAAATCTTATCTACTGCTAGTATTCAGAAACAAGACGATGCTGTCACAATGTCAAAAAACAGAAGTTATCTTTGACCATGATTTCTATACACAATCATTTTTAAGGAATGTTGACGTTCATTGTTTACATCCTTGAGAAGTTATGCCTGTCAAGTTTATATCCTTACTAAGAAATTCATCCGAGTATGAACGGTTCTACATTTGGCACTCGAGTTGAGTTCACAGGAAGGATAACCGTAGAGTCAACGAGTATTGAATATTTACTTGTATCAATACAACTTGTTGCTTTAGGAAATGTTTAGTATAGCTTTTTCAGTTGTTACTTATCACATTTTTTTGTGTTATTACAAATTGTGTAGACTTCAAATGTCTCTTATGTGTAATGTGGCAGTCCGTAGGCTTCTCCAAATCATGGCCCAATTTGGATAGAGAACTCACTGTAACTGGTATCAGGTTATCTATACCTTGAAATGATTTCTCTCTAAAGGTTGTGATGTTAAGAGGATTGCCTTGTTTGCATCAATTTCAACATTGCTTAATGTTTTGCTTTTTATTTTATAATAGGTTGGCTTCATCCTTTACCTCTAATTACTTACCATCTGGTCCACTTTTTGTCTCGTTGTTTGCATTTTATCAAATTTTAATTAAAAAAAATCTAGGTCTTAGAAATTAATCCTTTATTGATTAACATTGTTGGATTGCATCTTAAATTTTCATCCAAATATAACAATGACAATCTGGGCCTTTGGTATCTGTGTGTTGAAGCATTTAAGTCTGATAGATATCCGATTTCCATACTCAGCTATTTCTTATTGTTGCTCCTATTTCCAGCATATGCAGCATTTAGTCATAGTAATGTTAAGGAAACTAGAGAATTAGTTGAAGTATGTAATCCAAACTAACATCTGGAAAATATATATTATGCAGTGCTATCAAATGGAAATGGCTAACCACGGATGACATTCCTATTGGTTTCAATTGAAGAGTTTACAAAGTGTGGATTGTCAATTCTGCTATTTTATTCAGAAACACAAACAAATATTTCCATTTTTTCTTCTTGCTCTTTCATCATTATAGAATGCCTTTTTGCAAAAGGCCTAAACTTAGGCCTAAAAGTCTGTTTGTTTTCTGTATTTTCTATGTTTATTTGCTGTATTTTCTAAGTCAAGATATCTAATGCCTTAGGGTAATTTGCATGAATGGTGGGTCTGTAACTCGTTCTGTATAAATCTTAAATGATCAGTGTCCTTCATATCGGCAATGTGCATCTAATGTTCTTTTTCCAGTAACTACATTGTAACACATTTTTTTTAGCAGAGGAAAAACAGGGATCTAAGGAAGAAGTCCTTGAACACTGCCGGGCTGTAAGAACACACATCTTGATAATTTATTTTTAATTCTCTTTATGTATAAGCACTAGCATCTTTATGAGAATTTCTTTTACACTCATCTATTGACAAACATAAGCTTCTTTGATTAATGTAATTATTCATTTATTTTTATAGAGGTGCATGATGAATATTTAATGAAAAATGTTTTCATTGTTATCTACCCTTAAATTGAAAACAACCAACTCACCTTCATATCTTATCTTTCCAACATACGGTTCTAGTATTTTACCAAAGAAAGTTGACATGCAATGTTAATTAATTCCAGTTTTTCATAGAATATTCCTAAATTTCTAAATCAGCAGTTGTGTAGTGGGAAACACACAAGCATTGAGTAGGATATCCTGGTTTGTTATGCATGACATAATTATCCGCTTGTGCTAAATTCGTATCATCTGTAGGCATTTTAAGAAATCAGGGAAAAGAATCAAGTCAGATGTATCTTGGTACACTTGAGATGAATCAACCGATTATGTTTGCATTGACTGTGATATATACAACGGAGAAAATAATGAAGATGATAGTTTAAGTTATGGGGAATTTCAATTGTTGATTGGCATAATTAATGAAATTTAGCTTATTGTTCTTGTTTGATGGATATTATTTGGATATCTGCACTTGCACTGTGCAATTTGTATATCCTCTCATTTGAGTGCGTGAGTTACTGTTATTACTTGCCATATACTGTTTTTTGAGTGATTTTATGTTGTTTCTTTCTTTGTCGATATGTTCGATGGGGTTTCTTTTGACCTGTTATTATTATTCATATTTTTTTTCTTTCACATTTCTATTTCCAGAATTTATTACCTGCAAAACAAGAACAATTTCCTAGCCTTGATAAGAATGCTGTTAGCTGTCTTAATGCTGGCTGTGCTCAGGATGGAACTCATTTTTCTTGTATTGATGGAGAACTTTATCAGCTACTGACTAAGAAAACATATACAAGGTAGGTATTTGTGATTTGATATCATTCATCATATAATTTTTTTTGAATGTATATCATCTCTTTGACTATGCTTGTACTTTATCAATGATTTGGCAGGAGTGAGTTTGATCGCATCACTCAAATATTATGTCTCAGAGTCACAGAACCAAGTACACCAGAAATGACTATTATTGGGGATAAAGAAATGAGAAAAGTGCCAAACAAAATAGATAACCAGAATCTGTGTGCCGTTGATTCAACAGTTCAACCAGCTTCAAGTGATGGGAAAAAGAATAAAGCTATTGCTACAGCAGAAGCAAGAAGTGCCTGTGGTTTGCACCGGAACGATGCAACTCAAGCTGTCTTATTAGCTGTAAGTATTTTTTTTTCCATTGCTGGGAATATTTTGTTATCTCTGCAAATGGTCATTTAAAATGCTGAAGCCATCGTCTGTTACACTATTGTGTTAGCTTTTGCATACAGCTTGCATTCTTCTACATAGATGTGATGGATGCGCAGGATTTTTGCTAAAAATATATGTCTGCCTTCACGAATAACAAGTTCTTTAAGCATTCTTAATACAGGTACCTGCTTCTTTGGTGCTTATTCCTGTATGCATATTTTCTTTTCTAATTCAAAATATATTTCTGAAAATCAAATTGAAGGTAGCTTCTACCTCTGACAGTTTTTTTATTCCCACTTGTATGTTAGCTATTATGCATGTATTTAACTTAGTAACTGGCCAGCAAAGGTTTCCTTTATGTCATGTTTCCTATGGGGGAGACAAATGTGGAAGGAAGCCAGCTGCAGAAAGATTTGCACAGTTGCCCTTTCCCTTCATTTCCACCATGTAAATGGAGGGAAAGGAGGCAAGGTAAATGTTCACCCCAAAAACTTAGATTGGCTTCCTAAAATCCTAATTTCTTGATTTTTTTTGTCTTTTTAAATGTTTTTAAGAAATCAATTTTAGAAATTTGGATTCCCCTCTTTCTTTCCCTCCAAAACAATTGTGAGAATGAGAATTCTCAAACATTCCTGATTTCCAGGGAAACACAAACTAAGATGACATTTCCATTCTTAGCTTTAATATCTTTTCTCTTTCTCACTTCTTTTTGTAGTCATTTCCCCTACCTTGTAGGCAACATAGTCTTAGTCTCCTTGGTGAGTTGTTATAAGCTGTTTTTTTCCTTCCCATGTTTTAAAAGACCCTGTTTCCAGTTGTGCCACATAAGCAGCTATCGAGGAGGACTCTGAAGGAGACTGCATAGCAATCACACATAACTCATGCAGTCTGCTTCTGTGGTTTGAAAAGCTCATTTGGTTCATTTAAGCTAATTTGCACTAAACCAGTTTGATTAAAACCATAAACTGTCTTATTTTGTAGCTTGTTGTCTCAAGTGCTAACTTGGTCAATTGTTTTGCAAGTAATACATACTCTAGATATCAATGTGAATATTTTAATACTCATAAAATATGATCCACATTTGTTGTTGTTCTTTTAATTTGATACTTCAAACATGACACATTATCAATTTTATTTATTTTTTTGAAAGTCAATTTACTTTTTCTCAGGTTTCCAAGGAAGAAATTGCATCGCCAAT
This sequence comes from Wurfbainia villosa, assembly GCA_025175895.1. Classification (NCBI taxonomy): domain Eukaryota; kingdom Viridiplantae; phylum Streptophyta; class Magnoliopsida; order Zingiberales; family Zingiberaceae; genus Wurfbainia; species Wurfbainia villosa. The sequence goes on along the minus strand of CM045991.1, from coordinate 22,966,658 downwards.
TGAAATTGCTAAAGGTTACATGAGTTTGAGGCCTTCTAAATTATCTCCAACATCTCTAAGCATGCAAACTCAAGATCTCTTGTCTGCTAGGACTTTTCCTAGTGGCCCTTCATTTGTCAAACAATCATTTGATAAGTCATTGGCATTGAAACCTGCAGTCCAAGTTTCGCAGTCCCTTGAGGCCCCACCATACAGTTTTACGGATCCAAAGCTTAGATCAGCTGTGAATAAAATGTCTCATTCTCCATACTTTAAGCCTCATTCTGTGGCTAGTAGAGAAGTAGGTGCAGAAACACATAACAATTAAACTATTCACACATAAATTGTACATATTCATTTGTTTCACTGAAAATTTGAATTTTTTTCCCTATAGAATGACACATCTTTTAAGGATAATTACGGTGGTCCCTCTTTGCCAATCCAGGTCTCTAATTCTCTGGAGATTACATCACACAACCACACACGCCTGAAACTTCATGGGAGATCAGCAGTATATAAAATGACTCGTTCTCCATATTTTAATCCCCATTTAGTAGCTAACACAAGGGTAAGTCTTGACTATTTATTAATAAAACTGAAGCCAATTCTGTAATTTTGGACACTATTTTTCTCTTGTGCTTCATTGAATATTCTAGGCATTCAGTATGATAAATTATGAACTACTTACTGTTGTTTCAGAGTGGCGTGGATGGTTGTGGTGGTCCTTTGGCAAATATTGATATTGCACATTCTGGTCGACAGGTATGAATCATTATAGGTGTAGGTTTACAAGCATAAACAAGCGAAAGAAACCCCTAGTAGAGACGTATATAATTTTTCTTATCCTCTATGAATGTGCATGTGTGTGAGCATTCGGTTGATTGTATCTTGGATTTCTGCATGTGCGTGCATACAGGTGTTGTGTAGGTTTGTGCACACTTTCATGTGGGTTTTTGCTATTATATTTATATTTGTTGTGACTTTATTATGCCCTTACATAGGTAAAAAATATAAGATGGTAAATATTCAAGGATTTAAACTCTTGAACATGCTATCCTAGAATAACTATTAACTTTTTTTTTATATTGATGTTACAACAAACTACGCCACTAGTTTAACAGATTTTACAAGTTAGCCAGTTTTTTTGGATATTTTCACATGGAAAAAGAATGAATACCAATAATCAAATTGGCAAAGAAAATAGATATGATTTAGATCTAAGTAATCAAGCAACCTGTGAAATATTTATGATTTTGGTAGTGTACAGGTTTAATGTGGTTTGGTTCATAATGCATGCAGTGCATGTTGTTTCATTTCTGGTATCATATAAAATTCTTTTAGTAGATATATAGTATCAGTAATGTTTATTAAAGGTAATTTACGTAATTTTTAAGAACTTAATTAATATCTTTAGGTTGAAAAAATATTACTGTTTGTTGGATAATATGAATTAGTAAGTGCGATAAGGTCAAAATTTCTACTTATTAGTGTAACTGGTATTTCCTATTTAAATAACTTTAAAACCACAGAGAAAAAATGATTGGTGAACATAAAGAGAAAAAAGCAACTTAAAGAGGAAGGTGAGAGGAAAACAAAAGAAGTGTAAGAGAGACATCATTGTACAAGGCTGGTCAAAGAAAGCAGTCAATAATCAACATGAGCTAGATGATTTGAATTGAAAGATACTAGGGTTGGCCAAAGGAAGCAGCCACTAATCAACATGAGATAGATGATTTGGAGTGCAAGGTGGAAAGAATTGAGAAGAGCCACAATATAGGCTGACAAGTTATTTTTCTAATACGATTTTCCATTCAATTGACATGTCTTTTCCTATCGAGTCTCCAATAGAAGAAAAGAAATAGAGGTGATTAAGAGCTAGTTCTCTTGAGGTTTCTGTTATTGGTTGCTACTTCACAAGGCATGAGACTATATCCTCTAGTTATAGGTTTATAAATATTATACTGGTTCATGGCCAATTAATTAGTTTGATATGAACCAATTGGAGAGTAAAATGATATGTGCTTGCATATGTCTTGTAGCCAATTCAATATCCAACTGAATGAGACACCTGGTCCAGTTGCATAATGGTAATGCTCATGACATGCAAAGGAAAAACAATGAAGCCTTGCCTATGTATATGCCACATGAATCAGTTTTTGAAAGATTGACCTGAGTTTTAGTTGGGAGAATATCATGTGTTGGGTATGCAGCACTGCCAAATGAGTATGATGACAAATTTATCCTCTTCCAAATTCATGTCACCGTTGTTCTTCAGTTTATCTATTATATCCATAGCTGTCCCTCATTTATGTAAATGTGTATATGCAAACATTTTACACTTCTTTCCTTTGAGCTTTACCAATTCGTCAAACTTTGTCATGTTAAAATGCCTAAAAGAAATTAGTGGAAAAAGTAATATGAATGTCAGTGGTCTTTGGCAAGAATTTTATTACTTGGTGTTAAATAAATTAAACCAAAGGATGATCCTTGATGATTAACTTTGTTGAGTTGCTGATTGGCCATCGAAAGCTAATATTAAATTTGTTAGTCTATTAACTGTGTTATGATTTTTATTCCTTTCCTTTAATGAATATTCCATTTATTTCTTTCGCATCTTTTATTTAATTTGCTAGCTGAGCTTTCTGAATTAATATATATGCTAATTTGAGGTATTATATAAAAGATGCTGAAACGAGGAAGCTCAGCTTTGAATGATGGAATTGGATCTGTTGGTTCGACTCGTAGGACTCGTCACAAGTCTAATATAACGTCTCCACCAAGAAGCTTCTCATCAATGCTACATTTCCCTTCTTCCTCAACTTATGCAGATGCATGTTCTATACCTTCCAGCCAAAAGCTTCTGCATTGGAGTGAGGAAAAGAAGAATGATAAGGAACCACAGAATGTAGAAAATAGCGTGTCTCCCTTTGTTCCAATTCCTCCTCAATCCAGTGAAATGGCTAGGAAAATACTGGAGCAACTTGATAAATTAGCTCCTTCCCCCAGAGTGAAACCATCTAATTTGAAAATTAATATGGATGAATCACCTCTTATGCTAACTCATGACACACTGAGCAGTCAGGCCCTGAAAAGCATGGAGAAAATTGAAACCACTAAGTTTGTGAATGTGCAAGGAAATGGTAGTTTTGAAGCTTCCAATCACAGCCATCATCAAAGAAATCCTTTTTATGAGAAGCAATATGAAGCTGCTGAAATTGTGTCTGCAGCATCTGATACCATGAAGTTTGAAAGAGCTGTTTTAGAGGTCAAGCCTAGTGTATCAGCTATAGATCTTACTGTTTCAGATGCTGCTACTATGTCTACTAAAAGAAAACCTTCCTTCCGGATGAGCGTTCCTGAGGTATGCAACTGTTTTACATAAATTGTCTTGGAGTGAACTGACTTTGGACGATGAGTTAATTTATAATTTTTTTTAAAAAAATTTAAGGGCCTAGATGAGTTGGATGATAAAGATGATTCTGTAAAGGATTCTTCCAGTTTAACTCTGATTGCAAATGGTAAATCTGAACTGATGTCAGACATCAAGACTACACAAATTGCAGAAACTGGCTTGGAGGTTTCTAAAAATTCTTCCTTTAATGGTGTTCCTGTATCTACAGCAATCTTGGATACAAATATTATGGATGTTCCTAATGTGTCTTGCTATGGTAACATAAATGAAATCCATTTTCTGGCATTACCTTCTCCTGGTTCTTCATCAGTACCTTTGGCGATTCCTACTTCAGCCATGTCGCTTGTGCAGCCTACTCTAAGGGAGGAAGTTTCATCTCCTACAATAAAAGTTGGCTCAGTGGCATATTCGTCTGGATCTCCTTCAGCAGCGGTTGGTTCTAATGGCCCCCAATTTCTTGCAAGGTTAGATAAGAAGTGAGAATTTATTTCCATCTCCCACTTGATCATTCATAGTCTTGAGTATATTTGGCAAATTGCTACATCATTCTCTTTTTTTTTTTTTCACTCTGCATCAAGTATTATTGTTGTTGATAGGGAGTTATTCACTTTCTTTGGTTTGTAATAACTTGTATTTACTTTCTTTCTAAATTCGTTTGAATCATTTGATGAAGTATAATCTAAGGGTAGAAAATTATTAAATAATTCATCATGGTCTCCCAGGATGTTGTGGATTTCTAAGTGTTCTATAAAAGGAATGATATCAATCAAAATAGTGTTTTGATAACCTAAGTTATTATTAATCAACTTAGATATTTTTGGAAATGCATGTTAGAGTTTTCCTTTTCAATCTAAAATCCAACCTTATGCTCTGCTTAAAATATTCTCTTGATAGAGTTTCTTTAAGAGCTTTTTGTTGATTGAGCTTCTGCTTTGTCACGTGAATTTTCTAATGCATCAAACTTTTAATCATATTAAATTCAAATAGTTACTAAGATGGCTGGAAAGTTTCATCATATTGATTTCCTATGCCTTATATATATATATATATATATATTAAAAAAAAAGGAATTATGGGTAACTGATCATTTAGGCGTGCTGAAATAGGCCTAATTGAAGTATTTTGTTATGTAGATGTTCCTGGAATTTATTTTGTAATTTCCAGAGATGCTTGGCTATTTGTATTATTTTTACTGGAGCATCAATGCATTCTGACTTTAAACATTCATTTGTATCCAAACAAGTTATTTATATCTCGTTTTAGTTCATGATAGCCTTTGATTAATCTTGTGCAAACAATAGGAAGTTTTTAGTTCTTTATAGTTTTTCATTAAACTATATTTAGCGGTAAGTTATTGGATTTTTTTTGTTCTTTATAGTTTTTGATTAATTTTATATTTTGGACAAATTATAGACATCATAAACATCATGCAACTGACCATATTGAATTTATTTTAGCTTATCAGAATCTTACGTACCTAAAAACTTGTGCATCTTTTCTTTTGTAGCTGTCAACAGTATTATATATGTTCCTCTCATTTATTCCTTTGCACTCATTTTATAAATTTTTTTATTTTATGTGTTTGGTCTGTACTACAGTGATGAAAACAGAAAAAGCATATCTTCAAGCTCAGATTTTGATAAAGTTGTCAAAACAGTCAATGCATTGGGAGATGCTACACAGTCAAGCATCTCATCTTCACCTAACTTGAGCTTAACTAGTTTTGGTGTTTCTTCAACTTCCAAAATAAGTGACGACACTGCTTTGAAAAATGAATCTATAAAGCCGTCCATTTTCACTTCAAGCAACTTTGTCACTCTAAGTACCTCTATCGTGTTATCAAGCACTGTTAGTCCTTCTTCAGTTCCTCTCTCAGTATTTACAAGCATGAGTAGTAGCTCTTCTCCTCTGTCTGCTTCAACTTCGTCAAATGGACTTCTGAAATTTGGTGCATCATTGCAGCCAAATGGTGCTAGTTCACTTTTTTCTAACAGCAGTTCTCTGAGTATTTCTTTTGGGGCTTCAGCTGGATTGAGTTTGTCTAGTCTACCTGTAGAGACCAGTTCTTCTGTGTCAAACCCTTTGTCAAGCACATCTGGTGATGCCATTAAGGCATCAGCGTCTGCTGCCCCTTTATTTGGTTTCTCAAGTGCTCTCACAAAACCTCTTGATGCAAGTTCTGGTCTCACATTGCCTACTTTTACTGGATCATCTTCAAACTCCGGCAGTTCTACTACAGCTATGACAACTTTAAGTTTTGGTTCGAATTATGGATTTTCCCTTTCCAGTTTTACCCTTTCATCTCAAAGTGTTGGAAGCAGCAGCTCCCTAGTGTCAACTGCCCCTTTTGGTTCAAGCAGTGTGTTTCCTATTTTTACCGGAAAATCTTCAGACGCTGGCAATTCTGATACAGTTGTATCAAGTTCTGGTTTTTCCCTTTCTAGTGCTAATGCTTCAGCTCAAAGTTCTGGCAGCTGCAACTCATCATCTCCTTCAGAGAGTGTGCCATTTTCATTAGCACCATCTTCGATGCCAGCATTTTCATTTGGTTCAACGGGAAGCGCATCATCCCTATCTGCCTCTCCTGCGCAGCCTGTGTTTGGAACAGCAAATCAATTAGCTGCTTTGAATTCGTCACCTGGAAATGATAAGATGAGTGTCAAGGATAGCATGGCTGATGATTCAGTTCAGCCGTCTACTTCATTTGGCAGATTTGGGCAACAAACTTCGCCACCAAATTTTATTTTCGGTTCTCCAGCTGCTCCTGGTGGACAAGCCTTTAAATTTGGCAGACAGCAAAATGATTTGATTCCTCCCCCATCTACATTCGAACCAGCTCCAAATTTAGATTTTAGTGCTGGAAGTAGCTTCTCTAAGGGAACTGGAGGTGGAGGTAAGTCTGGTCGAAAATTTGTGAAAGTAAGAAGAGATGAGCATAGCAAAAAGTAGAAGGTTTTGAAAGAAGGTGATAACTAAGGTGCCGTTTTTGCACTGGCTTGGTTTTTTTTACTTTTCTCATTTGTCGACAATGTACAAGAGGCACAAGGTAAGATTGTTAAAGTTCCAGAGCATTGGAATGTAGACAATCCAATCTCAATGAGATTTTGGTGTACTAAATACAGCATTCATTGAGCATTTATGATTTTCTAAGTTTCCTGCTGCCCTTTGTAACTCCTGCGCTTTAGTTTGGCCAGATGGATGAGCATCTGCTTTTTGTACGCTTGAATTCGTTATACTATTGCTGGATTCTTGGTATTTATATAATGTAATCGTTTTCCAGTCGAGCGATTTTCCTGCACGAAAATATTTAAATTTTTTTCGTCTATTAAAAATGTACCACTAGGATTGAATGTATGTTATATAATATTTCTTCAAGCAAGTTCCAATATGTTCACGTTATAAATAGTCAATAATCTGCATGCTATTGGAAATCTTAGTGACACAGCTTTTTATATGGAGCTGCAGGCATTTGCTTTAATATATCTAGAACTCATTAAACGAGCTACGTTGTTGCTTCGTTGAATCTTTTTATGCTAATGCTGCCTTGCGATTTAAATTATCTCAATCAAGATTCACTATATCCACTGGTACTGCCTTTAGGTCGAATAAGTGTTCATGTATCACACTGCTGTGGTTGTATGATAAGTTGTATTTGAGAGTTTTGCTAAATATTATATATCATCGGTGTTCCATTCCGTAATCATCAATATCAATATTTTGTTTCTTGATTAAAAAAGTACTAAAGATGGTTCTTTCACAAAAATTCGAACATATGTATCTCTGCCTCTAGTTCCCATAGTTAGATGGTGTTGCAACTGATCAAACTTGTCTTTCGGATCGAAAACCTTAAAATTCATTGAGTCGAAAGGCCAACTTGTAAAAAAAGGTTGGAATTATATATGGTCATTGATCTTAATACGATGATAAATACGATAATCCATTAAATAGAGAGAAATTTACTCTTTGTATAAATTCTATATCACATTTATCAATACACTATTCCGGTATAAAAACCAAAAGGCAAACTTAAACACAAGTAATGTATATTCCAAAATTATAATCATAATGCCTCATGGCATTCACCACGTTCTCTGTGAATGTCAAAATTATCCAGTAGCATTCCTTGGTCAAGAGGCCAAGTTACTCTGTGGCAGTACTGGGACATAAAAAAAAACTGTGCAGAAATAATGCCAGTAGCAACGTGGCTTGCTCGTAGCGTCCTACTCCAAGCTCAGCTCGTATTAATATTCCTCCTCCGTCTCATTCAGCTGGGAGTCTCGCAGAAAAGGCGACGACCCCACCGCTCACTTTTGCAAGCCCGAGAGAACCTTCTTTGCTCAAACTCCGTCGAAGTCCAAGCTCCGTAGATATCGAAGCGTCTCCGTGTCGAGGCAAATATATCGAACAGCTCACAAAGTGCACGGCCCACTTTTTTCGCCAAAAGGGCCCAACTCCATCACATGCAAAGCGAGGCCACTCCGACTGCGTACGTCTCATTTACTGCATGCGAATTGCGATGGCACAGCTTGTTTGGAAGAAGCTCGATCATCGATGGGTTGAGCCGGTGACTGACCGATTTAGTCGATCCAACTCCAAGATAGGAATTTTTCGCCAAAAGAAAACCATGCCCACAAAAATTGGCCTGTCGGTTTGCTTTTCGAAAACACTAAAGACAAATGATCGAGTTGAACGAGTCAGTAGCACCGTGTCCCTTAATATTAAATAGCGGTGCTGGTGTAAATCAGCCTGGCCCATCCGCCCGCTCCTTAGTCCGTTGTAGGCCATGTTGCGCAGGGCCCGACCTTGTCCAAGAGTCAAGCTGACTGATGTTTTAGAGATATGTTAAAACAAAAAATGTACTTTACTTTATCACCGGGATATCTAATTTTATTATAAATCAATTTGGGTTGGATATTGGGTATTAAATGATCAATACGGTTTTGTAAAAAAAAAAATCGAGATGTTATCAATCGATGAAAGTTTGAATTGATTTCAAAATCAAAATCTATGTTTCGTGTAGATGAATCTAGACTATTAATTTATTCAAAATCGATTACGGATGAATGAGAAATTAATTGTTTAAAGTCGGTCCAAAATAACATTAATTGTATATTAATGTTATAAAAGGAAGTAGATGAGAAATAATCTCAAATTCCAAAGGAGATTTATTTTCTTATATGTATTTGTTGTGTTAATGAAGTTAACACAGAAAGCACATATGCTCTCTTCTAACGGGCGAGCAGGTGCGAGCACCTGTGAGCCTGCAACTCATCACCTGCCATGCGTGCACGCACGCAATGGGGGCTTTGTTGTCGTGCCTATATGACACTCGATTGGGACAGAGAGAGAGAGCTAATTGGGATACTGACTGGGCAGACATATGGTAACCGTTGGATCGAAGAGGGATGATGGATCGCAAGTGACGCGATCTAGAGCGTTGATTGCGAAGAGTCACAATCTGATCTTTGGTGATGAAGGTTGATCAAGTGGATTGTTGTATCCAAATCTGACAGCTGAAATCAAAGGGCTATCTGAAGAATCACAATCCTCCAGATCGAATGAGCCAGATGCATCATGACCAAAGGAAACAACCAATCGCCAAAGGATACCTCATTTCTTCACCTTGTATAAATAAGATCTTCTAAATAATAGAATTTATTCAACTCAAGTTCACTCAATCTACTCTCAAAAATGGATTGCTGTTATCCGTAAGCATATTCAACAGAGGAATATCGTTTTACGAAGATAGTATTAAACACTAATCTCAACGATCTGATATCAATTTGCATCCTTTCCGATGATAATCACCATGTCCTTCGCAACAATTTGATGTTCCATGGATGATTATATCGATAAAATAAATATCTATCGCGATTAATTTTTTTTTTTTTATTTTTTTTTTAAAGAGAAAATGTTAGTGCGTTAGCCATTTGGATTTGACTCCGTCTAGCTGTGTGATTTGATGGCACAAACAGTCTGGGAACCGTATCGCATGCAACGATCGGTCCGCGAAATAATTAAATAAAAGTAATTAATTAAACTGAAATTTTCAGCTGAATTAACCTAAATCGATGGTGCGAAAAGGACAAAGATCGGTTGGGCTCGGGCGACGTATCTCGCTCCTCCTTCACTATTGTGGATTAATTTTACTTGAATCAAAATTAAGCAATAGAATAGAATTCTATCCTTTTTCCTTCTCTGGATCTGCATATAAATATGTGGCATCTCAGTTTCGATCGTCAGGCGAATGGTTCGCTGACACACTGCATGGGGATTTGCCACTCCTTCAATGCTGTCGCCGAGATGGTGGCGCAGGCGCAGGCGCCGGCGACGGTGAAGTTAGTGCTGCACGACGGCGAGCTGCAAGAGTTCGCGCAGCCGGTGAAGGCGTCCCACGTGCTGCAGTCGATGCGCCCGGCCGCCTACTTCGTGTGCGACGCGGACGACATGGTGTTCGACGGCCATGCGCCCGCCGCCGACGAGCTGCGGCCCGGGCAGCTCTACTTCGTGCTCCCTGTCTCCATGCTCCGTCGGCCGCTCCACGCAGAGGAGATGGCCGCGCTCGCGGTGAAGGCCAACACTGCTCTCACTTTTAATTCGGTCAGTGCCCCGGTCGCCGGCATGGCCAAGCGTAACTAATGTCAAGTGAAGAAGGGCGAAGGTCCGGGATCTTCGTTCCCATTTGCGATCGATTCCAGTATAAAACTGACCTAATGGACGGATTAAATTTGTCCTTAATTCGATCGATTAATTCTTTGCTCTGGGTAAATAATCGACAAATTAATCCAACTAGCTAGTAATGGATTCAGAAATTGAATTATTTCCTGACAAAACATTAATTATTTAAATTCTCACCTGGGAACTGGAAGCTCCATATATATCGATCACAGACCTAAAGACATCTGAAATGATTCCTTTTTTCTAAGGAAATTATATACACAATGTCTGGCGATGCTGATGAAGAATTTATATGACTCTGGTCTTAAAATCACTCTCCGAATTAATCGGAGGAAGATATCACAGATTCTCCTCTATTCCACTAAAATCTGATCTGTTTGTCCCTTCTATTGAATTTGAGAAAAGTCTAAACCAAACTGAAAAAAAAAACGTAGTTCTTCTATCCTGCATATGTGTGAGAGGCAGATGATTAAATTTAAATTTTGCTAATTTGAGGCGGTGATTATTGTAAAACAGCTTGATTTTAGTTCCTATTAAGAATAGGTTATCAAATCTATTACAAGTTCTATGCACCAGGAATTTATTTTTGTTGGATTCAATGGAGCGGCGGACGAAGATATACAAAACAAATCAAAGTAACAAAAAGCACAGTATTATTCGCTCCTTTATAGTGATGATCGATACAGATCGATCCCTTCTAATTATTAATTATGCTTCATACTGATCAACGTAAATCCTCTAGACAGGCTTCATCTCCTGCTTGATGGCCGCCACAAGCTGGTTATAAGCCTCGGTCCATGCCGCCGCCATTTCTGGGCACCACATCTCTCCAACCCCATCCTTTATAGTCTCCAACAGCGCAAACCTGGTCACCTGTTTATCAAGGCATCGCACAATTAATTAAATTAAGGTACGGTTTAAATCTCCAAGATTCTCCGTTAAAATCGACAATTAATCAGTGACATTTAATTAATTACGTACCTCAAAGTGTTCGTCGAGTACGCCGAACTTGATGTGAGTGGCGCCGAGCTTCTTCAGAGTCGTCTCCCTCACCGTCACCTTACCGGATTTCCGGAGCTGCGCCGCTGATTCGCAAGTCTATATATATATATATATATATTATCAACGACAGAATCCAGTTAATCAATGTTAAATTCTGCCAGGAATTACTCAAAGATGAACTAATAGATATCTCTTCCAGGAATTACCATGACGAAGACGGACATGGCGTGAGCCTTGAGCTTGGGATTCTTCTCCATCGGAACGTCGGAGTCACGCAAGAAGGAGAAGAGACGGCTCGCTGAAGGTGCGATCTCAAAGATTCTGAGTCGAGCAGCAAAATTAATTGTGCAAAAACTGAACCACAAACCGAATTTGTTAGCTTATACATGCAATTCAAATACCTCAGGAAGAACTTGAGCCCCAAATTTGCTGCGTCCTTCTTCATTTCTTTCCATGATTTTAGTACAAGAGCCTCCTGCTCTTCCGTGAACGTCGCGACGCCATCGGAATGATGATCCATGCGTATATATGTCTCTCTGTATCTCGTGTCGTCTGCTTGCTCGTGTTCGATTGGATTAATCGTCGACCGAAGGAGGGAGTATATATAATGCACATAGGCAGCTAACGGTGTTGCCCTTTGAGGAAGGGGAAGAGGCGTCGAGCCGCTTGCTAGAAGAAAATCGATGTAGGTAAGGCGGTTTGGGAGAAAACAGGGAGTATTGAAGAAGAGTTAATGCTGTCTGTGTGCATGCATTTGGACATACTGTGGGCGATGGTGGAATTGTAGCTATTGCTTCAGGATCTCTTCTTGCCTCTGTCTCTTCGACGTGGAGAACAGACACGGTCAGCGAGAAGGATTATTTTATTTTGATCAGGTTTGACCGTAATGAATTGTTTTCTTTAATTAATTTGACTAGTTAGTTTTTGCGTACAACCATCAAATCGAATTCGAGTTTGGCCTCGTCTATGTATGTTTATCGATTCTTCAGTTTCAATTTTAATTCAGTTTTGATCAATTTTGAATTCGTCGATATTGAAATCGATTCGAACCAGTTCAAAATCAGTTCTGAATCGATTCCGATTTTAAAGTTTTAACTTTAGAACCAATTTAATCCGAATCGATTCCGAATCGATTCTAAAATAGTTTTGGACTGATTTTGAAATGGTTCTGGATCATCTTCCTCGAATTTGATCTTCTAAATTCATCTAACGTATTGATGATCATATTTTTTTTATCGTAAAATAATCTTGTAAATATATTAACATGCTAAGAATTTTCACTTTTAAATTAGCAATCGGAATAAGATCCAAATCGAAATCGGATCTAAATCGGAATCTGAACCGATTTTGAAATAGTTTCGAACTGATTCTAAAATCGATTGGAATCGAATCGAACCAGAATCAGAACGGTTTCGATTCAGTTTTAGAATCGATTTATTTAAATCGATTCCGATTCTAAATTTAACGGATCGAATCAATCAGTTAAACGTGCCTAGCCTCGTCCGAATCGAAACAGGGCAAGCATATGAAAGTCTAGAACAAAACTGGTACTCTATGCGATAGCAATGGTACTGTGCCATTTGACAAAAAGTGTAATAGAGCGCTCAGCTGTGATTCTTTTTGTTTGTTTTCTGTTTCGTTTTTTTTTTTGGGTTCGATCACGAGCACATTAAGGCTACGTTTTGTAGAATTTGATAGAATCAAGTTTATAATATAATGTAATTTTAATTATATTATCATATTTAATCAAAAAATTATATGTAATTTTTTATTAAAAAATGATTATAATCTTTTGGTGACTAATATAAAGAAGGCAGAGCAGCCAATAACAGCGAGCAGCGGCCATCGACGACGGTGGCTCTTGACGTCGCCCAATGGCGATCGACGATGTCTCCCAGCGACGACCAACGGTGGTCATCGACATCGACATAGGTGGTTGGCGATGGTTGTCGGCGTCGACCGATGCCAAGCGATGTCCAACGGTGCTCGCCGCCTAGTAACAACAATCAACGATCGGTGATGCCCAATCGACGGTGGCGACGATGGTGACGGTGACAATCGATGTCGATTGTTGAACATCCAATACTTTTTAGATTACGATTTGAAATGAAATCGGATTATATATATTTTATCTTGTAATCTAGATTATAAAATTCTAATGATCTTTATAATCTAGATTAATTATATATTATATTATAATTTTAAAATGATAACAAATAAAATAATAAATCTAATTAATGTAATCTAAATTATATTATAAAGTGAATTATAGTGTACCAAACATAACCTAAATCCATATCGAGTTCCATTTTTAACCTACACTCAAATTCTAAATTCTATAATTAAAATTGGTACTTATATATTTTGTTTTTTTTTAATAAATAAATAAATAAATGTATTCCTTCGGCAAAAGAAATGTCAACGGAATGGGAACGGATAGATTGTCACTTGTCAGACGTCGAATGGAATTGGCATCTTATCTTAATTAAGTTACGGATCCTTTGTTTTATGAATCCCCTTTATTACAAATTATATTAAGCTACCGATAATTAAAAAGGAAAAAAATGGAGCGTTAGGCAACTAGACAACCAACGATAGAGGACAAAACTGGACTTTACAGGCAATCGTCGATCTCTTGATCGAGACAGAGGAAGACCCAAACCCGAATCAGTATTGTTACCTGACTTGTTTAATTGGATATATACGAGTATCTGTTAAATAAATTCGAGATGAATTTCGGATAAATTCAATAGTATATATATATATATATCGAGTTCAAAAAGGAAAATAAATTTGAGCAGATATATATACACACCTGATATATAGTGTATAGATATGAATCCCGATACATGTCGCAACGATTTTAAGTTTTGGAAAGTATTTAACTTTATATGAGGTGATTTATGATCAATTATGCTCATAAAATATATCCAACTAAGAACCGTAGCTGGCTCTGCCAATTCCTTCCATAATGATTCTCTTTATAATCAATTCAATCGTATTTTGCATGGAAAGAATTACTCTGCCCGCCGCTCGATTCGTGTATAAATTAAACCCCGCCCTGTTCCCTCGCTAATAGTGGCGCGCACCACCACCGGAGCATCTCTGCTTCCTTTGTTTCTTCTCTTGGTACGTACTTTCCGTTTGAAATCGGTCGTCGTGATGGTGAGGCGGAAGCCGAGCATGGGCCGGCAGAAGATCGAGATCAAGCGGATCCAGAACGAGGAGGCGCGGCAAGTGTGCTTCTCCAAGCGCCGGAGCGGCCTCTTCAAGAAGGCCAGCGAGCTCTCCATCCTCTGTGGAGCCGAGATCAGCGTCGTCGTTTTCTCCCCCGCCGGCAAGGTCTTCTCCTTCGGCCACCCTTCCGTCGACTGCGTCGTCGACCGCTTCCTCGCCGGGAATTCCCGCCGGCCGCACCCCGCTAGAGGCGGCGGAGGCGCCGGCGAGTCGCACCGCGAGGCCGCCGTGCGCGAGCTCAACCGCCAGTGCATGGAGCTGCACGACCTGGTGGAGGCGGAGAAGAAGAAGCGGTACGCGCTGGAGAAGGATATGAAGAAGGAGAAGGAGGGGGAGGCGAGGCGGTGGTTTTGGGACGGCGAAGACGACGCGGAGAGCCTCGGCATGGCGGAACTGCAGGAGCTGGAACGGAGGCTAGTGGAGTTGAGAAGCGATGTGGCGAGGAGAGCGGACCAGCTGCTGCAGGAGACCTTCGTACGCAAGCCGCAGTTCTCCGCGCTGCCCGCGGTCGGAAGTGTGGCCGGAGCGGCGGCGGCGGCTGGCCTATTTTCGGTGAAGAATGAAGGGGTCGACGTGCATTATCCGAGTCTCGCCGCCGGCGAGTTCGGCGGCTACGGGCACGGTTTCTTTAGCTCCATGATATAATATTAATTACACAGCTGACTGTGTTCGTAGCTAATGTCGTTCGCAAATTTACTATAAATATCGAGCACGTATGGATTAGCGTCGCGTACCGAATAAGGAAGGCCTGAAATTAATTAAAGGCGTGGAAATTAATGTTCTTTGGATATCTCTTAATTGACTTTGTGCCTTAATTAATCATTCGTCAAAATATAGACATATATATTGCAAAGTGAGTGAGGTAGCATTTATTGACTTGCCTAATCTGATGATTTCTTTATAGTATCCCGATTAATCCCACGCCGATTAAGTTGCTTTAAAAATCTAAAAATTGAAAACGGAACAGAATCCAATGGGGAAAAAAATAACCGTCTAATAAATTCGGAGAATAATAATGAGTTAAAGAATTTTACCCATATGATTATTACATATCTAATATTATAAATCTATAATTAATTAATAATAAAGTTTATGTGTTAAAAGGTGATATTGCATAGTAGATATTCTTACACGAAGAAAGCATGCAAGCCCCCATAGCAGCGACCGACCACGAATGGGATATTCATGGTTTTGGAGAATTTCTCCTCTTCGCTCTTTCCGCCAAATGACTTCTTCAAGCAATGCATTTAGACGTCGTGACCCTCTTGTCTGGCTTACCCGCCACTGTGTCATCCTCCTCCCTTCGATTTCTTCTCCACTCGGCTGATCAGTTTCTCACCGATTAATCTACCCGAGTAAAATGATCTTTTAAGCCTTTTTTTTTTTATAAAAAAAATCCCTCCCTCTACTGGTGGGAGTATGCAATTGATCAGTTAAATAGAAAAAATCGATCGAACCGACTGAACTTAAAAGTTTTGTTCGGTCTAATCGGAAATTCAGTTTTTTTATTAAAAAAATTATCAGTTTATTTGATTTATTCGGTTCGATTTCGAATTTGAACTGAAAAAATTTGATTTAATCGAATCGACCGATTTTAATTGAAACAGTCGACCGATTAAAATATCAGTCGACTGATTGGATCATTAGTCAATTAAGAAATATTATGTGCTTCTGTCCACTAGATTCAATCGACTGCTATATAACGACAGTTGATTGATTGGATCATCAGTCGACTAATTTGAGCCATCAGTCTTTTTTTAATTTTTAATCAAAAAAATCAATTTTTTTTACCAAATCGGTTCGGTTCGATAAAAAATTTCAGTCAATTTAGTTTAGATAAAAAAAAATTTCAATTTCGGGCTTAATGGTTCGGTTGATTCGATTTTAATCGATTATACACTCCTACCCTCTACTCTATTTTCCATCCAAATAAGGACAATTTAATATTTAAATAAATACTTTCTCTCCTACTAGACAACGCTAAAAAAAAAAAAGAAGGGTTAACCAAACGATTCACCAATCTAACTTTCCACTTGTTCGTCTTCCCTTCATATCTTCCTTAGTTTTTTCATCTTTTCTAATGGACAACGCATTGATTGTAAGAATTCTTCCTCGGTCCAGCTAATCCAAACGAATGGAAATCCAGTAGACCAGTATGTCCATCTAATTACTGAACCTCTCTCGAAGCTAAAAAATAATGTTTCTGTACATAGTTGTAATAATGCAAAGGGATATTAAATTGGGTTGGCCTGAATTAAGCGACATATCATGTGTCGTATCTTCTGTGTTAGATTTATATACTCGTGAAGGGCTTCGACCGATATACCAGTTGAAAAATTCCCTCGCGAGTAATTTTGAGATCCGTGCATACAAATGCTTGGTGCTTGCTTTTGGAATTTTCCTAACTACATGTATCAATATTACAATTGAAAACAAACAAGAAGAATATATACACCCTCACAACAATGAACAATCCCTTCGCCATCTCTCTCATGGAGCTCTTCTTCCTCCTCCCATTGCTGCTCTTCTCAGCTGGTAAGCAAATGCCTAAGTTGTTTTTCCAAATTACTCTTGCATGTCTAAGCGATTGACTTGCGGTCGAGTATCGTTGATCCAGGGGCATTATGGGCATCGCCGGCCGAAGGCACCACCTTCACCGTCAAGAACAATTGCCCCTACACCATCTGGCCGGGCACATTGTCTGGCAATGGCGCCGGACTCCTCGGCGGCGGCGGCTTCGAGCTTTCCCCTGGCGCCGCAGCTGCCTTCTCTGGCCCGCCCGGCTGGTCCGGCCGCTTCTGGGCCCGCACCCGTTGCGTCTTCGACTCCTCCTCCTCGCCTCCCGACGGCTCCTGCGAGACCGGGGACTGCGGCGGCGCCCTCCACTGCGCGGTCGGCGGCGTTCCGCCGGTCAGCCTCGCGGAGTTCACCCTCGGCGGAGGAGGAAACGGCGCCGCCAAGGATTTCTACGACGTGAGCTTGGTCGACGGCTACAACGTCGGCATCGGAATCCGCCCGTCCGCGGCGGTGGGGGATAACTGCCGCTACGCGGGGTGCGTGGCCGACCTGAATGCGCAGTGCCCGGCGGAGCTGCGAATGGCGGCGGAGCCCGGAGGGGAGACGGTGGCATGCAGCAGCGCGTGCGACGCCTTCGGGTCGCCGGAGTACTGCTGCACCGGGGCCTACGGGTCGCCGGCGACGTGCGGACCAACGCGCTACTCGCAGCTATTCAAGGCGTCGTGCCCGGCGGCGTACAGCTACGCCTATGACGATGCCACCAGCACGTTCACGTGCTCTGCAGGTGCTGCCGACTACCTCATCACCTTCTGCCCCGCCACCGACGACGCCAACCAGGTTTAGCGCTAAGCCTCTGAAGTCTAACCATAAAGCTTATACTTACAAGTCCAGTTGGGTTGGGGTACGAACAAGGAGTGGAACTGAGACCTAAACGCAACCCCATATATTTCTACCGTAAAAGGCATGTGACAATATTATCACTACGTTACTGTTGCTCACAGGAATAATAACATGCTTTCTATCGTGCAGCAAATGGACCATTGATACAATGAAAAACTAAAATGAAAATTTCTCGGGCTTTGGTTCTCCCACAACTATCCAAGACAAGAAACATATTCTCTGCTCTGTTTAATCCCAGACAATGAATAGCGGACAACAAAACCCGAGAAAAACCAAAACGATAAGAACAGGTATAGGAATGCACTAGTGAATTTAACTATCATCATCTCCTTGTCCTTCCAATGTACAGTGTCGTTCGAATATTACTACATTGCTTCTGGCTTATTCTTCGAAAAAGCCTACTAGGCATATCAGGAACACCCATGAATCCCTTTACAGGGATACTTTTGCCGAGTGAAATTGAAACCTCCCCCCGACAAACAAAATACAGGCGTTGCTGCTCTTAAAAATGGAGGATGAGAAAACGAAATTGAGTAAAAAAGAACTATAAGAATAAAAACTTTACAATTGCCACTAGTATTGTGAGTAGGGCCTCCTGAAGCGTCTTAGCCACCAAGGTTTCATCTCACCATAGCCTGTACACTGTTCATTCCCTTCCTCTGTGCTGAAAAGCGTCTGGTCAGAGCAGTAGAGACTTGCTCCGCATGCTGCATTATATGATTGGCACGCAGAGTGGCACACACGAAGCCTGTTGTCTCCATCGTCACACCGTTGGATCGAGATCTGTGACAAGGAAAAGACAAAGTTAAACTAAAATTTCCAGAGCCATTGATAACAGAAACAAGCAAAAGCCAAGTAGATGGATTATTGTCAGTTTTTAATACTTGGCAGTAACTGTATCTGATCAAATCGAAGAGTTTAGCAGTAGGTGAGGCACAGTAAGTACTGGTGTTAAAAATGATATATCAAGTCTGTTTTTAAGAGCAAATGTATATCCGAATCAACAGGTTTGATGAACTCTTGCTTTATGAAACTACAGGTAGGCTAATAGAATTCATTGAAATCCTTGCGCAGCGGCATAGAAGTATAAAAAAAAATTAACATTTTCAGGTCCATAGAAAAAGTGATACCCAGCAGGCAAGTCGTTTTGCGGCAGCTGCACAGTAGCCATTGTCAAGAATACTAAGAAGAGTCCGTCCACCTGGCATTAATCTGTTGTAGTTAGGCATTACTGTTGCTGCTTCTAGCTGCTGCACTATGCTGGGCTCATTCGGTGCACAGTGTTGTCCAAATATGTCCCCAGCTAGCACATCACTGCAGATAGAGAGGCTTGGTAGCAATCTTGTGCTCTTCTGACAAGTATAACCTGCATAATCGGAACAGCGGAACTCACAGACACCATTGTCACAGACTCCTCCATGCAAACTGCACTGCTCATCACATACAGCTGCAAAAACATGCATTGGCAATTCAGTTATTATGTTCACTCACTACAGCTACCATAGTTTTGGAAAATAATCTGTGCCATCCCAAATATGGATGAGTTCAAAATAAATCACAATGATCAAACTAAGAGGAAGGATGAGTAGTGTCTAGAATGACAAACCAAATGATGAATGCAATAATATATAAATTTTTTCTTATATGGATCGGATACAAAAATGGTCTATGCATAATCCTTTTAATATTTCTATGCATTTTCTTATTTATTATATGCTTTATCCTTTATAAGTGTATCATTTATGTAATTGGTAGATCAGTCATTTAAATAATATATGGCAGGCCTTTTTTTTTTTTTTTTTTGCATACGGATTACTTAGGTTAAAAGATTTTGATATAAAATATTATGGATGTAAACTTAAATATTGCACTGTACAAGTAATTGTGCTATCAATAAAAGTATTTTTAGATGTTTATTTAATATGAATGCATGTGTTGGTTTATGCATTAGCATACAACATATAGGCTATGTTGGTTGGTGCATTAGGACACAACATATAGGCTATGTTGGTTTATGCATAGGCATACAACATATAGGCTCCGTAATGACTCAACCATCTACTGCCTTGCCTCCGTATAAAATAAAGGCATGTTCTACCTGTAGAGCAGTCAATTCCAGTCCACCCACTTTTGCACACACAAATGCCATCTGGATGGCACGTGCCATGTCCATTACACTTCCTTGGGCATGATTCTGCACAGGAAGAACTGTTTATTAAGTGAAAAGTATGGACAGAGTAAAATTTGTTAACAATTAGCATTAACAAGTACTAAGGATATCATGATCTTAAGACCACAGTTCTACACTACCTCCAAAAGGAATTCATTTCAACTTTTCAAAATTATGAGAAGGGATTTGCGTAACTCGTGCTCAAAGTTCTCTCTCCAACTTGGGAACAGACAAGCATGGTTCCCAGGAAAAACACAATCCAGTCATTTGACAACAACAACAACAAAGCCTTATCCCACTAGGTGGGGTCGGCTATATGGATCCTTCTACGCCATTGGACTCTATCCCCTACTATATCATCATCTATATTTAAATAAATTTTATCTTGTTTTATTGTTGCTAACCAAGTCTTTTTTGGTCTTCCTCTTCCTCGTTTGATGTGTATATTTGGTATAGTTTCACATCGCCTAACTGGAGCATTTATTGACCGTCTAAGTACATGTCCGTACCACCTTAAACGTGTCTCTCGGAGCTTTCCTTCAATAGATGCAACACCAACTTTTTCTCTAATGCTCTCATTTCTTATTCTGTCCATCCTCGTATATCCACACATCCACCTTAACATCCTCTTCTCTGCAACTCATCTTTTGCTCATATGCTTGAGTCGTAGCCCAACATTCAGCTCCATATAACATAGCAGGTCTAATTGCCGTTTTGTAGAACTTCCCTTTAAGTTTTAGAGGCACTTTACGATCACATAAAATACCCGATGCTTTCCTCCATTTCAACATCATCCGCTTGTATTCTATGAAGACATCTCTCTCAATCCGCCATCATCTTACAAAAATGATCCTAAATATTTAAAGCTCTCAATTCCGGACAACTCATCATCTCATCTTAACACTTGTCTCATTCGTAATATTGCTAAATTTAAATTCCATATATTCTCTTTACTCTACTAAGCTTAAAACCTTTCACTTCTAGTGTTTTCACAAGATTCTAGTTTAGCATTTACTCCTTCACGTGTCTCATCTACTAAAACAATATCATCTGCAAACAACATGCACTACTGTAATGTGTCTTGAATGTGTCCAGTGAGTTCGTCCGTGATTAGTGTAAAAGATAGGACTTAAAGCGATCCTTGATGTAACCCTATCTTTATTGGAAATGCTTCATTAATCCACGAAGTCTTCACTCTTTCCTTATACATATCCTTAATTAGTTGATATATGTTACACTAACACCTCTTTTTCTAAAATTCTCCATATTATTTCTCTTGGAACTCTATCATGCTTTTCTAAATCAATGAATACCATGTAGATCCCGCCAGGTTCTCTATACTTTTCAATTAGTTATCTGAGAAGATGTATAACTTTTATTGTCGACCTTTCTGGCATGAATCCAAATTGACTTTCGAGAACCGTGGTCTCCTTTCTTAATCTTTTTCTATTACTTTTCCCAAAGTTTCATGGTATGACTCGTTAGTTTAATACCCTATAGTTTTCACAAGTTTGTATGTCTCCTTATTCTTATATAAGGGAATTAGGATCTACCCTCCATTGATCAGCATCCTTTTTGTTTTCAATATCATGTTAAATAATTTTGTAAGCCATTCAATACCTTGTTTCCCTGACACTTCCATACCTCTATCTAATATCATCCGTCCAACGACTTTTCCATTTTGCATTCCATTTAAAGCTTGTTCTACTTACAAATTTGAATTCTACGATAAAAATTAAATTTCTATACTCATTCGACCTACTTAAATTACCTAAATTAAGTTGGTCTCCTAAACCTTCATTAAAAAGTTGATAAAAATATCTCTTCCACCGCTCTTTTATTTCTTCATCATTTACTAGTACCTATTGCATTCATCTTTAATACATCTTATTTGATTAAGATCTTTTCTCTCTCTCTCACTTTACTATTACTATAAATGTCTCTTTCCCTTCTTTTGTATCTAATTTTCGATATAACCGCTCAAAAGTTTCATCTTAGCTTCATTCACTACTTTCTTAGCTTCTTTCTTGGCTATTGTATATTTTTCAAATTTTCCTCATTTTTACAAATATTTAATTTCTTATATCTATTCATTTTCCTCGACTTTCTCTTCATTCATTCCACCAAGATTCTTTACTTGGTGCATCGTATCCCCTTTCGACTCATCGAAGTACACTCTTAGCTCTTTATTTTCAATTTTGATATCATCTTATCCCACGTCATATTAGGATCATTGTATATATGTCATCTAATACTTGACTCTACCTTCTCTTTGAATATATTTAGTTTCTTATCCTTTAACTTCCACCACTTAATTCTAGGGTCGTGTATATTTTCTTCTATTAATACTATGTTTGAGGCGTATATCGAATACTACTCTTAACCTATGTTGAGTAGTTAAACTTTCTCAGAATAACCTTACAATCTTTACAAATCTTTCTATCTCTTCCTAACCATAAGAAAGTCGATTTGTGATTTATTATTTCCACTTTTGAGCGTGACTAAGTGTTTTCTCTTTTCTTAAAAATGTATTAGCTAGTATAAGATCATATGCTATTCAAAATCGATATAGTTTTACCTTCTTCATTTCTTGTTCCAAACCCATAACCCCATATACCTCTCATATTCGCGTTTTTCACATGCCCATTTAAATCACCTCCTATTAAAATCATCTCATTTGACGGAATATTTTGTAATACTTCATCCAAGTCCTCCCAAAACTTTAATTTGGTATTTTCATCTAATCCTATTTGAGGTGCATATACACTAATTACGTTTATAGTTTCTTTCTCCACTACTATTTTGAGAGCTATAATTCTATCCCCCTTTCTAATTACTCCTACAACTTCATCCTTTAACGAACTATCAACAATAATACTCACTCCATTTCTTGTTTTACTCTTGCCTGTATACCATAACTTAAAACCCGAGTTCTCTATCATCTTTGCCTTCTCACTAACCCATTTTGTCTCTTATACACATACAATATTAATTTTTCTTCTAATCATCGTATCTACTATCTCCATTGTTTTACCAGTGAGAGTTCCTATGTTCCATGTACCAAATCTTAGACTACTAGTTTTTCTATAATATTTGTTCTTACCCAACCTATGATGTGAGAACTCTTGCTTATTTAACACTACACCCAAGTTCTCATGGAGATGTAGCGGTTCTTGCTGATACGTTGCAGTCGGACCCTGCAACGTGAACTCTAGCATATTTTTCACTACACCCGAGTTCTGAAAATGTAGCGGTCCTTGCCGAGACATTACAGTCGGACCCTGTAACGCGTTCCTTCCGGAGAACAACCTAGCATTAGCACAATAATTTGATTGATCCATTCATTGAACATTTGCCTTAGTTTAACGCTGGCTGGCAACCTAACGCAACCCTCCTCCTTTATCCGGGCTTGGGACCGGCCACGATAAGGTTAACTTATCATGGGCGGAGTTCAACAATCCAGTCATTTGACAACTACAGCTTAATCATGCAGTTGTAAAGCATCTCTCTTGAATAAATAGAAAGTAAACATGAGAAATATCCTTGGTATGGATGTCGAGACATTGCAGCATGTGAAGCTTTACTCAGGCTTAAGATGTTGAAAATATCATGTGGTTGAAATGGGCACAAACATAGTTGAACTACTGAAGTTCTTCATTAGCCAATTAAATTCCTAGTAACTGGATGAGGAAAAGGACATAACCATGTAAAACCTACTTTTGCTG
This sequence comes from Wurfbainia villosa, assembly GCA_025175895.1. Taxonomy (NCBI): domain Eukaryota; kingdom Viridiplantae; phylum Streptophyta; class Magnoliopsida; order Zingiberales; family Zingiberaceae; genus Wurfbainia; species Wurfbainia villosa. The sequence continues at coordinate 22,943,038 of CM045991.1, read as the reverse complement.
CAGTCATTGCCATGGAATCCTAGAAAGCACTGGCACTTCCCATCAATGCAATCACCATTAAAACTACAAGAATTGTGGCACCATCCATTTACATGCAAATGGCTGCATAACTCGTGATATGAAGGGCATATCAGCTCACCTGCAACATCAAATTCGAATATAAGTGTCCATGAAAGTTTTTATATGGAATGATTAAGCATAGAAATAAATTTTACCATGAAAACCAGGAAACTGAACAGGACCACCTGCTTCAGGGCACACCTTCCAGATACCATCCACAGCAACCTAGACAAAAAACAAAAGGACATGATTTAAAAAAAAAAAAGATTATCAAGTCATATGTGAACAACAACAAACAAGAAACATATATATGATAATGCCGATGTTAATAAAGGGCAATCTAGTGCACGAAACCCCGTCAATACGGAATTCCGGAAAATGATCTATTATACATATCATTATCCTACTTTGCAAAAGATTATTTCCATGACTTGAAACCGTGACTTATAGGTTACACAACAACAATTTTAATGTTGCGCCAAAGCTCCATATTAAAGAGATTTGTACCACTGAACAAAACCATGCATAATAATAATGCTAATAATGGGAATTGCATCAACAAAAGGAACTCCACATACGTAAATGGGCAAAACGACCAACAAGCAATATATTAAGATAACAAAGAAGATATGGCCACAGCTCATCCTCTGCTAAGACTTGTCTTTGAGGCGTACTCCCAAACAAACAATATATTTATGCACTTAAATGAGTCCATAACACAGGAACTATAGCATATCGGCGTTCCATATCTTTACTGCTCTTCCCAAAAAGGTAGAATATGCAATATAAAGAATCAAACAAAAGAAAGGAAATGTAAATAAAAGAAAGAGTATGCAATATAAAGAATGATCTACCTCTAAAGTGTTGTTGCTACATTTATGTTGATAACAGCCATTTTCCTGGGTCATAGATCCCCTAATGAAGCCTGTACGCACCAATGAAGAAGCCATACATCTGACAAGTAGCATATTAGAAGCTGAAAAAAAGAAAACTCAAAAGTCTAAGTTTACCTACTGCTTCAAAGTTAAAATGCTTCAATCCTATCAATTATCCAATTGTTTTGATGCACTTGCATACCAAATCTTTTCCCAATAAGAAAAATAACATGCAACTAAATATTGGTTCATCTTACCTGGAATTAAATCCTCGGACTTCACCTAACATCCTGTCTGATGCTCTTGCACTACTGCTGTCTGTACATGAACCATCAGAATAAGCAACAAAATAGGTACAATAGTCTGCCAAAGATGATTGTCCACCTGCATTAAAGAGGCAAGTGTAAAAGCCACAGAAAAACATTGAAGTTTGCACTACATGTTAGATTATATTAAAGGATTAATTTGGTTTATAATCACAAAGGGAAGTTGGCCACACTATATCTGAAAGTAAACACCATGTGGATCTATTATGCTATGTATAAATCAATTCTCTTCACGTTTTATATTTCAGTGCACAAGAGAAGTTGTGAGACAAGATCCATGTCATGACTAATTGGTAACTTAGTTATTATATGAGACAATGAAAGATAAAGGACATCATTTAGAGACGAGATCAAAAGTTCATAGAATCCAGCCATACCTTTATTAGCCTGTGGGAAATATTGAGCCCATTTTGGCAAGTCACCATTATAACTAACAATAGGACAGTACCCTTCCGCTTCACGATTGTATGTACAGCCAGACAACTGTGTAGAGTTGCAATGATATGCCCCTTTCCAATGGTTGCAAGGAGATGTAATAAATTCAGTTCCTTGGTTCCGACCCCAATCAAGCCATTCTGCCATGCTATAATTAGCCTGGTACCATCCACTATCCTCTAAGAGAGCCAATGTCATCTGTGAAACTACAGATTTTGTGTCAACAGATCCTGTCATAATTTCGTTCATCATAAGCCTTTTCTCCCAGTGAGAACCTGCCACATATTTTTGCATCATTAGCACACCAGTTCAGTGGCATCTAATGGAAAACTAACAGTACTTATGAACAAAAAAGCACCTGATGTACCACGACCTCCTCCGTCTTCCAACTCCAAACCAGTGAAGTTTTCAGAAAATGCCTGGCATAACATGAAAATTGTACGGTAAGAGAAAGCATAATCTTAAATTTCTGATAACTAAACTGATTCCCAAAACTTCAGCTTACACCATAATGATATCTAGCACGCATAATAACTCGAGGTAGGACAATACGTGTGACCATGCGCCCAATCTTCTCGTCCCTAATTTGTATAGTGACCTAAAAAGCAGACAGTGAGTCATGGACATCAAAGGTAGCGAGCTACAGGTACAGAATAACAGAATAGGTTTAAAATTATTAACAACTGCAAGAAAAGCACACCTGCTTATGTCTTCTTTTTCTCTCATTGCGGAAATGTGCAAAGGCATGAGGATCAAACCCCAAGACATGAATAACCTAAGAAATCAGATTCCCATCAGTTACCAAGCATATGCCATAAACCTCTTTAGTGGAGCACCTACCAACCTCATGCATCAATGTAGCCAAAAGCAATGCTTCTGCATCAACAGTTAAATGACGAGGTGCAACATTTACATGGCCTACAAAATGCATAAAGTAAAAAATAAATTAGATAATAGAATAATTTCAAACAATCACTAAGAAGTTTGTGAATGACGAGAAGAATTGTTACATAAATAGCACCTGCAATTGCACGACCCCACTGATCTCTCTCACATGCTACTGCCCAAGCAAGAGTGTTGCCAGTTGTGGGTCTGGTAGTTACTAAGAGAACCAGATCTGCCTCAGCAACGCCATCTGCATTGTATAAAACAACTGAAGACAGGACACTTAAACTGAAACTAAGCCATATATAGAACTTTGAGGATAGATACCTTCAATATATTCACGGGGAATTTGCACCCCACCATCCTGTCCGCATGCGGAATATCCACTTAACCGCAAATTCCCCTTGACAGGTTCAATAGCTAAAGCTCTTTTAAACCACTGTGCAGTTTGGCCAAGGGCCTATTTAAGATTTTAATGAACAAAAACAATTAAACAAAAATTCCAAAATGGAAATTTAAGTATTAACTACCAGTATTTAGAATGAAATTATGGCCAAGTTCAAACTAAGAAGGGGCCAAATGAATGAAAGAAGCAAAGATGTTGTTTTTAACAGGTTTCGCCAGTTTCAACCATTTTCAAGCAGTATACAAATCATTGAATTTTACTACTATATTCTAGATTTCCAATTTAATATATAAATGGGCGTGCAAATTCTTGTTCAGCTGACAGTAGAATTTTGAATTTTAATTTCAAAGAATAATTTTGGGAAAGTGACCATGAGTTAAAAAATGTTCATCTCATTATTATCCTTTTCTTAAAGTGTATCCTATTTCACAATTATACTTGCAACGCTATGGTGGGTGGGTGTGTGTGCACACACGCACGCGTGTATTGCACCAAAATTTTACAAAGACTTTGCATTTTGGTTGAGTCAGACCTTCAAATTTGATTGAGTCGAGCAATTTTGAGTTTTATTACTGATTTTCAATAAAAATGGAAACGGTATCTACATTAAAATCTTATGATGGCATAAAATAAAAGACATCTTATTAAAAATAATGAAATAATAGATAGGAGAAATCTCAGAAACTTTCCTAGGGTACAGAAATAGATATAGATTACCCCACTACAATCTCTTTTATTCCACTTTGGCTCATAATTTGATAATTCTTCCAGAACAAATAATATGTGGATCCAACAAAAACAAGACCTAGAATATTTATTTTATATAAAAGATCATAAACTTGGGATGAAATTGTCCAATAAATGTCATCCAACATTGATCGCTAAATCTTAAGGATGCTAATGCAAACTCGGAATTTAAATTTTAACAATATTACTACAACTACAACCCGGTGCACGAAGCTCCCGCCACGCGGGATGCCGGAGAAGGAAATCCATTGTATGCAACCTTACCTTGCTTTTTTTGCAAGAGGTTGTTTCCAGGATTTGAACCCGTGATGTCTTGGTCACAAGGCAACAACCTTATCGTTGTGCCAAGGCTCCCTTCTAAATTTTAACAATATTACACTTTGTGAAAATTTATTTTGATATATCTAGGAGAACAAGTTAATTTTATTAGTTTTGACTTGATAATTATGATAATTAGAGGATATGAGATTTGTTCAAAATTTGACTGAGTCATCTTAGGATAGGATCACTCTTTCCTAAAATATTTTAATTTATTTCCAATTTAATTAGAGTTGGAGTCATTAAAAGGGATATTAGTCCCCATGTTAGTCAATTTTTGCTTAACAAATTTCCTCTTCATGAGTTCTGTCATGTGTGTGAAATTATTTATTTCTCGATATGAGATTACTTATCCATGTGTTGCACCAAATTCGCACTGGTGAAATAATAATACAAATTTCATGAGTTGCCAATTCAAATAGTTTATTAAGCAAGCATTAAATCCTCAGAAAGTTGATCATTTCTTATTCAGACATCTAGATGAGCAAGATGTAGTTAAAAAACACAGCACCTCATTGTAAGAACAAGCATGCTTGCTTTGCCCCAACAAGGAGACCTTTGGTGGTACAGCACATTCAATAAGAGGTTTTCTATGGTTTGAAATGACATTACAACCAATGGAATGTCTAATCTTTTACATCAACCTACTCTTTTTACTTGATGTAATTTCCATCTAATTGTATTAGTATGCTTGAAAGCGAACCTTGGTGCAATGGTAAAGTTGCTGCCTTGTGACCAAGAGGTTACGGGTTCGAATCCTAGAAATAACTTCTTGCAAAAAGCAAGGTAAGATTGTGTACAATTGATCCTTCTTCGGGACCCCGCATGGCGGGAGCTTCGTGCACCGGGCTACTTTTTTGTATTAGTATGCTTATTGAACATGATAAGAAAAGTGGCCCTTAATTAAATAATTCAACCATGTGAGTCAAGAAAACAACATAATAAGGGTAGGCTCAACAGGAATGATCATCAAACTTCAGGTGTCGGGCTAAACCAAGATGTATTGTTGACATCTATGTCAAGGCCCAAATTCTATACCCTAAAGGATTTAGTCATTGGCATGTATCTCCAATGGCAATTGCCAGCTCTCCAATTACAAGTAGCCCATTCCTTTGTCCAAAAACTAACACTATATTCGTTCAAATATGAATTTTGATAACTCAACCTAATAAGAGAGACTAAAGATTAACTTAATAGCATGAGGCATGTGAGAATTTGAGATGTGAATAGAATGCATAAGCTCACGAAAAAATTAGCAGGCTTATAGAGGCCAATGAGCCATACAACTAGCCCATCACTTATTATATGAGCACCACTAGTGTATCATGTTAATTTTGGTTCACAATCCATCATAATTGTCATAAAGAATGTTGGACAATTGACTAAAAGTGCTCAAACTATCATAGTAGTTATATGGCTAGGTTGAATTTCAAGACAGCATCAAATTGCATCTCAAGTCTTCCAGAATGAAACTCCTAAAGTATAGTGAACATCTTATGAAGTAGCTAAACAATACCTTCTGAAGACGTTTCTTTTTGTCCTCCCCTGGAATATCCTCCAAAGTGCAGTTGTACCAACAATCTGCAAACACTGGTTGATCTCTTAGCGAATTGCACAAGGGAATCCTAGGAATTGATGCTGCAGGAGGTTCACCAAGCTGACAATACCAAAGAAGACTAATTTATGCCAGGAAAACTGAAGGCTGGAGTGCACAGTTGGAAAATAATATACTTGCTACATATTACCTTTACCAAATCTCCAACATTTCGACAATCTCTATCAGAAGTATGCCCAACAGCGTCATAGTTTAGAAATATACGGATAGGCTGTTTTGCATTCTTTTGTGCTGAAGATGATGCAGAGATGCCAAGCAAAGTTCTTCCCCAATGTACATCTGAACCTGACATACTGGACTCACGATAAACTTGAGGAGTAACCGAGTATTCTTTCCTTCCAGGTTGCCGCCTCTGGTGCAGTATGTCATCATGGATGCATGAATGGGTGCGAAAGACATCTTTCTCCCAAACTTCAGAATGTTGCCCAAGCTGAGGCTTGCTGTCTTGAGGTGTTGCACCAGTGCCAGCAATACTCACCAGGAGCAATGCTATCTGTAAAGCAGGGTAGTAGATACATTGTATGACTTCGTGTTTGGAAAAAATTATCTCAAAGACCACGTATTGGGAAAAAAAAACGAATATTAAGCAATCGAAAAGGAAGGTATCCAAGATACCAAAAGGATCGCACTACAGGTTCTCAACGGAGTTGATTGATCCAATAAAAGAAAAAAAATAAAGATAGTTTCTCCCAAAGGACAAGGAAGTCGATTAAGCTTCAGCAGAAACAATAAGAAAAAAATCAGAAGGGAAAAGGATATCAATGCGATCTACGAACGAAACAGTTAGCTGCAACCGAAGTACACACTGATCAGATACTACTAGGAGGACCAGGGAGACAGTTTCTTTCACACAAAAACAATCAGTTAAACCCAAACCCAACCAATCTATTTCCTATACCAGATTGACAAATTTCTCCGGGATCACGAAGCAAGTCAAACAGGCTGCTCCAATTCTCAGTACGATAAGTTTGTCACTTATCCTTCCCGCCCACAGCGTAAAAAGTTCACTAGAACTACAATAATCTCATAGATCAAGAGACCAAACGAGCGCACCTGAAGCCCCACGAGCAACCCACGAAATGCAGCAACCGGTAAGACCCCGCGAGGAAGCGAAGGTTTCACCTCCATATATCGACTCAAAAATTACAGAAGCAACTTCCATCAAAACTCCAAGAGGTCGCCCATCCACACCGCCGACGACGACAGGCGGCGCTTCGGCGCCCTCGCCAAAAGGAGCTACTCGTATCCTCTTCCGCAAAAATCACGAAATTCCACATGGCTTCCTGATGCCGAATCGGATCGCCATTGCGAGCGGCGACGATGTCCGAGGTCGAAATGTGATGGGCGGGTCGGAACTCGGGAGCGGAGGAAGGGAGGTTTAGGGGAAGGTCAGAGTGACGGTCCGTTGTCGCCCTCAACTCGCAAAAAAGTAAGCAATTATTTTACTCATGTCGCCAACTTATCCACTAGGAAAATAAACGTATGTCATCCATCTCGTAACACGTTTTAATGATAATAACGGACCGCTACGATGCTATCGACCTGTTATCCCATTACTCATTAAGTGATGATCGTTAATTATTTAATCATGTCGCCGTCATGTCTCATAACATCTCATTATTTACTGCTGTGTTCTCATAATTGTCTCATTATGTGCATAAAATAAATGTAAAATAAGCACCATACAGCTTGAATAAAATATTAACATAAATAATTAGTATCAGAAAGCTGAAACTCTTCTGGCCTTCGGCGGTGTGCTAGGGATAAAATATAAAAAATAATTGGAATCAAATATTGGAAAAATAATAAAAAAGAAATATTTTCGGATGGATAATTTAGACATGTTGGCTGATAGTGAGCAGTAAGGAGTCTCAAAAGTTAACAATTTAATGCGATATTACACAATAAAAATCCTGTGCGATAATGATTCCTATAGCTAGCCCATTTTTAAATTTAATTTGGAAATTTCTTCTTTTCTCTCTTTTTTTTTTTTTGGCAATTAACATGGAGGAGGAGATTATGTTCATGAATTCATGTACATGTTCTACTTAACTTACTAGAAATTGATGGAAATGAAAGGCTATATATATATATATATATATATATATATATATATGTGTGCTTGACAGTATTGTTGTTTAAGCAATCCACTTTGTTAACTTGCTCCATTTATTCATTAAATGCTCGACAAACATAGGCGAAATGGGCTCCATGAAAGTTAAGTGTGTCTATAAACTAGTTGTGCATGTACTAAAAACATTTAATCATCTCATTATAATTAATTTTTATCCTTTTTTTCTTTCTTTCAAAAAGGACTCGATGTGAACATGTGTCAAATGATCAAGGCACAGTCAACTGGAGAAATAAAAGAAGAATAAAAGATTCGACAGATCATAATCTACAATAGCTCCAGGTTAGGACCTTTAGGTAGGGTAAGGATTAAGGAAAGAGATGGTGAACAAATTTCTTCCATCCCAAAACCTTCCGAAGAAAACAAACCACTTGTTCTTGCTTATTATAAAAGCTTTGGCGCTAGCTAACAAGTTTTTGGTGGGTGGAGTGCAGTTCACATAGCTGAACAAATCTCACTTGTGATTGTAAATTATTGGACATCTGGAAGAACGAAGGCAGCTTTCATTCTGAGAAAACAATGTAAATTGTAAGCCCCAAGGTCTGATGCCTACCAAGTCCTGCATGCAGAATTGCGAAGTTCAGATGCCAGTCGCTTCGTGATCTTTTATGGAACAAGCTGGGATCTGCTCATAAAGGTTAGAGTACAGATGCAGGGGGAGGTGCTGCATCAAAGTGCTCAAAATGAACATTGCAGTGGCAAGGGCATTGTGGAAGGATCTGTGGCATTTGATACGTTCTTTCATCAAAAGCAGATGCTCAAGTAGGAGTGAGTGTTTGTCATGTCGCCAACTTTGCCAGAATGGATGGTACTGAAAAGGTGACAGGTTAGAGCGAGCTCCGGTCAGAAAAATTGTGCAAGAGACTAAAACTTTTCATGTTTTAAGCTAGGGACGAGCATCCATAGAAGAATCCAAGAGGAAACAGAGAAGAAGTTTACTCTTTTGGATCCGCCCTACAAGGTAAAAGCAGTTTGGATGCATAATTTTGTATTGGAGTAGTTGACAGTGCGGACCACCGAGAAGAGGACGAAGAAAAGCCATGCCGAGAGATGCGCTTTATGCCAATGAAATTCAGGGTATCATCCTCGCAAAGCCTCAGTACAATGGGTCATGAAAATTATGGTTGGGAGTTGGGACAGCCACCAAAAGTTGGAAAACGAAACCCATGCAGCGTTTACCTTTTGCAACTGATCAACTCGGTTCGGCTGAAGCTTAAGCTTCGAATAAATATTGTCTCCATGATTTCGTTGTTGTAAAGTACCACAAATTGGCATACCAGCTTTTGCGTAGGGAATTGCATCCACTAGGACCAGGAACAGAGCAGGATGAGCAGTGATGCCAGGTATGTCCATGCCCATCACTCCTTATTGATATTATTAATACGGTCGGACACCCTACATCTCGGTCCGGATTTCTACTATACGGTCGGACACTCCACGTCTCGGTCCGGATTTCTACTATACGGCCGGACACTCCACGTCTCGATCCGGATTGCTACCATAAGGACGGACACTCCACGTCTCGGTCCGGATTTCTACTATACGGCCGGACACTCCACGTCTCGGTCCGGATTGCTACCATAAGGCCGGACACTTCACCTCTCGGTCCGGATTGCTACTATGAGGTCGAACACTCCACGTCTCGGTCCGGATTTCTACCATCAAACCAGACCTTTTGAACTGGCCTGGTGATCCTAGTCACTACCTATCCCCGACAGAAAGTAAGATTCTCTGACAAGGCGCAGAGGAGTATCTGTGACATTAATGGAGATTTGCCTCCTATCAACCAAGCGATGGGTATTAATGGCTGCCCCTGCACAGAAGTAGATTTACCTGCGGAAGTTCCAGATGATTGGCTGCTGCCTTAATTAAGATGTGCCTCCTGCCAACTATGCATTAATGGCAACCCACGCGCTGAATACTGCTTTAGATAAGCAATGATAATAATGTACAATCGGGGAGGTCATATCACTTGAGTGGGAAAAGTCCACTAGAGGACTCCCCTTCCTCTCCCTATATAGGGGGATGACCCTCCTCAAGGAGAGGTAGGTTCACACACTCTTAAGCTCATTCTCTGATGTTTGCCTTGACATCTTCCACCTAATTCCCTACCTTGAGCGTCAGAGGGGTTTAGTCGAGATCCCTCTCGGCATCCAGGCTTTGCTTGCTCATCTTGAGTTCTCATTCTCGGTCTAGTCACCATTCATCATCTCGGCGGGAAACAAGCAGCAAAAACATTAAAAAGAAAAAAGAAAAAAAGATCCAATTCACAAAACTAATTGTCAGTTATATAATTTAGTTAAACAAGATGGGTCGAGTTAATTGTCTTTTTTTGCTGTCAACCTAATTGCGAAGTAGAAGAATTTGAGCAGTTTGCCTTGCTAACTGAGAATAACTAAAAATGTTCTCAAGACTTTTTTTTTTAATACACACTTGTACTATTTTTTTTAGGATGATTGGTTAATCAGTTATATCTTTAAAATAAAATTATGTGCGTTTTAAATATTTTAACTGAGTATTAACATTTTATTGTGTTTGAAAAGTTTATATTAATGAAAAGTTTAACCGTAATCTATTTTATATAATTTATGTTTATTCAAAAGTCAATTCTAAAACTGTATGTTGATTTACGAATTCACTTTCTACTTCAAAGATTTAAACTTTTAGTTTTTTTTTCTAATTAAACATTTTTTTAATTTTTCTAATATAAATTTTTTTACCATTATAAACTTCTAATTTTTCTAAGTACAATATTAATATTTTTTATATCTAAAATTTATCCTAAGTTTTTTTTTATAAATGAGTCTACGCTCGTTGATTTATAAAGGGAAAACAGCTTGCATGCTCAAAATCTAAATACTTAAGTAAATTATTATTATTTTTATTTCAAAATATATTTTGATAAAAAAAATACCACAGTCTTTGCATGACGCAATCATAAGGTCCATCTTCTTTGCTTTACAAAAACCTGGATAAGGCAGAATTTGCTACTGTTAACTATAATGCCGGAGTAATCAGTTTTAGACTAATAAGTTTAGTCGAAGGAAAAGTAGAAAAAAAAAGAAGATAAAATCATACGTGAATCATGAATTACTCATGTAAATTGATGCGTGGATTTGCTCCCCTTCCTCTCCTGACTGTCCGAGTGAAACCAGCCTTAACTTTATACCAAAGGTTCTTTCTACAACTTAAGCTGCATACGTCCATCGTTAATCAACTGACTCATAAATGGCACTAGTCCTAACATTCGATCAAGCATTTTTAAGCTAAATCTTTTGACCTTGTGGTGCGATAGAGGAGTCTACTATTGGAGATCAAGCATTTCCAAGAATCACGAGGTCACTGTAAGTAGTTAGGACTCGTGACATCGGATCAAAAGCTAGGAGATAAATAAGATGGTGCAGCAGTAAATGATGTAATGAAGAATTTGTTTCATGAAAATGAAACACAAATCACATGAATAGTGCTAAAATTTGTACTCTATACATAGAAATTGAGATACGTTTAAATCAAAATAAGTTGTACAGTACCCAGCCAGGCTCAGCACGTTTCTTAATAGATCATGCCGAGCCAGGCTGACTGGGCTTGGGCCATGACTGGCCTAATTGCCCGTTTTAACAACCCTAGGTTACAGGATTCTCTTTGTAAATCTCACACAAGACTTTTTCTAAACTATTCCTGAAATCTCGATTCTACTTTACTGACAAACCAAATCCAAGCAAGGCAGGTGCCAATTCTAATAGAGGCTCCACTGAACTTGGAGCAAACTTCCTTGCAAAGAGGAAACAAAGAGGTGAATGGTTGTCATTGTATGTGCAGTTCTGCCCATCAAAAATTCTCTTGAGAAAGGCTTCGCTTATATCGCTCCTGCCGAAGGTCGCTGGGTGAGCACCACCTCTTGACCAATCCACCCAAGTAATGCTTCTGTTTGCCAGACGATGGGCTGACTCTATGGTGAGCATGGTGGGGAAGTAATGCTCGTCTACGTAACAATTCGGCCTGCAGAACCTTTCAAACTTCTGATAATAAGTGGTGTCCTTGACTATGGTAACGGCCAATTTCCTATTCACTTCAAACCACTGAGACCCCTTGCGCCATTGCTCTAGGTTTACTTCTGGAGCCATGTTTGGATCATATCTGCCCCGTCCGTATGGTCCTGGATCATCATACACTCCAATGAAGCTATACTTTGATTTCATTAAGTATTGGTAGGTAATGTTGAAATTTGACAATGGAATGCATGATTCTGACAATAGAATGAACCGTTCATTTGATAAATCAAGTAGCGCATTTGCAAGGAGCCGTCTTTCAGCATCACACATACTCATCTGCCCCCACTCAGACACCTATGGAACAGATGTTCAAATCGATAAAATGAAAAAGAAAAAAGGGGAAACAGCATACAACTTGGAAAACAGGAGTTAACTGAAATAAATTGTGCAATGCAATGTGTTAGAATATTGTAGATATGATTAGGGATAATTGTTATCCCTAAATATCATTAGGAATAATTATTACTTAGGATAGAATTTTTGATTTATTCCTAGGATAGGGTTTGATTTATTCTTTTGAATAAGCCCTAATCTTGTCTATAAATAGGGCTTCTTTCATGTAAGTTAGGTATTCTGAATTACACATTAATATGGTATCAGAGCATTAGGGTTTCGCCTTTCGCGTTCCGTTCTGTTCGCGTTCCGTTCGCGCTTCTCCTCGCGATCTCTTTCCCGCGACGCAGATCTTCTCAGAGCGCTCGCGATCTCTTTCCCGCGACGCAGATTTCCCGCGACGCAGATCTTCTCAGAGCGCTCGCGATCTCTTTCCCGCGACGCAGATCTTCCGGAAATCAGCCGGCGAGCCTTTCTTCCTCGACCTGCCGCCGTCGACCTGCCGCCGCGAGCTGCCACTTCCGCCGCAGCGCTTTCTGCCGCCGAAAGGACGTCCTCTGCCCTCCGCGCTCTCCGTCCGCCTCCGCCCCGCCGCTCCGCCTCTGTCGTCCTCTACTTCACCTCCCTCCGGGTAGTCCGGCGCACCTTCGAGGACTGCCGCGCCGTCCGCTCCAACCTCTTTGGCCTCTGTGTCCTCGGGAGCTCACATCTCCTCAAGAAATTCAGACAAGGGCTTCCTTACGCCCTCCGCTTTGATCTCTCCACCACAGCTTCCCGGAGGCCCAGCTGAATCCGGGCTTCATCTCGAGTTCAGCTTCAAAAGCGTTTCTTTTGGCTCCATTCCCGGCAGCCAACGTGAGCACGCAATACTACTCTTCCAGCAGCTTCCTTTCGGAACATCCAGCCTTTATTCATCATGGCTACCCTCAACACTTCAAAGCCGGAGTTTCCGATTTTTACCAACCATGTGACGGCACCGCTCTCGTCTGAGTTCTTGGATGGTAAGAACTACTCCTCTTGGGCCTCTTATATTGAGCTTTGGCTTGTTGGACAGGGTTATGAAAAGCATCTCACACAAACTGAAGAGGATATTCAAGTGGTCGATCGTCCGTTATGGAGAAAAGTTGATGCTCAGTTGTGTTGCATTATCCGAGCCACCATCCATCCATCTCTTCGGGATGTATTCCGAACTCATAAGACCTGCAAGGATGTTTGGATACAAGCTCAACAACTTTTTACAAACACTTCTCGGCGACTCTATCAAGTTTGTGATGACCTCATGACCATTCTTAATGCCCGTCAGATCAAGGAGTCTATGTCAACTTATTTGGGATCAGTCTCTAGCCTCCTGTGTGAGTTCAATGACCTGCTCCCACCTGCAGCCACTCCTATTGCAGAGCTTGAAAATCGGAAGAAATTTTTTATGTCTCTGGCATTATATGTACCCGCCAGATTACTCCGTATTCGTGATCGGATCTGGCGGCCCATGAAGCAACCATGGACTCTCTACAGGCGATCGCCCGTGTCCCTACCAAAGTCTTGACATTACCATCCTCCGTTCCAGTTGACTCTTCAGCATTGGTCTCTGGAAATAACAACAAACCTCTACCGCGTAAGAATGGCAAAGGACGTCCTTGGTGTAATCATTGTCACCGACCAGGACACACGATTGATAAATGTTGGAGTCTCCATGGTCGACCTCCTCGTCGCTCGGATCGCTCGAGTTACATCACGTCTTGACTTCCATTCACGATTGACATCGGCTCGACTCCACCGCCTCGGTCGATACCACTCAACTCCACCGCCCTATGATGACTTTACGAAGTGGTATGAGGGTCGACAGAGTCTAATTCCTTCTTTCGTTACACGGTAATTCCTTTCTTGGCATATCTCGTTCTTGGGTCCTTGGGTACTTGACTGCTGGGCCACCGATCATATCACCAGTAATAGATCTCTTTTTTTTCTCACTATCTACTTACAGTTATTTACCATCATTTGTCACTATGGCAAATGGTTCTCGGTTCGATCCAAGGTGTTGGTATTGTTCATTCTTCTCCATCTCTTCCCATTCGAATGTTCTTTATGTTCCGAGCTCCTTTAATTTATTATCAATAAGCTAGCTCACTCTCGGTCTCTTGATTGTGTCATCTCATTCACTAAATCTTGGTTTCATTGCGGGACGAGATGCGGGAGGATGATTGGCTCGGATGTGAATCGTAGTACATATCAACTTCACCAAAACTCTCTCTTGTTGAGTGCAGGCGGCATCTCCACTTGTTATCCATGCTCGGTTGGGGACATCACTGTCTTGATAAGTTAAAACAATTACATCCTAGTCTCTCACTTGAGTCTTTATCTTGTGAGTCATGTATCGATTAAGCGGCGTATCGTAGTTCATTTCTCCTCGCATTATAAGTCAGACTCGTCTCCTTTGCTTTGGTTCATTCTGATGTTTGGGGTCCGATTCGTGTTGCTTCTACATTTGGGTCACGATATTTTGTTACTTTTATAGACGATTTTTCCCGTTGTACTTGGTTATATCTGATGAAGGATCGTTCAGAATTGTTTTCTATTTTTCAATCTTTTTTTAATGAAGTCAAAACACAATTTGGTATCCTCCTTCGATCCTTGCAAAGTGATAATGCACGTGAGTATCTATCTACTCCATTTCAAACCTTTTGGCATCTCACGGCGTATTACATCTAAGTCTTGTCCTCATACCCCAAGAATGGGAGTCAGAACGCGAGAATCGCCGTCTTCTCGAGACCACCCGGACTCTTCTCCTCCATCTCGCGTTCCTCTTCGTTTTGGGGTGATCGGTTACTGCGCATGTTATCTCATCAATCGCATGCCTTCCTCTACTTTCAGTCAAATACCTCATCGTATACTTTATCCGAGCGATCCTTCATCCTTTACCACCTAGGGTCTTTGGTTCTATATGTTTGCTCGTACTCTTGATCCCGGCATTGATAAACTCTCTCGCCGATGCATAAATGTGTTTTCCTTGGGTATCCAAGGTCTCGAAAGGTATAAGTGTTATTCCCTACTCTCTCAGTATTTCATCTCTGCCGATGTCGTTCTTTGATTCGATTCCTTTCTTTGGGTCTTTAGAGTCATCGTCGAGTTTCATCCTTCTGCCTATATCGATCTTTGATCCTCGGAAGTTTCTCTATCACCCCCACGATTCCTCCTCCGTTGCGGGTTTATCAGCGTCCTCGTTCTACTTTCTCGGCTAACACTACTGCCAGAAATCATCTCGGAGCGGATCCTCCGCTCCCTCCTCTCGTCGATCTTACGAATCGATATTCCCATCGCCTTGAAAAGGTATACGCTCACTCGTAATCCTTCTCCACATTATATTTCTTTGAGTTACCATCGTCTTTCTCCTTCCTATTATTCTTGTCTTTCCTCTTTGACATCTGTTTCTCTTCAAAAGACTGCAGGAGATCCAATTGCCCAACCAGGATGGAAACAGGCTATGTGAGACGAAATAAATGCCTTCTGAGTTGTGGGACTTGGGATCTCGTTCCTCTACCACCAGAAAGTCGGTTGTTGGTTGTCGATGGGTATATCTGATGAAGGTTGGTCAGAGCGGAGCGGTTGATCGGCTTAAAGCTCGTCTCGTTGCTAAAGGTTATACTCGGATCTTGGATTGGATTATGGAGACACGCGTTCTCTGCATTGCAGAATGTCCTCTATCACGCTTACTCGTATACTATTGCTGCGATTCAACACCTGGTCTCTTTAAAGAATGTGTTCTTACATGGTGATCTGCTCGAGAAGTCTACGCGCACCTCGTGTTTTGTTGCTCGAAGTCTTAGGTCTTGTATGCCTTCGAAAGTCTTTATATGGTCTCAAGCAGTCACCCAGAGCATGGTTCGGTAGATTTAGTATTGTAATTCAACAGTTTGGCATGACTCGGAGCGAGGCTGACCATTCTGTCTTTTATCGCCACTCATCGGCTGGGTGCATCTACCTAGTGGTTTATGTTGATGATATCTTCTGGCTCCAGAGCTTTTTTGTACTTGGAAGTCGATCCAGATGGGACGTCGTTATTGATTTGAAGACTCACTTAGATTGCCTTCGAATGCAAGAATTACTCATCGAGGATAATTAAGTAGATACAGGAGATGGGCATGAAGTTGGGTAAACATGGACATTTAGTTTCACATTTTCAAGTCTGCAAGCATATTGAGTGTGGATTAACATTTGCTTGTGCACTTTTATTTTTTGATATATACAACTTTTGCTGATATGATAATAGATTTGGTCAATCTCAGTGAGGTTGATTCTCCTGGGATTATAGCCTTTTGCTGCAATGTGTGTGTTCATCGTCTCTGCCTGGTTTGGTCGTTGGATGTTCAATCTTGGCAGCTGCATGCTTCTCTGTGGTTCGCCAATGTACGCTACGTATATCGATCGATGGATTAGGTATTAATTCTCTAGCTTAAAATAGAATGAGAAAACGCGCGACGACCTTTAGAAATTTTTCAGTGAGCACACCAAATTAATTAACCGGCGATCACATTAACTGCTGTCTTCAGTGATTTTCCGGCACACGCGAGCCTGTTGGTACACTTGCCCTTCTCCACAATAGTAGCCCTGCTCCGGCGCGCAGTGCTCGTCGCGGGAGCAAATGCAAAGGCCTTCCAGCGCGCAACCGTTGCCTTCCACCACAACCTCCTTCCCTCGTAGTCCCAGCACCGCATCCGTCCACTCCGAGGAGAACAATCCCTCGCCATCGTACCTGCGCATCGCCCTCGAGAACTTTCGCAACCTCGCTCCCAATTTGTCCTTCATCCCGATGAACCCTACGTTTCTGTTCTTCCCCCAGTGCGGCAACCCGCGGTACTTGAAGAGCGCCATCTGCTCAATCTCCTCCAGCACGCCCTCGTGCAGCCGGGCCTGCCGCGGGTCTCTGGCGCGGTAGTAGGTGATGTCGACGTCGACAGAGTCCTCCGTCTTGCCGAGATAGGCCGTGGAGTTGCGAACGAAGCGCATGAGGAAACCAAAGTAGAGGTCGGGGCCGCAGAGCGCGCCGGGGTTGGCGTCGCGGAGCTTCTTCACGTCGGCGACGAAGTCGGCGATGTTGGCGAAAGGGATGCTCACGGCGGTTTGGTGGTAGAAGAGTCCCTTGAAACGCGGGTCCCATCCGCAGGCCGTGAGAAGGCCGTCTTCAGCACTCCGCAAGCACGAACCTGTTTAGAATTAAAATTAATTAGTTAAGGATTACAAAGTTGAAAACGATAATTAATCAACTAAGATTCGTTAGTCAAAACGCATGCCGGAGCTCTGCATGTCGCTTTGATTTCCGATGACCGGATAACCAGTGAAGCCAGGCAAGCCGCCGCCGTCGTTGTTTCTGAAGCCCATTCCGAGCGAAATGAGAGTCTGTACTAGTAGTTTGGAGAGCACGCATTTGCTATGTGCGTCTTCTGTTACTTCCGCAAAATTTTCTGCTATTTATTTAGTAAAGTCAATTAAATACGAATAAATAAATTAGCTAGAATTGTGCGACCTGATGACCTGCGGCACGAGTGGAGGCGACGAAGAAGGTGGGCTGAGGTCGAAAGCCTATAAAATCATTTATGCCCTTTCCCTTGGTGGTGACGGGGAGTTTGAAGTCGTCTCGGTACACGACGATGGCCTGAGAAGGATACCAGATGATGTCGCCGTACGGCGTGGTGGCAGCGAAGGACGCGATGGATTGCTCGAACGTTGCGTCGCTGACCACCCTGTTGGTGACCGACCGCTTGAACATCGGTTCTAATTGGAGGGTCACCTGAGTTAAAAGTTGATCGCCACAAATAAATATTAACACAGCTGAATATTATACAATAGGATTCAGATTAATGTTGTATTTGCAAATTAAATCTATTATTATTATTATTCCCTCTCACGCTGTATTTGTCTTTGGTTGTCTAGAACTAAGTATACACGAAATTCTACTTATATGAATTCAAAGTTTTAAAGAAAAGAGCTAATAAAAGTTACACGCCATTTTGTTTTTGGATATTCAGTAAAGACCGTGCATGCTCTGATTACGCATGATGTATCGAAATGAATAATATATAACACTCGACAAAAGTGGGGATATATCGATCCATTGCATCGCAGATTACCATTTTATATATATATATATATAATCAGTTTAATTGAGTACCTGAGAAATAACTCCGAGAACGCCGAGAGAAACCTTGGCGGCCAAGAGATCAGGATGATGCTCGCCGAGGTTCACGATCTTAGCGTAGTATCCATCCACCGACGGGACAGCACTGGGGACCACCAGCCTCATTCCCACCACGTACTCGTGCACCGCCGATCCCTTACCGACTGCCGAGCTGCCGTGGGAGCCGGTGCTCAGCAGCCCGCCCAGCGTCACCCCTTCCCAGTACGGAGAGTGCGGCAGCGCCATCCCGCGGGCCGCCGCCGCGTCGAGGAGCGCCCGAAGCGTGATCCCCGCCTCGAACGTCATCCTCGCTCCGTACGCGTCGGTGCTCACCGTCCGGTTGAGCCGCTGGGTGCTGATGAGGAGGCCCGGCCGGCCGTCTGGACCGGCAGGGCACGACAGTTTCGGGATGCTGTGGGAGTACACGGTCACCGCCTTCACGCGATGCCTCTCGGCGGCGGCGTCAGAGACGGCGCGCAGGAGCTCCTCCTCGGTGGAGGGGTAGGCAACGGCGGCGACGTGGCAAGTGCTGCGGTCGGGAAAGGAGCCGTAGGCGTTGGTGAGGGTGCAATTAGCGTTGCCGGACTGGCACAAGACCACTGCCCCCGGAGGCGAGCCTTGGACCAGGAGGAGGAATACTAGGAGGAGAAGCACGGCAGGGAGGATGGAGAATTGCAGGGGAAGGGAGGTGGGCGTCGAAGTGCTCATTGCTGGTAATTGACTATGACCAAGGCGGCGAGGCCTACGTTCATGTTTGGAGTTTCTTCTCCATAAATAAATAAGCTTGCTCATTGCTGGTGTTGAAGGCTTGCTCTTGTTCCAGGCCTGCATTTGAAAGCCATGCTTGCTTTCGACGAAACCCGCGTCAGTTCCCACATGCCAATCTCGATCCCATTTTGGAGGATTCGTTTGCTCAGCAAGAAATGCAAATTATGGCGCATAACATTAAAGGAATGGTGGTTTTCCATAATGTAATTGTTCCCCACCGAGAGGGTGAATGACGAGGTGTCCGAACAGCGAAAGTGACAACGGTCGAAGAGATGAAGTCGCTTGTAAACCGGGTTGTTTTACTAGACCGAGCCGAATGAGAACCTGCACAATAGCAAACGGTCAAGGGTGCCGAAACGGATCTCGGCAACACCCCTCCGACGCTCAAGCTAGGGGATTAGATGGAAGAAGTCTAGACAAACAGAAGAGAAGCTTCAGAGTGTGTGAACCTACCTCCTCTCGCGGAGGGTCATCCCTCTATATAGGGAGAGGAGAGGGAGTCCTTCTTTAGGGGACATTATTATCATTGCTTATCTGAAACCATATCCAGCAGCGCGTGGGTTGACATTAATGCATAATTGATAGAAGACAAATCTCAATTAATAATGGCGGCTAATCCTCTGGAACTTCCGCAGGTAAATCTACTTTTGTGCAGGGGCAGCCATTAATACATATAGCTTGGTTGATAGGAGGCAAATCTCCATTAATGCTCCGGATTAATGACACGGATACTCCTCTGCGCATTGTCAGAGAATCTTACTTTCTGTCGGAGAGAGGTAGTGACTAGGATCACCAAGTCAGTTCAAAGGGTCTGGTCTGATGGTAGAAATTCGGACCGAGACGTGGAGCGTCCGGTCGTATAGTAGAAATTCGGCCCGAGACGTGGGGTGTCCG
The DNA here is from genome assembly GCA_025175895.1 of Wurfbainia villosa. Lineage (NCBI taxonomy): Eukaryota > Viridiplantae > Streptophyta > Magnoliopsida > Zingiberales > Zingiberaceae > Wurfbainia > Wurfbainia villosa. Next base: position 22,923,024 of record CM045991.1, on the reverse strand, counting down.
ATCGTATAGTAGGAGTCCGGACCGAGACGTGGAGGGTCCGGCTGTATAGTAGGAATCCGGACCGAGACATGGGGTGTCCGGCCGTATAGTAGGAGTCCGGATCGAGACATGGTCTATCCAGTTATTGTCGACATATTAATAATGAGTGATGGGTATGGACAGACAGTTAGACTTGCATCAAGAATGTTATTAATTTGCTCTTTTGGAGTATTTTTTTTTCTCTTGTATTAAAAGTATGAAAATTTAAATATGTTACAGTCAACTAATACTTTTACTTGATTGAACTTTTATATATATATATATATATATATATATATATATATAGAAATATGATATTCTGCGCGATCGATTTTTATGCACTCGTGCGCTCCTCGACGACCCCGAGTCACTGACGCCATCGCTGCCTCGCCGTCCGACCATCGCCGGCCACTGGACCGGACGCGCCACTCGTCGGCGGGCCGACGGGGGGAGTTTACCGGTCGGTTAGCGGTCGGAATTCGACGCTAACCGGTCGGAAATCACCAAAGATCGCGATCGAAATCCGGCGTCGGACGGACCGGCAGCCGACGCCGGTCCGTTCGGTGTTCGCGATCGGCCACCAGAATCGAACGACCGATTTCGACCTCGATCGGGCTAAATTCCGACTGAATTGCGACCGGAATTCGACTGCGGAAGGAGCCGAAATCGATCGCTCGATTCTGACGACCAATTTCGACCGCGAATCGGCCGACTGACGGGCGGCCGATTGCGGCGGACTACGTAGTTTATAAAAAAAATGAACCTCTTGAAATAAAAACAGTCCATTTTTCCCTCTACTTTTCACCCAATTCGGGTTGGCTGGAAATATTTTTTGTAAATAAAATAAATTAAATTAATCACGCCGCGACCATTGTTTAAACCATTAAAATTGAGAACTCAATAGACCTCCAGATTTTGTATATTTCCCACAATATTTACCTTTAAAAAATCAACAAGCAAACATATTCACAAACAAGGTAGTCGATCATGTAGCTCTTTGTGAAATTTGTTAGTTGGATTTTTATTTATAGTGAATTTTGATATAAAAATTTTGTAGATCCTAAATAAAAATCTTGATAATATTAAAAATTTATAACCCTAGAAGGTCGCCCCAATAGATCTAGAACTAACTCTGACTCTTTGCACTTCGATATGTATACGGTGATTTTATTCTTCTATTTTTTTTCATAAATCAAAATTTGTATCAGCACAGTTTAAAATATAATTATACATGTGATTAATTACTATGTGATAATATTCATGTCAAACATTTTTCATAGTCAATCTTTTTATTTAATGAGGATGATAAATACATAATAATCTCTATAAGGAGAAGATTAAAAATTCAGTAGAAAATTTTATATAAATTGAAAATTAATTTTAAAATTATATGTGACACGTAGTTAATTATTATGTGATTATGTTCACGCCAAATATTTTTTATGGCCAATCTTCCAATTCAATGAGATGATAAAGATTTTAGCCTTACATAATAATCTCTAAGGAGAAGATTAAAAATTCAGTGAAAAAATTTATTTCAGTGAAAATTTTTATATAAGTTAAAAATTAATTTTAAATTACCGTAGTTATTAATCCGTGAAGACTATACATATATATATATTACCGTAGTTATTAATCCGTGAAGACTATATATAGAGAGAAAGTGAAGACTATATATATATGGAGCATCTTTCGTTGCGCGATTTGTGCATTTATTATATGATTCATCGTGATTGCACAGTGAATAAAAAATACACAGTGCTTCCTCCACCGTGAGTTTCTATTGCCCGTAGCTCGGAATCGCCGATGACCGATTGGATTCTGGATGCGATTCAGCACTGGCGGCCAAAATCCGACCGGATTCCGCCCGCAATTTGACCACGATCCGATCGATACCGGGGTCCGATCGGATCGTGACCAAATTAAAGTCGAATTACGATTGGAAACGATCACAATTGCAGCTGCTAGCACCGCGGGTGATTTCAATCGTGATTCAGTCAAAAATCGATTGGACTCCGGTGTCGATCGAACTGTGATCGAATTTCGATCGGGTTGTGATCGAAATTCGATCGGATCACGATCGAAATTCGGCCTTTCGTCGATGATTCCAAACTATTGTTGGTATTTTCTTTCGTGCACGTACACGTATAAAACAAACATTTAATATATATATATATATATATATATATATATATATATAGACACACAATAGATTAAGAATCATTCGCCACAGATAATAAATTCCTTCCTGAGTTCAGAGTTCAGACAAGATCTAGTTGATGATCTGCATAGATAAATTCTTCTTTTTTTTTTTATTTAGTGATAGAGAGAGAGAATTCGCCATGTGCGCCAAAAAGAATCAGACTTTGTTGTTTATCGACCTGTGTGAGTTGTGACCACTGACGACCGCATTGCCTACATGGCTCCCGAGTAGCAGTAGATCTTGCATTATCGCCGAGAGTTACCTGTCTGTGTCATTATTCCTTGCCTTCCTCCCGGATTTTCCAGTGCTTGTCATCCCTCAAGTCTCTAGTCGAGTTGTATATTGACATCGTTCTCTGCTCTTTCAGTCATTTTTCATGCGGCGGGGAGGTTTAATTAGTGTGTATTACATATCCTTCTCTCTCGATACGGGCCGTTGCTCGCTCATCATGCTGCATTTTCCTCCGAATCTTTGGTGAAGCCTAGGAGGAAGAAGGGAGTGATACCCTGCCCATGGTTTGGTCACTGGTGCGGATGTCGAGCATAGGTGCATTGTGTTTGTTAAAGTCACGATTTGCTTCCTTTTGACTGGAGACGAGGAAGCCATATCTCAAGAGCAGGGCTCGACGTCGCCTAAAGGAGAGCGAAAGGGAGCTTTCAACTCCAGTCCTCTCTCCTCCTCTCGTTCTCTTCTGTAATCTTCGCTTCCCCCTGTTTCTTCTCTTTTTCTGGATCAAAGCCTCAAAGGTCGAGGCTTGTGACGCAGAGCTGAGTTCTTGGCCACCAAGGATGCCGCAGTACCGGCAGCAGGGTCAGTGGAGGCTGGAGGGCCGCGGGTAGGTCATGGATCTGCAGACCTCCGTTAAAGATGGGATCCTTGGCGGCCGCAGCGGCGGAGGTCTCTTGGCAGAGAAAGACGGGACCTTGGCGACAGCAGCGGAGAAGCTCGACCTCAAGAAGATGATCGATGAACTCGACTCGGCGGTGGGAGAGGACATGCCCTCGATGTTCATCTGCCCCATCTCGCTCGAGCCCATGGTGGATCCTGTGACACTCTGCACCGGTCAGACTTACGAGCGCGCCCACATCCTCAAGTGGCTCTCGCTCGGGCACCTCAACTGCCCCACCACCATGCAGGAACTCTGGGACGACGATGTCACCCCCAATCACACCCTCCACCAGCGGATCCATGGTTGGTTCTCGGAGAGGCACCTGCTCTTGAAGAAGAGATCTGAGGATGTCCAAGGCCGCGCCGCTGGGCTCGTCCAAAGCCTGAAGAGGGCCAAGGGGCAGGCCCGAGTTCAGCCTCTCAAAGACCTCCTAAAGCTCATCGTCGACCAACCTTCGGTTGAAAAGACAGTAGCGAACTCCGGCGGCGTCATGCATCTTTCTTCTCTCCTTGGCCCATTCACTTCCCACGCCGTTGGCTCCGAGGTGATCGCCATTCTTGTAAACCTTAGCTTGGGAACCGATGCAAAGACTAATCTGATGCAGCCTGCGAAGATTTCTCTCGTTGTGGACATGCTAAATGAAGGTACGATCAATACTAAGATCAATTGTACCAAGTTCATCGGAATGCTAATGGGGGAGAAGAGCTTCCGGTCAGAGCTTGTATCGAGCCCGAGTCTTTTGGTGGCGCTATTGAGATTGGTGAAGGATGAGCGACATCCAAACGGCATTGCGGCGGGGCTTAGCTTGCTCAAGTCAGTCTGCTTCCATGAGCATGTCCGGAGCTCATTTGTCAGCATCGGAGCCATACCGCAGCTTGTGGAGCGACTGCCAAATCTGCGTCGTGACTGCTTGGAACCAGCTTTGCACATATTGGATAATCTCTCTGCAAATGCAGAAGGCCAAATGGCATTGAAGAATTGCCCTCAAACCATTCCAATGGCCGTGAAGCTTCTGATGACATCTGAAGCTTGTACGCGGCATGGATTGTCTATATTGTGGAACATCATTAACCTTGCTCCTGATGTATATGCTTCACTTGCCATAGAAGCCGGTCTGGGCGCAAAGCTATTGTTTGTCATCCAGAGTGGTTACGATGCAGAACTGAAGCAGAGGGCTGCCTGCCTATTGAAGCTCTGTAGTCTCAATTACACTTCTGCCCTCTTCGTGTCAAAATGCAAGCTAACCCGGACAATTCAATAACAGAAGATGACCATGATACAATGCTCTCAGTTTGTTTGGGTTTTCTTCTTGTTTCTAGAACTTGGACGAAGCTCTGCCGATGCTTAATTTGCGAGGTGGACCGGCTACATTAATTTCTTATCCAATTGAGATAAGATGCTAATGGAAGCAAAGAAGTAGATAGATGTACTGAAAAAAATAATGGCCGGCACATTAATTCTTCTCAGATGTAATGCTTAGTGACGTAGAGGTCGTCTCAATAAGCTGGTCAGTCTCGGTTACCAGGTATTATTGTTTACCTGCTATTGTAGTGATTAATTTTCAGAACGTGGTTCTGTGAGAGATTGTAATCTTCTTTCTGTAATTGTTTAAACTGCTGGGAATTAATAATCTCATTCTGTTTCATCAAGTAAATCATTCTTCTATTTGGAGCTACATCTGTTCCTTAGTGTCCCCGTCAATCGATTCTACAGTTAATATGAAAGAGGTTGATGCGGCGAAGAAGATTCGTTCGTTTCCTTCCGACGCGATGGAGCCCGAAGGGAGCTTTGAGAGTTCTCTCCGGCCGCAACAGTAAAGATCAAAGAGTAAAGAAGAGAAACACAAAACCAACACAGACGACAAAACCAAGACACAGGATATAACATGGTTCGAAATAAGGATTCTTACTCCACGGAGGTGAGCTCTCTCACCGGATGCTGTGCCAAAACACTTTCACTATGAACGTCCTCCTTCACGGAAAAAGAAACTTTCGAAGGTGGAGAAGAAAACCTCTTACAGTCAAATCACAATACAAGAAAGAATACACAAAAGGCGAAGATCACCACTCTCCTTCTCCGGCGAAGTGGTAGCTCTCCTTCTCCCCAATGCGTCTTTATTTCTTGCTGGTTGGAATGATACGGATCCCCTTTCTTCTGTCCTCCTTCTCCCTTTTATCCTCCTCTCCTCCATCGTTGCCTCGCAGGCTGTCCCCCTTGTACACGTGGTCACCACGTTCACCTGGAGAATAATTCTGTTACAGATACGAGGAACGAAGGCTCCTTGGAATATTGTGGGGGAACCGCCCCCCCTTTCTGTTACATAACACATCTTCATCTACATCTCTGGGAACTATGCTAGCCTGTCCCTCTCAACTATTTGCTTTTGGTAAAACTAACTTAGACCTGTAACTCACGCGTGGCATAACTTTTGGGCTCTTCAGCGGCCTGAACCAGCTTCCCTCCTTTCCGCCCCAAACTACTTCCGGACGAACTGAGTCGAGTCGATTCGTATCCGTCCCATCTGCTCCTAGGCCTATCAAGCCGAACCGATTCTCTTTTATTTCCTAATGAGGCGCCCTCCGCCTCCGCTTTGCCGTGTTAACTACCTCAACTGGCTCTCTCGTGCCAATCGTCCTAGGTTATTGCGCCCGAACCGTTCTTCCTTTCTTTCTTCGCTGAACCAATTATCTGGTTCGGATGGTGTCCTTCCTGCGAGCACTCTTATCTGGTTCATAGATAAGAGGTAATAGCAGTATCATTAGTCAACCCCAAAAAATAGTCAAGCGAAGTTATAAGCTTGACTTTCTAAATATATAAAGTATCTACTTCATCCTTTGCTCACCAATTCAAATTCATTCTTCTCTTACAGCCCCACCCTATATACCCGAGGCGGCCTAATGGGCCCATGGGCCTTGCTTCTCTTGTTCTCTCGTATAGTCAAACCGTCGCGAAAAACCCTATATAAATCTCCACCCTTTCCTTTTATGTATGACTTAGTGTGTTTAACAATCCCGTCCTTTCTGCTTCTTCCCTCCAGCGGTTTTCTGCGGCGACGCTTCAACGACCCAGCCCTTCCTTTTTTACACGCTTCTCCTCCAACCCTCAAGTAAGTGTTTTGCCCTGTTTTATACCTATGACCCCTAAGACCACCCCCTCACCTGCGTGGTATGAGCACACCGTAACCCAACTAGACTACGACCATTACTTCTTTAACCTTAAAGATAGGTTCATAGACTCTTCCATAAAATGTTGTTTCACGATCAAGATGCACCGACCACACCGTCCTCCTCCCGGTTTAACTTGCTTCTTTTTCGAACAGTTCCTTAATGACCTGTTTCTACCAGTACCCTCCATTTATCTAGAAATCTTAGATTTTTACGGACTACCTCTAAACTAATTTACCCCCAATTCCTTTCGCATTCTATCGGGGGCCTCTATAGTATTTCAACACCTAAATCTTCCTCTATCTCCTCAAATATTCCACTGTTTCTTTCAGTTAAAATCTTCCAAGGCAGGCCTCTTTTACCTGTCTAGCCGCACGGACTGTCAATTTCTAATGAATATGCCCACTTCCCATAAAGGATGGGAAGAATTGTACTTCTTTGTTCAGCTTCCGGTACCTCTACCCCACTCGGACACCTAGAAGTTAGAACTCCCTGAACTACCTTCTTTCCGTGAAATGAGGACCCAGTGCCCTTTCTTGGAGGTTTATAAAACACTGGGAGAATCCCACTATTGTTCAAACCACCTAATGAAAACTCCCCTCCTGAGTAACTTCGGGATGTCCCCCTTCCCTTCAACGACCTCGGCCGCCATAGGTAGGACGACATTTACCCTTCAATATAACTTCTTATTTGCATCCATCATCTTTCTTATCAATGCATTTTGCAGATAATCTAATGCAGGACGCTCTAGTGAAAGGAGAAGAGATTGAGACTACCAAGAAGAAGAAGACCTCAACAAAGAGAGACAAGTCTATGGCAGCCCCTTCTTCCCCTCGGAAAAGATTGCGACCCACTAAAGAAGGAGCTCCCAGTTCGTCAGTTCCTCATCCCTCTTCTTCTGGTCAACATGACTCCCGATCTCTAACCGTCTACGAACCGAGGATGAGGAACACCACCTTCTCCGCCCCCTCCTCTTCTCCCCAAGGAGGAGATTCCCTTTCCCACTCTCCTGCTTCATCCTCCCTTCCTCATGATTCTCCCCTACCTTCCCGAACCGAATCCATCTCCGCCCCTATCCCCTCATAAACACTTACTTCTCCCACCCCTCTTCAACGTGTCGGACCCAATCTTCTTTCTGAAGGGGGAGATCTTCCCCTCCCGACCCCTTTAATGGCTACATTGGGGTCGCGGCTGCAGATCCGTCACCTTTCGGAGGTGAAATTCTTCAACCAATCGGACATACAAGGCCCTTGTGACCAGGTGGGCAAATTGCTAGCTGAGGTAACTACTTTCCCCCTCCCACCTTTAATGCATTTATACATGTACATGCCACTATATGTCAATGCCTGACGATTGCATTTTCTTTCCTTCAGGCGTCGCCCAAACATAGTAAAATGATATCTCACATAGCCCAATTTCAATCCAATGTGGAGACGCGTCATTTTGCTTCCCTGGCACACCAAAAGCAACTCACTCGACAACTGAGTGAGAAGGAGCAAATAGAATCAAAGATGAGGGGCCAATGTGAGGACTTCATGACGCAATTGGCCCTAGTTCAGATTGAGAAGGAGGAACTTCAACGAAAAAATGAAGACCTTGAACAACAACTCTTCCTGCAATCCAGCGAGCTTCAGCAGGTGGATCTTCTCACCCATGAATTAACAGGGTACAAAAGACAGCTTGGAGATGCCATTATTCAAGCAGCTGATTCTTCTATTACCATTCAGCAGCTTCAGCAAGAACGTCAATAGCTTCGACTAGAATGCCAAGCGTGAGAAGCCACTAAAAAATCTTGTATAGAGAAGTGTCAAGAGCTCTCTTCCATGGTGGATGCCCTTCCTCAATCCCTATCAGCAGCGGCTCGGCAGCAATCAGATCTTCATCGAGAATACTCCGAGGCTCTTTCGGCTCCGGGTTAGCAAGCCATAAAAGCATCAACCGAGAAAGAGGCCCTGGCAGCCCAACTAACCGAAAGTCAAGCCCAGCTGGCCGATTGTTAGGCTCAACTAACCAGTTGTCAGTCTCAGCTGAAGGAGCAGGAGGCTGACCTAAAGGGGCGGTATGTCAAGAAGGGAGTTGATCTGTTCATGCTTGGCTTTGACGGGTCTTCATCTCTGAATGTTGAACGAGGATATTCACCTCCTAACACGAACACTAGTTATTTGAATCCTGTAGATGCATTGTCTAAGTGTCCCCCAGAGCTTTTTGAATTGTAACCCATAATATCTTACTCCCTGTAATGACTCTTTTCTTGATGTTGAAGAATGTTTGTATTGGCATGGCATCTCGTCATTCTTCGTGTATGCTTTGGTACGGGTTGGGGAATTTAGGTTGATTCCGTGCTTCCTTCTTTTTGTAATTGTTGTCCAAATGACGTTTTTCGTTCGGGAGATCGTTCGGAATACCCCGGATGATCTTCCTCCGACCCGAACCAATTTTTGGCTCGGCTAAAGATTAAATTATTTCAGTCTCTTGATCTTCTTCGTCTACTGCTTCAGAAACGATATCTTGATAAGTACCTATGCTGCTGCCATTATGATATTAGTCTCTTCACCTTCTTCTCCTTCCCGAGAACTACTGCAATTCTTTTCCCCTCAACTATAAATTATCACCCCCCATATCTTCATCCTTCCATCTCACTCTCATGGCTTCGGCGGAACACCCTATTGAGATTTCCTCAGATTCTGAATCTTTTGAGCTACGGGAATGGTCTACTGGAGACACTGAAGATTCTGAGACCCGCTCGACATCTACCTCAGTATTTCGCCCCCTTCCTTTTCCACCTCAAACCACAACTCCATCCCCTCCGACAGGGAGGTCTTTCTGAGCGCCCTTCCCCTCCTTCCGCAATCGGGTATGGAACCCTCCTCTGACGTGGGAATGCACAATAGGAGACCCTCAGGCCTCTGCTGAACTTCCTCCACTCCCGCCGGCACTAACATTCATTCCAGTCTCTCCAGCGAGGATTCATCCACCCTCTGCTGATGAAGCTCCACCAGCGATACCTCCCGCTCAAGGTGATCTCTACAGAGTCATCTTAGCACCTTCCCTCTCCGAGGAGCCTCCCAATAATTCTCCTATTAAGAGTAATCATAAAAAGCCTACATAGATTAAATGATGTAATCATTCTCAAGTATGTTAATAAAAATGAAGAATGGAATTGATATCCATTCTTGTCGTTTTCATGTGAAAGTAAAATTTCTGCCATTAGAAAAACTGTAATCTCGTCTGAACATACTTTCTCTTACCGTTTCCATGGAATTCGGACCCTTTCTCTCCTAGTTAATGTACCGGCGACTTTTCACCTACTTTCTTTACGCTTCCCCTTCTTTACTAGAATTCATTATCCTTATTTCCTTTGCGAATAAATGCACCCTCCTCCTTTATCGTTATAAGGACCTCTAACCATTGTTGTACAACATCCATCTTCTCTTTTCTCTTCTCCTCGCCATGGACAAAACGTCTGAACAGGGCAGCAGTTCTCCTCCTTCTGAAGAAAAGGCCGATGAACAGCGCTATATCGCTAATTTGGAGGAACAGGTGAGATACCTGCAGCGACGATTGGGGGAAGTTTCTGTCGATAACTACTCTTTGCGTCAGCAACTAGTCGGGTCCCAGAAGGAACTATCCAAGCAAATCTTCCTGCAACAATCTTACCTTCGACAACTATTGTGCCAACCCCAGCCACGCAAAGAAACTCCATCAGTTCCTCCCAACAAAGAACTGTAATACCCTATATATAAGGGTTTCCTTTGCTATTTTCTCCTTGTGAGGGAATTGAAATATGTAATCTTTCTGAAACAATGAACTTTCTGTAATGTAAGCCTTCACTCCTACTTTTCCCGCTTGGCTTCTTCTTCCAACATTTCTTAAGTTGTGCCACATTATCTTCCTCGTATGAAAATCCAATTGATACACCATTCCTTCACCCTTTCATTGCGCAGGGATCGCACATATACCTTCCCCGTACCAAGATAAAATGACATATAGCTGAGGGAATACTTCGGCTCCTCTGCCCCTTTTTCGTACGGGGAATATAATAATACCTAGTTGAGGAATGACTCAACTCTTCCGTTTCACGGGGATAAAAATGATAGATAACTGAGGAGATCTCAGTTCTTCCGTTCCATCACCACACGGGGATAAAATAATATATAGTTGAGGAGTAAGCTCAACTCTTCCGTTTCAAGGGGATAAAAAATGATAGATAACTGAGGAGACCTCAGTTCTTCCGTTCCACCACCACACGGGGATAAAATAATATATAGTTGAGGAGTAAGCTCAACTCTTCCGTTTCACGGGGATAAAAAATGATAGATAACTGAGGAGACCTCAGTTTTTCCGTTCCACCACCACACGGGGGTAAAATAATATATAGTTGAGGCGTAAGCTCAACTCTTCCGTTTTACGGGGATAAAAATGATAGATAACTGAGGAAATCTCAGTTCTTCCGTTCCACCACCACACGGGGATAAAATAATATATAGTTGAGGCGTAAGCTCAACTCTTCTATTTCACGGGGACAAAAATGATAGATAACTGAGGAGACCTCAGTTCTTCCGTTCCACCACCACACGGGGATAAAATAATATATAGTTGAGGAGTAAGCTCAACTCTTCCGTTTCACGGGGATAAAAAATGATAGATAACTGAGGAGACCTCAGTTCTTCCGTTCCACCACCACACGGGGATAAAATAATATATAGTTGAGGCGTAAGCTCAACTCTTCCGTTTCATGGGGATAAAAATGATAGATAACTGAGGAGACCTCAGTTCTTCCATTCCACCATCACACGGGGGTAAAATAATATATAGTTGAAGTGTAAGCTCAACTCTTCCATTTCACGGGGATAAAAATGATAAATAACTGAGGAGACCTCAGTTCTTCTGTTCCACCACCACACGGGGGCAAAATAATATATAGTTGAGGCGTAAGCTCAATTCTTCCGTTTCACGGGTATAAAAATGATAGATAACTGAGGAGACCTCAGTTCTTCCGTTCCACCACTACACGGGGATAAAATAATATATAGTGACCAAAGGCCTTCGGCATAAAGAGTGCGCTGCTTTCATACTGCTATTCTTCCTTCCTTCATCTCGAAGGGGAACACCTTCATCCATCCCCTCCTATGAAAGCAAGGGTTTTAGTACATAACGGGTCATCAGAGAAATAAATCATCGTTTCCCTTCTGCTTAGGGCCTCCTTTTCTATAAACTAGGAGCCCAATAGCCATTACAAGCTCATTCCTCCCTCCTTTTATAGGGGATGCTTCGTCTTTCTTTCTTCTGTTACCTTCATTCCTTCCGCCGCCATCCTCCGGTGCCCCAGTCACCTACCTCAGCGCTTTTCTTCTTTCTCCAACGAGCAGGATGCATTCCTCTTTCTTCCGAGAAATAGCAAGTCATTACCCACACATCAAACGGGGTGATGGCCAGCCGCCAGCTTCATCCTCGCCCTCACCCTCATCTATTACCATCCCACCTGCCCCATCTCTCCCTTCTTTTTCGGCTCCGCCTGAAACCCTTGTTACATCCGCCCCAGATAAAACCGGAGTAACTAGCCCCTCTTCATCTCCCCTGTTACTTACAAACCTTAACTCTCCCATTTTCTCCCCCTCCGCCTTGGGCATTCGGAAGTCGCCTCCTCTTTCATCACAACCTGAAGATGAATTCAGGGAGGTAGTGTGTCCACACCAATCGACTACAGATGCTTCTGCATCCACGCCTTCTCTTTCTCCGAAATATGACACCGCCCCTGAACCCATGATAGTTGATATTCCTCCACTGCCTATCTCCCCCTCTGCTCATCGCTTGGAGAGCCCCTCACCTCCTATGGGCACTAGCCTAGGCCCTTCCATTTCTTGCCTTCCCAACGAAGATTTCTCCAGTCCGATGCTCACTATATCATCCTCTCCAGATTCCTCGCCAAGCCAATCCCCTTCCGCAACTTCTGGCGTGCCCACCTCGCAGCCAATCATAGTACACTTTCCTCCTCAGGCTCTTGATTTTTTGCCCCCGACTTCTACCCCTTTAAGCCTCCTGACCAGTGCTCATTCTTCTTTTCCCTTCGAACCTCTGTCACAACCTATGGCTACTACCCCTATTCTTCCTCTTATAAGTGAACCTCCACCTTCGATATCGTCCGTCCCATCTTCTTCCCTTTCTCCCCGGGATCTTCGAATCTTGAATTTAGAAGAACTGGTTCCCCGAATGGAAGGCCTGCGTCATGCTTTAGAATTGATATGTTTCTCCAATCAACTTCTTTAACTTTCCTGGCTGAATGACTTCTTTTCGACAAACGACTTACAGACCTTTACCAACTACCGAGAATTGGATCGCTCCCTCCAACAATATCGAGCTCAATCTCTGAAGTTGGAACAACAACAACGGGAGGATCTGCCGGCTGCTCAAAATCGAGAGCACCTCTTATCGCAACAACTGCAACAATGTCAGGAGCAACTGACAGAAGCTCGCTACCGACACCAAAAAGATGCCGAGACTATAGTGGCATTGCAAGAACAACAGCGAGCTTGCACGGAATCACCCTCACTCCGGCGGGATGTTCAGCCGACACAGCTTGACAAGGAGGCCTCCCCCTCTCAAGAATCGATAAGTCTTCGAGAGCAGGTAACAGAGCTCCTTCACGAGAAGCAACGAAACTTCGATATCATCGCCCATCTGCGGGTTCAGCATCAGAAAGCAGAGGACAAAATAGGGGATCTTCGCACTCGCCTGTGCAAAGAGGTACAAGAAAACTCCTCCCTCATAACTTCTAGGGCGCATGCTCATGCCCGTATACGCAGGCAAGAAACTTCCCTCCAGAGGCTGGGCAATGAGCTCATCCGCACTAGATCCTACACCGAAGCGGTAGAGGAAATTTCAGCTTCAATGCGCCAGAATATGGTGGATATGACGAAACTCTTCCAGCAGGACCAAACTTCCCGAGGCGATGATATCTCGGTCTTGATGGATGCCATTATGGAAATATCCCAGCGCTATAGTGACATGCGCCGATCCCTCCAGGAGCAACAAGAGAAGTGTCATAGGCTCTATCGGAACCGGAGTCCTGACCGCCCGAACTCGCAAGAGCGGTTAGTCATCCTGCTGCGAACCACTTATCAAGACGGGTTTAATGAGGCGGTTCGACAATATGTTGATCAAGGACTTCCTGCTGCGAACCATCCCACTCTCTCCTTAAATTGGGAGGCCGACTTTCGACGTTATCCTCTCGACCAGTTTAAGTTATAACGTGATGTACTGCTTCGGGACATTGCTCCCTTTTTTATCTTCTTTTCCTTTTCATAGTTCACTACGAGGACTATAATACTATTGTAAATAACTCATCAATCAAACTCGGATTCGCTATACATCTAATCAATACAACACATTATCAAGTACATCTCTTCAGGAGCCCCTTAACTCCTTTTCTTTTATCGATCACTCCTTATACAGTGTGAAAAGGCTTCAAGTGGATAGTGTTCCAGGGTCGAGGAAATTGTTGGTGCAATCGGCCCAAGTCATGATTGACCAGGACTCGAGTTTGGCTCGAGTGATGTTTTGATGTTCGACAAAAACGGATGACAATGTGATTGTCATGGAAAGTCCAAGCATGGGTCTTGGCAAATGGAAAGTTAAACATGGGTTGGCAAGGAAAGTCCAAGCATGGTCTTGGCATGGAAAGTCCAACATGGGTTGGCAAGGAAAGTCCAAGCATGGGTCTTGGCAAATGGAAAGTCCAACATGGGTTGGCAAGGAAAGTCCAAGCATGGTCTTGGCAAGGAAAGTCCAAGCATGGTCTTGGCATGGAAAGTCCAACATGGGTTGGCAAGGAAAGTCCAAGCATGGTCTTGGCATGGAAAGTCCAACATGGGTTGGCATTTGAAGTCCAAGGGGATTGATATTGGCGGCGTAAAATCCAAGCGGGAGTCTTGGCAGTATAAGTCCAATGATTGGCGACGTAAAGTCCAAGCTGAGTCTTGGCGGCGTAAGTCCAATGTGCCTTGGCGGTATAGACACCGTTAGTATGACATAGCCGATGGAAGCACTTGAAGGCTAGCACGATGGATGAACAAGTCATGAATGACTTGGAGGGATCCGAGAGGCGTGAGGCTGATGGAGGTGGCTAGAAGGCTTAGGTCTAGGCTAAGGGTGGTCTAGCAAGTATGGGGGCACCATACTTGGGTTAAAACCTCATGTTTGAGCCTAGCGGCCCGATCGATGAGCAAATGATCGATCATGATCCGATCGATGCTCGATCGGTGATGCTCGATCGACCCGACCGGAGTCTCCGAGACGAGCAAATGAGTGATGGAGCTCATCACCGATCGATGGTCATGATCACCGATCGTGATGTCCTAGCCGTTGGATTTTTCCAGCGTAGATTACACCGTTGTCTCACAAGCAGTGATCTGATCGATGGTCCCGAATGATCGATCGATTTTTTCCAGCACAAGTTGAAGCTATATAAGGAGCTCGTGATGGAGGAAAAGATAGCGATTTTCTTGGGCGAAATTGAAGGGGAAAGTTGGTGCTTTCCAGTCCTTCAAAGCTAGTTCAAGGCAATCAAAGATCAAGCAATCAAAAGCCTTTGTAAAGTGTTTTTTCTTTACTTGCATTTGTATTTCATTATCGTATTTGCTTGTATCTATTTGATTATTGTTGTAATCATTATTGTACGAGGTTTCTCCACCTCCGGATTGTTCCGAGAAGGAGTGTTTATTAGTGGTTGCGTGTGCATCACTAGAGCTCGTAGAGCTCGATCCGTGGAGTAGGAACCGTGCGGTTCCCTACCACTTTACATGCTCGTGTTCTTGTTATGTTTGCGTATTTCGTTATCATTATCTATATTCCGCTGCGCTGACAAAATTGTAGACACGAACGAGATCAAATTTCATAATCGTACGGGCAAACGCTATTCACCCCCCTCTAGCATTACAAAGATCCTAACAAGTGGTATCAGAGCCCGGGGCTCTTCTACGGATTAACAACCCGGAGTCAAGACGCTAGAGGAACAAGATGGAATTCGAGGAAAGATTGGGTGACGACGTCAACATTCCACCTTCCTTCAACCGCGAACATTTCGCGTATTGGAAAAGTAGGATGAAATACTTTCTAATGTCAAATATAAAAAATTAGTTTACCGTGATTATAGGTTTTGATGCTCCGAGAGGAGAGAACAGTGAAATCCTCGAAAAGAAGCTATGGACCAAGGAGCAATGACAAAAATTCAAGACAACCGTTAAGGTAATAAAAATGTTGATTGATTTGATACCTAACGACATTTTGTCTAGATTAGGGAGCTATAAGGATGCCAAGGAGTTGTGGAACAAGTTGGTCAAGTTCTGCGAAAATCCTGAATCGGAGAAAGAAGAGGTGGAAGAAGTATCCACTTCTAGGATTGAGGAGGAGAGACCCTCAACACTGGAGCAACCTCAAGAAGAGCCTTCGACATCTGGTCAAGATGAAGAAGTTCAAAATACAACTCTGGCACCTACCACCGAACTAGGTAACTCAAGCAATTTGGTTTTAAATAAAAAACATATAATTTGCTTTGAGTGTAGGGAAAGTGGACATTACAAGAGCAAATGTCCAAAGAAGATTAGGAAAGCTCCACCGGCACCAAAAGTCAAGGATGCCGGTTCCCCAACACCTAAAGGCAAGGAGCACATCATATGCTTCAAGTGCAATTCAAAAGGACATTATAGGAATCAATGTCCTAGGGGGAGCAAAAAGACCAAAGAAGGAGCATCACAAGTAGGGGGAGCTACTAAGGCAAACCCTAAGGTATATTTCAATAATGCACCTTCTTTAGTTAATAGGCAAAGGTATTCTAGGAGCTTTAATTCTCTTGCTATTGTACATGAAAAACATGCTAAAAGTAATAGACATATTTGCTTAGGAGCTAAGAAAGTCAACTTAGGAAGTAAGGAGAAATTTGGGACTAATGTCCCTAAAAACAATTTACCTAAGGACAAACCTAGGTCAAATAACTCAAGATCAATTTTACCTAGGGAGACAATTAGAAAGGTGCAAGAGCACCTAGGTGTTAACCCTAAATGGACTAGGCATATGCCTAGGAAGAACCATGCCCATGGTCTAAATCAAAATTCTAAAATTGGGCAATTAGAATTAGAGAACCAAGCCTTGAGGTCAAGGCTTGAGAAACTTGAAAAGACCCTAAATAAGATACAAAATCAATCTAAAGGGTCTAATGGTCAAACTCCTAGGTCAAGAAGTCAAAGTCAACATCTAGGACCTAAAAGTCAAAAGTCAACCAAGGGCAAGAATGGTTTGGGTCACAAACCTAAGCCTAAGGTGACTTATCATTGTGTTCCATTTGACTATGGAACACTAACTAGGTCTAGGAAGACCAAAGTCAATAGGAAAGTCATCCCTAGAGTTGACCATGGTGTGTGCCTAGTAGCTAGGGTTTCTAGGAAACCTAGGGAAGCCACTAAGAAGGTTACAAGGGGAGTCACCCCTAGAGTTAACCATGGCAAAACCAAAATGACCAAGGCTTCTAAGCCTAGAAGGGTCATTAGGAAGGTATCTAGGAAAGTTATCCCTAAGGAATACCTAATTAACCCTAAGAGCTCAAATCGGTTTTGGGTTCCTAAGAGCGTGATTGATTCACGCTAGATGGGTTAGGGTGTGCCAACCTTAAATGGATGGGTAGTTAACTCAACCATGGCAAATGTGACACTTTAGGTCATTTTCAAGGTTATGGATACCTTGGAAATACATTTAAGATTTGAATCCTAAAGGTTTTTAGGATGTGCCAATATTACTTGAGAAGGTTGATAAAGTGATCAAATTGGCACATTTTAGGTTTAGAGGTTATAGTGTGCCATTTTGGTTTTTGGCACACTTGGGAGAGTAATAGGAATATGGTAAAAATGAACTTAATCCAAACAAATGACAACTAATATTAAAATTTAGGTATTCTTATACCTATATATTTTATATGACATGCTTTGAGTGTCATATGTCATGACATGATATCATATTTATTTTTATCATTTATATGTCATGATTATGTTTGGGAATTAGGATTAAATGTCATGTGTTTTTATATTTCATCTTATGTCATGACATTATGATTATGAGCATGTGTTTATTTATATCATCATTAATGTCATAATCATTCATGCATTTAAGAAAATTTTGATTGAAATTGATTTAAGGACAATGACATGACTTGGAGTCCCATTTATAAGGGAATCAAGTAGAGTTGCCTTAGAAAAATGCATGAAACCCTAGATTAGGGAGAACCAAAACTCACATCTCACATCCAATTGACATGTATGTGTATTTATACACCATAGATACATGTGAGATGCTAGGATATGAGTTAAGTTCAAGGTGCATAGTTTTTGCATCTAGATGAACTAAAACTCATCAAATTTTATTTGTGGATCATTGGGAAAGCATGTGTACAAGTCATGTACATAGAGCCCAAGGAATATGATCCAAAATAGGGTTTTAAAAATATTTTAAAATCATTTTAGAAAACCTTGGTGAAGTCTATCTTTTGATAGCAATCACTATTGATGAGATTGATACAAAGTGAGCTTAAACGTTAAAGTTTTTATTCACTTTTGGATTTTGTATCAATTTCACTATTTTATGGGTAAAATAATTTTTAAATATTTTTCACCCATTGTATTGGTCATAAGTATTATACGTATCCAATTTCGTGATTTTTCGAAATACGTATAATTAGTTATGATTTTCCAAAACTCATTTTTGATAACTGAAAATCGGGATTTTATCACGATCGCCTGGTGGCGATCGATGATATATCACGATCGATCTCTGAATCACTCGACTGATACCCTGATTTCAGGGTAACCAAGGTTGTTTAACCCGATTTCAGCTGTGGTTAAGGTCCCTACCCATTCCTAACCCTAGGATATGCTTTGGGAAGCATGATAAAGGGTGAAAATCTATTGGATATGGATTAGGAGAAGTGTTTAGGGTTTGTATCAATTTTAAGGTGTTGGAAAGTTCAATGTTGAATTTCTAACCTTAATTTTGATGGCTTAGAGTTCCTATTGGCTTAGGGACTTCCCAAGGACATTGTTGGTGCAATGGTCAAGGGGGAGCAAGCCTTTAGGAGGAGGAATTCATCATGGGATGATGAATGGTATTTTTCCTCATGAGGAGGAAAATGGAATTTTGATACCCAATTTGGAAATTGGGAGAGTGTATAGGATTGCCTCTCTTGAGTGATATGTGACTTATCACTAGGAAGATGGTAGGCATCCTAGGTATTTTTGGATCAAGGGGGAGATTGTAAGATCTCATTGGGACATGAGACGTTGACCTCCTTGGAGAGATAACCTTTTTGATGTATGTCAAAAAGGGGGAGAAAGGTTAAATTACCAATTTGGGATAATTGGTAAGAGATTTGAGTTAGGGGCCTAACTCAAGGTTTGGTTTTTGTCAAACATAAAAAAGGGGAAGATTGTTGGTGCAATCGACCCAGGTCATGATTGACCAGGACTCGAGTTTGGCTCGAGTGATGTTTTGATGTTCGACAAAAACGGATGACAATGTGATTGTCATGGAAAGTCCAAGCATGGGTCTTGGCAAATGGAAAGTCCAACATGGGTTGGCAAGGAAAGTCCAAGCATGGTCTTGGCATGGAAAGTCCAACATGGGTTGGCAAGGAAAGTCCAAGCATGAGTCTTGGCAAATGGAAAGTCCAACATGGATTGGTAAGGAAAGTCCAAGCATGGTCTTGGCATGGAAAGTCCAACATGGGTTGGCAAGGAAAGTCCAAGCATGGTCTTGGCAAGGAAAGTCCAAGCATGGTCTTGGCATGGAAAGTCCAACATGGGTTGACATTTGAAGTCTAAGGGGATTGATATTGGCGGCGTAAAGTCCAAGCGGGAGTCTTGGCAGCATAAGTCCAATGATTGGCGGCGTAAAGTCCAAGCTGAGTCTTGGCGGCGTAAGTCCAATGTCCCTTGGCGGTGTAGACACCGTTAGCATGACATAGCCGACGGAAGCACCTGAAGGCTAGCGCGATAGATGAACAAGTCATGGATGACTTGGAGAGATCCGAGAGGCGTGAGGCTGATAGAGGTGGCTAGAAGGCTTAGGTCTAGGCTAAGGGTGGTCTAGCAAGTATGGGGGCACCATACTTGGGTTAAAACCTCATGTTTGAGGTGTGTCAGTCGACTGATGTCATGTGGAAGTCGACTGACCTGAGTCAACTAGGGTTTGACTGCGGGAAGTGGCCTAGCAATGATCAGCATCCGCTGGGCCGATCGATGGATTTGCGATCAATCATGTGATCACCGACCGATGCTCGATTTTCACGAGAATGAGTCTCACTCGATCGCGAGACGCATGAGTGATGCTCGTCATCGGCCGATGGTCATGATCACCGATCGATGTCCTAGCCGTTGGATTTTTCCAGCGTGGATTACACCGTTGTCTCACAGCAACAGTGTGATCAGTCGACTGATGGTCCCGAGCAGTCGACTGATCGACCTTTTCCAGCACAGGTTGAAGCTATATAAGGAGCTCGTGATGGAGGAAAAGATATCGATTTTCTTGGGCAAAATTGAAGGGGAAAGTTGGTGCTTTCCAGTCCTTCAAAGCTAGTTCAAGGCAATCAAAGATCAAGCAATCAAAAGCCTTTGTAAAGTGTTTTTCCTTTACTTTCATTTGTATTTCATTATCGTATTTGCTTGTATCTATTTGATTATTGTTGTAATCATTATTGTACGAGGTTTCTCCACCTCCGGATTGTTCCGAGAAGGAGTGTTTATTAGTGGTTGCGTGTGCATCACTAGAGCTCGTAGAGCTCGATCCGTGGAGTAGGAACCGTGCGGTTCCGAACCATGTTACATGCTCGTGTTCTTGTTGTGTTTGCGTATTTCGTTATCATTATCTATATTCCGCTGCGCTAACAAAATTGTAGACACGAACGAGATCAAATTTCATAATCGTACGGGCAAACGCTATTCAACCCCCCCCTCTAGCATTACAAAGATCCTAACAGAAATTCCTTGCCCTGTTCATCCTTTAGATAATACGTGGACCTTGCTACGCGACGCGTCACTTCATAGGGCCCCTCTCAGTTTGGAGCTAACTTTTCAAGATCTCCAACAGGATTAACTTTACGCAGAACCAAATCCCTTTCTTGAAATCTCCGGGACATCACTTTTTTATTAAAGGCTTGCTGCACTTTCCGTTTGTAAAACTCTGCTCGCCTCCTTGTCGTCTCCCTCCTTTCTTCCACCAAGTCCAACTCAGTCTTTCGAATAATTTGGTTTTTCTCTGGCTCGTAAGTTTCCACCCGGGCGCTACTTAAGAGAGCTTCCACCGGAATAACGACCTCCGTCCCGTATACTAGGCTGAAAGGAGTTTTCCGTGTTGCAGTTTTTGGTGTGGTTCGGTAGGCCCACAAGATTCCAGGCAGTTCTTCCACCCAGTTCCCCCTCTGAGTCCCCAATTTAGTCTTCAACCCTTGAATAAGAATTCTATTAGTGACTTCAACTTGCCCGTTAGCTTGAGGGTGGGCCACCGATGTAAAAGTTTGTTGGATATTGAGACTTTGACACCATTCTTTGATTTTCTTGCCCTGGAATTGTCGTCCATTATCACTGACTAACCTCCGGGGAATACCATACCGACAGACAATATTCTTCCACAGGAATTTTATGACAACATTCTCCGTAATTTTGGCAAGAGGCTCTGCTTCCACCCACTTGGAGAAATAATCCACAGCCACCAATAGGAATTTTTTCTGCAATGGTGCCACAGGCATAGGACCCACTATATCCATTCCCCACTGATCAAAAGGGCATGAAGCAACCACAACTTTCATTAATTCCGCCGGTCGTTCAGATCAGTTACTATGCCTTTGACAGGCTGAACAAGTTTGCACTATATGGGCAGCGTCTTGCTGGAGGGTAGGCCAAAAGTATCCCGCCAACAAGGTCTTCCTCGCCAAAGCTCTCTCCCCCAAATGATTACTACAACAACCTTCATGGATCTCCCGAAGTACCCATTCAACATCCTCCTTTTCCAAACACTTCAGCAGGGGTCGTTCAAAAGATGTCTTGTATAAGCCTCCGTTTAAGAGGGTGAATCGTTTGACTCTGCACATTAAAGCAGATGCTGCCCCTTTTTCTTCGGGAACCTTTCCATGCTGTAGATAAGCTATGATGTCAATCCTCCAATCAAGGGTTGGATCCGGCTCAGGCGCAACCTTTTCCATACTGCATATCGCCAGAGAGGTAGGGATTTCCTCGCGGACCATTTCGAATGATTTTACTCCCTCCATAGCGCTAGCCACCCGAGCCAATTCATCTACTTTCCCATTGTTCTCCCTTGGAATTTGCTTCAAAAGGAC
Organism: Wurfbainia villosa; assembly: GCA_025175895.1. Taxonomy (NCBI): domain Eukaryota; kingdom Viridiplantae; phylum Streptophyta; class Magnoliopsida; order Zingiberales; family Zingiberaceae; genus Wurfbainia; species Wurfbainia villosa. Next base: position 22,901,380 of record CM045991.1, on the reverse strand, counting down.
CTGTCGGAAATGAGCCTTTTCCTTCTCAAAAGCCTTCAAATATTTCTGCAATCTCTCTTCCCGAACCGTGAAAGAGCCTTGGAGTTGTGATATCGCCAGCTGGGAATCAGAGTGGATTATAATCGAAGAAGCCCCTACGGCTTTGGCAGCCTGTAATCCCACGAGAATGGCTTCATACTCCGTTTCATTATTAGATGCTCGATACCCCAGGCGTACGGCTACGTGCGTCTCCTCTTTATCAGGAGAAATTAGCAAGACTCCGACCCCGCTACCCGTAGATCCCGAAGAGCCGTCCACAAATACGTGTTGGTGCAATCAGCCCAGGTCACGATTGACCAGGACTCGAGTTTTACTCGAATGATGTTTTGATGTTCGACAAAAACGGATGACAATGTGATTGTCATGGAAAGTCCAAGCATGGGTCTTGGCAAATGGAAAGTCCAACAATGAGTTGGCAAGGAAAGTCCAAGCATGGTCTTGGCATGGAAAGTCCAACATGGGTTGGCAAGGAAAGTCCAAGCATGGTCTTGGCAAGGAAAGTCCAAGCATGGTCTTGGCATGGAAAGTCCAACATGGGTTGGCATTTGAAGTCCAAGGGGATTTGATATTGGCGGCGTAAAGTCCAAGCGGAGTCTTGACGGCGTAAGTCCAATGTGCCTTGGCGGTGTAGACACCGTTAGCATGACATAGCCGATGGAAGCACCTGAAGGCTAGCGCGATGGATGAACAAGTCATGGATGACTTGGAGGGATCCGAGAGGCGTGAGGCTGATGGAGGTAGCTAGAAGGCTTAGGTCTAGGCTAAGGGTGGTCTAGCAAGTATGGGGGGAACCATACTTGGGTTAAAACCTCATGTTTGAGGTGTTCCAGTCGACTGATGTCATGTGACAGTCGACTGGACCGAGTCAACTAGGGTTTCGATCGCGGGTTATGGTTCAGCAATGATCGCCGCATGGGCCGATCGATGATGAGCAGATCCGATCGTGTGATCAGTCGACTGGTGCTCGAGAAATCGGCCACAGAATGGAGTCGAGACTCGACTGGTCGAGTGAGGACTCCATCAGTCGACTGATGGTCACAATCAGTCGACTGATGGTAGATCCATTGGACTTATCCAGCGTGGATCTAGCCGTTGTCTCACGACAACAGTGGCATCAGTCGACTGATGGTCCCGATCAGTCGACTGATCGACTTTTTCCAGCACAGGTTGAAGCTATAAAAGGAGCTCGTGATGGAGGAAATTTGCATCGATTTCTTGGACGTCTTGAGGCGATTTGCTGTTGCAAATCAGGGTCTTCAACCACGATTCAAGCGATCAACAAGCAAGCAATCCAAAGGCATTTGTAAAGTTGTTTTCTTTACTAGTTTTGCATTGTATTATTGTATATTGCTTGTATTTATATCTTATTGTTGTAAGATTACTTGTAAGGGGTTTCTCCACCTCCGACTTGTGTCGAGAAGGAGTATTTGTCATTAGTGAGTGCGTGTGCATCACTAGAGCTCGTAGAGCTCGATCCGTGGAGTAAGAACCGTGTGGTTCCGAACCACGTTAAATCTTCGTGTTATTGTGTTTGTGATTGTGTTTCGTTATTGTTATCATATATATATTCCGTTGTGCTAACGAAACTTGTAGACACGAACGCGATCGAATTATATCGTACGGGCAAACGCTATTCACCCCCCCCTCTAGCCGTTACGAAATTCCTAACAAGTGGTATCAGAGCCCGGGGCTCTTCTACGGATTAACAACCCGGAGTCAAGAAGCTAGAGGGAAGAATATGGATTTCCAAGAAAAATTGGGTGACGACGTCAACATTCCACCTTCCTTCAACCGCGAACATTTCGCATATTGGAAAGGTAGGATGGAATATTTTTTAAGGACAAATATCGAAAATTGGTTTGCCATGACTATAGGTTTTGATGCTCCGAGAGGAGAGAACGGCGAAATCCTCAAAATGAAGCGATGGACCGAGGAGCAACGGGAAAAATTCAAGACAACCGTTAAGGTAACAAAAATGTTGATTAATTTGATACCTAACGACATTTTATCCAGATTAGGAAGCTATAGGGATGCCAAGGAGTTGTGGAACAAGTCGATCAAATTCCACGACAATCCCAAATCGGTCCAAGAAGACTTGGAAGAGGAGGAGACCGAAGAAGAATCATCATCATCCTCACAAGAAAGTGAGGAGTCAACTTCCGGGTCGGAAGAGGTGGAGGAAGTGGAAGAAGCATCCACCTCAAGGATTGAGGGGGAGGAGAGAACCTTCATACCGGAACATCGAGAAGAAGCCCAAAGTCCAATTCCGGTCTCCACCACCATGGGTAACTCAAACACCTCAATTCAAAATAAAAATAACATTATGTGTTTTGAGTGTAGGGAATTTGAGCATTATAAGAGTAAGTGCCCAAAGAAGGTCAAGAAAGCTCCTCTGGCGCCTAAAAGTCAACAAAAGTCAATGGACGCCGGTTCCCCAAGTATCAAGAGCAAGGAGCACATCATATGCTTCAAATGCAATGCAAAAGGACATTATAGGAATCAATATCCTAGGGGGAAGAAGAAGACCCAAGAGGGAGCTACACATGTAGGGGGAGCTTCCAAAGCTAACTCTAAGGTATATTTTAATAATGCATCCTCTTTAGGTAATAGGCAAAAGCATGCTAAGGGTTTCAATTCTCTTGTTATTTATCATAAAGAGCATGCTAGAAATAACAAACATATTTGTTTAGGAGCTAAGAAGGTTCACCTTAGGAATAAGGAGAAGTTTGGGACTAATGTCCCTAAAAATATCTTACCTAGGGAATCAATTAGGAAAATAGGAGAACATCTAGGCTTTAACCCTAAATGGACTAGGCATATGCCTAGGAAGTCCAATGCCCATGGTTTAAATCAAAATTCTAAAATTGGGCAATTAGAATTAGAGAACCAAGCCTTGAGGTCAAGGCTTGAAAAACTAGAAAAGACCCTAAATAAGATACAAAATCAATTTCAAGGGTCTAATGGTCAAAGTCAAAGGTCCAAAAGTCAAAGTCAAAACCTAGGACCTCAAAGACAAAAGTCAACCAAGGGCAAGCAAGGTTTGGGTCACAAACCTAAGCCTAAGGTGGATTATCATTGTGTTTCATTTGATTATGGAACACTAACTAGGTCTAGGAAGACCAAAGTCAATGGGGAAGTCATCCCTAGAGTTGACCAAAGGTTGTGCCTAGTGGCTAGGGTTTCTAGGAAACCTAGGGTGACCACTAAGAAGCTTGGAAGGGGAGTTACCCCTAGAGTCAACCTAGGTAAGACCACAATGACCAAGGCTAACAAGCCTAGGAGGGTCATTAGGAAGGTATCTAGTGAGGTTATCCCTAAGGAATACCTAATTAACCCTAGGAGCTCAAGTAGGTTTTGGGTTCCTAAGAGCGTGATTGATTCACGCTAGATGGGTTAAGGTGTGCCAACCTTGATTGGATGGGTAGTTAACTCAACCATTGTAAAGGTGGCACTTTAGGATATTTTCAAGGTTATGGTTACCTTGAAAATACATTTGAGCTTTAATCCTAAAAGATTTTAGGATGTGCCAATATTATTTGAGAAGTTTGATAAAATGATTAAATTGGCACAATTTAGTTTTAGAGATTAGTTTGTCATTTTGGGTTTTTGGCACACTAGGAAGATTAGTGATAATATGGCAAAATATAATTAATTATATCAAATGGCAATTAATATTAAAATTTAGGTATACTTATACCTATGCTTTTTACTTGCCATGATTTGTTTGCCATATGTCATGACATAACATCATGTTTATGTTCTATCATTTATATGTCATGAGTATGCTTAGGGATTAAGGATAAATGTCATGTGTTTTTAGATTTCATATTATGTCATGACATCATGATCATTGGCCATGCTTAATTATTGCTATTATTATGCCATGATCATTTCATGCATTTAATTGATTAAAATTGATATAAGGACTATGACATGACTTGGAGTCCCATTTATAAGGGAATCAAGTAGAGTTGCCTTAGAAAAATGCATGAAACCCTAGATTAGGGAGAACAAAACCCACATCTCACATCACATTGACATGTATGTGTATTTATACACCCTAGATACATGTGAGATGCTAGGATATGAGTTAAGTTCAAGGTGCATAGTTGTTGCATCTAGTTGAACCCAAACTCATTTTAACTCAACATGTGGATCATTGGGAGAGCATTTGTACAAGTCATGTACATAGAGCCCAAGGAATATGATCCAAGATAAGGTTTTGAAAACATTTTAAAATCATTTTAGAAAACCTTGGTGAAGCCTATCTTTTGATAGCAATCACCATTGATGAAGTTGATACAAAGTAGGACCAAAACATTGAAAATTTCAATGGTTTTGAACTTTGTGCCAATTTCACTATTTTATAAGTAAAATAATTTTCAAACATTTTTCACCCATTGTATTAGTCATAAGTATTATACGTATCAAATTTCGTGATTTTTCGATATACGTATAATTAGTTATGATTTTTCAAAACTCATTTCTGATAACTGAAAATCGGGATTTTCAGTTATCAGATCGCTCGGTGGCAATGATCGATGAGTGATAGCAATGATCGATTTCTGAATCACTTGATCGATAGCTGATTTTGGGGTAACCTAGGTTGTTTAACCCGATTTCAACATGGATAAGGTCCCTAACCACTCCTAACCCTAGGATATGCTTTGGGAAGCATGATGAAGGGTGAAAATCCATTGGATATGGATTAGGAGAGGTGTTTAGGGTTTGTATCAATTTTAAGGTGTTGGAAAGTTCAATGTTGAATTTCTAACCTTAATTTTGATGGCCTAGAGTTCCTATTGGCTTAGGGACTTCCCAAGGACATTGTTGGTGCAATGGTCAAGGGGGAGCAAGCCTTTAGGGGGAGTTATCCATCATGGGATGATGGATGTATTTTTCTCTTCTTGAGGAAGAGAAGTTTTGGGAGAGTATCATCAATTGAGAAAATTGATGGGTTTTTGATACCCAATTTGGAAATTGGGAGAGTGAATAGGATTGCCTCTCTTGAGTGATATGAGACTTATCACTAGGAAGATGGTAGACATCCTAGGTATTTTTAAGACCAAGGGGGAGATTGTAAGATCTCATTGGGACATGAGACATTGACTTCCTTGGAGAGATAACCTTTTGATGTATGTCAAAAAGGGGGAGAATGTTTGGGGGAGAACATTTGGAGAGTATTTACCAATTTGGGATAATTGGTAAGGGATTTGAGTTAGTTTTCTAACTCAACAATTTGTTTGGTTTTTGTCAAACATTAAAAAGGGGGAGATTGTTGGTGCAATCATCCCAGGTCACGATTGACCAGGACTCGAGTTTGACTCGAATGATGTTTTGATGTTCGACAAAAACGGATGACAATGTGATTGTCATGGAAAGTCCAAGCATGGGTCTTGGCAAATGGAAAGTCCAACAATGAGTTGGCAAGGAAAGTCCAAGCATGGTCTTGGCATGGAAAGTCCAACATGGGTTGGCAAGGAAAGTCCAAGCATGGTCTTGGCAAGGAAAGTCCAAGCATGGTCTTGGCAAGGAAAGTCCAAGCATGGTCTTGGCATGGAAAGTCCAACATGGGTTGGCATTTGAAGTCCAAGGGGATTTGATATTGGCGGCGTAAAGTCCAAGCGGTAGTCTTGGCAGCATAAGTCCAATGGTTGGCGACGTAAAGTCCAAGCGAAGTCTTGGCGGTGTAAGTCCAATGTGCCTTGGCGGTGTAGACACCGTTAGCATGACATAGCCGATGGAAGCACCTGAAGGCTAGCGCGATGGATGAACAAGTCATGGATGACTTGGAGGGATCCGAGAGGCGTGAGGCTGATGGAGGTAGCTAGAAGGCTTAGGTCTAGGCTAAGGGTGGTCTAGCAAGTATGGGGGGAACCATACTTGGGTTAAAACCTCATGTTTGAGGTGTGCCAGTCGACTGATGTCATGTGGCAGTCGACTGGACCGAGTCAACTAGGGTTTGACTGCGGGTTATGGCCTAGCAAATGGCGAGGTGGGCAATGATCGATTGATGCTCGAGCCGATCGGCCCGATCGCGTGTGATCGATCGCGGTGCTCAAGAAATCGACCACAAAATGGAGTCGAGACTCGACTGGTCGAGTGAGGACTCCATCAGTCGACTGATGGTAGATCCGTTGGACTTATCCAACGTGGATCTAGCCGTTGTCTCACGATAACAGTGGCATCAGTCGACTGATGGTCCCGATCAGTCGACTGATCGACTTTTTTCAACACAGGTTGAAGCTATAAAAGGAACTCGTGATGGAGGAAATTTGCATTGATTTCTTGGACGTCTTGAGGCGATTTGCTGTTGCAAATCAAGGTCTTCAACCACGATTCAAGCGATCAACAAGCAAGCAATCCAAAGGCATTTGTAAAGTTGTTTTCTTTACTAGTTTTGCATTGTATTATTGTATATTGCTTGTATTTATATCTTATTGTTGTAAGATTACTTGTAAGGGGTTTCTCCACCTCCGACTTGTGTTGAGAAGGAGTATTTGTCATTAGTGAGTGTGTGTGCATCACTAGAGCTCGTAGAGCTCGATCCGTGGAGTAGGAACCGTGCGGTTCCGAACCACGTTAAATCTTCGTGTTATTGTGTTTGTGATTGTGTTTCGTTATTGTTATCATATATATATTCCGTTGTGCTAATGAAACTTGTAGACACGAACGCGATCGAATTATATCGTACGGGCAAACGCTATTCACCCCCCCTCTAGCCGTTACGAAATTCCTAACAATACGTTCCATGTATCTAGTCCTTCCTCTTTTGTTGATGAGCGATCTTCCGAACCAACATGTACTTCAGCCAAAAAGTCAGCAAGCGCCTGAGCTTTGATAACGGTTTGGGGTTGGTAGCGAATGTGATATTCGCTTAGTTCTACCACTCATTTAGCCAATCTCCCAGAAAAATTGGGCTTGGTGACCACCTTACTCAATTCACTATGAGTCAGAACAGTGATAGGATGAGCTAGAAAGTATGACCTCGATTTGCGGGCGGTCAAGACTAGAATATATGTCAACTTCTCTAGCTCGGTATAACGGGATTCAGCCCCCTTCAGAATATGGCTGGTATAATAAATAAGTTGTTGATGAGAACCCTCTTGCTTCAGCAAAACTGAACTGATGGCTCCTTGTGAGACGACTAAATACATCCACAATGGTTCTCCCGCCATCGGCTTAGCCAGTAACGAAAGTCCAGCTAGATACTTCTTTAACTCTTGGAAAACCTGCTCACACTGATTGTCCCATTGAAACTTAGTAGCTTTGCGCAGGATTTTGAAGAAAGGTAACCCTTTGTCCGCCGATCTGGCTATGAATCGAGATAAGGAAACAATCCTCTCCACTAACTTTTGAGTCTCTCGCAGATTAGTGGGTGACTTCATGTTGCACAGTGCTTGCACCTTCTCTGGGTTAGCCCCTTCTCAGTCACTATATACCCCAAGAATTTACTGCTTTTCACCCCAAACAGACATTTTTTAGGGTTCAACTTCATATTATACCGTCTCAATGTAGCGAAAGTTTCATTTAGATCCTTAACCAAATCCCAAGTGGTTTTTGATTTGACTAGGATATCGTCCACATAGACTTCTACATTTTTCCCTTTTTGCTCCGCGAAGATCTTATCCTTGAGCCGTTGGTAGGTGACCCCCGCATTTTTTAGGCCGAAGGGCATTACCACATAAGCGTACAACCCCCCTGCCGTCACAAAACTAACCCTCTTCTGATCTTCCTTAGCTAAGGGTATTTGATGGTATCCCTGGTATGCATCCATTAAGGACACCACTTCATATCCTACAGTTGAATCCACCAACTGATCAATACGAGGCAAGGGGTAGCAGCCTTTAGGGCACACTTTATTCCAATCGCGAAAGTCGATACACATCCTCCATTGCCCCGAAGGCTTGGGGACCAAGACTACATTGGAGACCCACTCGGGAAATTGGATTTCCTTCACATGACCAGCTTTTAACAATTTATCTACTTCCTCAGCTATAACTTTGTCCTTCTCAGGTCCAAAGTGTCGCCGCTTCTGTTGGACGAGTCGGACTCCTCTATTTATGTTGAGATGGTGTTCAGCAACGCGAGGATCGATCCCCGTAAGGTCATGCGCGTCTCCTGCGAAGATGTCTTCATTCTTCTTCAGGCAAGCAACCAACTCCTCCTTGGCCTCCAGCTGCTGTGTCACTCGAGTGACCTTTCCCGGGGCTATTTCCACCAGTTCCCCTTCCTCTATCTTGTCTGCTTTGGGAGGAGACTCTTCCAGGACGCAGACATCAGAGATGACAATGGTCTTTCCTTTGGGATCATCGGTTCGGGCCTTCTTCTGATCGTCCCGGACCATCTGCACATAACAGTTTCTAGCAGCTTTCTGTTTGCCTCGGACTTCTCCCACCAATTGTCCGACTGGGAATTTTACCTTCTGATGGTACGGGGAAGCCACCGCCTGAAAAATGGCTAGGAAAAAATGACCAAGAATGACATTATATGTGGACGGAGCATCCACAATGAGGAAAGGAATCATAATGGTTTTTTGGCTGGGCTTTGTGCCCAGAGTCAGGGGCAATGAAATCTGCCCTATGGGATGGACCACATGTCCCGCAAACCTGAAGAGGGGTGTGGCCACATCTTCCAGCTGGGTATTTTCCAACTGCATATGTCCAAAGGTCTCTTGGAAGAGGATGTTGACAGAACTTCTGAAGTCAACCAATACTCTGGCCACTTCGGAGTTGGCCAGGGAGATGCGGATCATTAAGGCATCTGTGTGGGGCAGCAGGACGCCTCGAAGATCTTCCGGCCCGAATGAGATCGGCGATGCAGTTTGGACAGCCTGGTTGGTAATGATGGCTAGACTTTCCATGAGGCGGGCGTATGACTTCCGCGCCCGATTGGAGTCCCCGTCTATGGGTCCTCCTGCGATGACATGAATAACCCCCCGTGTGGGGGCGTTATTTGGATTAGATGATGGGCCCTCACCTGATGGGTCTCCCTGAGAAATAACCTCTTGGGACGACGTTTGGGGGTCCGGAGGGAAAGTAACTTGCGGTGGTTGGTTATACGACCCGGGACAAGCCGCGTTAGGTCGTTGTCCTCGCCGTGCCCGTCCCGAGGCCGCGTGGTCGTACTCCATGTGGTATTGGCAGAAAAATTGGGGGGGGGGGGTTACGTGGTACTCCCCTATATCCTAAGGGTCGCTGTAGTAGACCCTGTTGATCATAAAATTTCATTTCCCGCTCCTTCCAAATCCGCGGGGGAGGAACTGCATCTGCCGCCATAATTTGCAATGGCGGCGCGGGACGAGGGACTGGTAATAACAACCGAGCCCTAGGAGCTTCCAGTAAAAGAGGTCGCGCGTATCCCCGCCTAAGAGGCGCTTGTGGGGCAGCGGGGCGGTTCCTCTCAACGGGGACTATGGAGGAGGTTCGTTCGGTCCTCCGCACTTTCAGCCCTTCTTCTTCGTTGATATATTTCTCCGCGCGACCTAACATCTCCTTATAGCTATTAGCGAGCTTCCTCAAAAGGGAACTGAGGAAGGGACCTTCCCTCAGTCTGTGTGGGATGACTACCCTAAAAGCATCTGACCTTGCCGAAGGGATGCCTCTGGCGGTGGAAGTGAATCGATGAAGATACCCTATGAGTGATTTAGAGGGCCCCTGCGTAAGGTACAGCAGGATGGAGGCGTCGTGCTTGTACGCCTTACAGCTGGCAAATTCTCGGCTAAACATCCCCTGAAAATCAGTGAAACAGGTGATGGACCCCGGGGGTAGGGTGTTGAACCATTTCTGTGCTAAGCCAACCAAAGTGGTTCGGAAGACTCGGCACTTGAGAGCATCAGAATAGCAGTGGAGCAAAGCCGCTCCAGCAAATTGTGATAGATGTTCTTTCGGATCCGTTGAACCGTCATACTTTTCTACTTGGGGATTCCGGAAGTATGATGGTGGGACTTCTGAGAGAATATCCATGGTAAAAGGGTTGGGTGTTGGTGCAATCGGCCCAGGTCACGATTGACCAGATTCGAGTTTGACTCGAGTGATGTTTTGATGTTTGACAAAGGGATTTGACAAAGTTGTTTGACATTGATGTTTGACATTAATGTCGGTTAATATGTTGGGGAGATTGTTGGAGCAATCGACCCAGGTCATGGTTGACCGGACTCGAGCTTGACTCGAGGGAGACTTTGATGGTTGACTAGGGTTGACCATGTGATTATGGGAAAGTCCAAGCATGGGTCTTGGCAAGGTAAAGTCCAAGTCATGGGTCTTGGCATGGAAAGTCCAACATGGGTTGGCAAGGAAAAGTCCAAGCATGGGTCTTGGCATGGAAAGTTCAACATGGGTTGGCAAGGGAAAGTCCAAATTTGAGTCTTGACATTTGAGAAGTCCAAGGGGTTGATATTGGCAGCGTAAAGTCCAAGCGGGAGTTTTGGCAGCATAAGTCCAATGATTGGTGGCGTAAAATCCAAGCGGAGTCTTGACGGCGTAAGTCCAATGTGCCTTGGCGGTGTAGACACTGTTAGCATGACATAGCCAAAGGAAGCACCTGGAGGATAGCGCGATGGATGAACAAGTCATGGATGACTTGGAGGGATCCGAGAGGCGTGAGGCTGATGGAGGTGGCTAGAAGGCTTAGGTCTAGGCTAAGGATGGTCTAGCAAGTATGGGGGCACCATACTTAGGTTAAAACCTCATGTTTGAGGTTGGCAGTCGACTGGCATTATGGCCAGTTCGACTGTCGTGAGTCGACTTGAGTTCGACTACCGTTTAAGAGCTGGAATTGCCGCAGATCGCTCACGATCGATCGGCTCGACAGCCGATCGCTAAGGGCATCGCCGACCGTGCTCAGCCGAGCACGCTCGTCAGAGCCGACCGGGCGATGGGTATGGGCCGGCGATCGATCGCTAAGGGTCCCGTTGAAACTTGTCCAACGTGGATTGAGCCGTTGTCTCACAGCTACAGTGTTGGCAGTCGACTGGGGACTTATGACAGTCGACTGCCAGGCGGAATCTAGCCCGATGGAGGATAAAAGCAGCTATTCGTGGAAGGCTCAACTAAGGTTTTTCTTGGGCGATTTGAAGGGGAAGAGTTGGTGTTTTTCCAATCCTTCAAGGCTAGTTCAAGACAACCAAAAGCAAGCAAATCCAAAGGCAATCGTAAAGTAGTTTTCTTTACTTGCATTGTATTTCATTATTGTAATTGCTTGTATTTGTATCTTATTGTTGTAAGATTACTTGTAAGGGGTTTCTCCACCTCCGACTTGTGTCGAGAATGAGTGCTTGTGATTAGTGAGTGCATGTGCATCACTAGAGCTCTTTAGAGCTCGATCCGTGGAGTAGGAACCATTCGGTTCCGAACCACGTTATATCTTTGTGTTCGTGTTTGTCTTACTTCGTTATTATTTTTACTATTATTATTTCGCTGCGCATAACGAGTTTTGTAGACGAACACGAACGAATTCCATCTACTAACGAGCACGATGCTATTCACCCCCCCTCTAGCGGCCTCAATTCTTCTACAATTGGTATCAGAGCCCGGGGCTCTTCTACGGACTAACCGCCGGGAGCTAAGACAAAGACGCTAAAGGGTGAAGATGGAAGTCCAAGGACAATTAGGTTGGGACATCAACACACCGATGTCTTACACCCTATACGGACGAGAAGACTTCAATTCTTGGAAGAGAAGAATTGAAGACTTTATTATGATGAGAGATTTTGAGGAATGGTCCATTTTGATGGATGAATTTGAATATCCAAGAGGACCAAGAGGTGGATTCCTCAAAAAGAAGAGATGAACCGAAGAACAAGCTCAAGCATCCGAGAAAAATGATAAGGTGATAAAATTTTTAATTGATTTAATGCCTAACAATATCTTGTGTATGTTAGGTAATTATATAGATGCTAAAGAGTTATGGAGTCAAGTGGCAAAGCTCCATGAAAACTTATCATCGGTCCAAGAAGAAGAAGAAGAAGAAGAAGAAGAGTGCTCACCTTCTCAAGCTCAAAAGGAAGCAAGCACGTCGCCATCTAAAGAGCGTGAGGAGTCGGAAGTTGATAGGGAGTCAATTTCCGGGTTGGTGGAGGAAGTGGAAGAAGCATCCACTTCTAGGATTGAGGAGGAGATTAGAGTTTCCTCAACACCAGAGCATCAAGAAGAAGGTTCGACATCCAGTCAAGATGAAGAAGCCCAAAATCCAATTCCGGTCTCTATTAACCTAGGTAACTCAAACACTCTAATTTCTAATAAAAATAATATTATGTATTTTGAGTGTAGGGAATTTGGACACTATAAGAGTAAGTGCCCAAAGAAGATTAGGAAAGCTCCACCGGCACCAAAAGTCAAGGATGCCGGTTCCCCAACACCTAAAGGCAAGGAGCACATCATATGCTTCAAGTGCAATTCAAGAGGACATTATAGGAATCAATGTCCTAGGGGGAGCAAGAAGACTCAAGAGGGAGTTTCACAAGTAGGGGGAGCTACTAAGGCAAACCCTAAGGTATATCATTTCAATAATAATAATGCTCCTTCTTTAGTTAATAGACAAAAGCATGCTAGAAGTTTTAATTCTCTTGCAATTTATGAAAAGCATGTAAATAGGAACAAATATTTTTGTTTAGGAGCTAAGAGAGTCCATGTAGGAAATAGGGAGAAATTTGGGACTAATATCTCTAAAAATGTATTACCTAGGGAATCTATCAAGAAAATAGGAGAACACCTAGGTCTTAATCCTAAGTGGACTAGGCATATGCCTAGAAAGGACCATGCTCATGGCTTAAATCAAGATTCTAAAATTGGGCAATTAGAATTAGAGAACCAAGCCTTGAGATCAAGGCTTAAAAAACTTGAAAAGACCCTTAGGAATATACAAAATCAAGTTCAAGGGTCTAATGGTCAAAGTCAAAGGTCCAAAAGTCAAAGTAAATATTTAGGACCCAAGAGTCAAAAGTCAACCAAGGGCAAGCATGGTTTGGGTCACAAACTTAAGCCTAAGGTGGCTTATCATAATGTTCCATTTGACTATGAAACACAAACTAGGTCTAGGAAGACCAAGGTCAATAGGGAAGTCATCCCTAAGGTTGACCAAAGGTTGTGCCTAGTGGCTAGGGTTTCTAAGAAACCTAGGGTGGCCACTAAGAAGGTTGCAAGGGGAGTTACCCCTAGAGTCAACCTAGGTAAGACCATAATGACCAAGCCTACCAAGCCTAGAAGGGTCATTAGGAAGGTATCTAGGGAGGTTATCCCTAAGGAATACCTAATTAACCCTAGGAGCTCAAATAGATTTTGGGTTCCTAAGAGCGTGATTGATTCACGCTAGGTGGGTTTAGAGTGTGCCAACTGTGATTGGATGGGTAGTTAACTCAATCATGGCAAAGGTGACACTTTAGGATATTTTCAAGGTTATGGTTACCTTGGAAATAGATTTGAATCAATATCCTAAAAGATTTTAGGATGTGCCAATGCACTTTTGAAATTAAGAAAAATCAATTAAATTGACACAATTTAGGTTTAGAGGTTAGTGTGACATTTTGGGTTTTTGGCACACTAGGAAGATTAATGATAATATGGCAAAATATATCTAATTATATCAAATGACAATTAATATTAAAATTTAGGTATTACTATACCTATATATTTTATATGTCATGCTTTTTTTTGCTATATAACATGTCATGACATCATGTTTATTTTAATCATTTTATATGTCATGTTCATGTTTAAGATTAAGGTTTCAAATGTCATGTGTTTTTAAATTTCATCTTATGCCATGACATCATGATTATGAGCATATGCTTATTTATATCATTTCTAATGTCATAATCATTCATGCATTTAAGATAATTTGATTAAAATTGAATTAAGGACAATGACATAACTTGGAGTCTCATTCATAAGGAAATCAAGTAGGGTTGCCTTAAAAAAATACATGAAACCCTAGATTAGGGAGAACAAAACCCACATCTCACATCAAATTGACATGTATGTGTATTTATACACCCTAGATACATATGAGATGCTAGGATATGAGTTAAGTTCAAGGTGCATAGTTGTTGCATCTAGATGAACTCAAACTCATCTTATATAATTGGTGGATCATTGGGAAAACTTGTGTACAAGTCATGTACATTGAACCCAAGGAACATGATCCAATATAGGTTTTCAAAATCTTTTTAAAATCCATTCAGAAAACCTTGGTGAAGTCTATCTTTTGATAGCAATCACTAATGATGAAGTTGATACAAAGTGAGCTAAAACATTGAAGTTTTTCTTCACTTTTGGATTTTGTATCAATTTTGATATTTTATGAGTAAAATAATTTACAAATATTTTTCACCCATTGTGTTGACTATAAGTAATATACGTATCCAATTTCGTGATTTTTCGATATACATAGAATTACTTACGATTTTTTCAAAATTCATTTCTGATAGTTGAAATTCGAGAATTTGATTATCGATCATTTATTGTTAGCGATCATATGTCACGATGTGATCGGTGATGGGAATGGCGATCGTGATTCTGTCGAGTCATTGTCAGTCGATTCGGATTAACAAGGTTTGTTTAGCCTAATTTCAGCCATGGTAAAGGTCCCTAACCACTTCTAACCCTAGGATATGCTTTGGGAAACATTATAAAGGGTGAAAATCCATTGGATATGGATTAAGAGAGGTGTTAGGTCAAAGTATCAAATTTAAGGGTGAACTTAGAACCTTTATTTTGATGGTTTAGAGTTCCTATTGGCTTAGGGACTTCCCAAGGACATTGTTGGTGCAATGGTCAAGGGGGAGCAAGCCTTTAAGGGGAGTTATCCATCATGGCATGATGGATGTGTTTTCTCTTCTTGAAGGGGGAGAAGGTATTGGGAGAGTATCATCAATTGGGAAAATTGATAGGATTTTGAGAAACCAAATTTTGAAATTGGGAGAGAGTATAGGATTGCCCCTCTTGAGTGATATGAGACTTATCACTAGGAAGATGGTAGGCATCCTAGGTATTTTTGGATTAAGGGGGAGATTGTAAGATCTCATTGGGACATGAGACATTGACCTCCTTGGAGAGATAACCTTTTTGATGTATGTCAAAAAGGGGAAGAAAGTGAAATTACCAATTTGGGAAATTAGTAAGGGAATTTGAGTTAGGGGCCTAACTCAAGGTTTGTTTTGTCAAACATCAAAAAGGAGGAGATTGTTGGTGCAATCGGCCCAGGTCACGATTGACCAGATTCGAGTTTGACTCGAGTGATGTTTTGATGTTTGACAAAGGGATTTGACAAAGTTGTTTGACATTGATGTTTGGCATTAATGTCGGTTAATATGTTGGGGAGATTATTGGAGCAATTGACCCAGGTCATGATTGACCGAACTCGAGCTTGACTCGAGGGAGACTTTGATGGTTGACTAGGGTTGACCATGTGATTATGGGAAAGTCCAAGCATGGGTCTTGGCAAGGTAAAGTCCAAGTCATGGGTCTTGGCATGGAAAGTCCAACATGGGTTGGCAAGGAAAAGTCCAAGCATGGGTCTTGGCATGGAAAGTCCAACATGGGTTGGCAAGGGAAAGTCCAAGCTTGAGTCTTGACATTTGAGAAGTCCAAGGGGTTGATATTGGCGGCGTAAAGTCCAAGCGGGAGTCTTGGCAGCATAAGTCCAATGATTGGCAGTGTAAAGTCCAAGCGGAGTCTTGGCGGCGTAAGTCCAATGTGCCTTAGCGGTGTAGACACTGTTAGAATGACATAGCCAAAGGAAGCACCTGGAGGCTAGCGCGATGGATGAACAAGTCATGGATGACTTGGAGGGATCCGACAGGCGTGAGGCTGAAGGAGGTGGCTAGAAGGCTTAGGTCTAAGCTAAGGGTGGTCTAGCAAGTATGGGGGCACCATACTTGGGTTAAAACCTCATGTTTGAGGTTGGCGATCGGCGCATTATGGCGTGATCGCCGTAAATCGACAGTTCGAGTCGTTTAAGAGTGGAATTGCTCTGGCGATCAAGCTCATTGAGCGATCGATTGATGTCGACGGCAGCGATCGCCGCTCGATGTCGAGCAGCGCTCGAGCGACTAGCCGGTGATCGGCACGATCGCCAATGGCGCTGATCGATTATTTGCTAAGAGTTCCGTTGGAACTTGTCCAACGTGGATTGAGCCGTTGTCTCATAGCTACTGATGTTAGCGATCGGGACTTATGGCGATCGCGGTAAAATCCGATGGAGGATAAAAGCAGTTGTTCGTGGAAGGCTCAACTAAGGTTTTTCTTGGGCGATTTGAAGGGGAAGAGTTGGTGCTTTTCCAGTCCTTCAAGGCTAGTTCAAGACAACCAAAAGCAAGCAAATCCAAAGGCAATCGTAAAGTAGTTTTCTTTACTTGCATTATATTTCATTATTGTAATTGCTTGTATTTGTATCTTATTATTGTAAGATTACTTGTAAGGGGTTTCTCCACCTCCGACTTGTGTCGAGAAGGAGTGCTTGTGATTAGTGAGTGCATGTGCATCACTAGAGCTCTTTAGAGCTCGATCCGTGGAGTAGGAACCATTCGGTTCCGAACCACGTTATATCTTTGTGTTCGTGTTTGTCTTACTTCGTTATTGTTTTTACTATTATTATTCCGCTGTGCATAACGAGTTTTGTAGACGAACACGAACGAATTTCATCTACTAACGAGCATGATGCTATTCACCCCCCCCCTCTAGCGACCTCAATTCTTCTACACTGGGCTCGTAAACCTCCGGGGCCCTGGTTGATCTACTTTCACCTTGTTCTTCCCGTCGATTCTGGATTAATGGTATAGTGTTCTGATGTGCTCGACCTCCCAACCCCTCTCCAAGCAATACTTCAATGTTGGTGATGGTACGAGGTGGAGGATGCATGTTTGGTGGGGGTCCACGAGAAGAAGGTTCACCGGAATGAGGGTGAAGATACCCCATCCTTCTCCTCTCTCTGACGAGGGCTTCTGCTACAACGTTATCCACCATGGCTTTCAGTTGCGATGGTAGTATTGTAATGAGATTTTCCTCCACTGCGGAGGCAACTGGTGTTGTACCTCTTCTGGCTGCATCTCTACGTCTTGCTCAAAAAGTTTTCCACAGATGCGCGTCAACTGATGCGGCGAAGAAGTTTCGTTCGCTTCCTTCCGACGCGATGGAGCCCGAAGGAAGCTTTGGGGGGTTCTCTTCAGCCGCAGTAGTAAAGATCAAAGAGTAAAGCAGAGAAACGCAAAACCAACACAGGCGACAAAACCAAGATACAGGATATAACGTGGTTTGGAATAAGGATTCCTACTCCACGGAGGTGAGCTCTCTCACCGGATGTTGTGCCAAAGCACTTTCACTATGAATGTCCTCCTTCACGGAAAAATAAACTTCCGGAGGTAGAGGAGAAAACCTCTTACAGTCAAATCACGATACAAGAAAGAATACACGAAAGGCGAAGATCACCACTCTCCTTCTCCGGCGAAGTGGTAGCTCTCCTTCTCCCCAATGCGTCTTCGTTTCTTGCTGGTTGGAATGATGCGGATCCCCTTCCTTCTGTCCTCCTTCTCCCTTTTATCCTCCTCTCCTCCATCGTTGCCTCGCAGGTTGTCCCCCTTGTACACGTGGCCACCACGTTCACCTGGAAAATAATTCTGTTACAGATACGAGGAACGAAGGCTCCTCGGAATATTGTGGGGGGGACCCGCCCCCCCTTTCTGTTACATAACACCTCTTCATCTACATCTCTGGTAACTAGGCTAGTCTGTCCCTCTCAACTATTTACTTTTGGTAAAACTAACTTAGACTTGTAGCTCACGCGTGGCATAACTTTTGGGCTCTTCAGCGGCCTGAACCAGCTTCCCTCCTTTCCGCCCCAAACTACTTCCGGACGAATTGAGTCGAGTCGATTCGTATCCGTCCCATATGCTCCTAGGTCTATCAAGCCGAACCGATTCTCTTTTATTTCCTAATGAGGCGCCCTCCGCCTCCGCTTTGCCGTGCCAACTACCTCAACTGGCTCTCCCGTGCCAATCGTCCCAGGTTATTGTGCCCGAACCGTTCTTCCTTTCTTTCTTCGCTGAACCAATTATCTAGTTCGGATGGTGTCCTTCCTGCGAGCCCTCTTATCCGGTTCATAGATAAGAGGTAACAGCAGTATCAGAGGTAAATCACGGAAAGCACATTGTCCAATCCAGAGCTAGTGCGACAGGACAGCAGACACTCTAAAAGGCTTGCAGCCCCGAGGGATTGACCCTTGCTCATTAGTGCAACTCTGCTGCCGCGCTAGCCACAAGACCCTCCCGTGGAGAAGCTACATCTGTTCGTTGATAATATACGACAATGCCATCATTATCCTAAATGTCATAGTCTGTCATGCATACTCATCCAATATTCAATTGACTCATATGAATTGAGCCACTGCAGCTTGTTGATTCTGTCGCTACATGTATTGATGATTGATGCATATCTTTTGAAGATGGTAAATTTTAGCGACTTTCACCATATTTTTGTCGAAGATATGAAGCTTTAGCTATATATATGATGTGGAGAGAAATACCCTTAGTCAGGTGGTCGAGTCAGGTCAATAGGCAAATTGAGTTGGAGTTCTGGGGTTAGATCTAGTCAAGAGTGACATGAGTTTAATTTGAGTATGCCAGAAGATAATAGTATCTAACTTCGGTATTATCCTACCTTGGCAGTGTCTCGACTTGACAGTTTTAGGCAATATCTCAGTTTAGCCTAAAGATCGAAGCTTAGGAAAACTTCTTGGTCCAAACCGGCAAGAAGATAGATATATCCCTTCACGGTGGCCACGTCCTATTTTCTATTGGGGCCCCCGGTCTTTGTTGATATACTATCTCTCTTCATTAATGAAGTCATGTCTCCCAAGATTCGAAGTTTGTATGTCCGCCTATCCCTATTAATGACATCATGCCTCTTCAGAGCCAAAGCTCGTACAACAACATCGTCTTATTAACGAGACAATGTCTCCCAAGATTCCCTCCGTACGATTACCTCTCCGTCAAGTCATACCTCTCATGATTCTCCATTGGAGTCCATGCCATTAGGTTTGTATATATAAAGGTAAACGGGAGTGAAAAGAGGATCTTCTCTGAAACTTTTGGACCTCCCTTTAATTCTCTACTTTCGGCTATCTTTCCCTGCTTTCTCCACATCCTAATTTGAGCGTCGAAGGGGCTTGGCTGGGAAGCATCCGGGTGCCCTCTCTCACTCATTTGCTAGTCTTTCCAAGCGGAGGTCTCTCCAACTCTCGTGGGCGCATCGGGTTCTAGCATCAAAAGGTGGATATCGCTGGTCACTCAGAGGATCAGAGCTTTAGTCCAACCGACCCCTTTTCCTTCGGCCATGGACACCTCATCTCGCCGAGTCATCTCATCTCTCGGTCTCAGCCGCAACATAATTGACATCGTCGATGAGAAACGTTCTGAGTTGAGGCATAGAGATGAGAGACTGCAAAGAAAATTCAAAGAATCAAAGTTTTATAGAAAAGGAAGCTCTGACGAGTGAGAATGCTATCACACTCGTCACCACTACCATGGAAGAAATTCCGCGAAGATATTTTCACAGAATGCAATTCCGATGTCAGTGTCTCCAATCCTAGCTCTGACACCCCTAGCTTCAGCATTAATCCCGCCAGCTCCGGTCGAATCATCCTCATCCGCACCGAAAAGGGAACAGTCTCGAGAAGCCTCATCTCGAAGATCTCCTATAAGAGATCCCAGAAAGGGGAAGACTCCTATAAGCAGGTGAGGTACACCCTTTTCTCAAGATATTGTGGCAGAAAAGCTGCCTAAACATTTCAAGTCCTTACAAATAGGAGAATACAATGATTCCTCTGATCAGAAGGACCATCTTGGCCGATTTGAGAAGGTTGCCTGCTACATCAATACACCGAAGGAGTAAAGTGTAAGGTCTGCTCTATAATTTTAGTCAGACTTGCTCAGAGATGGTTTGATAGGCTGCTAGTTGGCTTCATCCACTCTTTTGAATACTTGAGTATTGTCTTCCTATAGCAGTTTACTAACATCAAGAGGTATTACAAGACTTCCCTCAACCCTCAGTCTATGAAGCAAAGAAGTCATGAATCTTTGAGAGATTATATCCACCGCTGCAATCGAATAGCAATAGATGTGTCTTCTGCTACAACAGAGACACTAGTCAATGTCTTCTCTCAAAGGTTGAGGCAAGGTGATTTCTTCAAGTCCCTGATGAAGAGGCCCCTTACCAATTTTGAAGTTTTGTTGGGCCGAGCCGAGAAGTACATCAATCGGGAGGAGGTTGAGAAAGCTATGGATGAAAATATATCAAAAATGTCAAACCCCACTCGGCCAAACAAGATGATTTCCTTCCCTATCTAAGCTTGACCACCTCACTTGACCAACAGTTACGCTCCTAGCTGAGCCAAAGAAAGAGTTGTCCAAATTGTACAAGAAGCATCGAGGCTTCCAGCCGTCCCATGACAACCTCAGAGATTTTGCGCCTTCCACCAAGTGTATGGGCATTCTACACAGAAATGTCATATGATGGCTGATGAAATTTGATAAGTAGTCCAAGACCAGCAACGAAGCCTGGAAGCAAGACTTGAGTTGCCAAGGCTCAAAGCTAGACCCGAGCTACTGAGACTCGAAGCTAGGCCTGAGCCGCCAAGCTATGCTCGACGATCTCATTCTTGGGAACCTGACCGTCGAGCCAAGGTACCCCGGAGATTTCCCGAGCTACCTCCGAGACAACACACCTCTCGCCCGAGAGATCCTCAACAAGAAGCACAGAACTCCCCTCACCGAGGTACGATTAGCATGATCTCAGGAGGGGTAATTGACGGAGACTCCAACCAAGCTAGGAAGGCTCATGACCAACGCTTGGAGAATATGGAGGTTGGGACCTACCAAGGACAAGTTGAAGGGCCCTCGGTCAACTTCGGGCCAGAAGATTTGCGACTGATACTGACTCCTCATGATGACACAATAGTAATCCGAGTCATCATCGCTAATTATAATGTAGCTTGGATATTCATCGACACAGGTAGCTCAGTCAATATTCTGTTCAATGAGGCTTTTGACTGTGTGCAAATTGATCGGGTCGAGCTTCAGGCGATGAACATGAACTCTTTTTTGATTTTCTGGTCACGAAGTTCTACCTCGCGGTCGAATCGACCTGCCTTTATCTCTGTTGGAGGAGCTGCTTCGTCGAACCAAGATTACTACTTTTACAATGGTCGAAGCTACCTCAACATATAACGTCATTTTGAGGAGACCAACCTTACACTCCTTCCAAGTTGTGGTCTCCACGTACCACCAGAAGGAAAAAATTTTTGGTCGGTGATCAAGTCGGAGAGGCGACAGGAGATAAGAGGGTCGCCCGGAAGTGTTATGTAGAGGAAGTATAGAATAGCGCTAGGAAAAATAGAAGAGCTGAGGGCACCATGGTATACACTCTCCAAGATGCACACTCGACAGAAGTGGAGGTACAAATTTGGCGGGACTAGCTCGAGAGAACCATCAAAATAGTTGTGGATCTCCCTCTTGGGCTGCAACAAGAAATAATCTAGTGTCTCTCCTCTAACCATGATGTCTTCACCTAGTCCAGAGAAGAAAACAACTGAATCCCTCGGGTAGTAATGGAGCACAAACTGAATCTTCTGCCATGAGCTCAGCCAATGAAGCAGAAGAAGAGGGACTTTGGCCTCAAGAAGAACCAAGTTATCCGAGTTGAGTTTCAGAGATTAATAAAGGCTTGTCACATCAGAGAAGTTCAATTTCCATCTTATCTAGCTAATGTTGTTTTAGTGCCTAAGCCTGGGGAAGTGTAAAGTATATATCGACTTTAGAGATCTCAATAAAGTATGTCCTAAAGATTGTTACTTGCTACCTCGAATAGATCAATTAGTTGATTAAACTTCAGGATATGAGCTCATTTGCATGCTTGACGCCTACCAAGAATATCACCAAATCTCCTTAGCTAAAGAAGACCAAGAGAAAGTCAGTTTTGTTACCTCGGATGGTATCTTCCACTACCGAGTCATGTCATTTGGACTCAAGAATACCAGAGCCACATATCAAAGGCTGATGGACCGAGTCTTCCGACATCAGATTGGCTGAAACATAGAAGTCTATATGGACGGTATACTCATCAAGTTCACCCGAGCTAAGGATATTACAAAGGACATAACGGAGACCTTCGGTACTTTACAGAGATACGAAGTCAAGCTCAACCCATACAAGTGCATATTCGATGTTCGAGGTGGTCGTTTCCTCGGATATATTGTGATTGAGCGAGGAATTAAGGTAAATCTTGAAAAGTGCAAGCCTTACGGAATATGATCTTGCCTCGGAATATGAAAGAAGTCCAAAGATTAATGGGGAGGATCACAACGCTTTTGCACTTCATCTCTAAGTCAACTGAGCAAAGTTTACCTTTCTTTACGGTACTTCGTAAGTCGGCTCGGGTTTCATGAATGAGAAGTGCGAACAGGCTTTCTCTGACTTAAAGTAGTACTTAGCAAAGCTATCTACCCTTTCTAAGCTAGTGATAGGGGAAAGATTATAGTTGTACTTAGCCACAGTTGAAGGCAGTCAGGGTTGTGCTGATTCGACAGGAAGAAGGCAGACAACATCCTATCTATTTCGTTAGCCATCTACTAAAAGAAACAGAGAGCCAATACATCGTGCTTGAAAAGCTGGCTCTAGCACTCATCTTGACAGCTCAGAAGCTCCGTCCTTACTTCCTATCTCATCCTATTACCGTCCTAACTAATAGTGGTCTGGAAAGAGTCTTGGTAAATCTAGAAGCTTCAGGATGACTGATCAAATGGACCACAGAGCTCGCCGAATATGATATTCAATATCGGCCTCGGACAAGCGTCCCGAGAACACTGAGGTATGAGAAATTTATGTTGATGGCTCTGAAATTAAATAGGGAAGCGGGGTGAGGATTTAGCTGGTGTCGCCCCAAGAAGACATAATCCAGATAGCTCTACAGTTTAACTTTTGTGCCTTGAATAATGAAGCCGAGTACAAAGCCCTATTGATTGGCCTTCGAGTAGCTTGGCACGTCAGAGCTTCTCGAGTCATCCTTTATTTAAATTCTCAATTGGCCGTGGAACAACTTAAAGGGTCTTTCGAGATCAACAATGATCGACTTCAGCAATATGCAAGGAGCTACAGGAAGTTGGTCGCCGAATTTCAAGAAGTGATCCTTCACAAAATTCTCCGAAGTCAAAATCAAAGAGTCAATGAGTTAGCCCGGATGGCCAGCGCCTTGGTGACATGGACCTTGGATGGCCCGATCACAGAAGTGTAGCTCATTGTCGAGGTAAATCAGAGTACCTCAAAGTCTGCTACTGACTGGAGAGATTCTTTGATTACTTATCTGAAGACGAGGACACTACCGGGTGTCATTGAAGAGGCTCGGCTCATAAGGAAGAGAGGTCACGCTTTACTTTAATTGGAGAGTTTATATAAACATGCTTTCGCCTACCCTTTGCTTAAGTGTCTCGATCCAGAAGAAGCTGACTATGTGATGCATGAGATACATGAAGGATGTTGTGACAATCATTTAGGCGACAGGGCTTTAGCTCGGAAAGTTCTACTATTTGAGTATTTTTGGCCGACTCTCCAGAAAGACTGCTTATTGTGTCAACACATGTCTCAGCTGCCCAAAGCACCAAAATTTCTCCCAACAACCTGTCGAACTTATGAAGGCTTCCGTGATATCATGCCCCTTTGACCAATGGGAGATAGACATTGTGGGGTTGATGCCAGTAGGGACGGGTTAAAAAAAAGTTCTTACTGGTGGCGATAGACTATTTCTTCAAGTGGGTGGAGGCTAAGTCATTGGCTAAAATTACCGAGGAAGTTGTATTTAAATTTTTCTGAAAGAATATTGTTTTCAAGTTCAACATTCCTCGAGGGATTGTCTCGGATAATGGTTGGCAGTTCCAGGGTCGAAAGATCAAGGAGTGGTGTCAACAATTAGAAATTCAATAGGCTTTTACTTCGATCGCTTGTCCCCAAAGTAATGGGCAAGTAGAAGTAGTTAATCGAGAGTTAGTTCGGAGATTCAAGATCAAGCTCGATCATGTAGCAGGAAGTTGGGTCGAAGCATTGTCAGGTATTCTTTAGGCATATCAGACAACTCCTAAAGATAGCATGGGATTGACACCTTTTCATCTAGTATATGACTCGAAAGCGGTGGTTTCAGTAGAAATTGACATGGGATCACCTTGGATTTCCACCTATGATGCAGATAGTGATGAGAATGCTGAAAAGAGGTTAACCGAGCTAGACTTAGTAAGCGAGACGAGGGATGATGTAGCTACTCGGGTGATGACCTACCGACAGCGAATAACTTAAGTTTATAACAAGAAAGTTGTGCCCCTCTCATTTCAACTGAGGGATTTCATATGGAAGAAGGTCCAGTCTGTAGGAGAAGTCCGGAAGCTAGCCTCTTGATGGGAGGAGCCTTACAAAGTCACCAAGAAGCTTAGCTCTAGAACCTACTATATGCAAGATGATAGCGGGAGGGAACTCACTCAACCATGGAATGCTTTCTACCTTCGTTCCCATTGTGTTTAATTCAGCAAGTTGCTATGTAGCTACCAATTTTTCCCTGAAACAAAAGGATATACTATTGTGCCCATTTTAGCAAAGTCGCTTTATCGGCGCCATCTATTCATTCTTGTCTCAGACCGAGACGTCCATTAGCAGAGTCACCTTCTCGGCACCGTCTATTGCCTCTGGTCTCGGACCGAGGTCCATCAGCAAAGTCACCTTCTCGGTGTCATCTATTCTCTCTGATCTCGGTCTGAGGCGTGCCTATCAACAAAGTCATCTTCTCGACGACATCTATTCCCTTGGGTCTCAGACCGAGGCATCCATCAGTAAAGTCATCTTTCTCAGCGTCGTCTATTCCCTTTAGTCTCGGACCGAGGCATCCATCGGCAAAGTCATCTTCTTGGCGTCGTCTATTCCCTCTAGTCTCGGACTGAGGTGTTCATTGATAAAGTCACATTCTCGGCATCATTTATTCCCTCTGGTCTCGGACTGAGACGTCCTATAGCAAAGTTGCCTTCTTGTCGTCTATGCCCTCGGGTCTCGGACCGAGGCGTCCACCAACAAAGCCACTAGGTTGATATGTTATATTTCCTTAGTCTTGGACTAAGTCACATATCAGCAAGGTCGTCAGGTCAGCACATTACCTCTCTCGTCTCTCGTTGAAAGTTACCTCGACATTCATAAGGGTAATTCTCGAACGATAATTTTCCATTTGGAATTTCCATAAAGGTATGAAGTACTTATCCAAAAAGTCATTACATTAACCATAGCAAAAGATATTACATGCATGCTGGGTACAAAAATTAATCCCCGAGTTCCTCGTCGAGGATCTTGTCGAGGAGTCGCTGCAAGTCAAGAAAATCTAAAGGAGTCTCCTCGGGCGGATGACCAACCTCTTTGAAATGGTGGATAACCCCTGAGTAATCGATATTTAACATCTTTACGGTGCACTCCCCTATTATATCGATGAACTCTTCAGAGGTGAGGAATGTCTTCTTCCAACTCTCCCAGCGACCCTCCTCCCCTTCCTTGTAGGAGGTCAGCTTGGCCTTGGTTATCTCTACCTCAATAGCCAACTTCTCTCGATGGGCGGCTTCCTCAGTCGCCTGAATTTGTCGAGCCTCCTCCAACTCTCGCAGCTTGGCTCAAAGTTCATCCACCTCTGATGCCTTTCCATGAAGTTCGTCCAGTTCTCGAACTTGGCCTTTCGATCGGCAGCCGTCTTGGGAGGGCCATCGCCTTGTAGGCGACTTTCAACTCCTTCTCCTGATGTCGGGAAATCTCATCCGACACTTAGCCAAATGGTCAAGTTTCACCTAAGAGCTACTACCTCTTCCCAGGTTACATTCGCTCACTCTCATCTCTCGGAGTCCCTCGCCTTCGAAGTTATCTTCATTCTCGGCCACGTCTCTTGGCAGCATCAGGCGCACGACTCTGCAATGCTTCTTTGTGTCTCTTGCCTCGAAGTCTACTTCCTCCGGCTTCACTCCAAGCTCCTCGTCCGGCGGTCCCTCGGATGCTTCAAGCGCACGGCTTCCGCAAAGTCATCCTTCACCGACTCAAGGACCGAGTCATGAGTTATGAAACTCGCCATAGCTCCATGTGCGAATTACTAAGCCCTGCAAGACTCCAACGCACATATCAAATCAAACTAACAACTTAACTTAAACCCTTTGCCACACACATCAAAACTTTATCATGGCAAGAGATTGCCCTAACATCTCTCTCTCTCTCAGAGCCAAGCTGAGCTTTCAGCCACTTGGGCTCGCATTCCTTGGAAGGTCTTCATCAGATGGGGAAGGTGAGCCATCAACTCTAGATGATGAGCTCAGAACTAGAAGCCATAACAAGTTAGTGTCAATGAGAAATTATGGATCAAAAAGGAGAATAGCTACCTTGGTTATATAAATGTTCATGGAGTCGCAGATGGATAATATAGACTTCCCTCTCACTTCAGCCCCCTCCACCTCATGAACCGACTTCAAATAGTCTTGAGGGGGGTGGGAACCTCGGGGCACCTCGTGCCCCAAGGACATACCCCGGAAGGGAAGAAGAGCTAGGGCTAGTCTCCCGAGGCTTGGAAGGTGGTATCTCAGGAGGCAGTGGAGCCTGGGTTGGGAGATCGTCGAGGAGAGCTGGGCCCAGCGAGATTTCTTCATGCAACCTCACTTCTGGGGTCGATTTTGTACTTCAGAATCCCTCGAACTCACCACCTCGAGCACCATAGAAGGGTGAGATGGTGACACTTGCTCAGACCCCACCGCCCCCGAGGTAGGAGTCTGGACTCAGGTCACGAGGGGAGCATCCACTTATGCTCTCTTCCACTTTAGATGCTTGTTGCATGATGCCCTAACCATGACTTCAGTTGCAATATAGAAGACAAAGTAATCCCGAATGAGCTTGAATAAAAGAAGAAACATGAAATTTCTTACCTAGAGAACCACTGAGCTCGGCTTCTATCGAACTTAAGCCAAAGTGATAGAGCCATAGAGGAGTCCCTCTTCCAGAAGTACATTAATATCAAAACTCAAGCCGGAAAGTACCTCGATCATCTCTCGATAAGAGATTGACTCCTTGAAGTGTTTCAACTTTAGGGGTAGAGACAATTCCATTTGTGAGCTAGTAGACCAGCTGAAAGGAGGGACAAGTCACACATAGAAGTACCAAGACTTTCAGTGTTTATGGGAAATGATGAAATTGGTTAAAAATTTAGTGTCATGTTTGGCAATAAAGTAAAAAACCCTTGGTTCTTTTCTCAGGGTGAAGAAATAATGGAAAGCCTTAGCACTCAAGGGAAGATGGTAAAAACTAAAGATAATGACAGCCACAGATCAAGCTGATAGAGTTGGGACCTACTTGTTGCATGGGGATCTGAAAATAGATTGAAAGCGTACCGAAGAAAAGAGGCATAGGGAAGCGAAGCCCTGCCCCTAATTGTCCGTGAAAGAAGGTTGCGAAGCCCTTGAGAGGAGTGTGAGGAAATTGGTCCTCTCGGGGTATCCTCAGGCGGTAGTGTCATAGGATCTCGAAGGCTATCCTAAGAGTTGTTCGGTCATGATAGTCGAAGGCGGTAGGAGTGGTCTCATACCAAAGGGTTGAACCCTCTGCTATAATGTAAGGTAAAAGGGGAAGAAGGGGGACTTACAAAGCGAGGGACAGGGTTGAAACCTTAGACAGGAAGATTGGAGAAGACCGAGGCCGGAGAAGACGAAGGTTGGAGAAGACGATGCGCAGAAGATGACAAGGGCCCTAGCTTAGCAAGGATTTATAAGGGCAAGAGGCGATGGCAGTCGTCAGATCAGTAATTGGATGGTGGGGCACGATCAGGAGCGTCCGATGAAACTATAGTTATTTCTCACCTCAGCCATTCCATTAGATTCATAGATCTCTGCCCTCCCAATTCCCATCATGGGGGTGACGACATGATGCATGTTAGCCACTGGGACACGCGTAAGTCTTTGGAACAGGGTGTGGGAGCTCGAAGCCCAAAGCAGTGATTTCGAGAGGAGCAACGTATCGTCTGAGATCCCGTCATTAATTGGTATTGTTTCGCGTGGTTTCAAGAGGAAAATTTGTATGACACGTGTATGATGGCGAGATGGTCTAGCAAGGTTCAAGAGAATGGAGAGGGAAACTTTGAAAGTGGATCGATACACTTCAGGAAAGAGACTTGGATGCGAGTCTAGTTAGTCACTTAGCATATCCTTCGACAGACAAGAGGAGGATGCCTATAATGTGGAGAGAAATACCCTTAGCCAGGTGGCCGAATCAGGTCAATAGGCAAACTGAGCTGGAGCTCTGGGGTTAGATATGGTCAAGAGCGACACGAGTTTAACTTGGACCTGCCAGAAGATAATAGCATCTTGCTTCGGTATTATCCATTCTCAGCAATGTCTCGACTCGACATTATCTTACCTTGATAGTGTCTTGGCTCGACAGCCTTAGGCAATTTTTTAGTTCAACCCAAAGATCCAAGCTAAGGAAAGCTTCTTGGTCCAAGCCGACAAGGAGATAGTTATATTCCTTTACGGTGGCCACGCCCTATTCTCTACTGGGGCTCTGATCTTTGCTAACGCATCATCTTTCTTCATTAATGATTATGCCTCCCAAGATTCGAGGTTCGTATGTCCGTCAATCCTTATTAATGATGTCATGCCTCCTCAGAGCCAAAGCACTTAAAACAATATTCTCTTATTAATGAGACTATGTCTTCTAATATCCCCTCCGTACGACTACCTTTCCGTCAGGATATACTTCTCATGATTCTCCATTGGGATCCACGTCATCAGATTTGTATATATAAAGATAAACGAGAGTGAAAAGAGGATCTTCTCTGGAACTTCTGGACCTCCTTTTAATTCTCTACTTTCAATTATCTTTCTTCGCATTCTCCACATATTTACTTGAGCGTCGGAGGGACATGACCGGATAGCATCCCGACACCCTCTCTCACTCATTTGCTAGTCTTTTCAGACGGAGGTCTCTCTAGCTTCCGTGGATGCATCGGATTCTAGCATTAAGAAGATGGATATCGCTGACCACTTAGAGGATCAGAGCCTTAGTCTAGTTGGTCCCTTTTCCTTCGGCCATGGACACCTCATCTCGCCGAGTCATCTCATCTTTAGATCTCAGCGCAACAATACAGGTTCTACCAGTGCAATTATTATTTCCTGGAATGAAAATTCTAATAATGAAAGCAATGGCAATGGCATCGTGGAAACTGGAACGGCCAACGGAAAGCCTACAAATATGGTTGGATTTGAGATAGGAGTTTGGTGTATGATTGCACCGGTGAATGAAACGAATGTAGGTCCAATCGAGGGGTGCCAATAATGTTAGCTTATGCCAAGTGCACGCCGGTCCTGTCCTGGTCCCGCTATCAAGTCGAAGGCCCCATGGAGAGGTGGCAGGGGAAACAGTTCTCAGGCTAGGGTCAATCCGGCCACCTGTGGTTGTCCCCCCCACCCCATGCACCCCTATGAGGTTTTGTTCTATGCAAACAAATGCCGGTTGGGACAGCCAATATTCGGTTAAATGGCTTCTTAGGTCGTAGATAAAAATAATAGTTTTTCTGCATCTTTTATTAAAATTCGTTTTAATATTTTCATTCTCTAATCTCTCATATTTTACATTTTTAATTACACCTATTTTTTTTTTCTCCTTCTTCTTCTTGTGCTGCTTTTGAGATTTAATAAGATCTTCGAATCTCCATTCACATGTGTGGCTCTGCTGCCACATGTTACAATGGGATCGATCAACCCATGTTACTTACACCTAGGACATGTAGATTTGGATGATGTTAGATTCGTCTATCTTAGAGGGCGGCTCTGTCGGGATCCGTATCTATCGAGGTTTTAGAGTGTAAATATTTTTACCAGCCATCGAGAATATCTAAAAATCGAATCAAAGGCTTACTGGATGCGTAAAACAATTGCATCATCTACCAAATATTTTATATACTTTACCAGTAATTCTATGGATGATTAGGCTGCCGGTCGCAGCGACCAACTTTTTAATGGGGCTCAGTATTTATAATTTCTTGAAATAATATGTTAAACATTTATCTCCTTTTGTAAAACGCATTTGTTCCTCCTTTTATAGTGAAATATTACAGGCAGCTAGGTTAATTAAAAGCCTTTTAAGAGAGAAACGAGATTTACACTGATTTGGTAGGGTGCGCCAGGCCCATGCAGTAGTGCAGCGCAAAGGCGACGCGCGACAGCCCCAATAGCAAGCTACTGTTTTGAGCCATCCCCAATGAAAAATTAATTTAATATCATAGTGGGCCAATGGCCCACGTATCAGATATTAAACTGATAAGAACAGATACTACACTTGATCTTAGCCAAAAGGCCGAGAAAGGTATGAGTTGAAACAAGCCGTTGCACCTTGTTTTATACTGTATCTGGCACTCCACCCAGTCATAACTCGACATGTGGGACTAAACTGTCGTGGTGCCTTCGCCGCATTTTTTAGGAGAAATCCGTGCCTGACGCCTCCTGGCCGCGCGAAAGGAACACTCTCTAAGACTGTCAAATTTTGAAGAACCAACACACCTTTTGCTTTTCCAAAACTTAAGAGTTCCTCCTGATTCTCTTGGCTCGTCATCCACCACCTTCCTCTTCCATTCTAGAAATTCATGGGTTTCCACTGCCTCATGTGCTATCTGCGGCGTCGACGAGACACCTCTACTTAATCTGCTACTTCTAACATGGATGAGACAGTCCCCCACTTCATCGGCTACCACCGGAGGCACCGTCGAGACAATACCTTGCTTCATCTGCCGCTCACGACATCGACGGACAGCCCCTAGTGCTTCATCTGCTGCCGCCGGCACCGATGAGACAGTCCCTACTTCATCTTCTGAAACGTTGATGCCTCTTCCTGTCTTTCAATTTTCATTTTGAACTAGTTGTAATTTAGACTTCAGATAAACAAGACAATTTAATTTGCTCGCATGACATTATTGCCAGTACTATCTTTTTTTCATGTAGGATTAAGTGAAATGGTACTGATGATTGTTTCTTATAGCAAACAATTTCCTTTTAGTAAATGCACAAGAAAAGTTATTTTACTTCGCAACGAGAAAACAACAGCAACAAATACGATTATGATCAGTGAATTGAGAGAGTTTGTACGACTATTTCTACTTGGTCCCTCCATAAAATACTCAGTTGATCTGCTTTGAATACTTTACTTCCTCCGCAATGTCACTCATTCACATGACAGATATTCGAATTATTGTTGGATTCGATCTATATCCTTGCCGATTGAGTTGCCTGTAATGAAAAATCCTCGAAATGCCACAAAAGTCCATCCCAATCCTTATCAGTTGAGTGGCTTGTAAACAATTTTAAGAAATGGTACAAAACTTGACCTTAGCAATCGAGTGGCCTGTCGTAAAAGTGAAGCCCTTAGTTCCTTATTTTATTGCTCAAAGCCACCATTCACCCATTTACTTTAAAACTGAAAATAATATCCAATGGAACAGCTGCAATTCTATAATTCTAGAGATCTCGAGCCAATTCACATTTAAAAATAAATTGATACTAGCACAACAGGCATCCCACTTCCGTTTAGAAGTGGGAACTCTACTACATATACTAGCTAGCTTGCAGATTCATTTAACTTCATGTACAAAAACTTTGGCTCCAGAAGTTCAGCTCTGAATGGTGGTGTTTTGAACAATGAATACTGAAAAAAATCATCTCTTGTACATATTCATTTTTACTTAAAAATATGCTATTAGCAAATCCGACCAAAAGAAGTATGCTGTGAACATGAATAATGGTGTGAATTGATGAGGTTTTGGAGTTCTCATTAGGCATGCTTAATGTACCGTTTCGATCCGAAATCGAATCGGAACTAATCCGTTAAATTTAAAATCGGAATCGATTCAGATGAACTGATTTTGGAATCGAACTGAAATCATTTCAGTTTCGATTTGATTCGGTTCCAATCGATTTTGGAATCGATTCGAAATCGTTCGAAATCGATTCTTGTTCCGATTTGGATCTGATTCCAATTACTAATTTAATTTAAAAGTGAAAACTCTTAGTATGCTAACATGTATATAAGATTGTTTTGCGACAGAAAAGTAAATAGGATCATCGATGCGATAAATGAATTTAGAAGCTCAAATTCGAGGAAGATGATCCGAAACTATTCTGGAACCGTTTCGAAATCGATTCGGAACCGATCCGGATTGAATTGGTTTCAAAGTTAAAACTTTAGAATCGAAACCGGTTCGGAATTGATTCGAAATTGATTTTGAATCAGTTCCAATCGATTCTAATATCGAGGATCCGAAACCGATTAAAATCGAATCGGAATCGGAACGATAAACACGCCTAATTCTCATCCAAGTTCTGTTTGAGGTATGGTATCTAGACTTCCAGCAGAGTTGTCATTCCTGGAACATTTATTAATTAACTCATTTTAAAATCCTACCTCTCAGGCTCAAAAGAGTTATTGCTTCCTGTGTTAGCAAGCAACAATTTGTTTTCATCCCGGGGGCGCAGTAGTCTCGATGCTTTAATGTGTAGCAATGAAACAATAGCACGTTCAGCCCAAAATTGGGAGCATTTTGAAGAACTTCGAACCTCTCCATCAACTATCCAAATTTCCGTTCAGTGTAGCCTGACACTCCTTGGCCTCCTGTTCCCTTAAAAAATACATTTGAAAAACAAATGCTTTCGAAATTATGCAGCGCGTTGAGTTTGGTCTTTGAAGGTGACCCAGCAGTGTATGGTCTCTGGAGTGCTGGATCGGGCTCGCGCTGTATCAGACATCGCACGTTTTACCTTAATATGCTTTCCCACCTCGCATATTAAAAAAACATCACATCTACTCAAATTACTTGAATCGATATATTTAGCTTAATATTTCATAACTTTATATTTCAAACCAGTATTAAATAATAAAATCTTTCCCATGTGAATATACACTTACTTGAAATTAAATTCGTTCCAAACAATGTTTATACAGATTTTGGTAGGGTGCGCCAGCCTACACAGCAGTGCAACGCATAGGCGACGCTCGAGAACCCCAGCAGCAAGCTACTGTAATGGGCCCTCCCCAATCAAAAATTAATTTAATATCATAGTGGGCCAATGGCCCACGTATCAGATATTAAACTGATAAGAACAGATACTACACTTGATCTTAGCCAAAAGGCCGAGAAAGGTATGCTTTGCTACGTCGCACCGCACCTTCTTTTATCCTATCTTTCTCACTCCACGCTGCGAAAACTTGAAATGTGGGACTAAATGTTTGCTCTTGTCTCTGTTCCACTATAAACCTAGCTGCAGACGTCTACTTGCTATGGCTTGATGGCCGCCAGAAACGAAGAGTCTAGGGCATTGTGGCACATCTTGAAGAAACAAAGACGCTCTCGCTTCACTACCACTCTACCAAATCGAGAAAGCAAGCTGCGTAACTTTGTTTCTAGAAAATATATATATTAGGGTTTCTTCAACCTTTTCCGTCCTTCCTTTCTCTGCCGAAGGCATAACTCCCTGATTCGCTTGGCTCATCATTCGCCGCCTCTCTTCCAGTCCTACGAGTTCATTGGGTTCCGTTATTTCATCTGCTGCTGGCGGCATCAATGAGACAATCTGGAGGCTCTTGAGGCGTCTTTGTCTTGGTGTTAGCTACTGGAGAGTCCATATTACTTAGGGACTAAAATGAGGTATCAACTTTCCTTTTTGCAGAACTATTTATCTCATATGTTATGCTATAGAAGGGACATAATAGGAGTGGTAATGATATTTTGTATCTCGTTCTATATTCTGCTCCACTACAATTAAGCTAGCAATGTTAAGATGAGCTTATTGATATATGACAACATCGCCATAAAAAGATTGCATTCTAGTTCTTATTTATTTACTTTAGACAGTTAGCACAACAATTTTAATTCATATCAAGATCCTGGCTAATAGTATGAGAGAACCTTTTAATTTAATTTTTTTCTTGGATAACTTCTGTTGGTTGACTCAGTTGGATTAAAACCCTCTCTGGGAAAGTTTACGAGTTTGGAACCTATCCTCCAAGCCCCAGTGGATAACCAATCGAGTACTGGTAGTTATTTACTGAATCTGTGCTAGAATTACAATAAAAGTGCTTCTGTTAAATGTGGAACTTCCAACCCCATAAGGATAGAATGGAAACAACCTTACAATAGAATTGCTTGTGTTGAATGTGGAACTTCTAACACCATTAGGATAGAACTGAAATGACCTTTTTTTCTTTGTTATTATTCTTGTGATTTCCTATATGTTTTCTTTCTGAAGTTTTTTGCTGGAGATGTCAATCTGATATGGCTTCATATATCAAAATTTGTCTTCCGTCTCTTGTCTGTCGTTCCAATTACAGTTGTCACTAAGTTCCCACCACCCTTTTCTTGATTGTTTCTTTTCTTACCTTTAGCAATATAATATGTGATGTGACAGAAATTTGCCGCCTCATTTGATATTGTTGACGAAGCTTTCTTCTGTGATATAGTTGTATCTACATAGATTGACATAGTTAGAGGGCTTGTCGGGAGTTGTGCTGGCGAGACCCCTCCAATT
The DNA here is from genome assembly GCA_025175895.1 of Wurfbainia villosa. Taxonomy (NCBI): domain Eukaryota; kingdom Viridiplantae; phylum Streptophyta; class Magnoliopsida; order Zingiberales; family Zingiberaceae; genus Wurfbainia; species Wurfbainia villosa. Next base: position 22,866,739 of record CM045991.1, on the reverse strand, counting down.
CTTTGGTCACCATGATGCTCAAATGATCGAATAAAAAGATAAAAGTAACAAGTGAGAGAGTTTGAGAGAACCCCTTTTCATGGAACACATACCTAATATTTATAAGTGTGAGAGGGCAGGATATCTATGGAGATCATGGGAAAGTGGAGAAGAGATCATGCGAAGGTGGGGATCATGGCCCATGGCTGCCTGTGGCCTATGGAGCTCGACTAAAGGAACTTTGTTGGACTAGGGGACTCGGCCTAGCGACTCAGTAGCTTAGATTGACTTGACAACTTGGACTAGCCTAGCAAGTTGGCAAGTTGATGGGTTGGACTAGCTCGGTAGGTCAGCAAGTCAGACAAGCTCGGTAGGTCAGCAGGTGAGACTAGCCTGGTAGGTTGGCAGCTTGGCCATGTGTGACTCGGACAATGGTGACTTAACATGATAACTTGGCTAGCTTGGGTGGGGCCATGTAGGCACATTCTGTTGACCTAGAGCAAGTCGGATACCGACAGTATCAATATACAAACCCCATTCCTAGCGTTTCACTTCATGTGATTGACAATAGAAACAACTACATGTGAATAAAATAAGTAAGCTTGTCCCTATAGCAAGAAATTGTGTTCTTTTTTGATAAAAGGAATAATTCAATCTCATGCATAGAAATCTATGAAATGCTGAACAGCAGGAATAGTTCTGTGGGTTGGGTGTTGCAATAGGTGCATTTTTTTAGGAATTTTGGATGCATTTGCTGACGAGAGTTTAGGTTTTGTAGTTATGTTATTTACAAGCTGCTATATATGCTGTGTACCATACAAGATAATTAGCAATAGCACCGGTGGAAATGCATATTAGGACCAACTAGAATTTGGTCTTAGAAAAATCGATGCTTGTATGCTTGCTGAAAGGGCAATATGATTCTACGTGCCTTTCAATTTTCATTTTGATCAATTGTAATTTAGATTTTATATTATGACAATCTGCTTACATGATAGCAAGAATATCTGTTTTCATGTTGGATCAAGTGAAATAGTAGTAAATTCAGCAACCATTTCTGTTACATAATGAATGTTCTTTCATATCAACCATTTCTGTTTTAGGAAACACATAGCAAAGTTTTTACATTGCTAGCTCATCAAGTTTTACAAATTAAACAGAAAAACAACTATAATAATTAGTAAATTCAGCAAGTTTACAGTAGCACAACTATATTCTCCTTAGTCCTTATAATTACCATGTTGATCTGCTTTGAAAACTTGGCTTCCCCTAGCCCTTGGGTCCCTTTCAAACCAAAGTAAAAAAAGAAGAAAAAAAATACTTGGCTTCCTACACAGTATCACATATTCATTGGATAAGTGTTCATATTATTATTGCATTAGATCTCTATCCTTGCCGATTGAGTTGCCTGTAATCAAATCTTCGAAATGCGAAACTTGATTTCTCATCCTTATTAATGGAGAGGTCTGTAAACAATCTGAGAAATACTGCAAAATTTGATCTGCATGCCTAATGATTCAGTGGCTTCTAAACAAATCTAGGACATAGCAAAACTGAACTCCCGAATAATTTGCTTTAGGTCCTTATTTTATTGCTCAAAGCTCAGAAATCAGAGAGGAAATAACATTTCAATTAGTTAAATGGTGAATGCTGGTGGGTCTACCTTACCAACTTTTGAAGATCAAGAGTCTAAGCAGCTGTATTGGCGATAACTTTACTTGAAGTCGTTCGACATTAGAGCTAAATCATTTTTGCTCGAGTTAATGTTCTTCCAAAGCAACGATATGATAGCTAGTTTGCTATAGAAGCTCTAATCGAAGTCAATTTTTTATACTTTTGGCTTCTTCTCTTTAAGCCCCTCATCATTCACCCGTGTTCTTTGAAATTGATAACTATGTCCAATGGAATAGCTGCAATCCCCTAATCTCAGCGATAGTTCACATTTAGAGAGAACTTCATGCTAGCATGAGAAGATGCCACTACCATTTTAATGTAGGAACTATGCTCCAGGCTATCTTTCAGACCGATTTAATTTCATTTACACTTTGTTATATTTCTATTAAGAAGTGTTGAAGCCAGAAGAGCTGTGGTAAGCATCTGACGTTACAGACAACGGGTCAATCCTCGCAAATGTGAGGTGTCGTCCTCCATCGCTAGTTATTAGTCTCGGTCGAGATCTACCGTAATTTACCTCTTACGATGGTCAGGAGGCAATTTGGTAGTGTTGAAAGTTTTGGCCTTCTTCACGAGTTATACTTTCACGGTGATATTTTCAAAAACAAATACTGAAAGGAGATTCGCACAGTGGACATATTCATATACTTTTATCTATTCAGGGTGAAGCAGTTGTACTGAACGGAAGATGAACTGCGGTCATGCAGCCTGGACGAAATCTTTGACATCGACCTCAAAGTGCCAGATGCACGAGTTTGGATAAATAAATCGCATAAAATTACCTCAATGAGTAAGTCATGTGTTTACTATTTGGTTTTGGTTTGAAGGTTTTTTTTTTTTAAATACAAGATTACATCTTTCTTCAGTGCGCTGCTTCATGCATAGTACTATGTTTTCTTGTCGTTGGAATGCAATATTAGCTATGAGCAAGTACGCACTTTAGCAATAGTCTATCTTGATTTACTTTTTTTTCTATGATCCAAGAACGAATTGAATTGATAGACGAATTTCAATCTTTTACATCAATTATGCAGCTAAGTAGTTATCTGATTGCATTAGGTTTCGCGTTAGCTAGCTTTCTATCCACGAGACTGAAGATCAAATTTCTATTTAAGATGTATATTATTATTTGCCTACCACTCTGCATTGAGTTCCTTAATGATCCGTTGGGTAGAACAATATAGATCAGATGAATGTTTTATGATTTATCTTTCTTTTTTATCACTAAAAACAATCAATTTTTGCAACATACTTTGCACCTAATTGAACTAAGCTTTCAGAATCCACCGATCAACAACGAATTATACACGCAAGGTAAAGGATCTAGATGCCGTGCGCCAGTCTAAAACTTCTACGGTAGTCGAGAGAATGACAGGTGAGAGTTTAGTTTCATTAACGTCGGTCAGAATGGGTTGTGTGGAAAGATCGGAAAGGGCATTTAATTTTTGTATATGCTAATTTCCTAAATAAAATGAAGTTTTTTTTTTTTTGGGTTCTCTCTCACTTTTCTATTTTTTTTATGCCACGTTAATTTCCACCGAAAAAAAAAAATAAAGAGATCCAGTCCTGCTGTCGCCAAAATTAAACCTCGCTGCAAATCGGATGAAATAATAATATAATATAATAAATTGTTAAACAGAAGTGGGTCAGTCGCTGGCAATCTTTTTGTGCGGTAGTGGTGGCGGCCTCCGTTGAGTCTCTCTTGTAATTATCCAAAGCCTGGTCCCATGCATGACATAGTGAAGCTGAGGAACAGGCCTGACTTCTGAGGGCGACGCAACAGAAAAGGGAGAGGAAGGGTTGTCCTTCTTGTCATAGTCAATTAGTGGGGCGGTGCCTAGGGCTTCCTTTTTTTATTTTTTGGTTGTTGTTCTCTCCCTCCATTTCAACCAATCTTCGACTTCGACTTCGATTTAGGGCAGTTCCCACTTTCCTTGGAGCTTTAATCAAAGATGGACAAACATTTTGAGATTGGGAGGATCCATCAGTTCAATTGGTCAGGCCAACCCGGTCCACCAAATCCAACCGGGTTAGGCTCGAATGCACATCGGACTCAAAAATCTTTTATGCCGTACTACACGATGAATAATAGTATTCACCCAATTATTACGGAACGCAAATCTCAAACTCAACCAAATCCATCGCTCTCTCCTCCCTCCACTATAATGCCGTCGCCGCCGCCGCCGCCGCCGCTGCAGCTGGCATGGTGGACGGGGATCCTTCTCCTCCTCTTCTCGCCGCCCGCCCTGACTGCTACTACTACGGACGAGGCATGTCTCGCCAGCCTCCGTCGGTCCCTGGTGGACCACGACAACAGCCTCGGCAACTGGACCAAGGCCAACTTCGCGGCCCCCTGCAACGGCTTCACCTCCTACCTCACTGGCGTCACCTGCAACAACGGCCGCGTTTACAAGCTCGCCCTCTCCGGGCTCTCCCTCGGCGGCGCCATCTCTCCCTTCGTCTCCAACTGCTCCAACCTCCAGTCCCTCGATCTCTCCTCCAACCAGATCTCAGGCAGCATCCCGCCGGAGATCTCCGCCCTGCTCAACCTGGCCGTCCTCAACCTTTCCTCCAACCGCCTCTCCGGGGTCATTCCCCCGGAGCTCGCCCTCTGCGCCTATCTCAATGTTATCGACCTGCACGCCAACCTCCTCTCCGGCCAAATCCCCGACCAGCTCGGCCTCCTCGTCCGCCTCTCCTCCTTCGACGTCTCCTACAACCGCCTCGAGGGCCCCATCCCCGTGCTTCTCGCCAACCGCTCCGGCGTGGAGGCGGCAGTGCCACGGTTCAATGCCAGCTCATTCGTCGGAAACCCTGAACTGTTCGGGTATCCCCTGCCTCCGACGAGGGGGAAGGGGCTGTCGGTTCTCTCTATCGTCGGGATTGGTCTCGGCAGCGGCCTCCTCAGTCTGGTGCTCAGCTTCACCGGCGTTTGCATATGGCTTCGGGTCACCGAACGGACCGCCATGATGGCTACCGACGATGGAAAAATCTCCCATCTGATGCCGGAATATTGACCAATTCATCTCCTCCTCGCCCAAATCTGCCATGAATAGCTTCAAAATACCATCTTGGACATCTCATTCGTCCGAGAGTAAAGTCCTCCTTTTCCCTTTATTATTATTTTTTTTTTATTTTTCTTTAACACGTCCCATGTAAATTTTTTTCCCTTTCTTTCTCTGTGTAAAAATCTTTTGAAGCTTTTTAAGTAGATGTATACGAACCAAAGATCACAAATCAACTAATTCACTGTTTTGCTTGTCTCTGTAACTCTGTTCCTACTTCACAGGAATGCCCTTCCTCTGGATAGGGTTTTCAAAATTTGACATGGCTCATTTATACATCGATATATGACTGCGATCTATATCTTTAGGATGTAAGTTACATAAGTTTGTAAAAATATAATTTAATAAATAAACTATAAATATATTGTATGATCGGAGATATGTCATAACATATAATATAATATATGTTTTAAATTTGTATATATTTAAAAAAGAGTCAGTATGTTATTTATATTTAAAATGTATTTGAGATGGTTAAATATCTAATTATACGAGTCCGGTCAAGTGATCTATTTATTTCGTAAGAGATTAGAATCGTCAATTTAGTGGTCTCCATCAATCTATCTTACGGTCATTATAAGAGAGATAAATTACAAGAGTTTTTGGCCTGGATGCGATTGATCAGAATAGAAGAGGGTCTTGAGCACAGGGAAAAATTTTAGACTCTCTTTCGGAATTGATTCAATGTGTCATCCTCGTGAAGAAATCAAGTGACCTATTTTTGATTTGCTTATAACTTGTTTAAATAAATGGGGTTAAATAAATCGTTGGTAAATTGGCTACATATGGATCATAAATTTTGACCAACAAAACACAATTTATTTATAATACGCAGCCCTAATTGTCACCTCTATTACTGAGGGAGGGCAAGAAAGATCCCCTGCCGTGGCAGTGTGTGGAAAAGGAGACGAAGAGGAAGCCATAAGGAAGATGAAGATGCTCTAATAATAAAAGCATCCATTGTTTTATCTCCAATTGTTTCATAAAACTATTATGAGCATTCTATTTAGAGTACTGCGTATCATCTCCAATAGATCAGGGTTGGTCAGTTATGGGCTAAAGTGAGTAGGAGCTTTCAAACCTCATGGAGTCCTGCCCGTTTTAAAAGGAATCGTCACATTAGCGATTTTCCATCGCTGCCTCTACGTGTGAGGGGGTAAATCAGGTCTTAGGTGGCTAGCGCAGAAATGCGGAGTCATCGATAGGCTGATCGTCACCTCCAGGAATCGATCCTTTACCCTTTCAAGTCTTAACACGGCTGCGTTAGCCATCTGGATTTATCCTGGACTAATCTTGCCGGTCTTAAGAGGGGACGGTCGGTAATGTGGCTATTTTTTCACATCGATCGTCGGTGTGTGGCAAGTGACTTCTTCATTTCATTAATAGATAACGAGATAAAACTACAGGTTTTTAGGGTATATATATCTTTTGAAAATTTTCCTAGATTGCATGAGTGGTCTACTTGTATGATGCATAGAAGACCACAGCTACTCTGTTCAGAGTCTGTTCGACAGAAGCCTCTTGAGCAAGTTGACAGAAACCCCTTTTCCTGTGATCGGCAGCTCTCTCATCTCAATCTTTCAGGAATTGAGAGGAAATAAATTAATGCATAGCACGTCGACAAAGAAAGTGGAAGTGGAGGATCCCTTTTACTTGGCTTGGTGAGTGATTCCCTTTCACTCCACTCTCCATCTCTGTGGATCGACGAATCTTTAACCTTGTGACTTGTGGAGTTGCAGGGAGCATATGTATTTAGCTTATCCAGTGAGAAATTTGATCGTTTAAAAAATACGATCTGTAAGATTTATATATCCTCCGTAAAGGTATATATTGCCTTGAAAAATCTTGCCATTTTGGTTGTTGATGTTTGAACAAGGCGTTGCGTCCTGATGCCGTCATAGATATGAAGTCTAATCGAGCCAAAAAAAGAAATAGATTTAAGGTACATTCTTTCTCAGCGAGTGCCGTCGAAAAATTTCAGATTAAATACTTTTTAATCTTTTGCTTGTGGAAGGATCGTGTGGGATCATAATATGGAAATGATGATTTGCTTAGTGATTCAAGATTACTCGATCTTGCTTCAAAATGTAAATGAGATAAAAATTAATTTATATATTTGGATTAAAAATTTTATCTCATCCTTTATTCTATTTAGAATATATATAGTTTATTTCATAATTTGATTATCTCATTTTAAGCAGATTTTAAGCAAAAAACCAAAAAACTTTGGATAAAAGGCGAGGAGCAGGGAGCAGCAATTACCAGGAAGATCGATGATTTAAGAGTTCTCGTGGTTTCGGAAGGATAAAAATTGAAGACGAAGGGACCATGAATAAATATATTAAATGATTGTTTTGGGGTTTTTTTTTTTTTTTTTGAATTTCTTTTTGTCAGAAGGAATTAATGAGTTCAAGTCTAGCATTCCACTGTCCTTGTTCGGCTAGACGAGACATGAGCATGATAGATCAGATTTTAAGCAGAGATACTTTAATGATGAAAGCGCTTCGAGATGCCTAACTGGCTAGGTTCATTATAATGATTCGCAAATTACAAGGATAGGTAATTTTTGCAGAAATATATATTTTTTTTAATATGAAAAAAAAATGGAAAAGGAGGACTTTACTCTCGGACGAATGAGATGATTGTTTCCGAGATGGGATTTTGAAGCTATTCATGTCTTTAGATTTTTTTTTTAATATGAAATGAATTGAAGAATAGAAGAGTGCTAGCTATGTGAATCAATCTGTCTTATCACTACAAAAAATTTTTTGAGAAAATAACGGTGAATTAGTAATTCATAGTTAAATAATAATAATAGCGATGAAATTATATATCGTTAAAAATAATCATATTTTAAAAAAAATATATTATTGACGACGAATAAATATAGATTTGTCGATAATATATTGACACTTAGCGATGAAATAAAATATACATGGCTATTGTTTTGACACTTAGTGACAAATTATACTATTCGTCGTTAACATTAAATTTTGACGGTGAATTTGGATAATTCGTCGCTAAAATAATGACATTTGAGAACGCTAACTCATTTTAATAAAATATATTTTTAATAGGTATATAATTATTAGCGACGAAAATGGTTAAATTCATCGTTAACTTCCGTAAAAAAATCCTTTCCACATCCGCTTACTTCGATTATTTTCTTCGGCTCTAACTCCATCAGTGGGCCCCCCCTTCTCCTCTTCGCCTCTAGCGTCGACTCTATCAGCACTCCTTCTCCTTGCCTCCAGTTCCGACTCCATCGGTGTCCCCTTCTCGTGTCCGGCTCTGATCATCTCCCGCCTCCTTCAACACCCCTTTCGCCCGCCTCTACCTCCCATGATTTGTCCGTGGCCTCTTCTCCTCTCCGCCTTTAGCTCAGCCTCGACCATCTCTCCTACTCTGCCTCCTCCAACTTTGACCTCAACCATTTCTCCGGCTCCAACTCTTGATCTGCCTCCTCTAGCTCCGCCTCCTCTAACTCCGCCTCCTTTATTTGTTCTTTCAGACAGATTTCTCCTGATTTAAGTATGAATTTTTCTCGATATCTCATCATAGGTTAAGTATAAATTATAATTTAGTTCATGATAATTTTAGTTTTATTTATATACTTACAATAAAAGGGTTATTAATGCTTCGACCTGAATGGCTCAAAATGCAAAATTATACGTGGATAACAAACTCAATTGTACAATTGTTCTTTTACGTTTTTGGATACAAGGATTAGATTACTCTATATATTAGAAAGTTTATTGTCTCAAGGTATAGTTTGGATTAGGGGTGACCACGGTTCGGTTCAATCTATGAATTAAACCCAAATCGATGACTCAAAAATTGAATTAAAATCACTTTTTCAGTTTCGATTCGAAAATCAAAACCAGAATCGGAAACATATGGTTCGGTTCGGATTTCTAAATTTTTGGAACCGAAATCGAACTGAAATCGGAATCGAACTGGAACCAGAATTGGAACTGAGTATTTTTTTAGTTGAAATCAGAATTGATTTTTTAAAAGCATATCTTATGCAACAAGAGATAATGAAGACTAATAATGAAAATTTATATAATTTTACAATCGAAGGTACAACAACCGCTACCTCTAACAACATTTCAGATTAAATTAAGGTAAGGAGATCATATTTAAATAACAAGTGAACTATGAGGACTTTGATTCCTTTAGACCCCAAAAGAATATGTAGACAACTTAATTTATATAAATTAAGTTCAAGCTCTTTTTTTTTAAATCGTTAAATTAAAGAATGAGCGAGGTAACATAATAATAATAATAATAATTTATTGATGTGAATTCATTAATTAAATATGTTTCGATGATAATTTTTTGTGATAAATATTAAAGAGTTACATAAAATAAATAAATCGATATAAGTTAAATCTCCACGTATAAAATTTAAATTTAAATATAATTTAAATTAAAATAAGTAAATCGAATTAATGAATTGAAAAATAATATACTTAAATTGAGAGACTTAAAATTAAATAATTTAAATTTTGGTTCTGAACGATTCGAACAGGAACCGAATCGTAAGGATCTAAAATTGTTGGTTAACAATTCGATTCCGATTCCAATAGATGATAAATCGGAACCAACCGTTCTGAAATCAAAACTGAACTGTAAGGAATCGGAATCGGCGATTCCGAAACGGAACCGAAACCGTTGATGAGCAGTTCAGTTTCGATTCCATTGGATGATAAATCAGAATCGACGATTCCAAAATCGAAACCGTCAGTTTCAGAACCGTAGTCACCCCTAGTTTGGATTACTCTATTTGGTTCACAAAGTCATATGGCTTGCCTAATTCAATCAATTTGGTTGCTCTATTAGTCATCTAACATGTCAAATTCATTCGACTAACTTGATCCTTTTGATATGTGAGACTCAACAAATTTATACTAATAGTGTGAAACTTTCGTTGTGAGATACCAGGTCTAATCTTATTTGACTACAATTAATCACATGAATGAAATAAAGTTCTTTTACAATTAATCACCTAGGTCAAACTCTGTTGTATAATTGTTCTTGATTTTGCAATTAATGTTTCTCTTTCAATTTAATATCTAGTTATTTAGATTCAAAGTTCTCTAGTTGAAATTTAGTATCCATCTATATTATATTTATAAGTGTGATATTTTGATACTTAGATGAGAATGAAAGTTCTCCGATTACACCATTAAATAATATGATAATTTTTATATGTTCAACCAAGTTTGATAAATATGGATAAAAGTTGGATAATGATTCAGAATCGGATTAATCCAGAATATATAAATGGGTTAAATCAGTTTTTGAATGTGACAAAATCCGTTATCCATGTCGATAGTGTGACAATTTGTTTAAACATGATTTGGATTATATTCGAGGATATCTTTATAGGGGGGATTTAACAAATTATAAAAAGTCTGGAACTTTCATAGAGAAGTTGTTACTTCATTCAATAATATACATATTGTTAATGAAGATGAGCATGATTGTGATATTGAAGAAGATGATTTTGAAGACATATTTACTGATTTATGAAATATTGAAAGTTTCAATATTATTGGATCTCAATCAGATGATATTAATGAAAACATGCATGAAAATGATATTAAACGAAGTTATACTTCAATGTTAGAAGAAGCACAAAAAGAGTTGTATCACAATTATACTAATTTTTCTGTATTCAATTTTTTGGTCAAGCTAATGCATGTGAAGGTGTTAAATGACTAGAACAATAAATCGTTTGATATGTTAATTCAGTTATTGCAAGAGACATTTCTTAAAACGAATATGATTCCAAACTTTCATTATGAAGCAAAAAAAATTATTAAAAGAGTTAGGATTGACAAATGAGAAGAGACATGTATGTTAGAATGATTGTATATTATTTTGGGATGAGTAATTAAGAAAATAAGGAAACATGTCCAGTGTGCAAAGAACTCATATACAATTATAACGTGATGAATAAGAAAAAATGCTCAAAAAATTCTTCGATATTTTTTTCTGAAACCGAGACTTAAGCGGTTGTTTATTTCGAAACATACGACAAAAGATATGAGATGTCATAAGAAAAACGAATTGAAACAGAGGGTGTATTAAGACAACCAACTGATAGTGAATTGTGAAAAGAATTTGACAATTCACATGAAATACTTACAGCTGATCCACGAAATATTCATTTAGAGTTGACTATTGACGATTTTAATCTGTTTGGAAACATGTCAAATGTTTATAGTATGTGACATGTTATACCTGTGAATTATAATTTGCTACCATGGAAAATGATGAAGTTATCATACTTAATTATGTCTCTTTTAATTTCTGGGATAGATGTATACCTACGACCTTTGATCAATGAACTGAATGAGTTATGGGATGACGGGGTGGAAGCATATGATGCATCGACTGAATAAGTATTTCAGTTACATGATGTTATGATGTGGATCATTCATGACTTTCCAGCATATTGAACAATATCTGGATGGAGCACAAAAGATTATAAAGCATATTCAATATGTCTGCATGAAACTAAATCTCAAGGATTGAGTAAAATATATTGCACATGTCACCGTTGATTCCTAAATGTTTAACACATATGGTGTAGAAATAAAGATTTCAATGGAAATGTTGAAAAAGGACCACCACAAAGATTTAATGGTTATGAGATTTTAACACAGTTAGATGCATTACCCCAAGTGACATCCAGTAAGCATCCTTCATTAAGTAAAAAAATGGCATTGATCTTTGGATGATACAAATTGGGTAAAAAAAGTCTATATTTTTTTGAGTTAGAATATTAGTCAGATTTAAAGTTGAGTACAATTTAGATGTGATGCATATTGAAAAAAATATCTATGATGCTTTGATATACATTATTAAATATAGATGGAAAGTTACAGGATACTTTTAAAGCAAGATTAGACTTGCAAGACATAGGGATAAGGAGTGAATTGCATTTACAAATAGTAGGAGACAAATTCAGGAAACTATATGGAAGTTACACGTTGACATTAGAAGAAAGGCGTGAATTTTATCAATTTTTAAAATATGTTAAGTTTCCAGATGGATATGTTGCTAATATATCTAGAAATGTGAATGCAAATGAAGGAAAGTTATATGAACTAAAATTGCATAAGTATTGTTGCAACGAATACTTTCAGTTATTGTACGTAAATTTTTTTCAAAAGATATATATGACACACTAATTAAGTTATGTGATTTCTTCAAAAAGATTACTGCAAGATCTTTACACACAACGAACTTATGTAAAATGAAGGAGCAAATAGTCTTGATATTGTGTAAGATGGAACAAGTATTTTTTGACATTATGGTTCATTTGACAGTTCACTTACCCCATGAAATCATGTTAGTTGGACCTGTGTCGTCGCGATGGATGCATGTCTTTGAGTAATATTTGAGTAGACTAAAAAAATATGTTCATAATAAAGTAAGACTTGAATGATCTATTGCATAGAGGTATATTGTAAATGAGGCATTGACTTTCAGTCCGTTATATATGAGTTAAATTGAGATAAGATTTTATAGGCCAGAACGAAATAAATATGTTCAATCAACAATATGTAATTTAAATATTTTCTCACATCAAACGAGAGTCTTTGACAACTAAAAAAGTCTGAAATTGTCAGTGATTTTGTATAAGAAAGCACATTGATATATTTTCAACAATTGTAAAGAAGTTGATCGATATCGAAAGTAAATTTTTACATTATGTGATTATTTTAATTATATTTCATTATAAATTTGTAAATTAATTAAGTTTTTATGTAGCGAACATCTTCAACTTCTGTCACAAAAAGTTCATTTAAATCAACTTGTGCAATATCATAAGCGGGATTTTTCACTGTGGTTTAGGGATAAAATGATAATGCTAAAAAATTAACAAATTCAGAAATCACAAACGAGTTATACTATTTAGCAATGAGACATGATGTTTGTAGGGGATCGGTACGGCCGGCTAGAGGGGGGTGAATAGCCCTCGTTCGATGGATGTCGTATTTTGCTCGTCTACAAAACGTTAGCGCAAACGGAAGCAATAAACTAAGACAAGCAAATAGAAATAAAACAAAGACAATACAAACACGGAGATGTAACGTGGTTCACGGCTACGCCGCTAATCCACAGTCCGATTCGTCCACAGTGAATCACTCCGCAATCTATCCACTAGATCTCTCCTTTGCACAAAGCTAGGTGGAGGTAACCTCTTTTACACAAAGATCACTCTTCTACAATGGAATGAAGATTAGAGCAAGTAGAAAAGTGGAAAATCGTTTAGGGCACTTTGGGAGTAGTTGGGCGTTCAAGCATTAACCCCCCAAAGCCCCAACCCTTTCCTTTTTATAGAGGAAGAGGGTTTCTTCCCGTTGACACAGGAGCAGTCGACTGATGGCACCCATCAGTCAACTGGTCATGTAGCCGTTGCCCAATAACGGCCGCTTTCCACGTTGGATATCATCCAACGGTACTGACATCAGTCGACTGATGGCACCCATCAGTCGACTGATGTCTATCAGTCGAGTCATCCACGAGGTCGACTCCATTCTGCGTCTGCACGGTGACATCGATCCGCCGTCGGCGATCGATCAGCCATCACGACCGCCTATGCCGCCAATGATCGATCAACTTGATTCACCAGCATTAGACCGATCGACCCATCGACTCGAGCGCCGATCCGCATGACATGGCAATGATCGGGTGTCGAAAAACCATCCGACACTTGGCCAAATGGTCAAGTTTCACCCAAGAGCTACCCTTCCGAGTTAATCGCCACTCTCATCCCTGAGTCCTCGCCGGTTCTCTTCGCTTCGCGCCACATCCCGGCAAAGATCGACGACGACTGCAATGCTCCTTCGCGTCTCTTGCCTCGAAGTCTACTTCCTCCGGCTTCACTCCAAGCTCCTCGTCCGGCGGTCCCTCGGATGCTCCAAGCGCACGGCTTCCGCAAAGCTATCCTTCACCGACTCAAGGCACGAGTCATGAGATGTGAAACTCGCAATGTGTGTGAATTACTAAGTCCTGCACGACTTCAACGCACATATCAAATCAACATATCAAACTAACTTAAACCATTTGCCATACCATCAAATCCATATTACGGCAAGAGATTGCCCTAACAATCTCCCCCTTTTTTATGTGTGGCAATCCGTTTAAGTTAGGTAAAAGTATTTGATATAAATTCTAAAGGAAAGAATGCATGTAAATATAAACATGATATAGCAACATGTAACTCCCCCTTAATCCATGAAACTCTCTATGTAAATTTCTCCCCCTATCATAAATTTCTCCCCCTTTTATAATTAACTTAAACATAATATTTTCTCCCCCTTTGACACCATCAAAAAGATTATCACTAAGTTAAAAACACATGGCATCAAGTCTAGAAAGAAAATACCACAAGTTGATTTAAAACGATATTCAGCCATCAATGATCGGTTCGTATACAATGACCGCACGTGAATTTTGGGATTTTCTGATTTTCAGACCGAATTTCAGAAATGCATTAAAAATTCCAGAAAATTCAAAAAATCATAAAATTTGGGGAACACATTTCTTTTAAGTATATCTATCAGTGAAAAATATGTTTTCATGAAAAATCATTATATTTCCACGTATTTGCCAAAAATCCAAAAGCTTTAAAAACTACTAGGTTTTTGATCATAAGAGTATCCATTTTAACACCTAGTCTTGCATCCAATTGTTTCAAAACATAAATACATGTATTTTAAAGTAAGAAATTATTTTGAAAACATATGAAATATCCAACCATGATCTTTGGGCAATATGTCTATGAATTAAACATAAGTCTTCCCCATGATTGGTCTATTATTGCTATTTTGATACTTTAAATGACCATCTAAATGTCATAGGCATTAGTGGACATTTGTATCATCCTAACATCTCACTTATGCTAAGTTTTCAATCAAGGTAGCCTATGGTGAGTGTTGTTGGTGCAGTGGGCACCAAAGTCGAACCGGTATTTTGATTATGGCAAAAGGCTCAATAGTTAAGGGTATATTTGTTATCTTACGAGCTCAATTAAGTGTGCAGAAATGCTAAAGTTGAGCGGAAGGTCTGCGACACCCGGTGGGAACCGAGGTGGTCGGGCAACGCCAGAGGGACTTCGGAGGAAGCCGAGGTACTCGGGTGAAGACCGAAAGCGAGGCTACAAGGTAAGCTCGTGTGAAAGCGAAGCAAGGTCGTTAAGCGTAGATCCGACCCAATACCTCCAATGGAAGGTCTAGGTCGAGATCAGATGGTTAGAACCATCGTACTTTATATTTTAAGCTAACTTGTATGGAGTCAAAACCCTTTGACTACCAACTGCTAGTCAAGTTCCACCTCGAGAAGAGCTCGAATTTCAAGGGGGTGAATTTGGACTTGACTCGTGTTTTGGTACAAAGGGTGATGTGGCATCAAGGTGGACATCCAAACCATCACCAAGCTTCCTTGTGGTGGACGCCCAAAATAAGGTGAGTTGGCACAAGATGGTTGGCTCCCATGATGTGGCACAAGTTGAATGGCTCCAACAAGTTGGCGCCCAAGGAGGTTGGAGGTGGCACAGGTGGTTGGATGAAACACCTCATCCTCAAGTTGGCGCCCAAGGAGGTTGGAGGTGGCACAAGGTGGTTGGATGAAACACCTCATCCTTGAGTTGGCGCACAAGGAGGTTGGAGGTGGCACAAGGTGGTTGGATGAAACACCTCATCCTTGAGTTGGCGCAAAGGATGTGGATGAACAAGTCTTGGGGGATAAGAACCTCACCTTGGACACTACCTATGTCTAAATTCATAGATCAATATCCATAAATAGACATGTTCAAGCCAAGCAAAAACAAGAATTCAAGAGCTCTCAACACGCCGTCGTAACGCCGCTACTACTACTCACATTTGCTACGACGAAGTGCCGCCGACAACGAAAGCTACATCTTCTACTTATAAGAGTTGTCGGTATATTTATTTAAGTTCTACTTCTTTAAATTGTCTTTGTGCTTTAATCGTAACAAGGAAAGGGGGAGTGTCCCTTTGCCTTGATTTCTTTTTGTAATCGTTGCTCCTACTTCCAACGAAGAGGAGTGGTTTTAGTGAATTGCCCTCCGTACGTGATCAAGGATCACTAGGGCCGTGGATTAGCAATCGAAAGATTGTGAACCACGTAAAAATATCTTGTCTACTTTATATTTCCGCTGTGCATTCTCTACTTGCTTTTTACTTATTGCAAAAGTTTTTAACGACACCGTATCGCTATTCACCCCCCCCCCCCCTCTAGCGACACTTTCGATCCAACAAGTGTGAGATGCATCCTAGGGGGTATTTGTATATACTTAACCCTTGTATTCATGCAATTCTATCATGGTTAAGTATCACCCTAACAATCTACATGATCATAATGACATATATGAATGAATTCTACATTATGATCATGAAACTCATGTATTCATCAAATAATAGTCATGCATTAGGTATTATATGATGATAATAAACAAAGTATCACCTAAAGCATGATTCAAACCTATTTCTCATGATTACGTGCCAAATATTAAAATCATAAATCATGATTTCAAACATATGTATCAATTACATCAAATATCATGATTTAAGCATTATTATCTATTTAAGGGCACGTTATCATCACCCAACACTATTCTAAAAATGTTGTCCCACCATCCTAAGTCAACCAAAATATGATATAGGTCAATTCCATATGGTTGACTACCCTAGGGGTTTTCTAACCCTTAAGGATGGATTTTGGAACCCAAAATAAGTTCTTTCCTATTGGGTTCACTAAGTATTCCTTGGGAATCCATTTCCTAGCTATTACTTTCTTCTTATCTTGTCCCCTAGCTATTAGGCATTTGTAGGCCTTTTCATTTTTCTTTTCCTTGTAGCCTAGGCCCTTTTTGTTGAAACTAGCTCTTTGGCTCCCTAAGATCATGTTCAATGTGTTGGAGCCAATTGTGAATTTTTCTAGGGCTTTTGTTAAATAATCTACCTTTTCCCTTAAGGCCCTATTTTCATTTATACATGCATCACTAACATCTAATGGCACATAAAGGTCATGTGAGCATGCATCATTTAAGCTAGACGAAATATTATCATTTAAGCATGCATTTTCTAGCTTATTTTCCAATGCCTTAATTTGATTAAGCATGCTTTTATTTTTCTTTTTCATTCCAAATAAGTCTTTAGTTAAACTAGAAATTATGGAAACTATTTTCTTAGGAGAGGCTTTCGTTACCATAGTTTTCATGTCCTCTTCTTCTTCGGATGATGAGGATGTAGAAGCTCCCCCTTCATTTGAGCTCTCCCTACTTGTGCTTGATTCTTCATTTGAGGAGGAGGAACAATCCGAGTCATGAAGAGCCATTAGTGCTAGGTTGGAGTAGACATGCTCTTCTTCTTCGGATAAGGATGAAGAGGCAAGGTCATCCCATGTCTTGGCTTTGAGTGTCATGGTCTTCCCTTTTCCTTTTGCCTTCTTTTCTTCTTCCTTTTTCTTGCTCCCCTTCTTCCTCCTCTTTTCTTCTTTCTTTTTCTTATCTTCCTTGCTCTTGTTTAGGAGGGGACAATTATCCCTTATATGTCCCTCTCCTTGGCAATTATAGCATATGACCTTCCCCCTTGGTCTTCTATTCCTATCATTAGATTTATGAAAATGAAAACCTTTTAAAGCACGTCTTACCCTCCTTACCATATAGGCTTCTTCGGTGCTATCCATGGAGGAGGAGGAAGACGCTTCGTCATCGGAGGAGGAGGGAACTTCCATCTTCTTCTTCCCCTTGTTTGCCATCAAGGCTACTCCCCATGAATTTTGGACTCTAGGCTCTTCTTGTATACCTTCAAGCCTTGTCTCATAAAGCTCCATGGTTGAAAAAAATTCCTCCAAGGTGCTCACTTCTAGGTTCTTGGAGATGTAAAATGAGTCCACCATGAAGCTCCATCTTGAGGACCGGGGGAAAGCATCTATGGCCTTCATTACCATATCCCGGTTGGAGAACTTCTCTCCTACACTCGTTAGCCCAATTAATATTTCTTTAATTCTAGAATGTAGGGAAGTTACCTTTTCTCCCTTTTCAAGCTTAATATTTGATAGTTGGGAGCGGAGGAGATCTCTTCTCGCTAGCTTGGCTTCCGAAGTGCCTTCATGAAGTTCAACCAATCTCTCCCACATCTCTTTGGCACTTGAGCACTCCCCTATTCTATTTACTTCTTGTTGAGGGAGCACATTGTAGAGGTGGTGCTTGGCCTTTGAATTTGCCAAATACTCTTCTCTTTGTCTTTTGCTCCATCTCGATTTCTCCAATGGCTCCCCATCCTCGTTCCTAGGCAACTCGAAACCGTTTTCCATTATTAATAGAATTTCAAAGTCGGTTTCGAAGAATACCTCCATTCGCTTCTTCCACTGCTTAATTCGCCATCGAACTTCGGTGGATGGATGTTTAAGCCGGCCATTTTGAAAATTGCTTGTTGTGGCGGTTAGTCCTCGACAAGTTTTCCTTGGCTCTGATACCACTTGTAGGGGATCGGTACAGCCGGCTAAAGGGGGGTGAATAGCCCTCGTTCGATGGATGTCGTATTTTGCTCGTCTACAAAACGTTAGCGCAAGCGGAAGCAATAAACTAAGACAAGAAAATAGAAATAAAACAAAGACAATACAAACACGGAGATGTAACGTGGTTCACGGCTACGCCACTAATCCACGGTCCGATTCGTCCACGGTGAATCACTCCACAATCTATCCACTAGATCTCTCTTTTGCACAAAGCTAGGTGGAGGTAACCTCTTTTACACAAAGATCACTCTTCTACAATGGAATGAAGATTAGAGCAAGTAGATGAGTGGAAAATCGTTTAGGGCACTTTGGGAGTAGTTGGGCGTTCAAACATTAACCCCCCAAAGCCCCAACCCTTTCCTTTTTATAGAGGAAGAGGGTTTCTTCCCGTTGAGACAGGAGCAGTCGACTGATGGCACCCATCACCGATCGGTCCCGTAGCGCCGCTGCAATAACGACCGCTTTCCACGCGTTGGATATCATCCATCCAGATCGACATCACGATCGATGGCACCCATCACCAACGATGTCGATCATCGAGTCCTCCACCCGACCGCTGGGCCGATCGATTAGCCATCACCGACCGCCCATGCCAACAATGACCGATCAACTTGATTCACCACATTAGACCACCGATCGACCCATCGATTAGAGCGCCGATCCGCCATGACATGGCAATGACCGTGTCGGAAACTATCCGACACTTGGCCAAATGGCCAAGTTTCACCTAAGAGCTACCCCTTCCCGGTTACAATCGCCACTCATCCCTCGAGTCCTTCGCCGGTTCTTTCTCTTCGTGCCACGCCTCTGCAAAGATCAAGCACACGGCTCGTAATGCTCCTTCGCCTCTTGCCTCAAGTCTACTTCCTCCCGGCTTCACTCCAAGCTCCTCGTCCGGGTCCCTGATGCTCCAAGTGCACGGCCTGCAAGCTATCCTTCACCGACTCAAGGCACGAGTCATGAGATGTGAAACTCGTCATGTGTGCGAATTACTAAGTCCTGCACGACTTCAACGCACATATCAAATCAACATATCAAACTAACTTAAACCCTTTGTCATACCATCAAAACCATATTACGGCAAGAGATTGCCCTAACAAAGCCGGATTTTTCACTGTGGTTTAGGGATAAAATGATAATGCTAAAAAATTAACAAATTCAGAAATCACAAACGAGTTATACTATTTAGCAATGAGACATGATGTTGAGGTTCAACTGTATGATGCATGCATTATAAATGATATTTTATATCATACGAAGTCTTAAGATTCGTACAAAACTATTCAGAATAGGTCAGCATATCATCCTCTGACGATGAAGATAATTTAGATTTTTTTGGAGTGTTGAAGGATGTTGTTCAAATATTTTACTCTTTTAGGTATAAAGTTCAATTATTTTGGTGTGAATTGTTCCAATGTAATCCAAAAAAAATCTTTGATAGAAGAGTATGATCTCTTGTGTATTGACACTTCTAAAATATGATATGATGATAACTTATTCATTTTGACAAACCAAGTAAGTTAGATGTATTATTTAAATGATATAAAGCATGGAGGTCAATGGAAGATAGTGCAAAAGGCTCACCACTAAGAAATATACGAAGTAACAGAAGTATCTGAAGAATTTGAAGTTGCTAATATTTTGAATATAGAGTCTAACCAAGAGATTTCATCTATTGATTCAACTTCAGTAGTTGGTGAAGACTTAAAGATAACTTAACTATGTAGAATAGATATTGAGCATCAACAAATAAATATGTCAAATTCAGAAGTGGAGTTGGATAGGGGTGTTCAAAGTAATCTTAATGATGAGGATAAAGATACTGAATTTGATAGTGAAGCGGATGATCAATTATTCATTTCAAATGATGATAGTGATTAGATTTATTTACATAGTATTTATATTATTCTTCATTTATAATTCATGTATGTAAGATAATCTTTCATTATTTATCGATCTATATATGATGTTTATGCCACAGTTATGTCACCTAAGAGAATTGAGCAGCCACCAGTTGTGCTTACACCTGATAATGATAGTGATCCTACTGATTAGTTGTTTGGTATTCAAAATGTTTATTTAGTTTGCTATTTGTTGGACTTGTTAATTATTAACACTTTTTCATTTATAGTTCGTCCGATACGTAAGAAGACACGTGACACATACACGGATCGACTATGCCGATAACTCGAGGAACAGAGTAAATTACCCATTACTTTTTGTAAAAGCGATGGTCATCCAATTGGGTCAAATGCAGCTTCTTTTATGATAGAGTTAGGTCTGTCAATTAAGAAGTTCATTCCCTTACAGATAAAGAGTCAGAAGCATGTCCTCGCAGACAATAAAAGGATGATATACGATCAATTATCAGTAAGTATAAGTAATTCGATATTTTTATAACCAGCCACTCATTTATTACTAATCACATGCAAATTCAATATTGATATTTTTTTCAGGCAACTTTCGATATCAATTTTGAGGAGGGTGCATCAACTGTCAGAAAGACGACCGATAAGTTAATGAATGCTAGGTATAGAGACAATCAAAATAAGATTCATACTCATTATAAGGGTCTACTGCATCATACTCCTACTGAGCGGCGATAACATATGTCAATCAATTTTTGTGAGACAGAAGAAGACTAGAATTATATGTGTAATATGTTTGAATCAGAGAAATTTCAGGTAACTCAATCTTTACCAAATATCTTTGTTATATAAAAATTTAATTATTTACTCTATAACTAATGCTTTATTTTTTTATTGTAGACACGATCGACAACAAATGCAAAAAATTGATCGAAACTCCTATATAACCATCGCGGGGTTCTAAATCATTCATTCAATATAGTTATGACGGTGTAAATACAAATTTTATAGTTATGGTATATTGTTTGTTGATTATAATTTTAATACATTATAATATTTTTCAGATCGATCAGTCATAGATAAAAAAATCGGATTACTGTCTTTAATAAAACTCATTGTAGTTCATCAAAAGGGTAGATTAGGAAGAGGGTCGAGGCTGCATTCGTATGATATGATCAATATGATTTAGTGAATTTATTTTTAAATTTGCATAATTCTTTTTAAAAATATTATTAATATGCTTGTTATTCTTAGGATGATATGGTGAGACTGTGAGATGAATACATTCAAACACAAGAAATCACAGGATATGATATCGATGCAGTCCAAATTGCATATTAAATTTGTAATCAGGTCCTCGGTGTTTGTTCTGGATATATTAGAGGACTTGGTAGTAGGCTAAAACCAGTTAGATCCACTTCTTCGAATGTCACCTTCTCCTCCAGATTAACTAACGCAGCACTATGTGAAAACTTGAGTCTATCGAGCAACGATTAAAATGAACGCAAGAGAAGCTAACAAACACTCGAGTCAATTAGCAAGCACCTAAGATGAGTTGGCATCGATAAGATCAATACAAGATATGTTTGAAGCAATTCTGAATCGGCATGCACCTAGAGCATTACAATCCTTAATACATGAGTCCTCTCCATCTCCATTAGAGTTGTCAAGTTGGGTTAGACCCGTCGGGTTGGCCCACCCCGCCAAATAATTTAAGCGGATTGGGTTGAATTTTTATCAACTCGTCATTTTAGCGTGCCAAAACGGATCGACCCGCACGGGTTGCGGGTCTAGACGAGTTGACCCGCCGTGGCACGGGTTGGCCCACGGGTTGAGAAATGTCAAAAGATAAGTTTTTCACTATTACAATCTTCTTCTATCACACATACAACTCAACAAAGTATAAAATAAATGAAGAGTAAAAAACAAAAAGAATATTTTTTATACTCTAATTATTTTTTATTATCTTGTCACTACTATTCTAATCAATATAAGAAATAATGACATATCAAAATCAAATAATTACCCACGCTAAAAATTCTCAATTTAATCTCTATTTAAAAGAGCAAAAATTTACATTTACATATTATTAAGATTTGGATATTTTGGAACATTGGAAAGGAATCGAAAACATCGGTACTCAATTTTGTAAGTCGATAATTGAATCTCAATTATAAAATTTTAGTTACTTCAAATACTTATTTTTTTTAATCATGGTACTCTATCTGTCTTACAGATCATTACCTCAAGACCTCAATAATTTTAGATATATTTTTTAAATTTATGTGGCCCGCGGGTTGGCTCGTCTAACCCGCAACCCGCCTTGAGTTGGGTTGGGTTGGAAATTTCTCAACTCGCCAAGATGGAAGATCAGCCCGACCCTCTCCATTAAATATTGAGTCTACGATGGGTTAGTCCGCCCCGTTTGACAGCTCTAATCTCCATCTCCTCCATCTTAGAATTTGTGAACTAATATTTTGAACTTGTGAAATTGTGAACTTAGATGTTTTGAACTTGTAAAATTGTGAGCTTGGATGTTCAAACTTGAAGTTATGTTTTTTATGATGTATTTTGATTATGTTATGTGATTACTTGTTGTTAAATATAGTTTTTATTAAATTGTTTAAAATGTATATTGTTAAGTTAGATGATGAAATTTGTATTACATGATATTAAATACAAATAAATAGAGTTGTGCAAAAGCATACTTCGATTATTAGCGACGAAATTACTAAACTTTATCACTAATATTTGATACACGGACTTAGGATAAGAAATGGTTTGCGACGTAATTACTAATATTCGTCGCTAAAAATATATTGGCGACGAATTAATATAATTTTATCACTAAATCAGGATAGTTAGTCGACTTAGTCGACTAAAAAATATTCTGTGGACTGTTACAGTATCAATAGTCGACTGGGCTCTTTCATCAGTCGATTGATACTCAATCGTTTGATAGAACAAATTAAAAGCATATTTCGATGTTTTATTCCATTGTCTAAATTTTTTTTTAACTCTCATAATTATATAATTGCACCATTTACTCAAATATTAATATAAAAATAGGATATATATATACCTCTAATTTTTTATGTTTCTAAACAAATTACACTGATTGATAATCTAATGATTAATTTAGTCATATATAAACCCCCCTCGCTTAACAGCTAGCTGAGCCATATGGTTTGGATAATTTAAGCGGTGGAAACAAATTAAATGGCAGCAGCTCCATTTAATGAGATAGAAGTGTTTTGAAAATGGACGTGCATGGTTCTGTCTTGCTGTTGTATATCGTGCATGCATGCGTTTGTTTGTTTTTAGCGTACCATAATCAAACAAAGAAAGATTAATTCGATGTTAAGCACTACAGGGTCAAGATTAATATACATAACGACACTGAAATAATCATTTCTAACTCTCGGATTCCTTCAGCTTCTCTTGAGTGTACCTGTTCTACGAAGGTTGTTTAGTGTTTAGCATGGACATATGTACGTAGTACGTACACACTGACGGTTGTGTACATGGAGGGATTAACATTAAAACACCATGCATCCCTCCCTAATTAATGACAATGAGTGATCGCTATATGGTTATATATGTAACAACTTGTTCATGCTTCGTGCATATGGAATAGCATTGCTCTCGTGGAACCGTCTCATCAGAGAATAACGGGTCAATTCTTCACAAATATGAGGGTGTCATCCCTCCATTTACTAGTTACTAGTCTTAAGGGTCAAAGGTATATCGTGATTTATCTCCTTTATGATGGTCCGGAGGCGAACTGATAGGGATCGCTAGGTTGACGTATTTCAACATTTTATACCAAATACATATGGACTAGCATTTAGTTGTATATTTATTTTCGTGTACATAATTATAACATTAATTCTCCATTAATATTCGAGAGTGCATTCAAAATTTTTCCTAGAGGAATGTTCTGTACTCCGCATACGTCGTAAATATACAACCAGCTATACTGAACTATATATATATGCGGATTCGGAATCGGGCGCAGACGGACCGCATCGCCGCCGGCCCGCTCGTGCGACGCCGATTCGCCGCCGCATTGGCCGATCGCCGCGCCGGTCGAAATCGCCGCCGATTCTAGCGGCCGATTCGCGGCGATCGGCCCGCCGACGGCCGAATGCGATCGGCCGTATGAAGGGCGCGCCATTGCCGTCGGCCGAGCGGAATCGCGCCAATCGCCGCCAAATCGGGCGGCCGATTCGGCCAGCGTTAGGCCGGATTCCGGCCGATCGGCGGCCGAATCCGGGCCGGACGGCCGGCAGGCGACGCCGGTCCGTCTCGCGTTGGATTCCGGCCGCATCCCGGCCGGATCCCGCCCGATCGCGGCCGGCAAGGTCGGCCGCGCATCGCCGCCTGCGATTCGTCGGCGAATCGCGGCCGGTGCTACGGCCGGCCGCAATCCGGCCGGAAGCCGAGCTCTGCCGGATCACGGCGAGGTGCGCCTAACGACACGGGGCCGGACGGCGGCGGCAAAGTATGCAGAGCGATGAGTCGCTAAGGCCACGCGGAGCTACGCGGATGAATCACCAAGAGAGAAAAGAACTCATATATATGATACCTCATTTAACTCTACAATGCCATCGTTACCTCTATTAATTACTTCTCAATTTCCATAACTCATGTTTGGCCTTATTAATTATTAGAGCTCCACAATACTATATATACCGCTATTTTTAATTTACGATCTTATGTTACCATTAATTGCTAATCAATGTGTTTATTGAAATCAAGCCCGGCCCATTCAAGGTAAGGAGTGCAGCAATATTTTCTGTGTTTAGTATTAAGGGAACACTAATTCTTCAATTAATGAAAAATACAGCCACAATCTCCTTTTTTTAAAAAAATACTTTCAATATTTTATTTTACCAGTGTCAAATTTTTTTTTTTTAAGTATTTATAAAATACTATAAATATTTATAACATTATATATTTAATTGGTCACCCGCCGTATATTTTATTATATCCAATTCATACAAATACATATATTTTATCAAAAAGTATTGATGAATAATTTAATCAATAAAAAAAACTAGAATTAGCATAGCAATGAATAAATATTAAACTTTGATCAATCCATATATCCATATAGTGAAAGATCGTGATGAATAAATTGGGCACTTTATTAAACACATATCGGATTTAATTAGTTCCCATATCAACTAAACTTGGAATTGTTTAAAAAAAACTCGTTAATCACACATTAAGTTGGGCGAATAAATCTCATTACAATACTAAAGCGATAGAAACTCACTAATCTTCTTCCGCTTTGTTTAATCATGGAAATAAATTTAGTATCCATCGATCGCGAGCCGTGAGCGAGAGGTCGTCCCTGTGTGTGTCCTCCTGGCTATGAGTTATACAGAAAGAGACTTGAACCCAATTAAAAATCCAAGTGGGAGCAAGGGTCTAATGACCAATTTGCTAAATCTGATCTCATGAGCTTTAAAACCGTGGACTAAACCTAAAACAAAGCTAGAGGAAGTTGCATGGGAAGGACCTCAATTCAGACGTCGAAGGCTTAGCGAGGTCACTGTTGCACGATTAAATTAGTCCTTCCTAATCTCGACGATTATTATATGATTAGCCAGGCTAAACACAGCTCCACTTCCGACAAAGATGACCTCCATCCCATCTCTTTTTTGACTGGACCGTAGACTTGGGGGGTTCAAGATGATGGAGCAGAGGCGCTGCCGTTGTCGGCGCATGCAGGGCGCGGGAGTGACTTGGTGGGTCTCTCTGTGTTTCACATTCGATGTGAGTCGCCTCCGTGTAGACAAAATTGAAGTCCATCTTCTGTTGTTTTACGGCTCTGTTATCTATCTCGGGACTGGGTCATATAACTATGCTCTGGAATGATAATGCTCTGTCGACGGAGAAAGACGAGCATTCTAATGAAAAGTGGAACAGCGATTGCAAAATGGAAGAATGGATGAACATGTCCCGTCCTTTTCCAAGATCATGGGCCCGAACAAGTCTTTTTGTCGGCAGTTGAATCTCGATCCGACCTACTGGAGACTGGAGTAAACATATATTCACCGCTCTTCCAGAAAGCCGTATATAAAGAGCTGCCGATCTTGTGCTTCCAATCATCGTCGACCAAACCTTCTCTCGCTCTCTCCCTCCATATTCTCTTCGTCTTCTGGTCTGTTCGTCCATAAGCCGTACTCTTGGGATTACAATTTCGATCGAAACCTTGTAAAATGATTCAGAAGCTGCTCTCGAGAACCTGCAACACGCACGGACAGGACTCCTCGTACTTCTTAGGATGGCAGGAGTACGAGAAGAACCCCTATGATCCGATTGCTAACCCTACGGGGATTATTCAGATGGGTCTGGCAGAGAACCAGGTTGGTCTCTAGCTCTGACTTCTAAGTACTTTGAGTTCTTAATTAATTCGAGTACTTTGTCTAACGCTTCGTTCACGGTTGTAGCTCTGCTTTGATCTGATCGAGTCCTGGTTGGAGAAGAATCCTGGCCCTGCCGGCTTCAAGGAAGATGGTGCACTGATCTTCCGGGAGCTTGCTCTCTTCCAAGACTACCATGGCTTGCCTGCTTTCAAGAATGTGAGTCCACGTATATATACGATCAACTTCTTTAGGATAACTACTAGTAGCTTCGTATCTAACTGCGATGCAAATGAAATTTACAGGCATTGGTTAAATATATGGGAGAAGTAAGAGGAAACAGAGTGAGGTTCGACCCCAACAACCTGGTCCTCACTGCAGGCTCAACTTGCGCCAATGAGATCCTCATGTTTTGCCTTGCCGATCCTGGCGAAGCATTCCTCCTACCTACCCCATATTATCCAGGGTATGCACGTCGTGAATTAGTTCGACATTTGCTAAATTTGTGGGTCACTGTTCACTGATTTGGTTTATGATTGTGTTTTGCAGATTCGACAGAGACCTCAAATGGCGAACCGGAGCCGAGATCGTCCCGGTGCACTGCTCCAGCTCCAATGGATTCCGCATCACCGCAGCGGCGCTGGAGGAGGCGTACCACCGGGCGCACAAGCGCGGAATCACCGTGAAAGGAGTGCTCGTCACCAACCCCTCCAATCCACTGGGCACCGCCATGACCCGGCGCGAGCTCGACGCGCTCGTCGACTTCGTTGTCGCCAAGGACATCCACCTCGTCAGCGACGAGATCTACGCGGGCACCAGCTTCGCCGAGCCGGGGTTCGTGAGCGTCGCCGAGGTGATCGCCGATGGCAGGGCCGACGCATGCCGCGGTCGCATCCACATCGTGTGCAGCCTCTCCAAGGACCTCGGGCTCCCGGGCTTCCGCGTCGGCGGGATCTACTCCGAGAACGAGGCGGTCGTGTCGGCCGCCACCAAGATGTCGAGCTTCGGCCTCATCTCCTCTCAAACGCAGTACCTCCTCGCTGCGCTGCTCTCCGACGACGCGTTCACGGCGGAGTACGTGGCGGAGAACCGGAGGAGGCTGCGGGAGCGCCACGACGCGCTGGTGCGCGGCCTGCGAGAGATTGGGATCGAGTGCTTGGAGAGCAGCGCGGGGTTGTTCTGCTGGGTGGACATGCGCCACCTGTTGAGTGCCACCACGTTCGAGGGTGAAATGGAGCTGTGGAAAAAGATAGTGTACAAAGTCGGGCTCAACATCTCGCCGGGGTTCTCCTGCCACTGCGACGAGCCCGGGTGGTTCCGCCTCTGCTTCGCCAACATGTCGGAGGACACGCTCAGCCTCGCCTTGAGGCGGCTTCAGACCTTCGTGGGCTCCTGCCGCAACCGCCCACACGGCGGCCGTGGCGATGGCCGCCCGAGAAGGCAGTTTTTGGCTCAGTGGGTGCTCCGGTCATCGCCGGCTTCCGACCGCAAATCCGAACGCTAGACAGAGGCACTTGGATCGTCAATTGCATGCGTAATCATCAAATTCTTTATATTAAATTCATGTATCTATTATTTATTTATTATCATTTTTTCCTCGGTGCACTTCCATCGATCTCATCGAACGTTGGAATTGACCGAGGTTGATGCGTGAGAGTGTGTGTCTTTTGACTTCAAAGTTTTAGCTGAAGTTTGTATCTCTCTTTTCCCGTCGTATGTAAAACGGGAGGGCTCCTGTGTCGTCCAATTTTTATTGTCCTTGACTTCAAATAAAGCACTACTTATGGTTATTTTAAGAGGTTATTTATTATGCATACACTATGACTGTTTTGTTTCATTTCGACATCTTTTCACTTAATTAATTAGCTTCCTAGCTTAAGTTTTAAAAGATGCAAAACAAAAAAACAAAAAAAAACTCAGCTGAATATCGTTCGTAATAAATGTATGTATTATAATTGACAAATAATATTCTAAAAAAGATGTATAATTTTTTTTTTCTAAAACCATAGCAATCACGTTGTTGGTGTTGTGACTATTTTAACTACTTCCATCTTTGTTAATCCTTATCCTTGTTTTAAAATAATTAAATCCGACTGGTTAAATATATTTTCAATCGTGTGGCCCATCTCATTAATTGACCCATATAATTAATGAATGACATAAATTTTAGCATAAAGCATAAAGGATATTTTTGTCCAATTAAAAATTAATACGATGAAAAAATATATATTCTGGAAAATTTTACAAGCTCTCGAAAATTAGAGCTATCAAGTTGGGTTAGGTCTGTCGGGTTGGCTCGCCCCGCCAAATAATTTAAGTAGATTGGGTTAAAATTTTATCAAACCCGTCATTTTGACGGGCCTAAATGGATCGACCCGTGCAGATTGCGGGTCTAGACGGGTCGGCCCGCTATGAGCACGAGTTGCCCTGCGGGTTGAAAAATGTCAAAAGATGGAACAAGTGAAAATAAAATTGTATAAGTTTTTTGACCAATATTTTAATATTAACGAGATAAGTTTTTCAATATCATAATTTTCTTCTATCATATGTATACCTAAACAAAGTATAAAAGAAATTAAGAGGAAAGAATAAAAGAATATTCGATGGAGCACTCTATTTTTTTTATACTCTAATTGTTTTATATTATTTTGTCACTGCTATTCTAATTAATGTAGGAAAATCACAATTGAATCTCTATTTTGAGGAGCAAAAATTTATATTTGCATATTATCAAGATTTGAATATTTTGAAACATTGGAAAGGAATAAAAAAAATATCTGTACTCAATTTTATATGTCGATAATTGAATCTCAATTATAAGTTTTAGTTATTTCAAATGTTTTTTTTTACTCATGGTACCCCATCTAACTTACCGATCATTGTCTCAAGTCCTCAATATCTCAGTAATTTTATTTTATTTTTTAATTTTTTAGCCCACGGATTGACCCGCCTAATTCGCAACCCGTCTTGGATTGGAGATTTCTTAACCCGCCGAGATGGCGGATCGACCCGTCTCTTCCCGCTAAATATTGAGTTTATGACAGATTAATTCGTCCTGCCATAGGTTGATCCGTTTGACAACTCTATCGAAAATCAATCATTGCTCTTTAGAATAATTTTATCATCCGTATTAACCATTTGATAGACGAAAACTAATCCATATAAATTATCCCCAAATGATTCAATTGCTACGTTATATTTAAACAGATCCCAGGCGTCACATCCTGCGAGGTACAAGTTATGCCATGACAGCCTCACCCATGTCGTAATTGGAACCACGACGGACTCGAGTTAGACCGGACGTGGGCCGATGTGTGGACCAGCGACGCTACAACACACGTGGAGCGCATGTCTCGGCGAGAACACGCCATTTTCTTGTGTCACGAATTAAATTTCCGCGGCGACAAACAACGATTTGCTGGGCGAGCTCAGAACAAAGCGGCGGCGAGATCGTGCTTCTTCTCGTGTTCTGTCCCCCGGCTGTCACTCGTTAAGCGGCATGGTCAGGTAAATCAGTTGGAAACTCGAGTTGTCCGATTTCATGCCTTCGATTGCTCCAGTTTTTTTTTTTTTTTCATTTCTTTTCCTTGAGAAATAATGAATTTTCGTATCCGTCTTTCTCATACAGGTTAATAATTAAAGCGATTCGTGTGTGGCAGTTATTATCGCTGTTCCACTCGAACAAATCGATGGAGTTCAGTATTTGGGCAATGAACACTCTCTCGGTAGCTCATCCTGGAATCTGTCTGTATCTTGGCAGTAGTCATAGATGAGGTAGTATTTCCGCGCCCATTTGAACAGCCTCCTCTGCCTCCATGTCAAGCTCTCGAATTTGCGTCGGTTCCACCAATTGCCGCTGCTCTCGGCCCAGCAAAACAGAGGCCTCCCCTTCCAAACGCAAGCATCCGCCTTGTAGTTCCTCAGCCAGGCCACAAAAGGCCCCTTCGACCAGTTCACCTTGTCGCGTCCGCCGCGCGTCGCCCAGCTGTCGCCGTTCCATAGGCTCGCCTTGATCCACATCGGCTGCCACCTGGGAAAAGCTACCCCCTCACCAGCATGGTTCCTGAACACCCTGATCGGCACCCAGTCCACCGTGAACCTGTAGCAATTATATTTATACGAAAACGAATCGATCGGTCTGGTCGTTTAATTTTGGACCATTTTGAAGTTTACTTTACTGCGTTATTAATCATAGGAGGACTCGAGGCTTACTCACACAATCTGATAAATGTTCCAGAAGATTGAATAAGTGTGGTAGTCTTTGGTCGGATCAAACCAGAGGTAGATCCTCTCCTCCCTATTTCCTGATCCATTTGCATAAATATTTGTTTGCAGAATATACGGTTGGCCGCTCACATTTCCCAGGAATTCGAAATCGATCTCGTCCCGATTAGGCCGATCAGAAGTAGCCTACATTGTTATAACGGAAGTCCAATTATATGATTCTGATAACTGATCAACCTGACAAATTCATATGAAGCGAGGGAGTTTAAACTGACGTAGTAGGCAAGAACAGTGCCGGCTGAGTCCCCAGGCACCAGTTTGATCTGCATATCAATTTGTCCAAACAAGAATTGATCGTTGGAAGCAAAAGAAGAGCCTGAAAGGAATTAAATAATATATCAAATTTGCGCGGAATTGTGATGATTTAAGTAGCTAGCATGCAGATATATATATACCTGATTCATTGTTCAGCATTAGGTTTCTTGAATGCCCATCGGTGGATGTGATTACATGGCTGGGAGACCAAGTGATGTGGAAATCAGCACTAAAGTTCCCAGTGGAGACGACAGACACGGATACTGAGTTAATAATGCTTGCGAACAAGGAGGTGAGAAGAAGGAAAAGCTTGCTTCTGTGGTATGGATGAGACATGGTAATTGTGATTGATCAATAATTAATGTCGCGGGATATATATAGATATAGTTAAATCGACTAAATGGAAGAGATGAAGCGGATGACCTACGGCGTGATTCACATATATAGATGGGTTGAGATTGGATGGGATGTGGTGGTTTGGTGATGAAGCAAGAATGCTTGGCGTGAGGGAAGAGGAAAAGAATGATATACGTGCATTATAATGAAGAGAGGTATTCCGCAGGCTTTTTCACGTTTGAAAGGCCTGCAACTCTGCAAGTTTTCTATCGTGATTGTTCTGTTTGTCAAAAGTGAATATATATATATATATATATATATAATTATATATATAGCGATATCCATCAACTTTTCAAAATGTTCCGGGTCTGATAGTCTCTTTCATTCATGGATTTTGTGTCTTCCTGAATTTCTTAAAAGTTTAGAGGCATAGATGGAATTTTTTATTTTATTTTTATTTTTTGGGAAAATAAAAAAATATGTTTAATTGATATTTTTCATCTCTATTTTCTAAAAAATAAAAGAATATTTTTTGGAAAATTAAAAAATATAAAAAAAAATCATTTTTTATTTTCATTTTTATTTTTCAAAAAATAAAAAAAAATATTTTTTAGAAAACTAAAAACCACAAAAAAAAAATTTATTTTTTGTTTTTTTTAAAAATTAAAAATTAAAAATTAAAAAATTCTTCACGAATCAAATACTCTCTTAGTATTTGATTTTTGTATCATTGGAATTGATTTTCGCTACGATCGAGTCATTACTTTGAGGAGAAGGAAAGCTGGAGGAAAGAGGAAGGAACGAAGATGTGAAATAAAGTTTCTAATGGGAAATTAATTCTACTAACTTTACCTTCGTGCCAAATTTTACTAGCTATATCGTATACTCATGTCGGTCATGTTATTATTCTGCTGTCTGGATTTAAAGATCGAGAGGCCTCGCGCATTGAATTACATCACCAGCCGCATGCTCCATGTACCTTATTTTCTCTTTTGTACTACTGTCGATCTGTACGTACTGCTGGCTAGGGAATTTAATCATAAATTTAAATCATCAATTTAATAATTTTTATCGATCTATTTCATAATAATTATAAGAGAGATAAATCATAAAGAATTTTATATATTTTAATATGATAATGAAAACATATAGAGATCATCTGAATTAAAAAAAAAAAAATTAAATTTCTTTTCGAATCAACCTATGCTACTTATATAAGTACTTATTTCCGTGAGGATAATACAATCATATATATATTGTGGTGGTTTCCCATAAATATTGCTACAGCATTACTTTCAGCACTTTAATAATATTACGACAATTTACCAAACACAGCAGCCGAAGTTCAGATTTGCCCAAATCGCGCACTATAGTTTCAGAATGACCAAATCGCGCGCTTAATTCCCAAAATACCCCTCCCGTCAAACAACGTTTTTAATGCAAAGATCCCGCATGCATCCGAGGCACATTTCCAAATCCCGAGCCATCGAAACGTCCCGTCCAAACAAGTCACCACATTATCGTCTTCGTGTCTTCAGCTTCCGGGAAATCTTCGAGCGCACAAAAACTTGGAAAAGCTTAGACTCCATTTTTCCTCCTGCTTCATTACGTTAGTTTCCGAGTTCTTGGAATTTCGTCGAGACGCTTCGAGGTAATATGGTGTCGTCCTCTCATTTAACTAGAGTTTTACCCATTTCTTACTCGGTTTTAGGGTTTCCGTTGAAAGGCGTACATCTCATTGGGTTTTTTTTCTACAATTTCGTGTTGCAGAATGAGTCAAGCATCTGGTTCAACCTCTCCTTCACCGGCCAAGGTATGTGTTGCATTCCTTGCTTTAGTCCAATATGAAGTATGTCATATGTTTAAAATGATTTCTCCATTATGGTTTTGGAATGGTTTAAAACATTCAAATACAAATGGACGATCTCTTCAATCTGTATATGAATTAGATAAATAGTAGTAAATTCCCAAAGACCTTTGTGGTAATGGAATTAAAACTCCACGCACTGCAGAGAGATGAACTAGTCAAGAAAAATCGTGGTCTTTGGGAATTTCTATCCCAAAGACCACCGTGGTAATGGGATTAAAACTCAAAACACTATGGTCTTTGGGAATATAATTTCAAGACCATGTAC
Organism: Wurfbainia villosa; assembly: GCA_025175895.1. Classification (NCBI taxonomy): domain Eukaryota; kingdom Viridiplantae; phylum Streptophyta; class Magnoliopsida; order Zingiberales; family Zingiberaceae; genus Wurfbainia; species Wurfbainia villosa. The sequence goes on along the minus strand of CM045991.1, from coordinate 22,833,203 downwards.
ATATAAGTTCTTGGATTTGTTGGTGGTGCTGGGAATTAAAACCCCAGCAACACAGTGGTTCTGTGTTTAAAAATCTCAGCACCAGGGAGATGAATTAGTCAAGAAAAAAGGTGGTGCTGGGAATTTATATCCCAAAGACCACCGTGTAATGGGATTAAAACTCCCAGAACACCATGGTGTCTTTGGGAATGTAATTTCACACCATGTACATATAAGTAAATGGATTTGTTGGTGGTCTTTGGGAATTAAAACCCCGAACACAATGGTTCTGCGTTTAAAATTTCAAGACCTGGGGAGATGAACGTCAAGATAAATGGTGGTCTTTGGGAATTTATATCCCAAACACCACCATGGTAATGAGATTAAAACTCCAAGAACACCATGGTCTTTGGGAATCTAATTTCGACACCATGTACATAAAAGTCGTCGGAATTGTTGGTGGTCTTTGAACTAAAACCCAAAGAACACAGTGATTCTACGTTTAAATATTTGACCAGGAGATGGGCTGTCGAGACAAATGGTAGTCTTTGAATTTATATCCCACCACACCGTGGGCACAGGATATAAATTTCGACACCGTGGAGAGGAACGAGAAAAAGAGTGGTGATGTCAAATTTTTTTACAGATTATTGCAAAGAATTGTGAATCTCAATTTGTTTTTACAATTACAAAATGAAGGAATAAATTATGTATTTTGTAATTGTTAGGAAATAATGAGTGTCTTGAAGAAACTGCAATGGACAGCGTTTTAGGCCACTTTATTGAATTTTTGGAGGTCCAAGTGCTAAAGGAAGCAACGCTCACGTTTGTTTACATGAAAGGCACAGAGAGATAATTAAACAAACCCCATTTCTGTTTTTGAATATACAAGACATTCCACAAATTCGTGGAATATTGGTCAATATATTTCAAAGTTGGGATTAAACCAAGTAAAAGCTTTAAGTTTTCAACTGTGCCAGTTGCTTTCACCAGAAGAGATGTGTCCCTTTTGCTCGGTATTGCAGATAGAGGGGCTTATGTTCCTATGAATTCAACTAATGCATCAGGTGCTCTTTTCAATTCTCAATTCTCCAAAAAAGAACCAACTAGATCGAGGTTAGAGTTTTTGCTTAAAACCTTTGCTACTAGAGTAGAAGTAGATGAAGATGTTTTGGTATTTTGTAAGTTGTATGTATTGTATATATTTGCTTGTGTGTTGTTCGCATTACTACATATAAGGTCCTCATAGGTCTTGTAGATATTGTAGATGATTTTGACAACATAGGTAGTTTCAATTGGGTCGAAGCCATCCATCAATTTATGGCTCCACAATTGCCTACTATTGGAGATATATGTTCATCTAATAATACAGTTGCGCAGAAGAGCCAAATTCCTTATCTAAAGGGGTTTGCCGGCCTTTTGGTTGTAAGTTCTTTCTTACTAAATAATTTTTTCTTTTATATTTACGTAAGTATGTAACACTTTCGATATGAGCAAGCTTGGTTTCTGGAACATGTCCCAATCCAGACCAGACCGCATAATCAAGGCCCACGAATAAATAAGTGGAGGCAACTCCTTCACATATTAGCAAGGTCGAAATTTATCGAGCAAGTCTCCCTGAGCAGTAAATAGAAGACCACAACTTAGCGATTTTCATTTTCGTTATCTAAATAATTGTTGATTTTTTGATAGGTCATTGTTGATCTAGTATGTACCCGTAGTGAAAATATATTGCTTGATAAGGTTGACTATTATATTGAAAATACTCCTCATCCAATAGAGACATCATCATCACAAACTATACAAGAAAAATACCCTACTAGTGAATGCCATGAGTGTTTAGTTTATCAGAGACAACTCAAAGAGTTAAGAATGGAAAACATGGCACTAACTGAAAGGGTAAAAGAACTAATGGAAATTATAGGAAGAGAAGGTATGGAGCCTGAACCAAATAAGCCTGAAGTTGACCCTCAACCTCAACCGGAACCAATTGCGTGAGCAAGACGGCGAGATAGAACCCGCTATGATTACAGGGATACTCCCGTTGATAGTCCACTGTGGGCAAAATTGGTACCTCAAAGCAAAAGAAAAAAGACAGAAATTTCTGATGTTGAGTTATTAGAAGGGCAACCTGATAAAGCTGTAAAAGAAGTAGAAGTGTTTGACAAGAAAGGCAAACAAAAAATTGGTATGGATGAATTGCAAGCGAGGGATACTATCTGTATTTTGGAAGAAGATGAAAAAGATCTTGACAGGGATGAAGCAATAATTGATAAACTCAACCAAATGAGAATGGAAGCCATTGCGGTTAGTCAGAATACTTCCCAAAATTAGTTTGTGTTATTTTATTTAAATAACTAATATTATTTTTGTATTATAGTATGTCAAGAAGAAGTGTAAGACAGCAAAGAACCAGAAACAAGATGCTGATGTGACCTACTTGCTAAAAAGTTTAGAAAAAATAAAGTATGGTAGTTACATCCACCATTACATTCAAAAATTTTATTACAATATTATAAAGTGCAAATATTTATTTACGATTAAATTTTTTTGTAGGCCGATAACAGGTTATGTTTGGGAGGAAGGTCCTTTTTCATTAACTCTGAATTCTTTATACTCTGGAGTTAATGGATCTGTTTTCACAGATGGGGAGGTTATCGATACATTTTGCTCAATTCTTTTTAGGGGGGCCTCCTCTTCATGTAGGTCATATAACAAGTCTGCGTATTGCTCATCCCTGTTCATTGTAAGGGAGTTAAATTATCTTGTATTTTCACGACATTTGATGTTATACTAACTGTTTAAATATTTTTTCCTCTACACACAATTTCAGTCAGCATTAAGATTATCATGGAAGACTGCCACAAGACAAATCATAAACACAGACATGAATGATGGAGAGGTTAGATATATTTTTATACCTCTAAATACTGACTAAACTCACTTTCACCTGTTGTGTATCGACACAAAAGCAATGAGTTTCAATCATTACAACTCCATTTCATATGGTGGAAGATCAAAAGCTGATTTTGAAGCAGTGGTGAGTAGTTAAATATTTTAAATATAGATATTCCATCAATTTAACTTTGTTATCTGTTAATGAATAGTTATGTTAACTTAGTCATCGTTTAATTATAAGTATCCCAATTTAAAGGATATTCACCTAAGGAGCTTGCAGCAATTCATCCATGTTTACAAGGTTATTACCCCATCGACAGCTGGGTTTCTATTACAACTGATTATCCCCAACAAGCGGCAAGGTACTAAAAGAAAAATACTGAACGTGAAAATTATACTTTTGAATTGAAATATAAAATTTTTCTTTGCATGTTTACAAAGAATGATTGCGCCTTCTTTGTGATCTGATACATGAGATGTCTGCTTTATGGTGAGAAGATTGACTTCAAACAAGCAGACATGACCAAATTCAGAATAGATGTCTCTGTCTCAATTTTAAGGGATGAGTTCTTCCTGATGTAATTTTAGAAGTGTTCAGGTGGGAGTATGACAATGCATTATTGTAATTAATGAAATTTGCTAAGTTGTAAATGGTACTGCTTCCTATAGATCAACAGTGACTGTAAATATGTTTATTGTTTGTGTTTGAGCTTTAATAAATGTTATATAATATATTGTTCAATGCTTTGCTGGTGCTGACAATGAAATCCCAGGAACACAATGGCCCTGGGATTAAATTTTACATTACAGCTGGTTCGGGATTTTGATTCACGGACCACGCGTCTGATTCGAACTCACCAGAAATACGGTGGTCTTTGAATTTAACTCCTGGGAACACAGTGGTGGTGAGAATTAAAGTCTCGGCTACGCGTATAATTCGAATGGCGAGAAATAAGGTGGTCTTTGGGAATTAAAATCCGGGAACTCAATGATCTCGATTTTAATTCCGGGACCACGTCTGTTCGGCCCGGTCGGGAATACGGTGGTCTTTGGGAATTTAACTCCCGGGAACACAAGGGTCTTTGGGAAAAAGTCTCACCACCACGTCTGATTTTGAATGGCGAGAAATAAGGTGGTCTTTGGGAATTAAATTCCCGGGAACACAATAGTCTGGGATTCTAATTCCCGGGACCACGAACAATTTCGAATGGCCAAGGAATACGGTGGTCGGTAATTATAATCCCGAACTCGGTGGTCACAGGAATTTATTTCGGGACCACGCGTCTGTTCGAAATGGTGAGAATAAGGTGGTCGTGGGATTTCATTCCGGGACCACGCATCTGTTAAGTGGGGGAACACACGGTGGTCCCGGGATTTCAATTCTCGGGACCACGTCTGATTTAGAATGGCGAGAACACGCGGTGGTCCGATTTCAATTCGATTAACGTACACTTTCAAACAGTAGGAAATAAGGTGGTCTTTGAATTTAAATTCCAAGAACACGGTGGTCTGTGTAGGGCCATCGATGGATTTTGGCCAAACCCATTGATGGACCTACATGAGTCCAAATCGAAATCTTTACATCGACCTGAAAGACCTAAACCGGCACACGGTGTTGCGAGGAAACTTCCTTCTAATCCTCCTACCTCCCGGTTTGGCGCGTGCGGTTAGCGCACGGGCCCGATTTCAAAATTGGGTGTAAACCTAATCCTGCCTTTAAAATCAGAAATTTTGGACACGATACACAGAGGGGCAAGTTCCAAAGCCACTAGAGTTGGTTTGGACCGAAGTTGAGATGACTAGAGTCATCAATGGGTTTTGACCGAAACCCATTGATGGACCTACAGGAGTCCAAATTCTGAATTCTTTACATCGACTGAAAGACCTAACGGCTTCACATGTTGTTGCGTCGAGCAAACTTCGTTGTGATCCTCCCCGCCTCCCGATTTGCCTCGTGCCCACTGAGCCCCGATTTAAAAATGTGGTGCTGGGAATTAAATCCCAGGAACACAGTGGTCCTGGAAATTTAATTCCCAGGACCACGTCCATTTGCGACCTGGCCGAGAAATAAGGTAGTGCTGGGAATCTCAATCCCAGGAACACCGTGGTGCTGGTAAGTGAATTCCCAGCACCACGTACAGTATCGAACTGGACGAGATAAAATGCGGTGCTGGGAATTAATCATGCCTTGAAAATCAGAAATTTTGGACACGATACACAGAGGGGCAAGTCCCAAAGCCACTGGAGTTGGTTTGAACCGAAGTTGAGGTGACTAGGGCCATCAATGGGTTTTGACCGAAACCCATTGATGGACCTACAGGAGTCCAAATTCCGAATTCTTTACATCGACTGAAAGACCTAACGGCTTCACATGTTGTTGCGTCGAGCAAACTTCGTTGTGATCCTCCTGCCTCCCAGTTTCGGCCTCGTGCCACTTGGCACGGGGCCTGATTTCTGAAAATGTGGTGCTGGGAATTAAATCCCAGGAACACAGTGGTCCTGGAAATTTAATTCCCAGGACCACGTCCATTTGCGACCTGGCCGAGAAATAAGGTAGTGCTGGGAATCTCAATCCCAGGAACACCGTGGTGCTGGTAAGTGAATTCCCAGCACCACGTACAGTATCGAACTGGACGAGATAAAATGCGGTGCTGGGAATTAATCATGCCTTGAAAATCAGAAATTTTGGACACGATACACAGAGGGGCAAGTCCCAAAGCCACTGGAGTTGGTTTGAACCGAAGTTGAGGTGACTAGGGCCATCAATGGGTTTTGACCGAAACCCATTGATGGACCTACAGGAGTCCAAATTCCGAATTCTTTACATCGACTGAAAGACCTAACGACTTCACATGTTGTTGCGTCGAGCAAACTTCGTTGTGATCCTCTTGCCTCCCAGTTTCGGCCTCGTGCGGTTAGCACGGGCACGATTCTAAAATGTAGTCTTTGAAATTAAATCCCAGGAACACAGTGATCCTGGAAATTTAATTCCCAGCACCACGTCCATTCGCGAACTGGCCGAGAAAAAAGGTGGAGCTGGGAATCTTAATCCCAGGAACACGTTGGTGCTGGAAAGTGATTTCCCAGCACCACGTACAGTTTCGAATTGACCGAGGAATACGGTGATGCTGGGAATGTAACTTCAGAACACGGTAGTCCCGAAATATAATTCTCAGGACCACGTCCATTTGCGAACTGGCCGAGAAATAAGGTGGTGCTGGGAATCTTAATCCCAGGAACACGGTGGTCCTGGAAATTTAATTCCCAGCACCACGTAGAAATCACATCACAAAATCATAAAGTCGAAGTGGTTGAAATATTTAACAAAGTATATATATTCCATAATTGTACAGATACTACACAGATTGCAAACACCTTTGCAGCTGACTAATGACTTTTACAGGCAGGCACCTTGATATCTGTATAATCTTACAACATATCCCACTATACAGCACAGTCATAATTGCAAACAAAATTGTGAGCTGCGCATTATTCTATTCCCCACCACGAATCTGAAGCTCCTCATATCCTGCTGTCTGAATCTTTTAGGGTACCCAAATAGTAGGCTCTCAATGTATCGTATTATAAAAAATGCGCAATCATAGCTGTAAAAAATTGCATTACCGTCAACTGCAGTAGCCATTAGCAAAACACCAGGATACTTGCCAGTCATATGTGTAGCATCAATTCCAATTAGTTTTCGCAAATACAACCTGAATACTCTTCGACAAGCACCAAATGCCCAAAAACATCGCTGGAATTTATTTTCACCATTTCTTAGTACTGCAACATATGTATCAGGATCTCTAACTCTTAACTCACGCAAGTACATTGGAAGATCAATATAGGCCTGATCAAAATCACCTACCACTCTTTTTAATGTTTTCTGTCTGGCTGTGTATGCTTTCTTGTATGAAATGTGAACACCAAACCTAGCTTGCATTTCTCTTCGAATTGAACTTGGTTTGTAATCATCAGAGGTAGCTAACCGTCCTAGAATCTGGTTTGCTACAAATGTGGATGTGCAAGCATGGTGATCTGCTGTTTCCCTAACACTGTCACACTCATGCTGCTTTACATATTTTGTGACAGTGAACTCCACGTCTCCACTTGCAACTAGACTCCATGAACAAGGTGACTAAAGCAAATAACTTTAATTCTATTGAGTCCGTGTCAACTGGCTTGTATCTGAAGTTTTTTAGCATCGCATGCCTTACTAGTGCATCTTTAAACTCTTGTCGAGAGGAAAAAACCTGTCCAGTGAAAAAATCATTTAGATATGATGAACCGACATCTGCCAATAGTCTTATTTGTGGATTTAAAGCATAGGGATCATCAGCAATTGGGAACACTTCCTCTAAGTCACTGTACTGATCTGGATTTAACTCACCTTCTTCATGTTGGATATCATTAGCGAAGAATTCTTCCGAAGAATTTGTATATTCTACCTCTTCTATCCCATGTATATCACTTACCTCCTCTTCACTCCAAGTTTGTTCAAAATATTCATATTCTACTGTGGTAGCAGTGACAAACTCTTCTTCGAGTATGGAAGAAGCGTCTCTATTTATATCAAGGTGTTCATCACTGGTAATTCTATTGCCCACATCAGTAAACTGAGATGAAGATGGAATATTACTTGAGCCGCAGTTATGGAATCTTGATCATCTAACTCTCTATCCTTCAAATTTGATTCAATGGTTTCCAAAAATGTTAACACTTCATCGTGAAGGGGTCATTCTGCAAATGTTTTTAAAATCAACACGTTATGTAGTGTGCTATGAAAGTAGGCTGAATTTTTTTAACTAGGTTTTAGAAGTCTGAAGACAAGTGGAGGATGAGAGTTTATGGTTAGGTTTCCCAATTATGCACTTAACTAATTATAACATTTGATGTTGATAGATAGGGTCATTAATGGGTTTTTAACGAAACCCATTGATAGACCTTTCAATGTTGAAATTATGAACGGTTTATATGGAATGGAAGATGAAGACATTTACCGGGTATATGCTAGAGGATACTTAGTTCCCACACTCCTACAGTATTATGGGTGCGTGTCAATTGACACCACATGCCAATTGGCACACTCGAATGTTGTCAGAGCATTAATTTTCATAACTCGTTTGGAAGCATAAGGAAAGGTGGAGAATGATAGTATAGGTCACGCTTGGCCCACTGCAGGTCTTTGGGATATAAATTTCCGACCACCATTTATCTCGACAGTTCCATCTCACAGTGTGGGATTTTTAAACGCAGAACCAGTGTTCTTTGGGGTTTTAGTTCCCAAAGACACCAACAATTCCGGTAATTTTTATGTACATAGTCTTTGGAAATTTCATTCACACCATGGTGTTCTTTGGTGGTTTTAATCTCATTACCACGGTGGTCTTTGGGATATAAACTCCCACACCACCATTTATCTGGTGGTTCCATCTCCTAGTCTTTGGGATATTTAAACGCAGAACCTTTGTGTTCTTTGGGGTTTTAGTTCGGCACCAACAACGACAATTTTTATGTACATGGTCTTTGGAAATTTCATTCCCGGCACCATGGTGTTCTTCAGTGGTTTTAATCTCATTACCACGGTGGTCTTTGGGATATAAACTCCCAAAGACCACCATTTATCTGGATCTGGTTCCATCTCCTGGTTTGGGATATTTAAACGCAGAACCACTTTGTGTTCTTTGGGGTTTTAGTTCCCGGCACCACCAACATTTCCGCTACTTATATGTACATGGTGCCGAAATTACATTCCCAAAGACCATGGTGTTCTGGGGTTTTAATCTCATTACCACGGTGGTCTTTGGGATATAAATTCTCAAAGACCACCATTTATCTCGACGATCCCAATGCCAATGGTCTTTGGGAGTCTTATTCAGCGAGGACCATAGTGTTCTTGAGGTTTCTAATCCCACCACCCTTAATGTCGACCACTTATATCTCCTTGGTCTAGTGAATTAGATTCCCGACCAAGATGTCATTGAAGTTTGAATCTCATTACCATCGTGGTGCTGGAATATAAATTACCAGCACCACAATTTATCTCGACAAGTTCATTCCCCCATGGTCTTTGGGAGTATTAAACTCAAAGACCACAAAGTGGTAACGAGATTTAAATTTCCGAGACCATATTTTATCGAATTTATTGAACCTTAATGGTCTTTGAGAATTTGCGACCCAGTATACGATATTCTTGAGATTTAAATTCGACATCACTTTTTATCGGACAGCAATTTGAGAATTTCATTGTCAGTACCACCTACTCTCCATGGTCTTTGGAATTTTAAATTTTAGGGATACGGTGGTCTTTGGGAATTTCATTGCGGCACCACCTACTCTCTCTCAGAAGATTGAATCTCTAGTCTTAGGAAATATCAATCGGGAACTTGATGTCGTGGGATTTAATTGGAAGCATCACCTTTTAAGTTAGGTGGCATTTGTTTAGGTGGGGACAAAACTTCGGTTATGAATCTCTGCATCGATTATGGGTGCATTGGTCTACTTTGGTATGATATGCCTACATCGTATTTATGGGTGTGTGGCAAACTTGGTTATACAACCACCTTTCTGATCGTTTATTAACCTCATGTGATCTCGAGAATAAAAACACATACATACATGATAATACTATGTGAAGCGGCTGGTGAGTGAGCTGCGCCAACTTCTGGATTAACTGCTGATAAATTCGTGGGAGCAGTGATGTCGTTGATAACTACTAGGGTTTCATCAAAAATGGTGTTGCTCAGTTGGTTTGCGGAGGAAAGCTGCGTGTGGTGCTCATCAACAGCATAGGGCTGGCGCTCCCACGTGGCTGGAAGAGACGTTTGGATGGCTCGGGATTTCCAGATGTGTCTCGGATGAATGCAAACCTCTCTCTGCATTAAATTCCAAAGCTGTTTGGCGGGAGGGGTATTTTGGGAATTACGCGCACGATTTGGTCATTATGAAACTATAGTGCACGTTTTGGGTAAATCCGAACTTCGACTGCTGTGTTTGATAAATTGTTGATAATATTACGTTACAAGTGAAGCTTTGAGCTTGCCCATGAATCGTTGAACTTGCGTAAGCCAGAGAGTTATATCTGAACTTAGTCAATTAAACAGAATATCTGCACTGCAGTAACTGCAGCGTGGGGTCGATCGTGTGTTCCTCCGGAGAGCAAATGTTATACCACCAATCTGATGATTCCGCAGTAAAATAAAGATGCCGATCTTCATACGCTAAATAAGTATGCATGATTTAGATTGCTTAATTATTTTCGATAATATTTGTTACAGATGGTCGGAACTCAAATTAAAAATGCAGTGATGCCAGGGCTGTGCGGCATCACATGCACTTCGTAGGAATTAATGTTTACTTCTGTAGATTTCTCCTTGGGAATTATTTGCAGTTACCAGTTAGTAAGATAGGAAAAAGATAAAAAAATATTTGTATTATATAAGATTTTTTAAATATAATTCAAAAATAAAATTATAAATATTTAGGTTCAAAATAGATTATTATATAATTATGAAAATATATAAATCTTATTTATAATATTAATTGAAATCCGAACTATTCATATTAAATTATGCATCTAATAAAATGAGACTTCTATATCCGAATCAAGAGAATCAAATATCAGATAAGAAATTCAGTTGGATCAAAAGAATCAGACAATTAATAGAAAGTCCAATTGAGATGAGAAGATCGAACAGTTGACTTAAAGACATGGCGAGTTAAGAATCAAATATCAAGTCGAGCAAACTTTTCTGAAGACTAATAGATTTGAAGAATGATTCAATATGATTCTTTATTCGAGGAAGATTGATAGGAGCAGTGGAAATACATTGATAAGACATATTAAATTTTTGATAAAAAATATTTTCGAAAAATAAAAGAGCAAAGGAATAAATAAAATTCCTGTAGTGTCCCATTGTGACAATATAATGAAAGAGTCCATAATGATTGATGTAATCCTTCAAATATAGAATAGAAATAAAAGAGTCGTCTCCACAGAGATAGCATGATGGTAAGATAGGGTGTTGAATTGCAGAATGGATTGGCATGGGTTCGATGTCGTATGAGGGATCTAAAATCCCCTCTGATTTCAGATGGATTCCTCTCCGTCTTGTCATTCTGTCAAGGGACTTTGTCTTCCTCCGCGATTTATCTTCCTCTCGTCAATACCTTAGAACGGATGACAAGAAATTACTAATTGGACAAATTCTCAACTTTTACGTAAAATAAAAGAGTCCCTAACAACTATATCATGATCATTCTTAAGAACTATGATCTCAGTGGGATAGGGAACGCATCGGTGTCCAAGCAAAGGTGAAATGTTTTTTTTTACTCGCTCCGATTGCTTCAAGTGAGCAAAGTGGAAAAGAAAAAAAAGAAGAAAAAAAAAACTAAAGCTAAGAGAAAAAGAACAAGTAAAATGTTGGACTTTCTGCAATCGGCCTTGAAGGAGAAATCGTCGTTGCCTTCAAAAGAGGTTGCGCAGCCAGCCGACTCCACTTCAAAGGTGATTGTGCATGTGTTGCGCAGCTAAAGTTTTAATAGAAGAAGACGAAGAGCTTGTTCGTCCAAACTATAAGAAGAACGAGAGGTAGATCAGAAAAGGACATCAGACGCTCGATTGAGATTTGATTTGTGAAAAAAAAAAGTTTTCCACTATGATTATTCTTTTTAGACGACGAGCAGAAAGAAAAAAAACTTTCTTCCGAAATCACAAAAAAAGATCGAAGAACTGTAAGTATTTTCAAATTTCATAGATAGACATGATTTTCTTCGGTAATATATATCAACAATGGTATCAGAGCATTTTAAAGTAGATTACCTTAGTATAACTTTGCTGTTCTTCTTGTTCGTTTCGACGACGAATAACTTGAACTGGCGCTGTTGCTGGGACTGAATGAACTCATCCCATCACTTGGTAAGCAAGCTATGCTCAATCCACATTGCTTGGCTGTGGAAACCACGGTGCTCCGCTGGAGTGCGAAAAAAAAAACAAAGATTCGTACTCGCGACGGAAGCATGGTGGAGAGTCGGAGCAGGAAGAAAGGCTTCCTGCCGACCAACGGACGCTTGCGGCAAAAGAAATCAAAGTTTTTTTCTCTACATTTTCCCATAATTATTAGAAACATGGATTGTACGACATGGTATAAGCCACCACGTGATCATCTTGGGAAATGAAATGTCAAAAAAAAAAATGGAAACCAACTTAGCAACCATGCATGATTAATCAACTTAAACGAGGATGGTCCATTTAAATCCTAGCTAGGAGAGACATTGTTCAGTTGGACTCATCAATCGAAAACTCTTGAAATGATGAAGATTATTTTTCGTAATTAGTTGTGTAAAGTTTATGCCCGTATAAATTGAATTGAGCCGGTTTCGTACTGGTTAGTCGGTTTTGTACTGACTTAATTTATTTCAATTTCAGATGGCACGGACGATCACTACAATGACCCGTCGTGATGTGTTGTGAAACCAACTAAGAGAAACTATCGAAGAGATGGTTTATAATCCTAATGGTGGGGTCATTGGACACATAAGAAGGCTCGATGGTCTTTTTAGGAGACTCGACCAACAGGAGTTTCTGTTACTGGACAATTATCGAATATGAGCCTTGGTACGCTCTCTGCCAAATGATCTCATGGTAGTTGCACATCACGTATGAGGCCGCTATGAAGGGCGGATAACATATGCTGAGTTGTGCTGGGAACTGCTAGAGCACAAGGTTCAGGAGAATCCTGTGGAGGCTAGCCCCGAAGAGAGTTTTGTAAATGATCAACTTATTGACCAGCCTGAGTCTACCCTAGTGAAGCCATGGAAGATAGGACTAAAAATAATTACAACTGCACTAGGGTTTATCCTAGTGGGAGTTGTAATAAACTATCTTATCCAGTAGTTTTGATTTGATTAGAAATAAAGAATGTTATATGTTAACGGTTTTTTTTAAAGCATGGATAAGAAATGATAAGTTCATTTTCTTTGGAAGTATGATTAGTTCATATGATAAATTAATGATTAGTTCATTGCATGGGATGTATGTGGTATAGTTGATCAATGTCGGTTAGATTGGAACATACGAATGATGAGTGGAAACAAAGTTGTCACTTGATTTTGTAAATCAATTCAAATTTACATTGAGTCAATCAGAAATTGCATACATTAAATTTACACTGAATAACTAAATAATATATTTATTTATGTAGATTATGACAATTAAAAATATCATAGCAGGACTCAACAAGGGTGAAAAATTAAACGGGGAAAACTACAAAATCTGGCACCTTAAGATACAATATGTTCTTGAGGAACAAGAGATTCTTGAGATTGTTCATCAGGTAATGGTTGAACCTGTTGATGGTACCACCATACAACACATACTAGATTTTGATACCTATAAGGTATGGAAGAAAAAAGACTCTACTACTAAGGGCATATTGATTAGTTCAATGGTGGATGACCTGGTTTTTGAGTATGAGTCGTATCCAACGGCTCATGCTGTCTGGGTAGCCCTTAGAGAGAGATACAGTGGAGTTAGTCTAAGCAAACTTCGACAACTGACAATTAAATTTGATAGCTACAAAAAGTGTCCGAATGTAACTATGGTTCAACATCTCAGGGAGATGTCGAACATGATTCGAGAGCTTAAAACTGCAGGTCATGAGTTGATCGACGAACAACAGGTTCAAGCAGTTATACGTTCCCTTCCTGATTCTTGGGAAACCATGAAGCAGAATCTGACTCACAGTGAGAGTATCAAGACTTTCACTAATGTCTCACGCCATGTGGAATTAGAGGCGGAGAGAGTCGAATCCGCAAGAATTTTCGAGCAAGCTTATGTAGCTGGAAAGGAAGTTGCTGCTGCTGGGCAAGGCCCAAACAAGAAGGAAGGAAAAAAGACAATAAAGAAATCGAAAAGCAAGTTGTCTTGCTATAACTATGGCAAAAAGGGTCACTTCGCTCGGGAATGTACCGATCCGAAAAAGGTAAATTCAAGTCTAAATTCTTTTCATGAGTATTATGTTGCTAGTTCTATGTTGTTAGCTGATTCTTATCCTTTGTGGATTATAGATTCAGGAGCAACCAACCATGTAGCTCGGGAGCGAGCTATATTCGTGGAGTACCGTCGGGTACCAGTTGACAACCAATGGATATATGTGAGAAATAATACAAGGGTTGAAGTCAAAGGAGTTAGCACTAGCAAACTCAACCTTCGTGGTGGACGAACTCTGTTTTTACATGATATCCTGTATGCTCCTGAGATTTGACAGAATTTAGTTTCCGTGAATTGTCTTCTTAGTTTGGGATAATGTATGAATTTTTACAGTCACTGTGTAGAACTTAAAATTGACTCCGTGTTAAATAGGATATGGTTTTCTGACTAATGGTTTTATGTTTTTTGATGTGGAACCAGACATCAAAAGAAATGATAGTAGTCTTTCAAACATTGCTCTTACTAGTGATGCAGATATATCTGATGATGTTTGGCATGCTAGATTAGGACACATAGGACAAGAATGTATGAATCGATTAGCAAGAGAGGGTTTATTGGGCACTCATGCTAAGATTAACTTGTCTATATGTGAGCATTGTCTTGTTGGAAAGGCAACTAGGAAACCATTTAGTAAGGCTATTAGGGCTGATTCTCCATTACAATTGGTTCATTCGGATATTTGTGGTCTAATGAATATGAGGGCTAGACATGAAACTTCATATTTCATTACATTCATTGATGATTTCTCTCGTTTCGGTCATGTGTATTTGATTTCTCATAAATATGAAGCATTGGACGTGAATATTTATCTGATTTTACGCGTTGGCTAATTATATGAACGAAGTTGAGAATCAATTGAATCGTAAGGTTAAAACTTTACGCACTGATCGTGGAGGTGAATATTTATCTGATTTGTTCAAGACAATATGTAATGATAAAGAGATTATTAGACAACTAACAATCCCAGGAACTCCTCAGCAAAATTGGGTTGCTGAAAAAATAAATAGGATTCTTCTTGAAATGGTCTATGATGGCGCAGGTTAATTTGTCAATCTCTTATTGGGGAGATGCATTACTAGCTGCGACCTATATACTTAACAAAGTGCATTCGAAGTCAATTCCATCTACCCCATATGAACGCTAGACAAGCAGAAAACCAGATTTGAGTAATCTGAGACCCTAGGGGTCAGCTGCCTACGTTCATGATAGCTCTCACAAGTATGGAAAACTAGGACCTAGATGTAAGAAATGCATCTTTATAAGATATTCTGAGACCTCCAAAGGTTATGTTTTCATTGTAGAGAAACAAGATGAAACCATCTCTGAAATAGAGTCGAGAGATGTAACTTTTCTCGAAACAGAGTTCCCAGCAAGAGGCGACGTTGATAAAATAGTTCCTCTATTTGAGGAGGATGAAATATTATCAACAAAAGAGGTGTCACAAGGGATGCCCGAGTGTAGTCAACCGAGTGGGAGTAATATGCCAAGTCATGAGTTGACTTCTCAACAACCTAACTTACGAAGAAGTGTTCGTAAGATCAAACCTAAGAAAAGGTTTGATATTGAGAATGAGGCAATGATGACACTCCTAGTTGACGATAATGAACCTCAATCCGTTAAGGAAGCATTGAGATGTAGTGTTAGAGAAAAATGGAAAATAGCAATAGAAGAAGAAATGGAGTCGATGATGAAGAATCATGTTTGGGATTTAGTCGATCTTCCTCCTGGCCGAAGGGTTATTGGGAATAAATGGGTTCTCAAAATTAAGAGGAAAGTTGATGGATCGATTAATCGATACAAAGCTCTCTTAATTGCAAAAGGATATACCCAATTGGAAGGTATTGATTATGAAGAGACATTTTCTCCCGTAGTAAAATTTGTATCAATTCAAGTCATTTTGGCTTTAGTAGCACATTATGATTTGGAGTTACATCAAATGGATGTAAAAATTATTTTTCTTAATGGCGAGCTTGACGAAGAAATCTATATGGTACAACCAGAAGGTTTCGTTGCTGAAGGTCAAGAGAGTAAAGTATGTAAACTTAAAAAGTCTACATATGAGCTAAAGCAAGCGTCAAGACAATGGAATATAAGATTTAACGAAGTCGTTTTATCTTATGGTTTCGAAATAATCAATGAGGATCATTGTGTTTTCCTGAGAAAGAAAAAAGGAAAGTGTGTCATTTTATCATTATATGTTGATGATCTGTTGATAGCAGGAAATGACATAAGATTTGTGATAGAAGTTAAAGAGTGACTTTCATCACAATTTGACATAATAGATATGGGAGAAGCTAAATACATCTTAGGTGTGAAGATTGTGAGAGATCGATCGAAAAGACTTTTGAGTTTGTCCCAAGAGACTTACATAAATAAGATGTTACAACATTTCAACATGTCTAAATGCAATATAGAACAAATACCTATAACGAAAGGTACTGTTCTGAGCAAGAGTATGTGTCCCAAGACTCCTATAGAAATAGACGATATGAAGAAAAAATCATATGTTAGTGTTGTTGGTAGTTTGATGTACACTATGTTGTGTACACGTCTCGATATCAGCTATGTTGTTGGCTTAGTCAGTCGTTTCCAGTCAAACCCAGGACCGAGACACTGGAAGACGATGAAAAAGATATTCAAATATCTGAAAGCAACAACAAATTACTGTTTATGTTTTCAAGGATTAGATATGAGCCTGAAGGACTATTCAGATGCAGATTGGGCTGAAGACCTGAATGATAGAAAATTCACATCAGACTATGTGTTCTTGCTAAATGGTGGTGCCATCTCTTGGACCAGCAAGAAACAGGCTTGTAAAGCCTTGTCAATAATGGAAGCTGAATATGTGGCATGTTCAACAGCAGTATAGGAAGCGGTCTGGTTACGGAGGTTCCTGAAATATCTGAATATTGCTGAGGACAGTGGGAGTCCAGTTACTGTCTACTGTGACAGTCAAGCTGCTATAGCTTTTTTCAAGGATCTCAAATATCACAGCAAGGACAAGCATATAGCTATAAAGTATAACTTTATAAGGGATATTGTTGCTAAAAAGAAGGTGATTCTTGAGTATATCCCTATACGTGCTATGCTTGCAGATCCTTTTACTAAGCCAATGACTAGAGAGTCATTTAATGAGCATGTGAAGTCTTTGGGACTTCGAAGAATGTAACAAAGTTGTAATCGCAATCAGAGTTTAATGAGATGATTTGATTAAAGAATGTCATAATATATTCAGTGTATATGTGTTAAGTTACATTCTGATAAAATCTCGGTTAGCATGTTGACAGGATAAGATTGGTCCTCTCACATGGACAATCATCTCTATTTGTTGTATATAAATAGAGGTAAGACTTGTGCTTATAGGTCAGCTTATGTAGTTGTTAGCTTGTGTAGCTGTAAAATTATTACATTCCTATAAACTGGGGTCGCCTTGATATTTGTATCGAGATGAGATCATCTGTAGAGCAATGATCGAAGTAAATGATCCCACCATTTACAAAACCTGTTTAAAAGCCAGATTAGAATTCATAAGTTGGATTCAGAATTAAGCATTGGGAATGTCTAGATTGAAATCTGTACGATGTTAATTTGAAGAAAAACATGCACTCTTTTTAGTAAAGAGAATAACATCGTAACATGTGATTCATACCACATGTGCTTTGACGACAATAAGGGTAGTAGGAGAATGAATCTCTGCTTCTCTACTATGTGAGCCCTTGAGATTATATGTTAATCTCGGTATTTGCCTTAAGTGACTATTTAGCTGTCTACTTGAAGTTTTAATTAGGGTCTGCTACTTTAGCATATAAACCTATTGACTATGGATGATACGGTCTATGAAACATGACTAGGAAAACGACTGATTAAAATGAATGGATTCGAGCTAAAAAGGAAGATTAAATAGATTTACATCTTTTGAAGTTTATTCACTGGTCGACTCATTTCTATTATGTATGGAAATGTATGTGAATAAGAGATACTGAACATGCTCTTGACATAATGGTCATTATAAGAGATTAGAGATGTTCATATTAATGTAAATAATTTAATCTGGGTAAATAGCAAAGCATTGATGTAATCAGGAGAACGGTTTTGTACCATTGGAAGAACGATTGTGTGTCATCTAGAGAATGACTATGTGTCATTCAAAGAATGGTTATGTACCATTTAATGAGCGGGTAAGTAAAGTGTAATAACTTTATTAGCATTGATCACTCAATGAGC
This sequence comes from Wurfbainia villosa, assembly GCA_025175895.1. Classification (NCBI taxonomy): domain Eukaryota; kingdom Viridiplantae; phylum Streptophyta; class Magnoliopsida; order Zingiberales; family Zingiberaceae; genus Wurfbainia; species Wurfbainia villosa. Next base: position 22,815,112 of record CM045991.1, on the reverse strand, counting down.
AGCTATGTAAGATGTAACAATTTTCTTAGCAATGATTGCTCAGGATGCTTGCTGTCGCACGAACCATTTTTCCTAAGTATGAAATGGATATTCTGATTTAGTCTTTGTAACTATCTCATCTTTGTGACAATTGATCTCTGTTTATTTAGTTTATATGACTACTTAGTCTTTGTGATTAAAAAGTCTCTATTCTTATCTAGTCTTTGTGACTAAGGATCCCTTCTCTATTAGTCTTGGTGACTATATGGTCTTTGTGAATGTTTATCTTTGTGGTATAACTTGGACGAATGGGAGATGTTGGACTTTCTGCAATCGGTGGCAATCGTCGAAGGAGAAACCGTCGTTGCCTTCAAAGGAGGCTGCGCATACGTTGCACAGCCAACCGACTCCACTTCAAAGGTGGCTGCGCATACGTTGCGCAGCCAAAGTTTTAATAGAAGAAGACGAAGAACTTATTCGTCCAAGCTATAAGAAGAAGGAGAGGTAGATCAGAAAAAGGCAACAGACGCTCGATTGGGATTTGGTTTGTGAAAAAGAAAGATTTTCCACTGTGATTGCTCTTCTCAGACGGCGAGCAAATAGAAAAAAAAAACTTTCTTCCGAAATCACGAAAAAGAACGAAGAATTGTAAGTATTTTTAAATTTCATAGATATACATGATTTTCTTTGGTAATCTATATCAACATAAAGATCCCACCGAACTTGAACTCGGGGTTACTGGATTAAGAGTCGAATGTCCTAACCACTAGACCATGGGATCAGGATGGACTAGCTTTTCCTTATTAAATTTCTGAACTAAATATTTATGGAGAAAAAAAAGCTTTAAAGAACTCGATAAGTGGAGTTGAAACAAGCGGCAGGAAGGCCAGGTGAAGCCGCGAAGGATGGCCGGCGCACTAGGCTTCTCCCGCCTTCCAATCATCTCTTTATCCAAACACACAATCCACAATCCTAAGCCTTCTCCAGTCGCTCCTCAGCCGCACAAACCCCTCCTCCTCAGGTTCAGAACCTCCCGCCGTCAGAGCCTCCAGTACCTCACTTCTCTCGGCATCGCCTCCCCCTCCACCTCCTCCCCCGAGACCATCGCCTGGACCCTCTCCATCGTCGAATTTCTCAAGTCCAAGGGTTTCTCCGACCACCACTTCTCCCGCCTCGCTGCCGTATGCCCTGCCATATTCACCTCCGCTACCGACGTCCACCGCACCCTCGCCCCTGTCTTCGCCTTCCTCGCCGATGATCTCTCCGCCACCCCAGAGCGGGCCCGCGATTTTGTTCTCCGATGCCCCGACCTCCTCGTCTCCAACGTCGAAAGCCGCTTACTGCCCACGCTCTGCTTCCTTCGGAACCTCAGACTTAGAAACATCGGAGCGCCCACCAATCTCAACGCGCACCTTCTCAACACCCCCGTCGAGAAGCTGGTCTCCAAGATCAGGTTTTTAGAGTCCATGGGGTTTTCACGCGAGGAGGCAGTTGGAGTCTGCGTCCGCTGCCCAGCAATATTTGGCTACGGCATAGAGAACAACATGAAGCCCAAGATCGATTACCTGGTGCACGAGATGGAGAGGTCGATCGAGGAGGTGAAGAAGTTTCCGCAGTATTTCGCCTTTAGTTTGGAGAAAAAGATAAAGCCGAGACATTTGCATTTGAAGAAGAGGGGGATCCAGATTCGCTTGCAGAGGATGTTGGTATGGAGCGATGAGAAGTTCTACGCCAAATGGACGTGAAACTTATGGCCAGTGACAGCCCACAAACCTCTGTATTCTCCTTTCGTTTTAATTCATTGAAATGAAATTTAGATTCTACATGGTATGGCACTTCAAATAGCATACCGTATTTTTCTAGCTAGTTTAGCAGTCATGAAGAATACAAATTATATATCGTAGAACACCAAGTCTTTTAGGAATCAAAAAAGATATTCCTATCTTCATTAGTTAGATGTTTGAGCAGCTGCATCCAGCAAGCTTAGAAAGACTTTCAATCAACAAGCTAATCCATATGGGGAATTATATACTCTTTTTTGCCTAGTTCTTTGAGATTTGAGGTCGAAGTTTCTTTTTAAGGTTTTCTTCATTTGCTTCAACTTTCTACATTTTGTGCCTTATGTTGAATAAAAAATGAATCAGTATTCTAATTACAATTACAGATGATAAACCCCTCCAGTGAGCAGAGCTTTAACAACTGTACTTGTTGGACATACTAATTGTTTGCAAATTTTCTTAATTAGAGTTTCAATGACCACTTCAACTCCCATTTACTGTTGAGTGACTGACTATTGACCTCTAATGTCTTATATTTTCTTTTAAATAAAAATTGTGAAAGCATGCATTGGTTTGGTTAATATTGATGAGCTAAAATATTCCAATGAACAATCTGTCAGGGAGAAACTTTGAAAGATACATGTATATCTTTTTATTCATCTATGTCTAATGTATTGAGCATGAAGATATATGACTGACCCTGCAAGTGAGCAGTAGAATTCTTCCTCACCTATGGAGAATTCTATCACAGGCTAACTTCCCCTCTAAATCACCAATTATCCGAACTATTCGCATCTCAAGACCTTTCTGAACTTGCCTAAAGATAGTCCTAATGATATCAGCAAACTGCCTCAAGTCGAAGCCTATAGATTTATGATGTGCATCAGCTCCAGAAAAGATAGAATTAATTTTGGACTGCATTTCTATGAACTTCTGTCCAGTTGCCACAGCATACTTTCGTAGCTCAAATGTTTCTTCCAGATAGCACGTAAGTGTCTCAGATTGCTCCTTTGTCCTAACTCCTTGTGAGTCTCTTCTGCTTCCTAACTGATAGTTGTCCTCCTAAGACACACCAAGGAGAAAAGAAATTGGACAATGACGTGAATAATGAGATTCATGAAAGAAATGTATCAATGGCAATATAAAGGAACTTTATTCCTTTTTCTCACCATTCTCTTGCACAAGTCATCAGTCTTCTCTTCCAGTGACTGGTATCTTTTCACTTGTTTCTGTAGCAAAGATTTCATTAGGAAGAACCCTTTCATGTTTAGTTCCTTCTCATCAATCTTTCTGTCCTTAGCTCCAATGCCACGAGTATTTATTGTATCCATGTTAACCAACTCTTTATTAGCCAGTAATCCAGCCAACTTCTCGAGAACAAGTAGTTGCTGTTTCAATCTCTTGATGTTGCAGGAGACACCAAGAGAATGAATGTCTGTCTTCCAATAGTATTCTTCTCTTACAAATGATGGTTCAAGGGACGTGAATTTGCCAGAAATTGCAGAATCCTCTTGCAAGCCATTTTGCTTGTTAGTCGTATTAGGATTAACGCTTGCCTCTTTGACTTCTTTTATTTCTTCTTTAGGAGAGTGTAATGCCACTGAAGCAGTCTCAGCATGCTCCTCCTGCAATGAACTTTCTGCTCGTTCTGGTTCCGTTGACACATCTGCTCTGCAGCGTTTCTCATGTTCCTGAAAATGATTAGTTCCTGGACTGGTCAAATTGCTTGTGCTTACATCAATTTCTTCCCTTTCCTTGTAAATTTCATTCTCTTCATTCGATCCCAGCTGCCTCATCCTTGTGTTATCGATTTTTATCTCTGTAAATTTCCCAGTAGACTTGGGCTTTGAATCCTTACGTTTCTCTCCTGTTTTCCTCTCTTTGAGTTTCACCCCTGAGCAAAGAGCCTTTTGTTGGCAAAGGCCAAGATTAAGAGAGCAACTTGAATTACTCTTTTGATGTTGCTGAAAAAGGAAGCTGAGCTGCTCTTTCAGTAGCTCCATTTCCTTCTCCTTTTTCAACAACAGGACCTCCCGCTTGACGTTCTCCTCCCTCGAGTGAGATAGACTCCGATCAAGTCCCTCTATGTGAGATTGAAGCATTTTTATTTCCGGCGCCATGCCCAGAACCTGCCGATGGTAAGTTTCCAATGTCTCTTCTTTCTGTCTCATCTGCTCTATGAATGCTTCTACCTCTGCATGATGCCTCTGCTCGAGGATGCTTGCATGCTTCTCATTACCCGTTCGAACCCAGTCTCGTAGCTCCTGCAAGTCATCAAGTCCTGCAACAAAGCAATACACAATGTGATTTTGAACTGAATTGTCATAATAAACTGAAATTGAAGAAGATAGAATGGAAGCTATACCTGGCTCATAACTTCCATCGCTCAATGGAAGGTCCGAGCTCACGGACGTAGAAGAGCACCGACCACTCTTTCCCTCGGCTTCGAGGTATTCCAGCAGCAGATGCTTCGGGTTGCCCTTTCTGTGCTTTGACACCCACATCTTCCTCCACCTCCCCATCTCTGCCTCAGCCTGCCTCTTCTTCGCTCTCAGCAACTTCACTTCGTCGAGCAGCACCTGCTTCTCGGTCGCATCGAGCTTAGATTTCCTCAGCACCGCGCCTAAAATTTTGTCCTTCTGCTCGCAGTCTTTCCGGATCTTGGCGCACTCCTCCGACAGCTTCGCCGCCGCTGCATCTTTCTCTCGCACCGCCACCTCGAGCTCCCCCTTGGCCGCCTCCAACTGCACCAGCGCGCGCCCAATCTCGGACTCCATTCGGTATTGGTTCGACAGCAGCTCCACCAGCATCGCCTTGTGCTTCCACAGCTCGGCCGCGTGCTCCTGCGCCGCCGTCTTGAGCCTCTCCCTCATCTCCTCCGCCATTTGCCCGCCGGATTCCACCTTCTCCTCCAGTTCCTTTCTCCTCTTCGATTCCTGCTCCAACGACTCGTTCAGGGTCTTTAAGTTCGCTGCGTACACTGTGTTGCTCGACTTGAGGCTGCAGAGCTCGCCGAGCAGGGCCTGGATTCGACGCCGGAGCCTCTCCCTCTCGGCGATCCAGCTCTGCTCGCGGGCGGCGAAGATGCTGACCACCTTCTCGTTAGCCTGCGCGTCCTCCTTTCGCCGCCGCTTTAGCTCTTCGATCTCCGACTCCGTTCTGCTAAGCTTATCCTCCATTGCAAGAACTCGATTGCTCGGCGATTGCCAACCTCAGGCACCATTAGGAGCCATGTGGCATTCTCCTATCATGAATTACTCGAAAGCTGGGAGGGCATTCTCCTATCATGAATTACTCGAAAGATTGCCTAAGGCTTCGCCAACTGATCCGGGTTTCCAGTGGAAAAGACTGTCTCAAGCTGTCCACTTTCTTTCCAAATCATCCTCTCCTGGAGCAATTTTGCATCGGTGCAGAAATAAATAGAGAAGCGTAAGCAGACTAGCAGAGCGAAGAATCGGTCGGCAGCTCATCAGGTGCTTTTCCAACGAATCCATATCTTAAAAAAAAAAAACATTAGATCTTCCGATTCCACCAGTGACTCTATTAAATTTATTTTTTTAACAACTAAATGAATCAATTTTTTCAATAAAAATTAAATAAATTGAATCCATACAAAATCGATTAATTAGATTGAAAATTGATTTTTTTTATTATTAATTTGATTTAATTATATCATATTAATCGATTGATAATGATAAAAAAAATATTAATCGATGTGATTTGAAATATGAATTGATTATGATGATGAAAAAATATCAATATCAATTGATCCAAGAGATATCAATTAGTGATACTATAAATTAATTGATTAATAGATTTCAATTCAATTTAATCGAATAAATCAATATTTTTTTTAAAAAAAATAATTTTCAAATAAATCGAATTGAATTTGGACTGATGGATTCAATCAATTTATTCGATTTAATAGAATTTTCGTTCACTCCTAAATACCGGGAACATGGACCGCGTCGCTGTTTTTGATGTTGTCAAGCGACAGGATTATCGCGCAGAATGTTTTCACGTCAAATACAGAAGACTTCATTCAAAGTGCACAGGCTTATAGTTCATTTTCCTTTTTGGAACTTATTATTCATCGATGAAAACGGAAACACAATTGCCAGGTAAACCAAACAGTCTAGAATTCGCTGATGATAATAGAGGGCGAAATTATTAGAATGCGATAAGGATGATGTCTACGTCGAATATTTTTTTGGACCATTTCATGCAACTGTTCATGCAGCTCTTCCTATTTGACTATTTTAATCTCTGCAACTGTTCATGCAGCTCTTCCTATTTGACTATTTTACTAAGACTATTCTTTGAGGGTCATAATTATCAGTTTCACCGGCTGCCCATCTCAGAAAGGAGGTTGTCTTGGTGCATGTTGTCCACGCGCATCTGTCTCCTCTTTTGGTTGTCAACCGGAGCAGGCGCCAACGTAATCAGTTCTTCTTTTACTTAGACTACTATTCATGAAGTCAGCGCGTGGGCACCAATTATCTTCTTCTTTTCTTTCTTTTTTTTACCATTTGCACTCAGATGTACAGAGAGTGAATGAAGAACTGAAGGTTGAAACATGTTTAGATGGATGAAACTGCCCTTTTACAAGATCTGATCAGGCATGATCACCTAAACAATTGAAGCAGCTGGCAAAGAAGCTGGGAGAAACGAAGGTGTTATTAACCTCTTTCAATTTACAAAGACTGATAATTCCTTTTTTCCGCAAGATTAGAATCTGTCAATCTAGCGGCTCTCACTAGTCTGTCCCACGGTCATTGTGAGGAAAATAAATCACAGAAAACCTTAATTATGGGCCTTGATATGATTGTCAAAACACGCGGAGATCATCTGAATTCAGGAAAGAACTTTAGACCTCTTCCGGAATTGACCCTTGTCTTATTAGCAAGCTCCGTCATACCTTAGCTACCACGCCATTCTCGTGAGGACAAGCCGGTGGCCAAGACTGATAATTCCTTCTTTTTTGTACCTTGAAACTTGTTGATCTGATAACATCATCATCAGTTTGGAACCTAGACTCAAGAGCCCCTATGGATTCAGGTTTGATGAAATAAGTGAAGAGGAGATGTATGCCATCAAAGTATGTATTGGTTTTCCCCCGCCTTGTTCTTTTTCCGTATACTATATGCCAGTGGAATTACTCCTCGGTTGAACACTTCCACGTACATGCCACCCCCAGCAACAAGCAACTTCAGTGGAAAAAATAAGCTGACCCCGAAGAAAGGAAAACAGTTTCATTGCATAGTTAAACAATGGAACCATGAGATGCTAATGAAAACTTGAACTGGACAACCACTTGATATAAGATTACGTCTTCAGTAAGAATCATGTTTAAACATAATCCCACCGTGTCTTAGCATACTCTTATTATGTTTAAATTTACTCAGGAAACATGTTAACAGATACTCCTACCTTGCAGTACTCATTTATAGAGTTGCATAATAAAATAGTCGCAATTAACAAAAGACTGTACTAGCAACAAATCAACTGATGAAAGGATCATAAATAACAGATTAAAGAAGTAAGTTTGATAGGACTGAGTGACTCCAAGAAGAATGGACCTGTCAGGATGACTTAGCAATGTCGTTTCCATCCAAAAAGAAGGGGGGAAGGGCTTCGAATACATCATTCAAGCCAATAAGGCTAACTTGATATAAAATTATCACAATTTTACCTGATGAGAAAATTGATTAGCTAGCTTGACATGGTAGAAGTATGGATAAACTAATCTAGGAATTACAAACCCTTTTATCTGGCAAATTGATACACTGGCCTAGAGAGGTATCACATTCTCTGATATTTAATGCTTGACATCCTTGCCAAAATTCAGATCTAGAAATGTAGCATCCTCAGTTCACAGCTTGAGGCCCAATGGATAATTTAACAGAGAGGCTCTTTCCTACAGGATTTGCTCATCAAGTCTAAGATTAGATATGCTCCAATATTTTATTTGTCACAAAATGTTGAAAGTATGAACTATTAGACCACATTAACAACCAAAATTTTATAGTAAGAATCATCTGGGTCGTCTTATATAATAATATATCCCCTCTAGATTAACTCATCCATTTCAGTTTTGAACAGAATGTACCCCATACTTGTCTCACCCTGCATATAAGGTTTTTTTTCCTTCTCATACACATCTTAGCTGAGCAACCTCAATCAGATCAGGTAGGTACAGATCTTGACAGTGCAAGACAAATTGTCATCACAAGATACAGTTATCAAAGTTATGAGAATTTTGAGAGAACATAAATGAAATTATACATGGTATAAAAACTTATATTTAGAGGAGATTTAAATAAACAAGTAGGATTAATGATAAAAAGATGTACATGAAAGTTTATTATTAAGAAAAGAAATTAAGAAAATAGAATGATTTCAGATATTCTACACCTTATGCTCTAATTATTACTAAGACAAGTTGAAACAACAAGAGTTGAAGCAGTGATAAATAGGAGACTGGAGAGAATCTAGCGTATCTAATTAGATGTGTTCCAAGAGACCTGATCGTTTCTTTCAATTTTAGTCTTGAATAAAATTTCAAAGACAGTGAGAGATAGTACTGTATGGTTTCCCCGCGCAACAACTCCTAGTATTCATGTAGCTAAGTTAGGACGAACCATGTCGATTGTGAATAAATTGTGGTAGTTCATTTATTGTTTTTTATCTTGTTTGGGCAGCCCTTAAACTGCAATATATCCAATACTTTTTTTTAAAAAAAATATCACATACAACTAATCTTGGCGCATCTAGGCCAATTTCGAAATTTATTTCCAGTTCATAATTTCGTTTTCTTTGCACGACATCTGAAATGAAGGAAAGTTTACTCGACGCTGGAATTCATTGAATAAATTATAAATTATAATGAACGCAGTACTCAATAAAAGCTCAGATATCAACATTTGAAAACAGAAGAGGATTGTGAATGCCAGAACGATAGGAAAGAATAAATGCAGACAGTAAAATTAAAGACTACCTCGTCGTATCGTTGTATAAGGCCCGGCAAAGCGCTCGTTCTCGGTCATCTCGGGGCGCAGCACGGCCATGGTCTCATATTGGCGAAGTCCCGGTGGGCACTGAGCCTCTTCCTCCTCCTCCAAGTCCACCGAAGCAACGGAGACAGCGGATGGGCCGTCGCCGTATCCTTCCTCATCTTCGCCGCCCTCGAAGAAAGATCCCGAGAAGTCGAACGTCCGAGCTCGAATCGACAAGGGACTGGCAGCACGGATCGCAGGGGGAGCTGATACTGCGGAGGAGAACAGGAATCTGACGGGGGGAGTACGAAGCAGTTTCGCCGGCAGAGAAGAGAGCGCAACAGTAGGCGAGGCTAAATATGCCATTGGAGTGGCGAGCGGATAACTTGTGAGGTGGAGCTGTGGTGAAGTTAAAAGAAGAGAGGCCTTAATGGGCCTTCACTCAAGGCCCCACATGACCCATTGCCGAGCTAAGTTGAAGCCCAATTATTAGTCCTCGTTGAAATCTGGTCAAAAAAAAGAAGTAGTGTTTGGTTTGTAATTTTTTTTTATTTTTTAGAAAATAATAAAATATAGAAAATAATGTTTGATTTGTATTTTTCATCTTCGTTTTTCAAAAAATAAAAGAATATTTTTAAAAAAATTAAAAAAAATAATTTTTTGGACATGAAAAATGCAAAAAAGAGAAGGGAAAAGAAAAATATGGTATACCAAATATCCCCGAAAATAAAAATGAAAAATAAAAAAATTATCTCTTATTAAATCATGAAACAAAACTAATGAGCCTTTAGAAAATGAGATCCAAACTAACTCCGGCTTCTAGAATCTGGTATATTCCACTCTTGTCTCATTTCTCAGTCCTCTCACTTTCTCAACGCGCTTCTCCGCAGAAATACAAGAACGAGAGGAAAAACCCAAGTAGAAGCTCCACCAAACACGCGATATTTTACGGAGGCTTCAATTTCATTGCTTCCTTTTTTTCTTTTTTTTTTAATTCCTTTTTCTTTTTCTTACGGAGCACGAACTTTAAAGTTGAAATGGAGAAACCCGATGGCAAAGATCTGGTCAACGCCATCCCATCGAACGTTGTTGACTAGCGAGATGTCTTCCATAAAGTCTTCCCTTCTCGCTTGGGATCGTCTCTTCTGTGGGGGCGCCGCACTTGTGGATCTTAACCAAAGCCTTTTTCGGTCGAAACGTTGCAATTACTGCAATCGCCATTCGATCACGCTCCCATGGTCTTCGCCGTCGAGCTGGAGCATTAAAACACGTAGGCCTTCGAGGTAGCGGCGGTCCTCTCATATTATTTACCCAAAACACCCCCGCCCGAATAATCTTTTCCATTTGGGATTGAGGGGTAATTTAGTCATGCGGCGTTACGTTCCCCATCCCGTTTCTATTTTGCTTCTATTTATTTCTTTCACCGTGGCCAGCGAACTACGAGGAAAACCAGGGGAGGTTGATCGAATCGCCCCTCGTCTGCAGCCAGCCAAACGAATTGAGAAGTCCTTCGATCCAGTTGGTTTTTAATCCGGCGTGATCTTGTAGACGCGGTTTTTGGTGTTTTCTACGTCGGCCTCAGTCATCTGAGTTATCTGGCCACTTAATTCAGCGGCAGAAAAATATGCAGAGCCGGTCCAGAATTTCGGGGATGCTTTCCCAGAGCTTCAAACCGAAAAAATGGTGAGCGCCTTCTGGATCTGAATGTTTTAGGGGCTTTATTGATTTGTTTTATTCTAGTATTAGCGTTTGGCTCCTCGATTCTTTTCCTTTCCCCCTTTTTTATTTTGGCTTATCTCACGGGCGATTGAATTGGGCGGCAGCAAGACGTCTCTGAAGCTGGCGATGTCACGGATAAAGCTGCTGAAGAACAAGAGGGAGGTGCTGGCGAAGACCATGCGACGGAATTTGGCTCAGCTCCTGGAGAGTGGACAGGATCAAAGCGCTCGGTTACGGGTACGTTCCTTTTTACAGAATGGTTAAACTCATCTTCAGATACGAACCAATCGATGAAAAGTTTGGGTTTTTGAATCATAGTTTTTAAGTTATAATAATTTTGTGCGCGTTCATATATACTTCAAAATCAACATTTCCCGATTATTCTTACTTATCAGCTCCATATAATAATTCGGTAATTGATTTCTTTGTTTACTTGACCATCATTTATCTGCTCAATGTTTATTCTAGGATTGACTTCTAAAGAAAATGGCGCATTCCAAGGGCTATTATGTGTCATTTGTTTCATTTATCTTTTATCTGAATTTTAGTTTTGCATTCTATGGCGGCTATGATTTAGTACTGATTTTTTTTTTTGTTTTTTGTTTTTGTTTAGTTCATATATTATTTCAAGCATCCCTAACAGGCTAACACCTGTATAATCATGTTCATCCTGTGAACTTTCAGTAATACACATGATTTATCTAAAAGTTCATACTTTGTCGATTAACTTGCTACATTGTGTCAACTTTCAGGTGGAACATGTTATCAGGGAAGAAAAGATTATGTCAGCATATGAACTCATTGAGATATATTGTGAAATCATCGATTCACGTTTGCCGATAATCGAGTCACAGAAGTATGTAACTTAGCAGCTATATTCACACTCCTTTGTTTTTAAAGTGAATTTGGCCCTTTTTTTTATCTTCCTCTTCCTATTACACGTCTCATGAGCTCATTAGTGATGTGTTTGCCAAATAAAAGACATTAGAAGTCAAAATCTGAAATGTTTTACATCCATAGCGGCTGCTGACTTTCTTAATCTATTTGTAGGACATGCAAAATTATGGACTGTCCTTAAAATTTAAATCTGTTTCATATCACAGTGGTTTACGTACTCCCCTATTAAATTTGTTACTTTACTTCCTGCCTTTTAACAAAGAAATAATGATTTAACATCACTTACCTCCTCATCAGAGAGAAGTAGAATTTGAACTGAAACTAACTTTTTTATCTAGTTGTTACAGATGACTATATAATATTGATGCAATCTTGCATACATTCAATGTGGATCAGTGTAGCCAGCCACAAATAGTTGCAATTTACAGGACTTAGTGATGACGACAACGAATGATGATTACTACAGGATAACAACTAAGGTCATATCATCAATGTAAAATCCCAAAGTTTGCTTCTAGATTTCATCATTTATTTTGGAACCTAATTAGATCTTCGAATATCTCTAACTATTGGATATTTTCTCACCGTATACATCAGTCCTTTTGCTTCTTTTTCAGTAACACTTTCTTTGATGCTTTCTTCTGTTTCTTTAAGCATTTTTTTTTGTCATTTTATTGCATCTTACCAATGCCTTACTTCATCGGTTATCCAAGCTGACATGATTGAAAGGCCTTACTTCATCTTAGCAAAGCTGTAGAAAACTTTTGAAAATAATAATTATCATTATTATTCTGAATGAGATCATTTCTGGCATTGTTTAACTCTTGCAAAATGCTCATCTTGTAGGCATTGCCCTATAGATCTGAAGGAAGCAATATCAAGTGTAATATATGCATCCCCGAGATGTGCAGATATCCCAGAACTTATGGATATTAGTAAACATTTTACAGCAAAGTATGGTAAAGAATTTGTTAATGCTGCTCTTGAAATTCGACCAGATTGTGGAGTTAGTCGTATGGTGAGGTTCAATTCATTATCTTTGTTAACAGAAAATACAACAAATTGGAAGAGTATCTCCTCTTCATCTCTTTCTGATTTTTTTTTCCCTTCTTGTTTAGGGGCGACTAATGTCCATCATTTTTTTTGAATAGCTAATATTTCTTATAGATTCAATTCGCAAGTATTTTTTTATCTTAATCTTTCCCATTTAAATTACTATGGTTCAGATGGTCGAGAAACTATCAGCAAATGCACCTGATGTTCAGACAAAGATTAAAGTCCTGAATGAAGTTGCTAAAGAACATGGAATTAAATGGGAACCCAAAGCATTTGAAGAGCAAATTCAGAAACCCAAGGATGACCTGCTGGTAAATTGCGTTGTTTCTTCACTTTGTCATTCAGTTGCTTTAAGACTCAAGATGCAATTAAGTCTAAGCTTCATGAATCTGTATCTGAACAGAGTGGTCCGTCCTCTTTCAGTAGTATGGATAAAACAGAAATTAAATTGTCTGACACAAAAGCCTCTTTTGCCGGAAGCCAGAGCAATGAATCAATTCCCAATGCTTATCAGAATAATATGGCAACCCGACCACAAGGTATTGTAAATTACTCATAGTAAACATAACCCATACTAGTATGTCAGTACATGCCTATACTTGTTTGTGTAGGAAGCTTATCAATTAAATTAGTTTACTGCCCGTGGTATTCTCTTTATAATCAATTATCGACGTTAAATGAGATATGTTTCTTGTGTCTTAGTGGTCAAATCAACCCTTGCCAAGGAAGAGAGTGTTTCCTTCCATAGCTCATGGAAAATGGAATTTAAGGATGCAACTTCTGCTGCTGAGGCAGCTGCCCAAGCTGCTGAAAGGGCTAGCATGGCAGCTAGAGCTGCTGCGGAGTTAGCAAGCCGTGGGAATGTTTCTAGACAATCGTCTGGTGGATCAAATGAACAATCTGCTGGCTTGCCGGTTAATGCTACATCAGGGAATAATCTCCATGAAGATAATGCCAAAACATATCATTATGCTCAGGAAAGCAAGTCAGACCTAGGATCTGCATCCGAGATCGATAGTGTTGACGATGATCATGATGTTGCTATTGTTGATGATGACAGCAGTCTGAACTATGAACATACACCAAACATGTTTCCTTCATTTCATTCCGAGACTCATGATGAATATAAAACTGTGGGCTATCATGAGGATAAAACTGAAGCTGATTCTTCTGCTGTACATTATGATGACTACAACAGTGATAATGATGATCACTGGAGGCACAGGGAGAGCAACTTGTTAGATTCATTTTTGCCACAACAAGGTAATGGACCTTCTAGTCTCTTGCCCAACGTGGATAATTGGAGCCAGAAGGAGGGTGATGCTGGGTTTAGGAATAATGGAATTACCTCACACCCACACCAAACTGATTATTCAGGCAAGACAAAGAAGGTTGAACTTCTCTCAGATTCTGATGACAATCTGCCACCAAAATACGATGGCCCAAAATATGACTCTGATCAACCAAGTTCTGAGAGTGAAGATGAGATGGAGAATCCTAATTTTATAGGGCATGGGAGATCCAGCAATTTCTTAGATACTGACAGCAGCTCTGGTAAAGAAGGTTCATTGGCAGCACGACCCAGTCATGGAGCGCATCTCATGGATGATACTATTGCACTCGATTCTAGTAACCAAAGAGTAGCTGTCGTCCATGATGAGAAAAACCTTGAAGTGGAAAGAGACTCTAATGACAAGCATTGGAGATCTGGTCTTAATGTACGTAATAGTCGAAGTATTGGAAAATCTCGCTCTAATGATGCAGGGAGAGGATCAACAGAAGAAGAATCAGGAAATACTATGGTCTCAGATGAAGGATATGACAGTGGGATCCTGAACATTGGTAGATTATCTGGTGGATTCCGGAATAAAGGTTTTAACACCCGTCCTCCTTATGTAAGAAACATCAGTGCTGATGCTTCATCCAGGGCAACAATGAATTCAGATGATATTTCTCGCAATGATGATGAAATTACAATCAGTACATCTGAATTTTCAATGAGTATTGAAGCCACGAGTGAAGAAAAAACAACTGGGCATTTGCATACAAATACTTCCAGGACAAAGTTTAGAACTTCAAGACCCAATGTGGACACTAGTCTTGATAGTGAAGAGCAGCTTGCGAATAGATCATCAGATGATTCGTCTGCAGCAGGAAGATCAATTTATTCTCAGTATAGTAGAAGTTCTGAAGATCTGGAGTATCCAGTTCAAGAATCACATCTCCAGCACCTAGAAGGAAAGGAGTACAAGGAATCTAATTCAAGATCATCATTGACAAACTACATAGACAGGGAGGAAGAGCAAACTTATTCTGCCAGGGTTAGGCAGTCAAGAGACAGTATTTCGACGTCCAGAAGCCAGAAACTGAACATTTCCCCTTCCACTCAGAAATCAACTGACTCTGAAATTACAAATCAGAGGCTTAACAGTCAGATTCTACATGCGAGGCCATCTTATAGTTCGAGATCCAGAGTGCCAATCAATGATTCGAATTTTGACAACAAAGAGGCAGAGCAGCTGGAGCTGCAAACTGCATCCATAAGAGGCGGCAATAAGAGTGTTAACCTTTCTCGAAGAACAAGACTCATGCCATCAGTTGCTACAGAAGATAAAGTCCCAAACATCTCAGAACCAGTAAAGGTATCAAAGGCCTCTCTACTGAATTCTGAAGGTAAATCTTCTTCTGCCAAAGTAAAACACTCCAAAGGTTTACAGGACAGAGAGAGTTCCAAGTCTCGACAATCACACTCCTCGGCCGAAGAATCTTCAATGAAGTATTCACAAACTGAACCATCTGTTGTTACCAGTCATTCCAAGCTATCTCAAGATGAGTCGAGTCAGCCTTCCGTTAAAGAAAATGAGAAATCTACTATGCCAAGTTCAGGGAAATCAACTTCACGTCAAATCTCTTCCAAAAATTCGTCGCATGTTCATCCAAGGCTTCCTGATTATGACTCCATTGCTGCTCACTTTCAGTCACTCAGGGCAAATTTGCAGAAGTAGGTGATATTGGGTCTTCCTTATTCTTTTCTAGGGAGAGTTTTTTTATTGCACATAAAAATTCATTGGAAATAAGCAGGGGTCTTGTGATCCTGAACTTAGTACAGTATCATCGCTTCACAGCATTTAGAGAGACGGTGAGATGGGAAGATATTTTTTTTAAAATTAATCCCATCGACTCTTTATCCATTGTAATAAATTTATCATTTGAATAACATCCATAAGAGCAAAATCAACCGCAACAAGATGATGTAATGTTGTAGATTCAAAAGTTATAGATTTAAATCTTAAAATTAATTTCTTATAAAATAAGATAATATTATATACACTAGATCTTTTTTTTTAATTTCATATAACAAAAATTTATTTTCCAGACTACTCTTTATCGATACAACATATAATTAGGAGTTTAAGGCAAATACGACGTAGAATTGGGTCTCACCCACCCAGGAGAGTGTTTTCCGAATTAGTTATTGCGGAGATGAATGGGATGCATGGTGGGGAGAGGGTATAACCAAAAAAAAAAAACATTAAAACGACCTTTTCTTTTGAATATCTGAAGTGCCGTACTGATTCAGAGATGATGTGTCAATACGACGCGTCTAGGTCACGATTGACAGACACCCAACACAGCGATAGAACGGCCAACTGTGTGCATTTAAGTTTCGTAATTTCTAAAAGGATGCGCTGCGCTACCCATTGACACGAAACACAACGATCGGACGGCAAATCGTGCGCATTAAGTTTCGTAATTTCTCAAATGATGCACTGGACTTCCATATTCATAAGGTAGAAATTTAGTTTTTACGGAGATATTTGATGGATAAAGTATGATGATATTTATATAAGTGATATGGATAAATTTCAAAAGAAATTTAAAGTTTTTTTTTGGATTTAGATAATTTCCACATGCCTTAACCACCAAGTCAAGACCCATAAATTTTTTCGTGATTTACCTCTCTCATAATGGTCGTAGAACAGATCGATGAGAACTGTTAGATTGACGGTTCCAACCTTTTATAGATAAGACAATAATTTGTGTCACGGAAAGGATCTAATAGCTATGATCTGAGGTTGGAATCATCTAGCGGTCACTGCTGACATCGGTACGTCGTAAGGGAGTAAATCGCGATGAGTCTTTGACGTGAGGAGTAGTAATTAGCTGGAGGGGCACTCTCGCATTTGTGAGGATTGACCGAGCTAATTCATACAAACATTGTATAATAGGACAATAAATTAATTCATCGCAAATACAAAGATATCATTCCTTTATGCGTTGGTTATTAGTCTCAATGATCAAAGATCTATTGTAATTTATCTTCCTTACGATGACCAAATTGACATATTACAATATTTTGCACAATAAGACAGCAATTCTCGTCTCAGGAGCACGATGCAACGGTAAAGTAGGACATCTCATAAGTTATCATACTTCAATTTTTTTATTGGGATAATTCGCTCATAATTTTAGAAAAACATAGATAAACAATTTTGAGTCAGATGCGGATCGAGAGTTATTTTTTGAACAGAATATATCTTCAATATCAGATCTATCTTATAAGGGCTGCACGATTATATCGTCAAATTTAATTGCTGAGCCACTAACACTTTTGATTTATCTTGATGATCAATAAATATATCTTATTTAAGAATTATTCAGTGCACTATCATAAATCTACGTGATCAAATCCATGATCCTCAAAATTAATTATATTGAATTGTAACAAACAAATAAATAAATAAAATAAAGGCAGCGATTCTTTTCCAAAATAGTTTTTATTAAATAAACTATTTTTTTTTCGTCGTCTGATCCAACCACGCACGGCTTTAGTGGGGTGACTCGACCGCTCCGCTTGACCGTGTGACGGTCTAGCTGAGCGACTCGACGGCTTGGTCTGGTCTGACCGTATGACAATCCTACTCAGGCAATGAGAGTCACAGGACGACTAAAGACGCTGTGCGATCAGATTGAACGGTCAAATCATCAAGTAAGACCATTGGATGCTCAGTCACGTGGCAAAAAAAAAATATTTTTAAAAAAATATATATATATATATTTTGAAAAAGGACTGCGAACTTTGAAAAATATAAAAATAAAATGGCCCTTTAAAAAATTTTGAAAGTCACTGCAGAAGAATTTATTTATTTCCCCAACGGAGCCATACGCAACAGCGACCTCGTATGCCTGGTACCACAACCACCAACTCAGCCGATTAAATGGCAGAAATTGCCAGACTTAGCCAAGCATTTACCAAAATGGGATTATAAAAATAAACGAGGAAAAAAATTGAAGGTCGTTCATGATACCCCGTATAAGCGGCGATACATTTCAACGCTAGAAATTGGTTGCATCTCATGACGCCAGAACGGTAGTTTATAATTTTCAGATGGCTACAAAAAGTTATGTGCGCTTCGCCCAAAGCTCACAGAAAACCTGAAGCATTCTTGATGATTTACACCATGTCTTTCACAACCATATTACCTAAAACCACCACATGCGTAAAACAATATAAAGCATATTCACCGGGAAATTCATTCTGATGTGAATCAGGAGCAACAACTGCTGTTCTGAGCTACTGGTTGACCCTGTATTCTCACTGTAGCAGGTCTACTGGTGCTCATTGTTGGTTGACTCGCCATCCTACATAAGATATGCTAATTAGTTCCCTTCACTACGTTTAAGAAATATAATCTCATCTAAAGCCCCATCCCAAGGTTACAAGTGCATTAGCAGTAGAAGAAAATGTATAAACCTGTTCTTTATTTCAGCAGCCATGGTCATAAAAGCCTTCTCGACATTCTTTGAGTCCTTTGCACTCGTCTCCAAGAAGGGTATCCCTATTTCATCTGCAAATGCCTTCAGGCATCAAATACACTAGCATTAATAAATGTAGCTGAGAAGAGATACCTCATTGAAAAAAAAAAATGGAAAATTGCAATAACTTATTTTGGGGTTCAAATACTGAACTAGGACAAGAACTTTCTACCTTGCCAGTTTCATATGAGATCACTCTGTTTGCAGTCAGATCGCACTTGTTTCCAACCAGTAGCTTGTTCACATTTTCACTAGCATACCTATCGATCTCATTCAGCCATTGTTTGACATTGTTGAAGCTTTCCTGATCAGTAATATCATAAACCACCTGCCGACGTTGACAGTCATGTCAAACTGAAGAATTAGTTTATGTACAAACCAAATAAGTGGCAGTTAGTTACAATAATCCCGTGAGCACCACGGTAATAGCTGCTTGTTATTGTCCTAAAGCGTTCTTGCCCTGCAGTATCCCACTACAGAAGAAAAGATTAGTAGTCTAGTAAGACAGTGAACTAGTCCGTGACAAGCACCAACAAGGCTTACAATTTGAAGCTTTATGGTTTTCCCATCTTGCTCAACTGTGCGAATTTTCTGATTTAAAAAAAAACATCTATACGCAAAGCACACAATGAGGGAATCACTGCCAAACTTTATGACATTTTATAGAAACTTACAAAATCAACACCAATCGTACTGATGTAACTCTCCAAATATGAGTCATCCTATACAAAGTATGAGATAAAACATACATTAGCTGAAAGCGTGTGAAAGCATAAATCAAGGATAACAGATGGATTTGAAGTGAATATATATTTGCACAAATATTTCACGAGTTTTCATGGAATTCCTCAAGAGTTAGCAATTCCTTATTTAGCAAACGATGAGTGTCCAAATGGAAGTGTAAATAAGTAGAGGAAAAAAAATATAATGCTACAAAGAAAGCTAAAAAGTACCTTCTAAAAAGATCTTTCTATTGATGAATTAGAAATGCCAGAAAACAGCACTTGCCTGGAACTATAATTCCGTCAACTTTCACTCCTAGAAACATCCCGTTGGGATGGGTGAAACCCGCTGGTACAAGGTACATAATCATAGCTAATCTATATTGTTTCCCTTCTCCATAATTGTTCCTTTTTGTTATATGTTTTAGATTCAAAAGTTTAAAAGGTTTTCACATCATGCTTATGACATCTAATTGAACCAGGAAATGGTTTTCGCCCTATTTTGTACAGGTTATTATGTTTTCCAATATTAATTCTACTAAAATAACATGACGTCTTGCAACCAGAGAATCAACAAAACACTCTTAGACATGAATCATGGACATAAGGGAAACAAGATATCCTCTATGCAGTTGCTTCTATGCAATTGAATTAGTAAAAACAAACTTAGCCACCAGTTCAAGATTTCCCGGTACAAAATCTTAGACAAGAACAACAACAACAACCGAACTTTATCCCATTAGGTGGGGTTGGCAAAATCTTAGACATGAACAGAAAGGGTTATTTTAAAAAAGTTGGACTGACATAGAATTTGGTTGATTTTCTGATATTTGGGAATTGGGACAAGATACTCACCTACAAAAACTTTATTATTTCTAATTATATTTCCTTGAGTTTTCATGAAATACCCATGGCACCACTAAAAATTACCTACAACTTATGCATTTTCTTATGTTTTCTTTAGGTCTACTCAAATTCCAAACCGAGTTATTTTGTTCTCCCTCACTATATCCTGAGTTTTTAAATTGATTTAAATTTCTATCTCAATGCTAGAAATTCAAAATGATAATTTGGTTGGCAGCCAAACATGCTAAAAGGTAATGTTTATTGCATAGTAAAGCATTCTGCTAAAGTGGGCAAATACCTAGATTGAGCGATTCAAATGCAACTCAGTCAAAAACCAAGAGAAGTTGGTGACAAACTAAAACTGGGGAACAAAATCAGTCAACTAGATATTATTTACATTCTTTATGTTCTAAATAATTTTTTACCCATACAGGGTGGAGCAACTGGATAAATAAAACCTGAAACCAGTTCACTTACCACTTCGGGATTTTCTTATTGTTTTGCAAGTAGCATATTGGGACTTGCAAATACAAACAAAGGATTCCATCAATTAGCAAGCCCATACATGGCTAAACAATTTCCAGCACAAGATTTATCCTTTTAATTTCTATACTTTCATGCAAAAGGACTCATAAACTTACTACAAAAACTGAATATACAAGGCTAAACAATTTCCAGCACAAGATTTATCCATTTCTTTCTATACTTTCATGCAAAAGGATTCATAAACTTACTGCAAAAGCTGAATATTGAAAATACAAGATGTAGGGAGAGGCAGCATATCAATGACGAACAAATAGAAAGCTCTAAAAAAGACCATTTTGAATGGATCTTTACCGCAAATCTCAACAAAAGGCATGACTTTCCAACCCCTGAATCACCAATGAGCAAAAGCTTGAAAAGATAGTCACTGCAAAATACATATTTGTCACACTTCTTTGTATACCAAGGCTAGTTTGATTCTACGGTAATGACTACTGGAGCTGATAGATCATGCAGAACAATGAGAAAATCTTTCCAAACATAGTCATAACTCAAGCTTAATTCACAAAAGTCAATAGACCCAATTTCAAGATGATTATTCGCACAAGCTCGAGGTGTTTCTTTCTAAACAGCCTAATTCTTATTCATCTCTCTCACAATGCTTTCGACAATAAATTTAGGTAGCAAAATTCTGTCTTCCAGAAGGATTTCACTATTCCAATCTTTCCTAGAGATGTACACCCTGGACACCAAGAAAGAAAGTAGACAAAGATGAAAACTCTCAATCTGGACAAAAAATAGCGGTAAAGTACACAATCTTAAAAAGGATGTGCCCTAATTTAATTGAAACAGATGGAAATTTTCCCGAACAGGCGACTTCTCGGGTAGGAAATAAGAAGATGCTTACTATTCGGGGTTCATGGTGAAATCCCTCTAATGAAGGGTTCCTGCAGACTCTATCAACAAGAGATGGCCGATCCGCTTGCCCTGCAGCCGAGAAAGGGGAAAGTGAGGGAATCGGAACCTGGTTAAAAGTCGCAACGTGAGGCAATAAATGAAGTGCAGACCTCGCAGACACCTCGACTTGGATTCTAATTTCATCGACGCTATTAATTATCTAACTTTTTTCACAATATATAAATTGTATTCAATATTATTTATTTAATTATTTGATTTTTTTTTTTTAGAAAAATCACATAAAGTTACGTTACGACCAAAGACTGCAAATTCATATAAATTATCTAATTTATTTAATAAATTGTTTTTTAACTAGTAATATGTATTAAATCCTTATTCACGAATTTTTAAGTAATCTTTAAATGAGATATATTTCATTGACTATCAAAATAAATCAAAGAAGTACTCATAGCTCAGTAGTTAAATTCGATGACATCATCGTGCTATTCCTATAAAATAGATTCGACGTTGAGAAAGTACGTACTCCGTCTGAGAAAGTAAATTCTTGATCTGAATTCAGCTCATAATCGTCTATTCAATTTTTTTTAAATTTAGAACTGAATTTATTTTAATAGAGAATCGAACTGTATTAATCTATGAGATATCACCCTATTTTATCATCATATCGTTGGAGCCTAAATTAAGCTTATATATATTGGAATCAAGATATTCGAATTTTCGATCCAATTAATCCCTTAGGGTGCGTTTGGTTGGGGGTTTTTGTTGATAACCTTGTTAGGTTATCAACAAAAACCTTGTTTGGTTTAGGTTATAAATAATTACCTGGTAATTAATCATTACCAAGTTATGAACAAAAATCTTTTTAGGGGGAATCGAAAAACCTTAGAGAACCAAGGTTTTTGTTGATTCCCGGGGTTAAGGAAACTTTTTTCCAATATTATCCCAAGCAATATATTAAATGACAATTTGTCAAAACTCAATTGATTTGTCGTCTGTCGTCGGTCACCGCTCGTCTTCGCCGCCGTCACGCCGTCAGGCCGCCGCCATGACCATCGCCGTCGCCGGCCGCCACGGGCCGACCACCGCCGCCGCCACCGCCGCCATCACGCCGCCGCCGTTGTCAGTCGCCGCCGCTTCCGCCTTACCGGTCGCCCACGCCATGCGCCACCACCGTCGCTTATCGCCGCATCGCCGCTTCGCCGCCGCCATGGCCGTCACCGCCGCTGCCACCGGCCGCTGCCGCCGTCGCTGCCGCCACGGCGCCGTTGCCATTCCGCTATCGCCATCGCCGCCGCTGGGCTGGGTTGCCGCCGCCGTTGCCGCTTGCCGCCGCCGCTTCGTCGTCGCCGCCGCCACGCCGCTATTTCGCCGCCTGGCCATCGCCATCGCTGCCGCTTCGATTGGGCTAGTAAAATGTTAAACTAAGTTATATATTAAAACCTCCAACCAAACAAGATTTTTATCTAAGGTTATACTTTATTCTAAGGTTATGTTTTATTCTCTGGTAATCACATAACTAAGGTTATGTATGATTACTTGAACCAAACGCACCCTAAGAGTGATCGATCTTGTCTCACGGACTTTCAGGATATCTCACCAACAACTGAGTCGGATAAGACCGGAGCTCAAGTGATCTTCATCGGCTATATATCAAAGATAAATTTGGAAAGCGCTCACAGTTTTTTTACGATTCAGCTTAGATTCTGCAGTCGCGTCATCTCTGAATAACAGTCTAACATCGAAGTTGTATTCCGTCTACCGGACAAACTCTTAAAACTGTTATTTGATTAATTAGGTTGTTATTAATCTGTTTAATAAATCTAAACTAATTGAGCTGATTAATCCGGATCTAAATTGAATAATTGGGCTTAGACTCATTAATCTAATTAATTGATTAATTATTAGTATTAGATTAATTAATTTAGCTTAATTGATTAATTTGCTTTAGATTAATTAATCAAAGATTTTGGATTTATTGATTTATTTGAGAATAGGTTAATCTGATTTATGGGTTTAATTAATTAATTAATTATTTAAACTTTTAAGTCAATTAATTCATTAAATTAATTTAGTATAATTAATCCAAATAGTTTAATTTAACTAAGATCATTTAGATTTAGAATTTATCACATTATTAATTAGACGGGTATAATTAATTAATTTGATTTTGATAGTTTAACGGCTCATTTGATTAGATTTTATTAATCTGTTAATGGGATTAATGAAGTAATTACATTGTATAGTTAACTTAATTAAATTGGTTGAAATTAATCAAATAAATAGTTACGTACATAGAATTAGTATAATTAATTCATTATGTCAATTGAATAGGTTTCGATTAATTTGTTAATTAGATTAATTACTTAATTAGGGCTCCAAGACCGTCCAAATAATATCGCAATAGATGATTAAATTACGTTCTCACGTAGCTACTATAAATTAAGGTTTTATATAAATTGTGTCGTTTTTTATTGGGCAAGCAGTGAGGACTCCCAAGAAGAGGTTGATCGACAAAGTTTTATTTTCAAAAATTTCTTGCGAAACAGGAGGAAGGAAAAGAGACAATCCGATGTATTTTCTTTATATATATAAAAAAATTTATAGTCAAAATATCGTACATGAAAATCATAAACCACAATAATTTGAGGAAATACTATTAAAGAAGCCTATCGTCCGAACTAATCGATATCATTGTGGTCGAAAAAAAGGCAATCGTTTTCTTTCTCTTTTCATAAGTTTTATTTCAATAAAACTGAATTTATCATGATTTTCTTATAACTACTTTTATTTGTAAATATTTAATTTTACATTCAAATAATATCACACTTTTTTTTTTTTCAAAATGAAATTTGAGTCAGTTTTTGGAGCCAAGACTAAGAAATTAGCTGCAGTCCAGATGCTAAGATATCGATTAAGAGGTGTAATCAGCAACGATTGGCATTTAAATAAGATCGAATTATAAATATTTGAGATCACTTGACCCAGCTCATGGAGCAATGATTGGCATTTAAACAATAAGCAGAATGTGCCAATTTTAATTTTCAGTCGAGCAACTGAGCAGTTCTTTAAAGTATAAATTGCCCCGGAGCTTTAATTGGAAGTAAAAAAAACAATGGAGATTGAATCGAGTACTTCATTGAGATGCCATGCATAGCAAGCTGTGGCCCAGCTCAACAACAACCACGCAATGTGCAGGCAATTATATATTGGTCGTCTCCACCGGCCTCCAATTAATTGGTACTTCGAAATCTTTGTTTTTACTTTGTTGCAGCAGAGATTTATAGGGTTGGTCTCTCTGACAGGAAAAGGAAAAGTCACGCGGAAAAAAGAAGCTACAATGGGAGCAATTATAGACCATCAGTGTCAGAATGAACGACAACGATCGATCAGAGATATTGTTATAGGCGAATAGAAATCGAATATCATCTAAAATTTAAAATTTTTATTTAGACTCAAAATTTTTTCATTATTTGTTATCAACGGATCAAAGATATAATTCTCATGATTTATTTCTCTTCATCGTCACCGAAAAACCGATAATCAAAAATACCAAATCTAATCACTTTTTGCTACGGAATTACAATTGAAACCTTTGTGGTTTTAGGTGGTGTTTAGTTTGAGGCCGGAAATAAGAATAGGAATAAATTTGATAATAAGGTGAAATGAGAAAGAGTTTAGCCTTTTCAATAATATTGTTTGATTTATAAATTAGAAATGAAAGTGGAGACGATATCGATGTCGTTGTCGACGGCATCGCTGGAGATAGTCGATAGATTGACGATCGGTAACGGTTGACGGTCGAGTGGTCGACGATCAGTGATCGACAACTAGCGACAACCAACGGCGGATGGTGATCGACCGTCGGTGGTCAGCGGTCGACGGTCAGTGATCGACAGTCGATGGTCGGCGGTGTCGGCGCTGACGGATCGGCGGTCCGTGGTCAACGATCGACGGCCGAGATCGATCGATCGGGCGATCGACGATCGACAATCGGAGATCGATGACCCGCGGGCACTGGCCGGTGACCATTGACGATCGACGACCACGGACAATTGATGATCGACGACCAATGACCGTTGGACGACAGCCAACATCGGACGGACGACGACTGAATTGAAATGAAATCCAAATCCACCAATTGAGATGAGTTTTATTAATTTTCAAATACATAAAAATCATTCCAAAATTTTAATCTCAAACCTATTAATCAAACTCATTTTTATTTTCTCATTCCAAACGCCACCAACTAATTTTATTCAACCGACCAACTAATGTCATGTTTATGAGAGTCAATGTCATCCTGTCATATGGAAAATTAATTAGCTTTATTTAACACTCTTACAAAATCATTTCGCTTCATAGTACTCAACGATTTAATTTGAGCATCATTTTTTAGATTAATTGCTAAATCTAAATTAGCTTCAAAAATCATAAAGATACAATATAATATATAAAGTTATACGAAACATTTCAGGTTAACAATTTCAGCTTTTATAAATCTAATCTTACTTTTCCTTAATAATAATAATAAAAGTATATATGTTCATATATTTTTATTGAATATTTATTTTAGTTTAATATTGACGGACAATCTAACACAATTCTCCTCTTTCATTCGGACTAGCTACAACAGAGTTAACTAATCATAGACAAATAATCTTGATAGAAAATACTAAAAGTGAAAAATTTTAGATTTAGTAGAACAAAAATATAATATATAAAATTTATATTTAATAATATTAGACGTAACAAAATAAATAATATTAAGATAGGAAATAATGAATTGTTTAAAACTGAGAGCTTTAAACCTCAATTGACTTGGGAGCGAAGGAAGTAAAATTAAAAAAAAAAATTCACGATATCAATAATTCGACGATTTACTTCTCTAAAATTTCAAGATGGAAAGAAATCTTAATCCATTAGTGGATGATTTTAATGCCAAAATAGATCCCACCAAATCGAGTGGAAAGCAAGGATGAAAAATAAAATGACATAAATACCTTTTATTCACTCACAAAATTACACATATTATATATATATATATATATATATATATATATATGAAGGATGATCATTATCTTAATGATTGTTTGGATGACTTGAAAAATTATGTGTTTGGACGTGATGTCTGGTACATGTTGACTTCTAGTGCTCTTGTAGTACTTTGACATTGTTCCTTATATATACTCCACATTTTGTTAATGGGAAGATGATTAATTCTAGAATCAGAGAATTTCTTCAGCACCATAAGATCCGTTTAAGAACTAATTAAATGTGTCTATATGTTATAGTAGATGACTTCATCTCTAAACAACTTCCTCACAATGTAACATGGATATTGAGTCGACTATATGCTTTGGAACATAAAACTGATCAGGCATTGGCTTCCACTCAAGGTTCAAATGAATGAGGTCATTTCCTTCGGCAGAGCCGGTCCTCCATATTTTTGGGCCCTGGGCAAAGAAAAAAAAAAGAGCCCTTTTATAGATAAAAAAAAAATTCTCCAACAAAATAGGCCCCTTTTCTCTATAATCTTTAAAAAAATTTAATTGGGCTCTGAGCGAGGGCCCCAGTTGCCCCTGCCCAGGGCAGGCTCTGCCTTCGGTTAATTGAATGACTAAAATTTTCTTTTGAATAAGTATAGTTTCTTTCGTAGATGAGCTCGCACATGTAATGCAATTCTTAGCTTCTGTTGTCTCACAAAGTTTTTTTTTCTCTCAATCTAAGATTGAGTTTTGACAACAATTATTGTTACTCTTTTGTATACGTTTAATAAAATAGAGTGGGATATCGGTGAAGGAGATGATCAAAATATTGATGATTATTATGAGGAGAATAATAGTATTTCGGATGAGAGTTCGAATGATAAAGTTTTTATAAATAGGAATTATGTAGTTATTTTTTTGGATGATATTGAAGGATATGAGAAAATATATAGATAGAGATTTAATAGAGAGTAATGAGTAAAAAGATAATATTCAATGTATTTTATTGCACAATCTTATGACTTCTACCGATGCATGCTATAGTATTCTTAGGCTGAGTTTGAATGGTTTTAAACGCATGTGTGAAATATTAAAGTACAACAAGAGGGTAAAAGGCAATAGGAATTCAGTGTTAAAGAAAAGATTGCTAAATTTTTATATTTGTTTGGTCATAATGTTAAGAATTGAGAATTGAGTTTTTTCTTTTATCGTAGTACAAGACTACTAGTAATCACTTTCATGAAGTCTTGAAAGTCATTTTAGCCTTCATACTGAATCTATAAAGCAACCAGATGGATTTGAAATTCTTTCTATTATAGGGAGTAGTAACATATTCTACCCTTCAAGATTTTTTTTTTTTTGTCATTTGAACTTCAGAAGTTGTGTAATATACTTTATAGCCACATATGTCAATTGTCTCCTGATTGCGATTGTGTTGGTGCATTAGATGGAACTCATCTACGTGTTAAGGTATCTGATATAGATGCACCTTACTATAGAGGATGAAATGATTGATCAACTACTAATGTATTGGATGCATGCTCTTTTGATTTGAAATTCACATATGTCCTAGTCAGATGGGAAGGAACTGCATTTGATTCTTGAATCATTAAAAATGCTCTATCCAGACATGATAAATTGATAATTCCACATGGTATTTAGTTTATAAATAATGTTCATTAGTGGACAATGTTTAGAAGTAAATATAACTAACTTATATTATTTGATTTGGTGGTAGGTAAATATTATTTAGTTGACTCTGGATTTATATTGAAAAGGGACTTGATTACTCTTTATCGAGGAATTCATTATCACTTAAAAGAATATTCAAGATGTGGCCTTACAAATGCAAAAAAGTTATTCACTATTCGACATGCATCTCTTCACAATGCAATCGAGAGAGCTTTTGGAGTTCTAAAGAAGAGATTTTCAATTATTGCTAGTGGAAACAAAACCTCGTTAGATTACAATATTAACTAAAGAAGGGATATTTGGATATATTAAAAAATTATCATGATATTATGATGTAGTATATTGATTATGTGTGAATCTTTAATGTATTGCTTATATGCTATCAATGTTTAATTTGAATAATGTAATGTATAATGTATTGAATATGTTATTCGATAAATTGTAATGCTAGATGTGCATCTATTAGATTTAAATTTTCTTGTATACATGGAATTTGTTTGTTTGTGTTTGTCCAATATTAATATACTTGAATGTTTACGATTGTGAATAAGATTTTCTTTTTCACGTGCATGTGTGCATTTGATGCACGTGTTGATTATAAATGGATACATCAATTGAACAAGTCAAGAAAGATGCAATTAAGTGGACTGAAGAGATGTATAGATGCTATGGTAGAATAACAATTTAATGGTAACCGAGTATTTGAAGAACATAATAAAAACATTGGAAAATCACATCAATTCTTGTTATCATTTGTTTAAGAATGCAAGTGGAGTAAAATGACATATTAACAGTAGAAAATTTAAGGTTGAGGAGGAGGTTTGGAAGCAACTTACTGATGTAATTATTAATAATAGATATTAATTTATATTTAGTCATTTTAATAAATTATTATATTTGTAATTATGTTTAAGTTTGTCTAGGCTAATCCATCAATCAAGAAGTGGAAATATACCTCTGTACCTCATTATGAGAAGTTGTTTGAGTTGTCTACTCACGATAGAGCAAACGGTCAAGGAGTAAATCTACTGTTGTTGAAAGAAATGTTGAAATTATTTTAGAGGAAGACTAAAAGAATATTGGATTAGATGATGAACTTGAGAGTTTCGAAGTGATCTATGATAGTTCATCATTTAATGAGCAACTAAGGAAGAGAAAGTTTGCATTTGTTGATTCATATAGAAGTAAGAAAAATACAGTCATCAATATTAATATTAAAGAAGTTGTTGCCGCAATTGATCTTTCAAATTTAGTTATTGAAAATAGGTCATTTCACCAATAAAAAGTTAATGAGAAACTATACAAAGCTCTAGTATGTATTGGTATTCTAGATAAAAATATACTCTGTGTGTATCTATTTTTAAGAAAGAATAAAGAGAAGAGGATGCTTTTTCATGGGATGTCCACTAGAGAGGATGTTTGATTTTCTAAAGATGATATTCCCTTTCCAATTTTGATCCGCTATGTCAATATGAATTGTCACATTTTACAAGGTTTAGATTGAGATGAAAATAATATTTTGGATATAGTATAAACATAACAGGGTTGACTACTTATTTTGGTATAAGAAATTACAAACTAATTGAATATTTTAATTGATAATAATTTTATCAATTTTGTAGACTATGTTCAGGTAATATTTATAATTGATAATCTCTAATTTATATTTTGGTCGGTAACAATTTTACGGTGTTTCTAAACTATTTTTAAGTAAAGTTTATTGTTATTTTTTTTATTTTCAAAATAATGCTAAATTGTAATGAAGATAAATTGTATATTATTTTTAAAGATAGATTGATAATTTCGAATTGTAGATTATATTTTAATTAATAATAATTTTTTAATTATCAAAATAGAATGAATATTATTTTAAAATTCTAATACAAAGTTTACCGGCATAATAATAAACTTATGTAATATTAGCCATAAAATTACTTTTGCATTCCAAAAGACATGATTTTGTTTATATTGAGAAATGAAAAAATAAATAAATTATATTGAGAATGATAGGGCATTTTGGATAATAAATATTTTTTTTATTTATCTAAATAAATAATTTAAGGGATGAATTTTATCTATCTTTCTCAATAAAATAAACAAGCACACCAGATAGACTATGAATTCCTTTCCCTTTTTATACTCTTAGGTTTGTTTTATTTATCCATCGTCCACTCTTTCAGATAAATAAAATGTAAATATTTAGGATTATTTTTGTAAGATAATTGAGATATTGAAAAAGATGTTTTACATATAATACAAATAGGATGGTTGAAATGAGAGTACATCGAGTTTTATATTATCGTAAAATATCTTTAAAATTTAAAAGAAAATTATATAAAATGACAATTAGAACTATTATATTATATGATATTGAATATTAAATTATGACTCGAACACATGAACAAAAGATAGAAAATTAGAGAGATAAAAATGTTAAAATTGATATGTGAACATACAAAAATAAACAAAATAAAAAATAAAAATATTTTAAAGAAAATCAGAGTTGTATTTATGAAGAAAAAAATTCAAGAGATAAATTTAAGGTCATATGAATATATACTTAGATGATTAATAAATATTTCAATTAGACGATTTGAAATGATAATAAATACACATGTTAAATAAAAAAGAGAAAAATAAAAAAAATTAATAATAATAAAAAAAAATAAAATTTATTTAAATATAAATAATAATATAATAAAACATATATTTAATAGGATAAAATTTAACTTTCGGACATGGTTTTGAGAAATTTACCAATCCGGCGTACTCTTCTGATCTTTCGTATGGTTTCAGGAGCAACAGGGACCGTACGTCTTCTTGCTTGCTTCGGCTGCAAGCAATGTGCGCAATGATGGGCGTGTTAGGTTATGACTGGCACGTCGAGTATGCAATGAACCTCCTTTAATTTGAACACGATTGATGGGGCTAATGATGCCAAATCCCCAAAGGCAACCTCCAAAACATTCACATCGCATTGAATGCGAGCTACTAACCCCGTTGTCATCGGCACTAACATCTGCTTAAGTGCTTAACCAAAAGCAATGCAAATCGCTCGCCTTGACCAGTAAAGCGACGTTTCACCTTTGACAGTTGTCACTGGCCCAGCGCCAGCTGCATGTCTGCTCGCCCACTATAAACCGCTCTCCTCCGCAGCCTCCCCAAACCCTTCGTTTCAGATCTCGCCGCGGAGAGAGACATGGCTTCCTTCGGACCCACATCTCTCGTTATCTGCGCCGTAGCCGTCGCCGTCGCCGTCGCTCTTCTAGCCGGAGGCGCCTGCGCGGCCGACGCTCCCGCACCCGCCCCCACCTCCGCTGCTGGAGCCGCCTCTCCTCCGCTCGTCGCCGCTCTCCTCGTCGCCGCCGTCGGCCTCCTTCTCGGATCCCTCCGCCATTGACGGATCTAGAGCGGAGAGCTCCTCGGATCGTTCGGGATCTGATGATCGAGTTGTATACTGTGTCCGCTCATGTGTATTTCTTCGTATGTGTCAGTCAGGTACGTACTTTGTTGTGCCATTGTTGTTGAGAAATGGGGTTTTCGGTGCTTCGACGGGTGTGGTTTTGGCGATGGGGATTTAGTCTGTGATGGTGTGGGATTGTAGATACGTCGTTGTTGTGGTGTATTCGACTCTATTTCATTATTGATTAACCTATTCTTCTCTACCGCCCTGCATTCTCCATCACATTTGCTGCTCTGGTTCGTCTTGATTTCGCTGGATCTATCTAACCTCGCTTCGGTTCGTGAATGTAAACTTCGAATGCAAACTCATCGTTGCACGTATACAACGAAATCCAAATTTATCGGTAATTGTCCCTTCGATAATTTTTTTTTACAAAGCAAAATCATAATAAATAGATAAATAATTAAGATTTTTTTTAAAAAAAAATGCAATGTTTCCATTCTTCACCTGAAATATTTCAGTTTCACATTTGCGACTGGAGTTTAATAGTATTCGAAATCTATTTATTAAATACATCAAGTCGAGCATAGCTTGAGTGTGATAAACTCAATCCATAATTAACTTACAAGCTCAATCTGGATTTATACTAAATGGCTTGTCAATTCGATTAAATAACTTGAGTTTCATAAAATGTCATGATTCACCTATAAAGAATGTTTGATTTAATATACATTAATACAACATAATTTGTGGCAATAATAGCCGAGTGTAGTTGTAAAAAATTAAATCTCACAGGGTGCAATGGTAAAAAGGAAAAGATTTTCTGATTCCAGACTTATTTTAAAAAAAATGGAACCATCGCTAACTCATCTCATCCCCGAATTAATTGGATCGTAAAATTTGAATAATTAATTATCAAAAAAAATCTCCAATGATTTTTTAGAACTTGA
The DNA here is from genome assembly GCA_025175895.1 of Wurfbainia villosa. Taxonomy (NCBI): domain Eukaryota; kingdom Viridiplantae; phylum Streptophyta; class Magnoliopsida; order Zingiberales; family Zingiberaceae; genus Wurfbainia; species Wurfbainia villosa. Next base: position 22,782,872 of record CM045991.1, on the reverse strand, counting down.
GAAAATTTAAGAGGATTATTATTATTATTATTTTTGCTCAAAATGCTTTACTTGGCCTGCACATTTATATCTTTGTCGACTTTTAAAGTGCAAATTAATTTGTAAATTAGTTTGTACTTTCATAATTAAAAATGTCGGCCATTATAAACTTAATTTTATATTCATTGAGCAGAACAGATTATGTTTTTTCTATGAAAAAAATTATTTTGATGAATAATCTAAACGATCCCATTTTATGCCAATTTTAAAATACTTAAAAGACTTCGTTTTTGATAAAAAAAAAAACAATCTAAAGTAAGTCATTTTGTAAAATAAAATTTATAAATTAAACCACACTTAAGTCAATCAAACACTAATTAAGTTTAAACTCAATCTGAGACACAAACTAGCTAATTCTTTTACTGAAAAGTTTAACGGACGATAATTATAAATTAAAGGTGAATTATTGAGAGAGTTCGAAAACAGGTCGATTTTTGAACATGCTTACTTAGGATTTACTCAAAAAATAAATAAATAAATAAAAAAAGATCATCTACCTTCAAAATTAATCACGGCCAAATCGGAATGTCTGAATTATCCCAAAAAAAAAGGAAAAAAAGAAGACGATCGATCGATCATAACGTTCAAAAATGATAAAATCTCCAGCATTAATTAATTACCTGCAGGGCATCTAACACAAAAGCTTCAGAAAAAATTTTATGGGTGGGCTTGGGATCATGCTACGGATCTGCAAAACAAAGGCCCATCTCTGTACTCGTGGACAACGAGTTTTACTTCAAGAAGGGTTATTATTGGGTTCGGACAGAATAATTATAATATCAATGACAATGATAATGAGCATAACAATCACTAGACGGAGAAAAGATGATCTAAAAAAAAGCCAAGAACATAAATAAAGCAGAAGAAGCCAATCCCGATAACAAAAGTCACATTTCAGCAGAACACCACCTTTTTTTGAATAAAGAAAAGGATCAGATAAGATAGAAAAGAGCTAAGAAAGATAACTGTCCCCAGCTAGCCATCCACATTCCTTTTTTCTCAGATTGTATAGTTTTCTATTTGCTCGACATAAGGAGTAATTTACATGCAATCAGCACTGAGGTGGTGTTGTAACAGAGTGAGTGCCATGGCTTCACCTCTCAGAATTTACTGTTCCATGGCTGCCGACTTGAAGCTTGACAATCCTTGAGCTTCACGCCTTCAATGAATCCCTTTGGAACTAGTTCCTACAGAATTCGCTCATCTATGAATCGTATAACAAGTAGCCGGAGTGAGTTTTCTCATCGCAAGCAAGGCGAAGGGGATGTGCGACTCACAGGCTTTTATTTTCTCTGATTGGTGAAGAAAATATAGGAAATGGGAGATTCGAACTGTGTTTGGAATTGCGAATTGCATAGGAACTTTTTCCTGAAAACTGGAGCGTTTCGAGGATTCGTTAATTCTGGAAGAACAGGGCTGCTTTTGTGTGGACAGGGAAAGGTGGTTAAGATTAAAAAAAAGGAAGAGGGGCGGTAGTGGTTCCTGAAAAAGCTGAAGTTTTTTTTTTAATTGAATTTTGATCGGGAAGATTTATTGAGGGCGAGATTTGAGCCCTAATCCCCAAGATAATGATGAAGACAATCATGTGTTAATTAGGGTTTTAGGGTGGTTGGGTGAGGTCTCTGCACAGCGAAGGCTTGGTTCAGAGCGAGAGGAAAGGAGGGGCGCATCAAGGCGGCGGCGGAGGAAGCGGCGGCGTTAGTGTTCGACGGGTTGCCTAGGGTTTCTAGGGCCCTGACCTGCGACTTGAGGAACTTGAGGTAGTTGGCGGCCTCATCGAGCATGGTTGCGGTGTCCAATTTGGTCCCGCCGGGAACGAGCCTCTGCAGCACCCTAAGCCGCTCGCTGATCCTCTCCCGCCGATGCCTCGCCGCCACCGTCTGCGGGTCGCTCGATATCCTCACGTTCTTCCTCTTCGGCCTGTCCACCGTCTCATCCGCGCCCAGACTCACCGGCCGCAGTGCCGCAGCCCGGTACATCATCTCCTTCACCTGCGCGATCACCTCGACGTCCGGCTCCCGGCTGCTTTCCTCGCTGAAGCTTATTGTCATGCACCCCGAGTGCTTCTCCGACCGCGGCCTCTTCCTGCTCCGAGAACCGACGATCTGATAGCTTTCCTCCTCGTTGAAGCGCTCCTCGAACCTCCTCCTGGCGTCAAAATTCGACCTTGGAGGAGGTTTGAGGCAGAATTGAGAGGCCGCCTCATCCTTGCCGAACTGATGCTGGTCGAAGGAGCCATGGTTGATCTCAGACTCAGCGCTGCAGCTCAAGTTACAGAAGTTGTCGCCGCCGGAAAAGATAGCAGATATCACATCTTCATCGTTGATTAAATTCTCGTCCGGTCTCCCAACAAGCGGGAAAGCAGCAGCACAGGGTTGAGAAAGAAGGCCATCATTCCACACTTCGCCTGATTGCATTAGCTCAGAATCCGAGCACGCCATGATTCCTTGGAGCTCAATGCTGGAGTAGCTAAGAAAGGAAGCATCAAGATTGGATTTTGAGGCTGTTGGATTGCCCCAACCCACCCTCTGATCCATCCAGTTAACAGCAGCAACTGGAGCTGTAATCCTGGGACAAAGTAATTAACATCAAATCCAAGAGTTTGCATGCCTTCATGCACAGTAATCATGTCGAGTGAGTACCTTCTTCAGATTCAGCAACAGAAAGAGCTCAAGAACCTGATGAGATCTTACTAATTCTTGGCCTGGTGCTTTGGCACCTCAACAGAATTGAAAACTCCTCCAATGGACGAACGACAATGCAGCTGCGGTCCAGTGCGGCATTCATTCATATAGTTGGTCGACCAAAACAGTCTTCTCCATACCAATCGTCATCGCTCGCAACCGAAGCTCAAGCTGACCATATGCAAACAGACAAGGCATTCAATTCCTGTAACCTCCCAATAATGCAATCCAGGCTCACCAAATAACTGATCGACGAAGAGATGTAAAAATAAAAAAAAAAAAGAGGAAAGAAAAGAAACAAAAAAAAAACAGAACATTACCTTATGAGCTCGCATCGCCTCCAATCTGCTCTGCATTCTACCTGCAGCGGTTCATACAAGCTGCGCTTATAAGCAGATAAACTTGAGCTAAGAACCAATTTTTTTTCGGCAATTTGGAGAAATGCAATACTTTTTGGAAGGCAGCCAAGTGGTGATTACGATTTACAGTTAAAGTCTCATGCGTTCTGCCAACTTTAACTTTATTTCTGCCTTGTGAAGTGCAAGGCCCACAAAACTGAACTGTAAATTCAAAATGAGGACGGTGACTTCTTGTTGCAGTTTCATCAACTTTTGTCAACGTCTAACTGAAGTCACTAAAACGGGAAAAAACACACACACTCTGCTAATGTTTGTACTTCTCCAATCGATAATTAAGAGTTTGCAGATTCCAACTGTGTTATGTTCCCTTATTGAAACATATGTGCAGGTCTGAAGTTTGCACTCAATTTCTTTCGATGAGCTGCGGCCTTATGCAGTCGTTATAAAGCTCTGCACAGCACTGCAATTTGGGTTTAGAATCTCTGGAAGATAAAGCTTTCAAATGCACTCCAACTCAACTCAACTCAGGCCAAACGCCGAGTGCACGGATAGGGATATTGATTTAACAATTAAAGTTCTTTTAAGTATATATATATATAATTGTTTTGACTAGATTTTGGAGCATTGATTGGATAGTAAAGTTTTGTTTGTGTGAAATGAAGAGGAATGGGATGGTGAGTAATTAGAATTAATGGAGTGGGCCAAGTGGTTTCATTAATAGGGACTAGGAATCTAACATTGGATTTGGGATGGAACACTTCAGCTTCCATTGATTTTTTCTTCTCACAAAGCGAAATTGGAGCAAGGACACAATTAGTGACGGCCGCTGCTGATCACCCAGATCTAGCTTGTTCTGAGGAGGAGTTCTGTTTAAGTTGAAAGTGAAAGAACATGCAATTTTTTATCCAAGTGTTTGGCGTGATTCACGAGAACAAGCCGCCCTTGCCCCAGTGGGAAAAAAAGAGAGTGATAAATTGAGTCAAAAACATGTTAATCTTACATAATTATGTTTGTATTTGATAGTAATACAGAATAAAACAAAGCAAAAAAAATCATAAACATAAACATGCAAAATATTGACGTGATGAATTTTGTCGACTAATCTTTAGCATTAAATGGAGAGATAGATCATCAAACGAGAAGGACCGCGTTTACTGTTCATCGTCACATTATTAGCGTTGTGAGAGGAACACCAACTCCACAAGTGTAAATCCCCTCTTTTTTTCCTTTTTTTTTTCTTAAAAAAAAACAAATTGGAATTATCGGCTTCATTTAATTCAGATCGGATCGAGTTTTCTTCTGTAAAACAATTTTTTTTTTATTTTTTTTTTAAATCAAGTTATAAATTTTATGGAACAAATGATTGTTTTATCCTGTAAGAAAATAATACGTCACGTTAAATTGTCGATTTCTTAACATTTTAGATTTTAGAAAAAAAAAAATACAGATCGCGTGATTGTCGTGTCCAAATTTCTAGATGATATCTATCATCGAATTAATATTTTTTTTATTAGAAAAGGATTTTGCACAGATAATTTATGCAACATGTTTATTGACAATATATTTCATTTTATTTTATGTTGGAAAAAATTGTTCCTTGTGCAAGCGTTTTGATTCTGATAGCAGTTTTGTTTTTTTTGATGGATCATTCAAAAGTTACATCGCTATTTTATTTTAGACAAAATCCCTCTTTTTTCTTTTTTTTTTTCCTTTTTTCTATTTGAACGTTGACTATGCTTTGACTATCATAGATAATAATATGGTAAGACCAGATTAATTCAGTTGATAAATACAAAAAGATAATTCTTAGACTGTATTTGGTATTCTTTTGTTTGTTATTGTTTTCAAATTGTAATATAATATAATCTGGATTACTAAATGTACTAAAGTTTTGTAATTTGAATTACAAAGTAAAACCTATGTAATCTAGATTATATTACAAGTTGTAATCTGAAAAGTGTTGAATATTCAACAATCGAAGTCGATCGTTGCCGTCCGTTGTCACCACCGATCAGTCGGCCGCTAGTCGACGCCCGCCGCCGTCGGTCGGAGGCGGTCGGTCACCGGTGGTCGCCGCCGATCACCGGCAGCGATCGCCGACGATTGGCAGTGATCGGCGACCGAAGGTGACCGATCGGCGGGCGGTCGCCGGTCGATCACCGACAAGCGACTGCCAGTCGTCGGTCAATCACCGTCGATCACCGTCGACCGCCGATTGTCATCGGTCACCGATCGATCGTCGTTGTCTATGTCATCGTCATCGATTCATTCCTATCTTTGTAATGGACGTCAAACAAAAGAATGTAATGATCTTTGTAATCTAAAATTACATACAATTTTTATTCAACACATAAAAATGTAATCAAGATTACATTGCATTCCATTACAACTTGGATTACATTACGTCCTACCAAACGCAGTCTTAAATGGTTAGGAATCAATTCCTGAAGAGATCATGACTGAGCTATCGATCAATTTTTTCCTTTGCACTTGCTATATGGATTCTTTTGATTTATCTCCTTCACTAGTAGAGACAAACGGAGGGGACCGTTAATATATTAATTCTATATTTTTTTTTCTTTGTTAAAATAACTTAACAAGGACAATCCATTATAAATCAAATTTAAAAATTAAAAGGCAAGTAAATCATGCTAAAGACAATAAATATTGTAGCTTCTATACATAATAACTCTGATAATTTTTGTAAAATAAAAACAGAATAGATGTCGAGATGAATCTACCAGTCAACTTGTATCAATAATTGATAAATACCTTTCTGTAATAAAATACCGATATAAAAAATTTACAGAACACTCAAAACTCTACGAATACCAATTGGAAAAATAATATTCAACTCGATTCACTTCCAAATCTCTAAATCTATTTAAAAGACAACTCTTGGTAAATGAACTACTTATTCAATCGAAATTAGTAAAAAAAAAAAAAAAATCATTAGAACTGAATGGACTTTGAATTATTGTGAATGCATGATTGAGTAATAGTTGTGTAAAACAAAGCCGAGACACCCCCACATAACGATAACCATATGCCGTGTTTGTGACCCCACCCAGTTTAATGGACCACCGTAGCAAAAGTGGCCCCCACGGCCATATCCAACCATTAATTTTTTGTATTTTAAAAAAAATTTAACTAAAAATTGGCCGCGTCCGGTAAACTCTAAATGTATCGAAATATTGATATTGATATTGATATTGAAATCGAATATAAAATTAAATAAAACGGACTTAATCTCGAATTAGATAGAAAAGCAGAAGGGCCGCGTGGTCGAGATAATATTTTTCCATTAGTCATTTTCTCATGAGATGAGCTCGACGTTAAATCGACCGATCGAATCGAGCCGACGACGAAATATGTTGCGTTAATGTAGTTACCGATATTATTGCGACGATGTTTTCGAGATTTAATTTCACCAAAGACAAAAACGAAGAAAATAAATAAATGAAATATATATATTGATAAAGATAATAATATGAAAACTGGGCGAGCGCATCGACAAGATCGACGATGACAGATTTGAGGGTTCTAACCAAATCTAGCATCCATTTGTTTATTCCCACAAATATGACGCTGGAAATCGCGTGGGGACCACACGGGCTCATTCAAGCATTATTGCATCGGCGACACGTGGGCTTCACCGCCTACTTGAGCACGGGGACGCCTCCCATTGGCTGGCGCAGCGGGTGGCACATGGAAACGGGGGACCGCTTTCTTACGTCGCCATCTCAGTCCGTTCCGTTATTTATCACAGCGCGCGTGACGCAATCCTTCTTTACCCCGGGGAGGTTTCGTCCGCTCCTGTGCGAAAATAATGAAACGCCTTTTTCATGGATCGGGCACAACAAATTAAACAGTCTTGCGCAAGAATTATTATTATTATTATTATTATTATTAAATATAAATATTTTCCTTTGTTTTTAGAAAGTAAAACAAAAACAAAAATAAAAACATACATCTTTGAAATTAATTTTATCGGCAAATTTAGATGCACTCGTCGTATTATTTTTTCCTTTATTTTGAGGACGTTGATCTATCTATCTGATGTGACGATTGACAACCATCTCGGTTGACACTGTTGGAATGTTTCAGAAACGACATGATCCACGAATGGAAGAACAATACAATAGAAATGGCATGACAAGTACGTCCCCCTTTGGATTTTCTCAACAGCGAGATGATACTTTTTTTTTCCGAGTAAATAAAATATAGAACAAAAATAGTTAGCATCATAGAAAAGGTTCTTTGATAAACTGCACGTCCACTCTAGTTTGGGGGGAGAAGAATAATACAGCAAATAATGTATCCTCGATTAGATAAATCATTAATATACAAACTTCACCGAGTTAAATTGTACTGGGACATTTAGGGTTCACCTCTTTATGAGAGCATATCTTTGACTTGTACTTGCAATGTTCCCTGCTTTATAACTTCCAGTGCTTCATGCTATTGGTTATAGAGGGAGTTGCAGATGATGGACATGAAGTAATTTACAGATGAGGGACCAAACCAGGTACTCAGCTTTATTCACTTAATTAACAGGACCACTCTATAGACAATAAAAACAAAAGGATGGTCACGACCAGATATTCTTGCTACCTTCTTAACTCTGTTCGCTGGGTGGAAATCGATTAACTTCTCTCTGTTGCGAGATCGAATCAGTTTCACCTGTGGTATTACAGATGACAGTTTTGTGAGAAATTGGCCAGTAAAACATATGTATGGGTGAAGAAAAGGACTGGAAAATTCCAGCCACTCATCCATTCAATTGTAAAGAAACAGTGAACTGATAGATCAATCAAAAGTTATGCCGACCACTTGTTTCCATATTTATGCCATTCCGTTACACGTTCTTTCTTGCATTGCTTGCATTTCTACCATGGTGGCCATTGTACTGTTCCATGGAGATATATCCGGGAAGTGTCTTGCTTGTGGACCAGTTTCTCTAGTCGAGCTGACAAGGAAGTCGTCGTCACCGTTGCTATCGCCGACCTGTCGCTTTCCTGTCTGCATCACTGTGCTCGACCTGACTGCCATGCCACTCATTCCATTCATTCTCTCTTTATCCCTATCAAGCTTCGCTCCATCCAGCCAGAATTGATCCACCAACCTCCCAGCTCCATTGGTCACCTCACGGCAGCTTGTCTCGGTCCCCCACTTACCTATCAATTTCCTTTTTTTTTCACCACAGAGATTGAAAAGGAAATGCAGGATACTGCCGGCGAGAATGTTCAAGATACATTTGGTTATACATCAATGGAGACAAAAACAAGATCCTACTGTATGATATGAGAGTAAGTTACAAACTACATGTGAGTTCAAATCAGAATATAAACAGAACGCAAATTTACAGTGTCTGCTGAAATAGCAGATCAGTGGGGATGCATTCGATCTCCTATATTTATAATGAAAGTACGTGTACAATGGTAATGGTTCACTTCCATTCAATATAACGCGATTGATTCAGGCACGAAGATTATTTGAATCTCATTGACCCTAGCATTTAAAGCTAGGGCAGATTGCCATTCCTAAAGTATCACCAAACACTCGCAATTCATTTTCATCCTCATATCTGCGAAAAAGTGCTCAATTACAAAAAATATTCAATGACGGTGTTTGTTGGAACAAATTTAACTTCATAGTTTTCATTTGCACTCGCAGAGGTGGCTCATGAAGATACAAAATACCACTAAAAATGTTGGTGAAGAACTCAAATTGAAGATGACGAATGAGGAAGAGAAGAAAAGCCAACTTGCACGAACATAATGGTCATTAGGCTTATTATTTATAGAAGAGATACTAACAAGGAGTACATCACAATCATTGGCAAAGTTGGAGAAGGATAATGATCCCAGTATGCAAAGATTCCTACAAACTGTCAGACTTGCTAAGCAACAAGTCCAATAACTCAAAATTATGAACCCTTGAATATCAACACAATACTGCATATCATAGTGAGAATTAGTAAAACCACAATTAACAAAAACAACAGATGTATAAGTATGAAACAGCACAAAATTAGAACAATATATATTAGTCTCATGCCATTTATAAATCAAAACTATCTTGTGTCTTAGAATACATGACACCATCAAATGGACCAATGATAATCGCCAATAGAACATGGGCAGATTCAATGGTCCGATGCTAAGCCAATATTATTAAAAAAAATCTTTTAAAATTATTAAATTTAAACTTTCAAGTAGGAACCTCAACCCAGCTAATTAGTTTATTAATAGATTAACTGTTCCTGGAGGCAGAATGTTCTAATTGAGTTCTATAGAGATGTATCTGAAAATATATGCCTTAACTAGGGTGCTGTTTCCAACAACACCACACACACACACACACACACAATTTTGTATTCCATTGCATTCAACTGTAGATGCATTATTGTTCTGTATATTCAGGAAAAATGCAGTTAGTCCAGATGAGAAACAAGCAGAATAAGATGTCAACTAGCTTAGCAGGTAAGGGCCTTAGAAGTTGTTGCTAAGGTCTTACATTCAAAATTTGCTTTCATCAGAAAATGAGAGCTAAAGGTCTTTCAATAGGTAATCTAAAAAACAAGCAATAAGTTTCCATATTAGGAGTTGCCAAAAAATACACGAGATGGGGGAGATGATGGTCAACCTGCAAACTCGTTTAATTTAAGCGACTAGGCTTGCTTTGAATGCTAGACAGACAAAGGATGAGGATAAATAATGTAAATTGGCAGAGAGAGCACAAATCGCCTTGAATTAGTTAAGGGTAAGAGAGAGAATCTGAATCTTCTTGGAGGATAGAGAAAGTATTACTTGGATTAAGAAGTGATCCAAGTAAATTTGAGGTCAGAAATGTTTGACAACCTGATTTTTAAACCAGTGATTACAACATAGAAAATGTTCTTCAAAATTTTACCTTCAGTTTCTTTTATCAAATCAGAATAAAAATTGCTTTGATCTGAGTGAACCTCAGAAAATTCGTGCAGCAAAAGAGAACAGAAATTTTTTCATAGAAGAATACCTGGAATAATTGGGATTTTTGCATGTTGAGCATCACCGAGGGGGAGTCTAGATGATCAGAATTTGTTTTCTGGTCTGGGAGCCGACATGGGGGTTTTGGTGAGGAACCTCTTTCCAGTAAGCTTGTCAGGATTTAAGAGCCCAAATTCACCCATCTTTCTCTTGGGCTATTATATGATAGCCTTGTCTCATACAGTAGGCTTCAAAATTTGCATCATGTGCCTACTTCTTTCCGTATACAATCTCATCTGAGTCTGCAAATTGGAGACAGCCACATTGCAGCATAGTAGTAGTAAAATCAGCTTATCATATGCTTACTTTTCATGGCATATTAGATTTACTTGCCCCTTTCCCAGTGAGTTCTTTGCACTAACCCCACTCAGGTTTGTGATGAAATAGCTTACCATATATTCTTTTCATGCAGTCCAGCCACCTCAGGCAGGTTGTTCATCTTGAATTTATTTCAATTATCATGAACGGAATCCTTCCCCTTCCAAACTTGGATGGAATTATCTTCTTCTATTCCAAACAGTGTTCATGAAGATCAGGAGGCAATTGAGAAGCATGGGTGATATATTGACCAAAGATGTTGGTAATTTATAAACATTAAATGAAGTTGGGAGATGAGGCAGGGGGCCCACAATCAAAAAAAGGTTTCTGGTTTACATACCTAATCACTATGAGAAGGTAGTCATATCTTGTGAAGAACCTAATCTAAGGTTTTAATTCACCTTTCATCAAAATTTCCCATCAAACGTTTCAACCCCTGGTTTTTTAAAATCAATGTACCATTTAATAATCAGTATCAATCTAACTCCTGTACCTTGTCAAACACCCAAGTCAAACAATGACACTAAAATCCAACCCTAATACCTTCATAATCACATATAATAACTTAGAGAATAATGTGCTGTACACCTCAATCAAGAAGCACTTCTCCATTGACCTCAGTTAAAAACTATTAGAAAATAAGACATTGGACAATTAGATCCATAGCCTGAGTCTAAGTAATATAGATGTATTATACCCTACTGCTAACAGGCACTTAGAGAAAGCTCTGCTCCAACTCACAAAAGTGACCAGTTGGGCCCAGACATGTTGGCACGATATAGAGGATTAGCGAAATTCTATATAAATGAAAGGGGAAAATCCATAAATAAAATAAAATGGGAAGCTACAATTCATCACTGCAAACATAAGATAAATATGAAGCAACCCATTTACTATTCCTGATTGTTAAATCTATCATTGAATAAGGGTTTTAATGTTACAGATTTTAAGGAATTTGAAATCAAGGAATTCTTAGTTTTCAAAATCAGGAATTGGAATGACAGCAAGTGTAGGTCTTTGAATATCTGAATCATAGTGAAATGTAACCTTATCATTGAGGTTACGATTTTACACATAGGCTTTCAAGTTAACACATTAATGGTCCCTCTTTTTCAATCCATAAACAGGATGTTCATCGATTTTTGTGATGTGGAATCTAAATGAACATGGATCAAAATGATAAGGGACTTGTGGAAACAATCGATTAATTATTTATATCAGAAATGTTTAGCCCATATGAGTATATGAGATGAAGTGATAAACTACAAGCAAATATGGAACATAAAAGGACAGTCCAGTGCACGAAGCTCCCGCCATACGGGGTCCCAGGAAAGAATCCATTGTACGCAATCTTAGCTTGCTTTGCAAGAGGTTGTTTCCAGGATTCGAACTCCTGACCTTTAGATCACAAGGCAGCAACTTTACCATTGCGCCGAGGCTCCCCTTCCAGCAAACATAGAACATCTAGAATACAAAAGATGAAACCAGACAAATCTATCCAATCCTGGATTTAAGTTGAGAAAACACCTCAATGAACACCAGAGCTTTAACAATAATCCTTCATTCAAACATAACCTAAGACATTGACAGGGTTGTGAAATGATAAAGGATAGAATAAAGAAATAACTTCCAAACAACTCCATATATACTACCAGAAAATAAACTTACACAGGACATAGCAACCTCCATCATAAACTGACCAAGAGATCAAACCCAATGTTGCCATCCCCAAACCAAAATTTCTTCTATACGCAGCAAAAAGTAAAACGATATTGCCAACTAATTCAAGGGAGATTGTCTCAACTGATTATTTCTCAGAAAAAAAAAAGAAGGTAAAATGATTCAGAAGAAGTCAACTATATTGGCTTTTGGGAGTCAACCATGTCAGGCTTAAAAAATTCGCAAAAATCGAACCTTTTCAACATTAGATGCAACTAACTGCTACAATGGAAAAGAAACCAATCCATTGTATCTGAATCTTTTACCTTTGACCAGAGAAGTCCTCAAATTTCTGTTTGCCTAACTCTTGAGTAGATGAGTAACAAAGGGGGTACCAGTTATTGATCCAGACTAATAGCTGCAACTCTATACGCAGCTCGATTGCTAGAGTCGCTGCAGCAGAAGAAACAAATCAGATTAAAGTTGCTCGATGTCTCGTCGCCCGCCCTTTCTTCTCTTTCTGATATCGCCAGCGATGACAAAGGGCTAACTAGAGAAACTAAACCCAGTTCTCTCAGTTTTCATGTGGAACGCTTCGTTTCACCTCAAGGCCCTAGAGAGCGCTCAAAACATCTCGATCTCCCTTTCCCCGATCTCCCACCATCTTTAGTCTTTACACCAATTCTGACTGCTTCTTTCTTTCTTTCCTCCCTCACAGCTAAAACAAATCTTTGATACGAAAAAGAACGCCTAAAAAACGACATTTCCGAAGCTCTTTGGCATCGCTCTTGATCCATTGCAGAAGCTCTGTTTTCGAAGCATTATATCTCTTCAGGAAAAAATAATCAAACATTCAGAGGAAAAACCTACATTCGCCAAGTAGGATTCATCGCGGATCAGGAATTCAAGGGTTCGATTGCGGCTGGTCGTCGACTGCACCCCAGAGTCGAGCTTTGCGGTCGCTGGATCGGATATCATATCTGCAATTCTCATGGACCGAGGAGGAAGAAGGTTTTAAGACCTTATCTATTGCGCCCATTGGACCAACAAGTTTAAATAGGGAGTCGAGCCCATTGGATCCAATATTTTTTTAGCCCATTTGATATTAAGAAATTTTGCTATAATAATTATATGAAAATTTCAATTCACTCCTCAAAATTCATCTTCTTTCTCAAGATACCTTAAAAGTCTTAAAAATTCACCAAAATATCCTTTCAATTTTTAATGCCTCACCATTCAATCCCTGATACCGGTATTTTTTTTTTTTTTTTGAAAAATGATATAAGACACACATAACACATCTACCACATCATTATGAATCAAGGATATCAATAATTAGTTCCCACGCGAGATGATGCGGTGGCTAAGATATAACGATACTTGTAGAAGTGACATGAGTCGATTCTGGAAGGGATCTAAATTTTTTTTTTTGAATTCAAATGACTCCCACGTATTTTGGTCACTATGTCGAGATTTATAGGGCTCTCTGTGATTTACCTCTCTCACAATGGTCGTGAAAGTGTCACTAAATTGACGATTCCAATATTTGCAGAAGGATATTAACAATTAATATTTTATTTTTCCCCTCGAGATTATCCATTGACTAAAGCTGCATAGATACTTTTACAAATAGGTAGAGGTCGAATCTCAACGTGAAATCTAAAATCCTCACTCGGACTTAGAAGTCTTCTATTTTTTTTTATCAATGAGTCAAAGAGCATAGTCTCTCGATTTATCTTCCTTCATCATCATCGAGGGAACAATGATGAGAGACGCTAAAGATGAACAAAATCGTCTTTTGCTACATAAGGATATCAATGATTAAGTTTCCATGACTAAATAATTAGTATAGATGGTAGAATTGTCATGAGAATTACAGAGCCGGCTTGAATTTTAAAATTTTAACTCAGGATCCTAAGTGAAATTTAGAAATTGGGCTCCATTTTTTATTGAAAATTTTGAAAATTGAATCCTTTATGTGAATTTTTTTTTTTAGGTCATGGGCGAGGATCCCAACAGCCCTCTCCCAGGGTCGGCTCTGCTAAGAAATAAGGATCAATCTTCGAAAACTATAAAAAAATTTAGAATATTTACCCTCCCCTCGTACTAAGTCTTGATCGGGTAAAAATATCCGTGATTTATATCCTTTCATCTAACTGTAAAATCGACGCTGAAAAATATCTGAGGTCAAGCATCACCTTTACTAGGATATTAAGGACTGAAATGATAAAAGTTTAAAAACTTCAAAGGAATTTTGATAATTTCGAAAAGAAAAGTAAAATTCGACAAATTCATAGTAACTGATTTCTCCTTTCAACGGTTGGTTTACATGGCAACTGGAGAACACGAAGCCACAGAAGCCCATAAACTCGCGTAGGATGTTTTGAACAATTAAATGTGAGAGAGACTGATTTGTTCTTGTTCAGAACTGTCTCGCAATATATTTGGTTTAATCTTAATTCTTACACATATATCAATATATCTGCTGTTCCCTCCACACAAAAAAAATAAAAAACCCCGAAAAAATAAAGATATAATCATGAAGTAGAAAAACAAAACTCGCATAAAGAAAGAAAGAAAAAAAACAAAACAAAAAAAAAAAGGAAAAAGGGACTATGGGACAAGGAAAAAGGAAGAAGGCACATGTAAATGTCTGTTTAAGTTCGTTCAATCAATGAGCCCATCATTGCTATCATAGATATCAAAAGTTAGGGGGACAGACGAGATGAATTTTTACCACAGCCGCAGCCATGCTCTCCCAAGTGCCCATCATCTCCATCATCATCCTCCCAAACAATACTTAATCTATGGAGTTTCAGTAAAAACATAGAGAAAAGAATATGCAGTTTAATAAGTTACAACTGAGTTCATTCTGATGTTGTCGGAACCGGCTTTGCGTTTTCATTGGTGCAATTGAAACAAAAGCTTGCGCAGTTTGATCGTTTAACTCCTAATAATACCATATTAAACTGAGGAGGAACACTGAAAAGGACAAGCTGCAGGAAACAAAGTCAAGGACAAGAAGTGCAACGTCAGAATAGTATTGATATAGGGAGTTTTGCATTCTTAGTTTGGCTCTCCTCATCCGCTCCCTGTATCTATCCATTATTTATTCTCCTCATCGGCTAAATTTATCACTTCTTTTCATTTTTCCTGCGCTTCAATTGGTATATCAGATCTCTGTTCTTGTTGTATTCTGTAAGCTTTTGGCTTTATGCTGGTTTTGCTTTCTAAATTATACGCTCGAATTCAGTCCTTTCTCCGACCAAATCTCAACAAAAACGAGAAAACTAAACTGAGCATATATATATATATATAATTATGCAGCTGAGCGAGTGGAGGGAGGAGAAGATGTCCAGTCTCACATCTCCCTCCGGCGAAGCCTGCGTCACCTCGAGCCCCCAGTTATCCTCCATGGCTTCTCAGTCACCGAAACGAGCGAAGAAAAAGAGGGGCCTTCCAGGAAACCCAGGTGCCACTATTTCTGTGCATATTATGTTGCTACCGTCTTTAGTTAGTTTTTGTTTCCTTTTTCCTTTTAATTTTTGGATTTGATTCGATCGATTCAGATCCAGATGCCGAAGTGATAGCTTTGTCGCCTAAGACGCTGATGGCGATCAACAGGTTCGTGTGTGAGGTCTGCAACAAAGGGTTCCAAAGGGATCAGAACCTGCAGCTGCACAGGAGGGGCCATAACCTGCCATGGAAGTTGAAGCAGAGGGCAGGAAAGGATCAGGCCGCGAGGAAGAAGGTGTACATCTGTCCCGAGGTGTCATGTGTGCACCATGACCCTTCCAGGGCGCTTGGAGACCTCACAGGCATCAAAAAACACTTCTTCAGAAAGCACGGCGAGAAGAAGTGGAAGTGCGACAAGTGCTCCAAGAAGTATGCCGTGCAGTCAGATTGGAAAGCACACAGCAAGATCTGCGGAACGAGGGAGTACAGATGTGACTGTGGAACACTCTTCTCGAGGCAATAATTACCATCGCTGCTGTTTTGCAGTATTGACTTCTGATTAATCACTGTAATCATTTTGGTACTTTTTCCTTTTTTTTTTTTTTTCTTTTGCAGAAGGGACAGCTTCATCACCCACAGAGCATTCTGCGATGCTCTAGCTGAAGAAACTGCAAAGGCAATTACTCCAGTCGGTGATCATCCCCACCAACAGGCGGTCAACCCTCAAGCCTTGTCATCTCGTGAACTCCCAGCAGGTTTCCAAACAGACATGATCATGAAACCGCACGAGGCTGCCAACCTTACTAGCTGTTCTTCAGAAATGTTCTCAGCGCTATATTTCAACATGATGCAAGAAGTGTCACCTGCGGCCTCAACATCGAAGGCCCAAATGGAACTCTTCCCTTTGGTAGATCAACACAAGATCCATCCTCCTTTCCCTGCTGTGTCTCCCTACTTGTCAGCCACGGCACTGCTCCAAAAGGCAGCTCAAATGGGTGCAATCATAGGGAGAGCACACCAACATGTCGATCAGATGGCTGGGTTTTCCTCTGGTCAGGGAGAAATTTGGAGCGACAGTAATTTGCAAGGATTGGGAACGAGAGCTGGTGCTTTTGATCATGAAATAGTGCAGGATAGGAATATTGGGGGCTGTGAAAGAGGGCAGGGATCAGAGGTCAAGAGTGAGAAGGGAAGAGGAAGAGGAAGAGTTGACAGTAACCAATTGACTCTGGATTTGCTGGGGAAGGGGGCTTTGCTGGAGTTGGACCAATCCATGAATGATTCCTCTTCCTATGAGGCTGCACTACGAGAACCATACTGGCATCAGTAAGCAGCACAGCTCCATCTTGCATGTAGTATCTTCTTTTTTTTCCTCTCTATTCCCTTCATCGATCATTCCTGATTAAGCCTGACACAGTTATTAATTATTAGCTCCTTGACATGATTATTATTTGCCTTTTTCTTTTTCTTTAAATTTGCTGCTTTTGCAACTCTAGCTACTCGTGGAATCAGACGATCGACAGGATAACAAATTATAAACTAATTAAACAGAATTTAAAATATTTAAAATATACTCATTTACTCGAGAACTAGTAGTTAATTAGTATTATATAATCGACTAATTGTAATCCATCATATTTAATTTTGCAACATTTTTCCTTTTCTTTCACAAACTCGATCTCATTCATAATTATAATATATTCATCTAAAAAATTTACTATCTTGATATATACCTAACAAATTAAACCATTTTACTCCTATTCAATTACAATAACTTTCTAGTAAATGAGTAATTAAGATCCAGATGACCTTTTGCCAAAAATTAATAAATGAATAAGTTGCTCTCATCACTTTGATTAAAGAATCATTCGCATAACGTACGTAGACAAAAAAAAAATGAATCATCAAATTTAATTAAATTTGCAGTGTTTTTGTGCAATTCAATATTGTCAAAAGATGACACAGACTGACATGAAATGGTTAATTAAAATGATATGATAATAATACTGCCGAAGATTAAACATATAATTAATTAATAAGCTCGATACGTACGTCTTGAAGGCACCAACAGCTAGCGCAAGGCAACAGCAGCTATATTCATCAGATCAACGTATTCGGTGCATGGGTTGACGTCTGTCTATTTTGGATAATATGGCACAGGGTTTAATTTATTAATTAAATTACGAATTGATTAAGGTAGTGTTATATGTAGTTAACAAATTTTTTTTAACACCAGTGGCATGGCAGATACAATGTCTCTTTCATTTGGACCACTGTGACTGTATCCATTCCATCAGGCTACAACATGTACATATGCATGCATGCATGCATGTGCAATTAATCAACGTGCCAATTAGTTAATTATTATGATTATGATTAATAATTAACTCACCCGTAATAGTGACGGAAACGTGGCAGTAAGCTAACGGACGTTAATTAATATATATAGACGGCTTATTATACTGTATGATTAATAGTCTAAGCAACTAATTAATTAACCATTTGCAACGTTAGAGGATAATGACAAATTGTTTAATTTTCAAAACCAATTATATTTTATCCAACCAATTACCGATTTCATAACCAGTCTCTTGATTGTCGATCTATCTAAAAACAAATTTGTTGCACACTCCAGATTGAAACGTTGTCTGTTTTTAAAAACACTGCACAAAACTAAGCAATGAATACGAATTTTTATCGATAAACATAACATCACTCGGTAGATCCTTCCATCATCATTCATCAACACATCATACATGTGGAAAATAACACAATTCAATGTGAAGAAAAAAAAAAACTTGTATCTGTATAGAATGATCCACAAGGAGAGATGAGCTGTCGTAGATGAAACATAGCCTACGGTGCTCTAAATTTTTTGTCCACAAGCAATAATGAGGCTCTTTAATTTAAGCAATGTAATTAGCAAGTCCGATCCAACATGGTTAATAAATGAGAATGAACCCATTCACTTGCAATAATACATACTTGTCGTGCAATTGCATAAACATTCATTATGGCTAACAATTAAATAATATATAATTCAATATGAATTTAAAATACCAAAAATTAAAGGCAAAGTTTCAAATAACTAAAGAAATTAACTCACAGGGACTTTTGTTTTTCTGAAAACGAATGCACAATATGCAGTTTTCTAGCACAACGTGGTTAGATTATAATGTATACCTAAGCGAGTGAGAGTCTGGTTGATGAACAATCATCTTGAAGCAGCATGATCAGCACTCTTTTCTTGTGTGGGTGCTCCAAAGGGGTCAATGTCCCCAACGCTTACAGGTGGTCCGATGCTACAACCATCAGTGTTGTGCAACGCGATAGCATCCTTGATTTTCTGAAGCTGAAGAAATTTAGAGGAGATGATAATTCAACTACATGCTTTGTTGCTACTGAACGTAGTATTAAACAAATTCATACAATTCTTCAGCAGCCAACCTTTTTGATAAGCGTCTGAAACTCAGGAAAATAACAAAGAAGAATATGTGGTAAAGAAAATATCCAACCTTTGACAAGGAACATGAAAAAGGATTCCAACAACCCATCTGCACTCCGGTAGAAATGAAAACATCCAACCCAATTAGCCTTTTGAGGAGAAACACAAGTTATCTATACATTCACAAACTTTTCAGAGATATACAGCAAGACAGAAGGAGATATAATAACAATGCAAAAGGCCCAAGTATTTCAGAATTGCAAGGGGAATCTCCAACATCTTATTTACAAGGGGAGTCATGCATGTCCACAAGAAATTATTGATGAAGCTTTGGCCATACAGTGCATATAACAGAAATCCGCACTGCTGTTGGTTTGATTATTACAATAGTAGGTAGATCTTTTGTCATTTTCAGTTAGAAAAAGAATTTCTATTATTACAGCTTACAGTGCATAATAATTGGGAAGTAGTGGATGGGACCAGAATCGAAAAGATAGGCTCGTGTTCAATGCTTTATTCCTTTATCAAAACCCATTGAGGCAACAGAATTTAAAGCAACAGGCAGATGTCGCATTGTCACATTTAAGCATATATTTTGGTATGGTTAGCTAGAAGACTTCTTATGAGTACATATATGTGTTTTCCTAATTACAGCCATGTTGTTTCTCTGCTAACAAAGTAAGAAACATTATCCAAGGCACTACCCATTCGTTGTTCTCTAATTTGTGGATATCAAAGACGAGGTAATATATCTCCAAAGCACTGTCAATAAAGCATGCTTACTTTAAAAAGTATAAGTCAGAGATGGGTTGGGGTATTCAAATTTCTTTTGAACTTAATTTTTATTGTACATAAGATTCGTCAAATAGGATGTGGTATGCGCAAAGGTTTACCAGAATGTTGTTTAAAGATTTCCTTGCTAGCGGAAAAAACATGGCCAGTATACATGCATTTTTTGCATCATTGGATGGCTCCGAAACACAAGCCATGAAACTAAATTATCGTCCAACTAAGCAAACATGCTTCAACAAAAATGCTTTTGTAATGAGATAAGTCAGCTCTTAAAAGAGACCTTAAAGGTCTAGGTTTAACTGCAAAGCAATTGAATCACAGGAATTAAATTGTTGACCATTGACAGTTTTAGAGCAGCAAAAGGATACTCATAATTAGAAGGGTTTGAAGAATCACTCATAGATGACATGGAAATTAACAAAAATATCTCATAGTATGCAAAGAAAATTAACAGTTATAGCTAAGAGATAATGCACAGTACCCTCAGGTATAATGCTCGACAAGAAGCACGCCATGTGCTATAGAACTTGATGAACATGAGCTTATTACCAGCTTCACTAAGTGCATGATTAAAGTGTTCCATGGAATGGATATCGACCATATTAGGCCCTGGACTTTTCTCCCATGTAGGATCACCATCCTCAGCAACAATTGCATGAACCCGAGATAAACAACCATAACATAGTAAAAAAATGTGCAAAAAACATGAAAATCTCAAATGCCACAGAAGGTATTTCCACAGAAAACCTCTAATCAAACAATAAGAACCATCAAATGCACAAAAAGAAGTATTCTTCACAGCTCATAAATGCATATTGGTTACTAAACGAATGAATTGAATTAAGAAGCTAATATAACTTGTACGAGTTAAGTGATAAGCAACAAAGCTGAATCAAGAAGTTTCTGCCTATAATCGACAATTAGTTTTGTGTACTTCCTTCACTCTATTTCACACTCAGGGAGTTATAGAAATATTGTCGTGAATGCTGCAAACTCGTTACTTGAACTCTGTGAATGTCAACTAAATTCAATATTGCCATTTTAGTACCTTAATTCTTTCAACGCCATAATTATTATGTTTCCCAGCACAGCCATATTTATATTCATACTTAAAACACATGAAATCGTGCATTTGAAATTGCTTAGCTTAGGACGTCTAAAGTTGTTTGCACTCTAATGTTCTAATCTTTGTTGTTTGTTACTGCCATAAAGCTTTGTTGGAGAATTTGAGTGTTACGTACAACCTCAAAAAGGTTGCATCAAGAAGCTAAAACTTTGCGCATTATTGTTAACATAAAGAAGAAGACCAAACAATAATATCATGCCATAATTACAGAACTAGCAGTCCAATGACCTCTCTAATGAAATTATATAAGAACATTTCATAGAAAATCATCAAATTTGTTGGAAATCGAGAAGTTTTTGCTCCTTGATAAACTAAAGCTCATTTGGGCTTTTTTTCTTCCTTTTGGAATAGATATACTCCTACACTCCCTATAAATAGGGATGTAATTTTAGTTTTGTCAAGGAATAGAAAGTTCTCCTGTTCTTCCAACAAAACTCGATCTTGAATACTCTTGTTGCCCAATATGATACCTCTAATGAGAGAAGGGTTTTAGTTCAAATGTAGGGGGGAAGACAAAAATAAAACCTACCTTGAAGCGAGTAGATCGTCGATAAGAGGGGCCAAGGGAGGAGCAACGAGGGAGAGTTGTAGTGGCGCATCACGCAGAGGAGCCCGAAGAAGCAATGGCTCCTTTCTCTTTCGGGCTCCTCCTCGCAAGTTGTCGCTGCCTCGGAGTCGCTACGGCTACCGCCTGCCGACCCCGGCGAGGGGGCAACAAAATAGCTTATAATTATTTTTTTATTAAAATATTATTTTTTAAAAAAATCATTTTTCTAGATAGAATTTTTAAAAATTTATATTGGTGAAAATTCTTAGTTTTGAATAATTAAGCCGATTAACAAAGTTGGCTTAACATTAAAACTAAATTCGTAGAGCTCAGAGCATTCGTAATTTTTATAGGTCTCATATTCACGTCATTCATTAAATATCTCATTCTTTTAATATTCTATTTTTTATAATAAAATATTTTCACGTCATTCATTAAATATCTCATTCTTTTAATATTCTATTTTTTATAATAAAATATTTTATACATAAAATATGTCTGATTATCAAATTTTAAAATAATAATAATAATAAATTAACTGGCCGCATGTAGGTGGCGATGGTCCGGTCGTGGAATCACGGCTTGTGGCCGGTTCCGGTCCGGGCTCGGTTGGTCCGGTTGGGTCCGGTCCGGTCCGATCCGTTCCGGGTCCGATCCGGTCCGGGTCCGGGTCCGATCTGGTTAATCGTCGTCTTAGTTAAATAAATAAAAAAAATAAAAAATGATGTAAATAATTAAAATAAAAAAAATTCACAATTAAACTTATAAAAACTCTATCAAATATTTCATTATCTCAATACAAAATATATTACATCTTAGACTTAAATAAAAAAATCTATTACAATAAAAAAATCAACTACGATTCAACAGATTAGATTTCCTCCCGTCGTAGTTAGGATGTTCCTTACATTTTCTTGGTCTTCTTCGCCACTTTTAATATGTTGGGTTCGATTCGACTTTTGACACCAATCATCGAGTAAACATTGCGCTTCCAAATTTTCTACCTTAAACTAGACGCCTCTCGTCCAATGTATTTCCTCCGATACTAAAAAGCTTGTTCCAATCGCAATAGTTAAACCGACAAGCTTAGAAAATTTCTTTTGCCATTATAGATAAGATTGGAAATAATTGAGTTCTTTCGACCACCATTTTAGAATGTCAGCTTTCTTCATCTCGTCATTAAAATCAAAAGAAGTGGTCGAATAATTCTCAAGTTCCCGATTGGAACTTGAGGATCCTCGTCAGACGTTTAGTCAGTTGCCTTAATAACAATTGTGCTTTAGTGAGTTTAGAAGTAATAATCTAGTTGTAGTGGATTGATGTGTTTAAGTATCAATAATTTGTTCCATATTTAATGTTATATTCATTATAAATATCATGTAAATGTATTTTAATATTAAACAAAATCAAAGGAATATTAGGAGCATTTGATAATAGGACTTAAAGATTCATAATATAATGCTAACATATCTTGCAAACCATCTAATTTAAGTCAGGATCTAAAACAAAAGCACGTAAAAATATTTCAGAATGTTTAAGAAATATTTTTCCCATTTTTCTTTCATTACATAAATACATTGAGATAAATAAGTATCATTTGATTGAATATGTTCATTAAAAATACATGCGATATTACAACAATGTGTTAAAACTAAATGTGAAGTTGGATAATAAACACACGATAATTGGTCACTAGCATCACTAAAAACTTTTAGAATTTCACAAATACTAGTGCATATATTCCATTGATTTGAAAATAAATAAATATCACGTGATTGAACATGTTGATGAAAAACATACATAATAAATCTTTATATTCAAAGTAGATAACAACAATTTATAAGTAGAATTCCAACGAGTTGGAGCGTCACGTCTAAACCGTTTAGGCTTTATGCCATTTATTTTACAAAATTTTCTCCATTCTTTCATTACTTGAGGATGTATCCATAAATAATGAATTGCACTCCTAATTGGTTGAATATGTGATCCTAAATTTTTAAGTCCATCTTGAACACACAAATTTAAAATGTGACATGTACATAACAATATGAAAAATCTTCCACCTATTGATGGTTTACATATATCAATAAGTTCACTAATACTAGAGGTATTTGCACTAGCATTATCAAAAGAAATTGAAAAAACTTTAGAAGTTAGACCATATTCTTCTAAAATAATAAAAATAAGTTGTGAAATATTTTGTGCCGTGTGTGTTTCGTTAAAACATCTATATACTAGCAATCTTTTTTGAATGTTCCAATTATTATCAATCCAATGACAAGTAATACCCCTATATGAACAACTTTGCCAATGATCACTCCAAATATCTAACACAAAGAAACTTTCGCTTAAACTAGAAAATTCTTTAATCAATTCTTGTTTTTGTTCTAGGACTAATTTTAAAAGTGTACGTTTTAGAGTATTTCTTGGGATACGTTTAATAGAAGGATTTGCACTTGTAGAAAGTCAATTTTCAAAAGATAATTTATCACTAAAACTAAAAGAAAGTTGTTGATTGAAAATTTAGCGCTTTCTTCTCTAAATTTAGTTTAAATCAAATTTAAAGAGTTTAGATTCGTTACCCTGACCCGATTGAGAAGAGAATGTGAATTTGAGTTTGAGAACGATCAATACCAATTTCCGGATGATTTCTCTCCACGTGTCGAGTAAGGGTTGTAACCTCCTCCTTGTTGAAATTTGTAACATTTGAACAATATTTGCATTTTGCTTGCATATCAGGAAGGGCGTTACTTTTGAAATGTTTGGTGAAGATATCGGATGCGGCGAGGCACTCGAGTTGGTCTTGTAACCGTAGAACCCACCATCGTACTGGATGTATTGCTCCTACTTTCTTGACTTTGATGATGATGACGTATTTGAAATTCATCATCGGAAATATCAAGATCGTAGTCGGCGCCGATATCGAATGGAGGTGAATTGCCGCTTTGCTCGAACTCGAACTCGAGCGTGGTAGCATTATGCTCTTTCCCTTTACAGCCTAGCACCCTTACGACTTGATCCTCCGGACATTTGTAAAAATATGACTTGAGAGTTGAGAGTTGAGACTTGAAAGCGGAATGAGAATTAGAAGAAGTTGTGATTTGTGAAAAATGAAAGGGAATGGAGGTGTATTTATAGGAAAAAAACTTAAATTTAACGGCCACGAAATCGTGGCCGTCGGTTCTTTTTCTTAAAAAAAAAGCGACCAGCCGGTCGACACGCTCATGCTCAACACGCCGCTATTGCACGACGCGCCCGTGTCGTGATGGAATGAGCAACACGCCCGTGCTGACAGAGAGCAACACGCCCGTGCCGACGGAGCAACGCCGCGTCAGGCGTGTCGATCCGAGGCGGTGAAAGCCGACGCGCCGGCGTGTCATTTGTCGGCCGACCTGCCGTCGTCATTGTGACTCTGCCCGTGTCGCTCATTTTCGATTCGGTTTTTTGAAAAAATCGGGGCCGGACCGCCTAATTTATTTTTATAAATTTAAAAAGAAAATTGAACCTGTTGTTTGATAATTTTTTAATATTTTCATTGATAATCCTTTCATCGTACTACTTCAATACCATATAAAAAAAAACCTTATCGATCTCTCTACTATAAAAAACCTTCCAACAACTGATTTCACTATTTATTTATATTTTATATTATATATATTTATTATAAACACTATTTTATAATGATTATTTTTATATCAATTAATTATTAACAATTATTTATTAATTTCGTAAAATTACTAACCATTAAAAATTTAAAAATAAATTACATAAATACTGTATAATAATTTAAAAGTAACTTACATAAATCAAATTTTTTTTCATTAAAAATAATAATAATAAAAAAAAAATGGAGCGACTCTCCCACTCTCGCTTGGGAGCTGGGAACCGCTCCCTCCCACAATGGGAGAGAGCAGTCCCTCCCATTCCACATCACCAGTGGGAGCTCAAAGAAGCTCCCACTGAGAATGCTCTTAGAGCATTTTCAATAGTGAAATCTATTGGAGAGTTCCTTTATAGATTCCATCATCCCACTTCAATGCTCCTATTCCACATCATCAGTGGGAGTTCAAAGGACCTCCCACTGAGGATGCGCTTAGAGCATTTCCAATGGTGAAACTGATTGGAGAGCTCCTTTGTGGATCTCATCATGCTACTTCAATGCTACATCAAAAGAAAAAACTTCGTTCATCTCTCTACTATAAAAAAACCTTCCAATAACTCTTTTATGGATCCCACCATTTATCTATATTTTACATTATATATACTTATTATAAACACTATTTTATAATGATTATTTTTATACCAACTAATTATCAATAATTATTTATTAATTCCGTAAAATTACTAACCATTAAAAATTTAAAAATAAATTATATAAATACTGTGTAATAATTTAAAAGTAAATTACATAAATCAGATTTTTTTTCCACTAAAAACAAAATAAAATAAAATAAAATAAAAAAAAAAAAAGAAGAGGGAGCGGCTCGCTTGGGAGCTGAGAATCGCTTCTTCTCACAGTGGGAGAGAGCGGTCTCTCTCATTCCACATAATCACTGGGAGCTCAAAGGAGCTCCCACTGAGGATGCTCTTAGAGCATCTCCAATGGTGAAATACATTGGAGAGGTTCTTTGTGGATTCCATCATGTCACTTCAATGTTAAGTCAAAAGAAAAAATCTCGTTCATCTCTCTATTATAAAAAAACCTTTCAATAACTTCTTTATGGATTTCATCATTTATCTATATTTTACATTATATATACTTATTATAAACACTATTTTATATGATTATTTTTATACCAACTAATTATTAACAATTATTTATTAATTCCGTAAAATTACTAACCATTAAAATTTTAAAAATAAATTACATAAATATTGCATAATAATTTAAAAGTAAATTACATAAATAAGATTTTTTTCCATAAAAACAAAATAATAATAATAATAAAAAAAAGGGAGCGGCTCGCTTAGGAGTTGGGAACCGCTCCTTCTCATAATGGGAGAGAACGGTCCCATTCCAAACTATTTGATAATCATCAGTGAGAGCTCAAAGCGAACTATTTGAAATAAAAAATCTAATAAATTATGCATAAGATTTCTATATTAATAGACAAATTCAAATAGTTCAAGTCTTTTCTCTCTCTCTTATTAGATATAAAATAAGACCTTTTAAATCATTAATTTTATACATTATGAACTTTAAGTCATTATAAAGCATGCCAATTTTTTTATAGAAAAAAATATTTTAATAAATAATTTAATTTGTAAATAAAGTTTTATTAAAATTTAAGTGCAAGCTAATTTACTCATTCAAAATAATTTTTTTAATCAGACTAATTCTCTAGTGACCTTTAAAATTTTTGGTTTTAATTATTATAAGTTTAATTTAGTCATTTTAATAAAATAAGTCAGTTCTTTTGCGAAAACATATTTATTTCGATAGATAATTTTATTTGATTTGCGAATTAAGCTTTGCTCCCTTTTATTGCTTTTAAAGTGCAGTTATAAATTAACTTACATTTTTTTTATAAAAAAAATAATTCTATGAGTTCTTAGATAGACCTCAAATGAAAAATATCAATATTGTTTATGTTAACAGAATTGTAATATAAAACAACTTCCAATTCATAAGAGATTTTTTTTTAATAATAACCAATTTATAGATTATTCTTAATTATAATAATATAAATTAATCTTATTTTTTTATTTAAGAATGCGGGGATATATAAGAATGGAAGCTATATTAATACGATAATTACCAAATCACCTATAAAATTTACCATTTCACTAATCTCATTTGTTGGAAGATTGCTAAAACATCTTTTTATATAGCTTGGATCATCAAAACTACTACATGTGCATTAATTTTGATCAAAATACTTTATATTATAATAATTTTCAACAAAATTATCATAAATAAGAGTATTTTTAAAAGAAGAGCTTTTAATCTTTACCTAATTTTGAAATATTGCAAGCTAATTTTTTTTCTCGCATTTATATTTGATCTTTATATACATTCCACCTACTCAAAAGACCGTTCAATTGGCATCCACCAATGGACCCCACAGCCGTCGCACAACTCACAAGTTGCGTTTTTCTTTCTTTTTTTTTTATTAGGCCGGAAGAAAAATAAATTTAAATGGCATAGGAACGAGACATGGCAGCGATCCCAGATTCCTAAAGATTCCTGTGGATGCGCGGAGCGGTTGGTGAGAAAAAAGTGCGAGACTTGGGCCTTGCATTAGGATTCGATTGGTTCGTCGGCCGGGTCAATCGAATCCGACGTAGACGGGAGACCTCAGTCCCCGTTGACAGAGATTCAAACCACGCTTTCCGGTTCGAATCCTCACCCGAACCGCTTCGCTTCCAGGGCTGATTCCTCTATCACACGCTGGCACAGATAACAACAGAGGAGCCAACGCAGGCATCGAACGCGCATTTCAATCCGCGCCAGTTTCCAACGTCATCGTCGTCATCATCGCCATCTCCATTGCCATTGGTTCTCCTGTAGCCATCCAAGAGATCGGCGGCCACCTACCCCTCCCTCGCCTACTCTCGACGAAGAAATTGGAATGCTGGATCTGGATCTGGATCTCCGACCACCAAACCTCCATCGATCACTTCTCACCAACCCAAAGCAGTGTGTCCTGGTTAATTGAAGCATTTTGACGGAGCGACTCAATCGAGGAAGGAGCCGGAGGATTGCCGGAAGAGCCGTCTCTACATTACTCTTCGATCTCCTTTTCTCGCCTCCTCTCTGGCATAGGAAGAGCGGCGTAAAATAGATCTGTTAAAAAAAAAAAGTGGTTTCTAGTGCTCTGTGAAGCAGAGAGATTTGATTTTTTTTTTTTTTTGGTGTTTGCTTCGAAGAAGCGATCTGCGTCGGTGTTTGCGCAGGTTGTACAATGGAGCGGGTTCGAAAACTGGCGAGCCAGGCTACCCTCCGCCGCGTAATATCTCGGACGTGGCCGTTCAGGGCGACCACGGTTGCCACCAATCGCAACCTCGCACCCGCTGCCCTCTTTCCGACCAGTTGCTTCACCGCTTCCCTCTTCCGTTCACCCGCTTCCACCCGTTCCATGCTCCGCAACGGCCAGATCCGACTTATCTCGATCGACGCCCTCCGGCCCTCCGATACCTTTCCCCGCCGTCATAACTCCGCCACGCCCGAGGAGCAATCCGCGATGGCTGCTTCCTGCGGCTTCTCGTCACTCGACGCCCTCATCGACGTTACTGTCCCCGCATCCATACGCCTTCCAGGCATGAAGTTTACCAAATTCGATGCTGGCCTCACCGAATCGGAGATGATCGCTCATATGAGCCACCTCGCCGCCAAGAATAAGGTGTTCAAGTCGTTCATCGGGATGGGTTACTACGGCACCTTCGTCCCCAGCGTCATCCTCCGCAACATCATGGAAAACCCGGCTTGGTACACTCAATACACACCCTACCAGGCCGAGATCGCTCAGGGCCGTCTCGAGTCTCTCCTCAACTTCCAGACAATGGTCACCGACCTCACCGCTTTGCCCATGTCGAACGCTTCCCTTCTCGACGAGGGCACCGCTGCAGCCGAGGCCATGTCCATGTGCAATAACATCCAGAAAGGCAAAAAGAAGACATTCTTGGTCGCCTCTAATTGCCATCCCCAAACGATCGACGTCTGCAAGACCAGGGCCGATGGGTTCGGCATCAAGGTTGTCGTAGCGGACCTCAAAGATTTTGATTACAACTCAAACGATGTCTGCGGAGTTCTTGTGCAGTACCCTGGAACGGAGGGTGAGATCTTGGACTACGGGGAGTTCGTCAAGCACGCTCACGCCCATAGCGTGAAGGTCGTGATGGCAACTGACCTCCTAGCTTTGACGGTTCTGAAGCCACCGGGTGAGTTCGGGGCAGATATTGTCGTTGGGTCTGCGCAAAGGTTTGGGGTGCCCATGGGCTACGGTGGTCCGCACGCCGCTTTTCTGGCGACATCACAGGAGTACAAGAGAATGATGCCCGGTAGAATCATCGGCGTCAGTGTCGACTCCACAGGTAAGCCTGCGTTACGCATGGCAATGCAGACTAGGGAACAGCACATTAGGAGAGACAAGGCCACCAGCAACATTTGCACCGCGCAGGTGCAGGAACTGTGTTAATTTTGCTAAACTCAATTTGTTTGTTGATTTGCTTCTCTTTTCTTTTCTTTGTTTTTTTCTTCTGGAGTGAAGGTTCAAATTCTTTGGAAATTCTAACTTCTAGGCGTTGCTTGCAAATATGGCCACAATGTATGCGCTGTATCATGGCCCTGATGGTCTCAAGGCAATCGCTGATAGGGTCCATGGTCTTGCCTGTGACTTTGCAAATGGGCTCAAAAAGCTTGGGACCGTGAATGTTCAAGATCTTCCGTTCTTTGATACTGTGAAAGTCAACTGTTCTAATGCAAAAGCAATTGCTGAAGAAGCTTGCAAGAATGAAATGAACATTCGAGTTGTTGACTCTAATACGGTGAGCGACTTTATGAAAATTTTACTATAATGTGTTGTAGATGTTGAATCAAAACAGCACGCTCTGGAACTGCAATAATGCATTATTTTTCTGGAATTTCAGGTAACTGTGGCCTTTGATGAGACTAGCACCCTGGAGGATGTGGATAAACTGTTCAAAGTTTTTGCTTGTGGCAAACCTGTAAGGCTTATTGTAAACTTGCATATATAATATCTTGTTTCTGATATAATGTATGATATGATTGATATTTTCTTAGGTCAACTTCACTGCAGAATCTCTAGCCCCTGAGCTGCAGAGTCTTATCCCAAAAGGCCTCGTCAGAGAGAACCCATACCTTACACACCCAATCTTCAACTCGTAAGCGATTTTAGCTTTTTTTTTCAGTGAAAACCGCATGCTTAAGTACTTAACTTCCTTTTTTGGCTGTTTTTTTTGTAAACCGCATGTTTTTTTTTGTTTTCCAGCTACCATACCGAGCATGAACTGCTTCGGTACATGCACAAGTTACAATCCAAAGATCTATCTTTGTGTCACAGTATGATTCCTCTTGGATCTTGCACAATGAAACTGAATGCTACTGTGGAAATGATGCCAGTGACTTGGCCCAGTTTTGCAAATCTGCACCCATTTGTCCCTGCTGATCAGGCCCAAGGATATCGAGTAAGAAAATTTTCCTACCTACCCATGGAAATTAGGAATTTTGACTAACCTTTTTGATTCTCATAACAGGAAATGTTTAAAGATTTAGGTGAACTTTTGTGCACAGTCACTGGATTTGATTCTTTCTCATTGCAACCAAATGCTGGAGCTGCTGGAGAATATGCAGGGCTCATGGTTATTCGTGCTTACCATCTAGTAAGTTTCTGGAATTTTTAAAAGAAGCAATGAGCCTCTGAAATTGAACTTTTGTTATCTGATCAAATGTGTGCCTGATGCTATTTTTGACAAAAAAAAATGTAGTCAAAAGGAGATAGCCATCGCAATGTTTGCATCATTCCTGTTTCTGCTCATGGAACGAATCCTGCCAGTGCAGCTATGTGTGGAATGAAGATTGTTGCAGTAGGAACAGATCCCAATGGCAACATTAATATTGAGGAACTAAGAAAAGCAGCGGAGGCACACAAGGATAATTTGGCTGCTCTTATGGTAAGATGGAAGTTATTGAACTGTATGATGTAGTTGCCTTAGAATTATGGCGCAATAATTCCAGCATTTTATCTTCATGACAACAAGCATGTCTTCTTTTGCTGAAAGGTAGCAGGAGCAAGCTTTCCTTTGAGTTGACATGTTTGTAAAAGTATAGGTTAGTCATTTCGTTTTTTCAAATCCCATACAATTGCATTGATGCAAGACCAACAAGCCTCGAGGTAATTGCCATAATCTTTAGAGCATGAACCATGTAAAGGATTGGTTATGTTTTCACGTACATTTTACCTAATAAAAAATATAGGCTAGGAATGTGCATCTCCTGTAGGGCAGAATAGGCATAACAGACAATTGGTTTATCACTTTCAATACTTCTTCCTGTCTCCTCAGGTTACCTACCCGTCAACTCATGGAGTCTATGAAGAAGGCATTGACGAGATTTGCAATATTATTCATCAAAATGGAGGGCAGGTTTACATGGATGGGGCTAACATGAATGCACAGGTTAGTCATTGCATGTTGCTAAAGTATTTGAAACAATGTAACTGATGGCTTTTGTTCCATGCAAAGTGAATGCTGATTGTGTTAGCTGAATCCTGATGAAGTTGTTAGGATTGTTGATATCAGTTAGGAGGACGATGAAATAGCCAGGCTAGTATTTTCCAGTTTGCCAATGCCACACAAGTTCTGCTTAAGAAACTTTTTGATGGTTACTTGATTAGTCAATACTATTGTTCCAGACAAAATTTTCACAGTTCAGCCTTTATTGGTGTGGAAAATTTATATTAGATACCAATTTGAACATCTTTGATAAGTAGATGCTCTGTGTGGCCTTTTGGACAGTCTAATGATGAGTTGGACTCTGGAGTTGGCATTTTTAGGTATTGCAGATAGGACAAAGTTGCCACTTGGAGAGTTGACTTTTGCATATTTTTCAGGTTGGCCTTACTAGTCCTGGCTTCATTGGAGCAGATGTCTGTCATCTTAACCTGCACAAGACATTCTGTATTCCACATGGCGGAGGTGGTCCAGGAATGGGCCCTATTGGTGTGAAGAAGCACTTGGCGCCGTTCTTGCCATCACATCCTGTGGTATGATACTGCATATTTGCTAAATCTTTCTGTGTTTAGAACTTAGGGCAGCATCTAATTCATGTAACCTCTGGTAACATCATAATTTAACAACGAATTATCTTTCACTAGCCGACCATTGTCTTTTACAGTTTTAAAGATTTTGGTATTTTATCTCCCTGCATTAGTATGGTTCACTATGGTTCCTTTCTTCACTTGTGTACTACTCTCGTTTTTCTATCTTGGTCATACATCTGATCAATTGTGCCTGTTAAGCTTTATATTTTGGAAGCTATTATTTTCAGTGTCATATCAGAGTATAAATTGCTACTTGATAGATAATTGGTATGCAATATGACATGGCACCCAAAGGACAATTAGAGTATCACAGGCCTAATTTATTTAATTTTGTTGTTATATAACCTCCTGAAATATTGAAATATGAATAGAAAGCTGTGCGAGTGGTTTTTATGATTATCACTAGTGCTTCTTTTGTCCTTTCGATTTATAATAAACATGGGGCCTTCTTTCCTGTCCTGAGAGATTTTTTTTCTATTTAACGGAGTTGGCTACCTTTGGTAGTTGTTACTTTTTTGTTCTTTTTGGTACCCTTCAGGTACCCACTGGTGGGATACCTCCACCTGAGAATGCCCAGCCTCTTGGTACGATTTCTTCAGCACCTTGGGGTTCTGCACTTATTCTGCCAATTTCATATACATATATTGCAATGATGGGCTCTATGGGGTTGACAAATGCTTCAAAAATAGCAATACTAAATGCAAACTACATGGCAAAGCGTTTAGAGGTAATACAATCTTTTAGTATGAACCTTTTGATGCCTAACAAAAGAATTTTCTTGTATCAAAAGTGATCATTATGTCTTTTATTCATTCTATCGAATCTAGCAAACTACTCCTGAAACTGAAACTTCACTTATCATCCCAAAGAACAAAGAACTGAAGTGTTTTTTTATGGTTCTAAAATTGGATTAATTTCAGCTAACTATTGTTGTCGATTCCTAAAAATTCTAGTACCATGCAGAATTATTATCCCATTCTTTTCCGTGGAGTCAACGGGACCGTCGCTCACGAATTCATTGTAGATTTGAGGGCTTTCAAGGTGCGTAGAACATTATTATCTCACACATCATCATATAGCCATGTATTGAGCAATAGAAGACAATTAATAGATGTAGGGTTTCGGTTCATTTTCATAAGTTTAAACACATTTTGCCATCAACTGTCTAGGCCTCAGGCAATTCTTGAATCTTTTTTATCTGAGCTTAGGACTGATATTGGTGTTTTTGCCACTTTTTGGAAGTAATAGTTTCAATGATATTTGAATTTCTGCAGATTTCTGCTGGCATAGAGCCTGAAGATGTCGCTAAACGTCTAATGGATTATGGATTCCATGCTCCGACAATGTCTTGGCCAGTGCCAGGGACGCTCATGATTGAACCAACAGAAAGCGAAAGCAAGGTACAATCGTGACGCTGCTTACAGATTGTCCTCCATAGGCCGTCATTCTGAGAAAATTTGGTTTCTTGCAGGCAGAATTAGATAGATTCTGTGATGCTCTCATCTCCATAAGGGAAGAAATCGCGCAGATCGAGAGCGGGAAAGCTGACATCAACATTAATGTTCTGAAGGTATGGTACTAATGTCATAAACTGTTTTGATCTACTTCTGTGACTTCTTTTACCAGATTCGCTGAATTCTTTTCAAGTTTACAGTCAGACCATAGAGATTGATTTAGGATGCCTGGCGACTCTTTTAATTGCTATTGTAAAAAAGGAAAAAGAAAATGTTTTCGATGACTAACAAGTTTACCCTCAGGGTGCTCCTCATCCTCCATCTCTGCTCATGAGTGACACATGGAACAAACCATACTCGAGGGAGCATGCTGCTTTCCCTGCTCCTTGGCTCCGAGGCGCCAAATTCTGGCCTACTACAGGTATTTTTCGTAATCACTGATCATCAAGGTTTAGTTAGCTTGAATAAATAAGAGGTGGTCTCGATTGTAATGTGCACCGTGGTCGAATGCAGGACGCGTCGACAATGTGTATGGCGATCGTAAACTCATCTGTACCCTTCTCCCAGTGTCGCAAATGGCTGAAGAAGCTCCAGCTGCAGCTGCAACTGCATAGGCACATCATAATGCTGAATCTTCAGAATCCGGCAACAATAGTCACATTCCAATTGTTGAAAGCCAAAGGGAGAAGGCAGAACTAATAAACATGTTTGTCACCAACCTGATCGTTGGCTCCAAAAAAGCAATGGAATATGTGCTCAAGTCATTCAGATTACCAACCTTAAAAAGTAACGAAATTATTAAATTGACCATTTTCGATTAATATGAAAATGCCCCGTAATTTCACTGTTGAATTATCTTCTCATCCTCCTAAATTTACCATTAAGTTGTTTGAAAAGAAGGTAGTTGAAAAATAAAGGAGTATTTTGACCAGAACAAAATTTTAAAAGCCATTGTTATATATATATATATATATTAACCCTGAAGGAATTTTTGAAATTGCTCCCCAATGATATAATTTAGTGCACAAATTGTGAAGGGCTAGACGGAATAAAGTTGCATCCGATCAACAAAGTAAGCTTATGTAAAAAAGAAAATAAAATTAAAGAACTCGTCGAAACTTTTCAACGAATTGGTCTTTTAGTGGAAGAAATCAACGATAAACAGTGAAAACTGTGAACTTGATAGAATTTTAGGCAGGCAATAAATGAATTGGTCAGCCACTTTCAAAACACAGGGCTGAGTCGTCAACTTAAACTCAAAACAGTGACTTTCACAATTTTCAGATCAAAGTCATTGTAAATAAATATTTAGCATATTATTATTACATTGATGTTGAGGCTTGTGGTGTCTTGTCCAAACTTAAACATAAAGAATCGAAATATTAGTGACATCGATGATGACTGTTTGTGGTGTCTTTTTCCAATAGCATTTCACTATCCTCAACAGAAGCTTGCTTGACCTTGAACCATCGTAGCTTTTTTTTAAAAAAAAAAAAAGTTGCAAGAAAACAGCCGATCTCAATTAGTGGAATAAAATTGTACTGTTGTTATAATAGTTGCAAGAAAACAAATGAAAATAAAAAAACAGATTGGCGTCTTAGATTAAAATAAAAATCTAATAAAAAAAAAGTTTGAGTCCAACTCTACCTAGCCTTGCTTCTCTTATATCCTTGCCAAATCGATAAATAGGAAAAAAAACATTTTTAGTCTGTCTTACACAGTAATGTATTTGAATAACATAGCGATTTAATAAAATTTCATCGACACACAAACTGAAAATCCTATATGTATATTTATATTTGAATTATCAATTAAAAAAATAATATTTGGGAACAAATTCAATACTCAATTCAATATTAAATAAATAAACTTTAATATTAGTGAGCTTGACGAATTAACATTTATAAATACAATTTATGATCCTCAAACACTTGACTCAGAGAGAGCAGTATCAAGTGTTTGTTTCTCAGACGATTGAAAAATTTATTTCTTAACGAATTCAAATTCGTGAACATTGAAAATGAGAAACTATCCGTGAAGTATTGGCATGCATTAAGTTAGCTTAAATTTTCAATACCCACCTTATCATTGATCTAGACATATTCTGCAGTATGCATCACAATATCAAAAAAAAAAAAAAAACCATCCATGTAATCTGACATTCTTATAAATAATCTAGCAATAGAAAAATTGGGGGACAAAAAAAAAACAAAATCCAGAACCACTTTTGTTAATATTCTTGTACCGTTCTCAAGTCATGAAATTAATCCAGTCGTCGATGCATGCAGAAATTTTTTTTCTTACTCCAAACATCTAATAATCACCAGGATCTAGTAAAAGTTTCAAGAACTCTCTCATCTATAATACTGGGCCGTGTTCACTAAACTCTTAATTGATATTCTCAAACATGTTTTGGTGAACTCTTTTGTCATCCAGATAATTGATTCGGAAATGGAATCACAAGGCATTAGGGATGGGTTTCTTCCCTTCTTTTCTAGCTTTTTATTGGAAATCAAGCTCTTCTTTCTCTTTTGGATTTTTAGGAATAGTAGGAATGCTAATACATCAGAATAGTTAAAGGGTCCATAATTAAAGAGAACAGTTTCAATTAAACAAATGCTCAAATAACAAACTGTAACACTCTTTTATAGATGGAGAGCTTGAATAAATAATAAATTACAAATTCTTTCTTTTGCAAGCAAAAAATGTCTTTCTTTTAGACCACTTCACTCAGCATCAACATAACTATTGATCGAATGTATCTTCGACTTAGCAATTGGGCCAGGATGGTTATGTGTCAGACGCTCTCAATTTGACTCTCTTTTTGGTTAGCAATAGATAATTCAATCAAAGATACTAACCACAAAAATAATCTATTTTTCTTTAATCTGATTTAAATGAATTGATGATGTGAAACTGGCCTATGCCACATGGAAAAGACTAATGTGGACTCTTATTAAAACAAAAATAATGACAAAACAACTCAAAACAATGAATTTAAAATTATTTTAAATATGTACCTCAAATAATCTAGGAAGAAGAGTTCCAAACTCGACTAAAATGCACAAACAAAAGAATGGTGGTTAAGACATAATCCATTGTCCTTTTCCTTTTGGAGAAAAAGACATGATTGATTGTGAGTGTTTTCGACATAAATAAATAAAGCTTTCCTCAGAACCAAGGTCGAGTACAACAAATTAACAGAGACAAAGCATCAATAGATCTTCCTAAAAAGAATTCATAACGCAAGTACTGTTAATTTCTTTCTAACAGCAACTTCCAGCTATTTTCTTTCAATATAATTAGAATCAGTATGAATAGCATACGATAACTTCCAAGGGACTGAAACAAAGAAACTTCATCAAATCCCAAATTTCATGTGGTCAAATTAGGGAAAATAATGGAAGCTTGTTGAGGTCCAATAGACCTCTGAATTCTTGCGACTGTTGCTTCATGACAGTTCTAAAAGAACCAATGCCGTCCGAGTTACAAAACAATGTTCGACGATCCTAAGTTTACTGACCTGCTTCTGCTTCTAAAGAACAAGATTTATTGATCGAAATTACGTTTATTTCGGAGATTTAAAAAAAAAAAGAAGGAAAAAAGAGGATAATATGGAAGGAAAGATCATCGGTACATGCATCCTAAGTTAATGAGCAGTTATTTCTTAGCCGTAAATAAGATTCCATACAGCTGTAGTGGATAAATACCTTTGATCGCGAAATCTGACCGTCCGATTTGATCGCCATCGTTAATCAAGACCGGAGACGGTACACACTGAGATGGGCCCGCGGCGCCACCGCAGCCAGAAAGACCTTCGCCGTCTCCTCGTGCGCCACCGCCGCAGCCTCCTTCTCCGCCAGCGCCGCCGCAACGATATCCCATCCTTCCTCCCCGGAGCCTCCCCTCGCCGCTACGTACGCAACGATCGCCGCCTGCACCGGCCCTAGGCTCGGGTTGTGGGCCGCGGACTCCGCGTACGACCCGGCGTACACCTTCCCCTCGCCGTCCGCCACGGCGAACCCCGACAGGCACCGGCTGTACGGCGCGTGGGAGGCCCTCGCCGCCCGCTCCGCGGCCTCCCTCAGTCGGTCCTCCACCGATCCGCCGACCCCGTTGGACGCTTCCGTGGAAGCCAACGGGCGAAGGAGTCGGACGTGGTTGTCGTGTGGCTCGAGGAGGAGGGGGAAGTCCTCCTGGAGGAGGTCGAGGGGGCCGAAGGGGCAGGGTAGGAAATGGGAAAGCGGTCGGAAAGCAGCGGCGTCGGCGTCGGAGGTGACGAGGATCTGGATCTCCGACGCGCCGCGAATCTCCTGGAGAAATTGGCGGCAGTGGCCGCATGGGGCGGCGGAGACGGCGATGAAGCGGATGGCTGCCTCGCCGCATGATGCGGCGTTAGCCACCAGGAACTGCTCAGCGTGGACGGAATGGTGGAGCGGAAGGCCCGGGAACTCCAGGTTCACGCCGAGGTAGATCCGGCCGCTCGATCCCAATCCGACGGCCCCCACACGATAGTTGGAGATGGCCGGCCGGGCCAGCCGCCGGGCCTCAGGAACCAGCAAAGGGAGGAGCTCTGCGACAGTGAAGACGCCCCGATCCCGGGCGATCACAGCCGCCTCGTCGGCCTCGATGACGAAACGGTGGAGGCGAGTCTTTTCCGCCGTCGATCTCACGTGTTTCGGCTCCATCTCGGAGAAAGTTTGTTCGGAAAAAGGAAGCGTTTCGGAATCGTGACGAAAAGAGAATGCGCAAGGCTGGGCTCCCTTTTATGATATGGTCCATAATACATGGATGATGTGGTTCATACATACATAATCATTACTTCTTTTTTTCTTTTTTTTTGGGCAAACAAAATTATTGACGTGTAACGTTCTCTCGTATTAATTCTGTAAATAACTTTAAATTATTTTGACATTGCAAAGTATTTCATGCATCCTGCCGCATCATTTTAAGTCGTCGATAAAGTTTTTTTTTTCCTATCACGTGATCGACTCGACAAGAAATAATAAAATAACGCATATATGATATTTATACGTATAAAAGAATAAGATATAAGAGAACGTATATATATATATATGTGATATTTAAATCCGTAATAGCTCAATCGACTCGTTACTGATGCTCCTTGATTAATTTTGACACTTTCAACCATTAAAAATAAAGACTACTGCGATGTTCGTTTTGAATGGTCGCTTGATAGTCCCAACAAACATCCCGACGATTATAATTGTATATCATTAAAATCATTAAAGATGATTAATGATAGATTGTTGTATCTATCTTCTAGAGTAGTAAAAACATGATATCAAGAAAAAGAAAGAGTAAAATAGTGTTTGGTACGCTCATTTTTCATTTTTATTTTTTTAAAAAAATAAAAAATATTTTTTGATTGATAATTTTCATCTCTGTTTTTTACGAAAGAAGATACCATTTTTATCTGAAAGTAATTTTCTAAAAAAAAAGATGCATTTTTCAATTTTCTTTTTTATACCAAATATATTTTAAAATTTTTTTTATAAAATAAAAAAACAACATACCATACCAAACACATTTTCTATTTTTTAAAAACTATATTGAAAATATATATAAAAAAACAAACAAATTTGCAAACGAAAGGCCGCCTAACTTTTTCTCATTCCTACTATTAGACCCGGCCAAGGTCCAGGTCAAACCCAGATCCGACTTAATCGATCATGGTCAATCGGTCCGCTAACCGTCAATCGGGTTTGATCCGACTATGACCGACCACTTATTAGGCGGTCCGGTCCTAATTTTTTAAAAAATCGAACCGGAAAAAAATGAACCGACGATTAAAAAAATCAACACATGGTCGCTGGGTGCAACAAGCACCGCCGGTCACCGCCGACCGACGGGTCGACCCTTTTTTTTTTTTTAAAGCAAAAAAACCGACGACCACGATTTCGTGGTCGTTGTGCAGGTAACTACGAGTCGGTCGGCTCAGACCTTCGGCCTACTGCTGGAATTTTTTTTTATGTTTTTTTTCCCTATAAATACACCTCCATTCCCTTTCATTTTTTCACAAATCACAACTTCTCTTCTCTAATTCTCATTTGCTTTCAAATCTCTCAAGTCCTATTTTTACAAATGTCTGGAGCCGGATCAAGTCGTAAGGGTGCGGCCGGTGCCAGAAAGGGAAAGAGCATAATGCCACCACCGCCCGAGTTCGAGTTCGAGCAAGACGGCGATTCACCTCAATTCGATATCGGCACCGACTATGATCTTGATATTTCCGGTGATAAATTTCAAATACGTCATCATCATCAAAGTCAAGAAAGTAGGAGCAATACATCCAAAGACGATGGCGGGTTCTACGGGTTACCATAAGACCAACTCGAGTGCCTCGCCCCGCATCCGATATCTTCACCAAACATTTCGAAAAAGTAACGCTCCCTTCAGTTAATATGCAAGCAAAATGCAAATATTGTTTGAAATGTTACAAATTTCAACAAGGAGGAGGTTACGGAACTCTTACTCGACATGTGGAGAGAAATCATCCGGTGGAAATTGGTATTGATCGTTCTCAAACTCAAATTCACATTCTCTCTCAATCGGGTTAGTAACGAATCTAAACTCTTTAAATTTGATTTAAACTAGATTTAGAGAAGAAACTGCTAAATTTTGTAATCAACAACTTTCTTTTAGTTTTAGTGATAAATTATCTTTTGAAAATTGACTTTCTACAAGTGCAAATCCTTCTATTAAACGTATCCCAAGAAATACTCTAAAACGTACACTTTTAAAATTAGTCTAAGAACAAAAACAAGAATTGATTAAAGAATTTTCTAGTTTAAACAGTAAAGTTTCTTTGTGTTCTGATATTTGGAGTGATCATTGGCAAAGTTGTTTATATATGGATATTACTTGTCATTGGATTGATAATAATTGGGACATTCAAAAAAGATTGCTAGCATATAGATGTTTTAACGAAACACACACGGCACAAAATATTTCACAACTTATTTTTATTATTTTAGAAGAATATGGTCTAACTTCTAAAGTTTTTTCAATTTTTTTTGATAATGTTAGTGCAAATACCTATAGTATTAGTGAACTTATTGATATATGTAAACCATCAATAAGTGGAAGATTTTTTCATATTAGGTGTACATGTCACATTTTAAATTTGTGTGTTCAAGATGAACTTAAAAATTTAGGATCACATATTCAACCAATTAGGAGTGTAATTCATTATTTATAGACACATCCTCAAGTTATGAAAAAATGGAAAAAATTTTGTAAAATAAATGGTATGAAGCCTAAACGGTTTGCACATGACGTTCCAACTCGTTGAAATTCTACTTATAAATTGTTGTTATCTATTTTTGAATACAAAGATTTATTATGTATGTTTTTTCATCAACATGTTTAATCACGTGATATTTATTTGTTTTCAAATCAATGGAATATATGCACTAGTATTTATGAAATTTTAAAAGTTTTTAGTGATGCTAGTGACCAATTATCAGGTGTTTATTATCCAACTTCACATTTAGTTTTAATACATTGTTGTAATATTGCATATATTTTTAATGAACATATTCAATCAAATGATACTTATTTATCTCAATGTATTTATGTAATGAAAGAAAAATGGGAAAAATATTTCTTAAACATTCCTGAAATATTTTTATGTGCTTTTGTTTTAGATCCTAGACTTAAATTAGATGATTTACAAGATATGTTAGCATTATATTATGAATCTTTAAACCCTATTACCGAAACTGCTCCTAATATTCCTTTGATTTTGTTTAATATTAAAACTCATTTACATGATATTTATAATGAATATAACATTAAATATGGTGAATAAACTATTGGACATGAAATACATCAATTTACTACAACTAGTATTATTACTTCTAAACTCACTAAAGCACAATTGTTATTAAGGCAACGGACTAAACGTCCACAAGGATCCTCAAGTTCCAGTCAGGAACTTGAGAATTATTTGACCACTTCTTTTGATTTTAGTGATGCAGATGAAGAAGACTTCGACATTCTAAAATGATGGTCGCAAAGAACTCAAATATTTCCAATCTTATCTATAATGACAAAAGAAATTCTAGCTTGTTCAGTTTCAACGGTTGCAGTGGAACAAGCTTTTAGTATCGGAGGAAATACATTGGACGAGAGACGTTCTAGCTTAAGGCCGGAGAATTTGGAAGCGCAATGTTTACTCAATGATTGGTCAAAAGCTGCAAGTCGAACCCAACATATTAAAAGTGACGAAGAAGACCAAGACGAAACAGAAGGAACATCCGGAACTACGACGACGGGAGGAAATACCGAATACGACTGAAATGTATTTGATTTTTTTATTGTAATAGATTTTTTTATTTAAGTCCAAGATGTAATATATTTTGTATTGAGATAATGAAATATTTGATAGAGTTTTTATAAGTTTAATTGTGATTTTTTTTTTATTTTAATTATTTACATCATTTTTTATTTTTTTATTTATTTAATTAAGACGACGATTAACCGGATCGGATCCGAACCCGGACCCGGACCGAACGGACCGATTAAACTCGACCGGACACAGAATCGGCCGAGCGAGCGGGCTAATCTTAACTATTTTCTAAATTTTTTATTCATAAAGTTTGACTTGACTATCATAGAAACTGTCGGTCAAAGGGCACTCTGACTCTCTTCTATCTTTCTCTTTTATCTACCAAGATAATAGTTCGTCTACTTATCTAGAAGTGAGTTATATTTACTAATCTAAATTTTGACTCTATCCATCCATCGACTAACTATGTCCGCTGACCTAAGGAGACTTCGTCCACCGATTCGAATCCAAACTCTGCCCGCCCACTGATCCGAATCCAAACTCTATCCAACTGCCAAGGGAATTGTCCACCAATTCGAATCCAGACTCTATCTATCTGCCAAGGAAACTCTACTCTGTCTGTCGACTCGAAAATATACTTTTATCTGCCAACCCAAATTTGCAATTTGACTGCTAACTCGAAGTCTCATCGATCCGATAGGCAATTCTAATTTAGTATACAAATTAACAAAGGCTCGGTGGAGATGAAGGTCTAACCAGGCCAGCAAGTGATTTCGAACTCCAATCAATGCCTAAAATCATAAGAAAGTGATTAGTATATCATGAAAAAAATAAGATGCATATTATAGAGAAGCAGAGATCGTGATTCATGTTTACTTATGATTTAACGAGCTTCACTACACTAAAAAAAAAACGATGATCTTTAGTGAGGAATATTAATTTAATCCTTTAACGAAATATTTATTCAATCACTAATTAGTAATTGAAAAATTAAATCAATCATTAAATACTGATGGATTATTTTGTCGTCCCTAATTTAGAAATGGTAATTAAATTCTGTCATTAATTTAACGACGGAATAAATTATTCGTCGCTAAATTAGTGATTGCATTTAAATTTCGTTATTATTTAATGACGAAAATAATAACCCATCGCTATTTTAACGTCGCAAAAACACTTCGGTAGTCATTTTAGCTATGAAAAATAGTATGTTTATCTTTTAGCGGTGAAAAATATATTTCATTATTATTTTAGCCATGGAAAAATTTCTCTCTCTCTAAATCTCAATTTTTTTTCTTATTAATGATATCATAATTTAGTGACGCAGAAATTAAATTTCGTCCCTAATTTAATAACGAAAATAATTATTTATTATTAAATTTAAAATTTTCAATTATTTTTA
The DNA here is from genome assembly GCA_025175895.1 of Wurfbainia villosa. Lineage (NCBI taxonomy): Eukaryota > Viridiplantae > Streptophyta > Magnoliopsida > Zingiberales > Zingiberaceae > Wurfbainia > Wurfbainia villosa. The sequence continues at coordinate 22,739,468 of CM045991.1, read as the reverse complement.
TTTTATTTAGTGACTGATTTAATAATAAGTCGCTAAGTTCGATTAATTATATTTCCTGTGCACTTTCTCTTTTCCATTTCTCCTGCTTTTGCTTCGTTCGTTGGTGCTCCACTAGGTATCTTCTTCCCCCTCCTTTCATCCCTCTCTCCCTCCTACGAACATACAAGATAAACGACGCGGACGCGACAATAGCAAGCAACACGGAGGTACTGACGTGTTAGTGATGGAGATAATTTTTCAATTGCTAAATTAATAATAGATATTAAATTTCATCGCTAATTAATTTTTTCAAAATTTTTATTCCGAATAAATATAAAAATTAGTGATCGAATTAACGACGGAGTAATAATTCGATCTTGTGACAGAATAATAAATCGATTACTAATTAATGATGAAATATTAAATTCCGATGAAAATTAAAATCTACGATTAATTTAGTGACATAATTTAAAATTCAATTTTAACTATGAAAATTTAATTTCCATCACTAAATTAATAATTGAATTTTAAATTACATCGTTAATTAAAATTGATCATAATTAATTACCATTACCGAAATTATTAATTAGTCACTAAGATTGATACTTAGGTCTCTGGACTTTTCCTTTCTCCCATTGTGTCTTTTCCGCTTCTTCTTTTATCCCTCTCGAAAAATCAATGGCGACCACATCCTCGCGGTCGCATCGTGGCCTAAGCGCGATAGTGTCGCGATGCGGCTTGGCTTGGTCACAGTAGTGCCTTGTTGTAGCCTAACTGTGACAATACGACGCGGTGGCCTAGCCGCAACAGTACCGCAACACGGGTTGGTTGCGATAGTGCTGCGATGCGGGTTGGTCGCGACAATGTCGTGATGCGGGCTGGGCATGGCAAAGCCACGACTCGGGGCTCACCGTAGCCTGGCTGCAGCCAGAGCCGGCCTTGGGTCAGGCATATTGTGGCGACCGCCCAGGGCCCAAAAAATTTTAACACTATCAAAGTTTTTTTTAGGGCCCAAAAAAATTTTTATGTTAAATTTTATCATGGATTAGGGCCCAACTTAGTAAGTTTTGCCCAGAGCCTTAAAATGAGACGGGTCGACTGGTCAGGCAAAGGCGCAACACTCACAGCTATGGTTCATATTCTTTTGTCGATACATTATTTAATTTTATTTCTTACTTATTATTTGCTAAGAGGAGAGGTATGTTTGTTATCTCTTCCTCTACATCTTTTGTAATAGTTTGTCTCTTACCTCCAATGAGAAAAAAAAAATGTAGTGTTTGTCCTTCGAAAGCAATCAAGGATCGCAGGGCCTTGATTAGCAGTCGGTTGACTGTGAACCAAGTAAAAAAGTTGGTATATCTTTTCTTTTTATTTTCGTGTTTCCGCTGCATTTACTTTATTGTTAAAAAGAAAAGAAAGTTTTTTAAAGACGTTATTCACCCCCCTTCAAGCGTCTTTCTCGATCCAACATTTGGTATCAGAGCGAGGGCGATTCAGTGCAACCACCGATCGAGCATTCTTGTCTTTTCTTTTTGTTCAAGTTTTTACTTCCTACATTGCTAATAATCCAAGACCAAGTCTTGGTACATTATTTTTTATTTGTGTGTTTGCAAGTATCTAAAGTCCTACAACCGAACCAATCACTTTTGGAGTAACTGATGGTAAAACAAGCGTAACTTTTGATATAAGTGGACTCACGAAACGAGCAACCCATTGAATCAAAGCTCTCTCAAAGATCTACAAGTCTTATCGGATATACCCTATAACAAGCTACTTTTGACCCCAAAAAACATTGTTTAATATCTTTTTGGGGATATCGAAGATTGTAAGTGTTTTGTTTTTTGCTTAGCCTTTTATTTCTCATTGTTCTTATTGTTGTTTATCGTTATTTTCTGTATTACTAATTCAAGACCAAGTATTGGAACTTTTTTTTGGGTTTGTATTCTTGTTTTGCAAGATAATCAATGACCCATCTTAAGAGGTACAACATCGTCCGACCTTCGTTATTGGAAGGGTTGGATAGAGTGTTATCTTAAGATCCAAGTTGAGATGTGGATTGTTATTTAGACGAGGTTCAATCTATCGACGAATGAAGGAGAGTTCGTGGACTGCGACAAATGGACCAACGCAATGAAGTGACAAGTAGAGGCCGATGCAAAAGCCACTCAAATCTTGCAATACGGTCTATCTAAGGAAGAGCTCAATCACATTAGCCTATTCATCAGTATCCAAGACCTTTGGAACAAGCTCATTGAATTACATGAAAGAACTGTCGACACTAAGATATGTAAACGGGACTTACTTCTTAATAAATTATTTAATCTAAAAATGCAAGACAATGAGATGGCAATCCAAGACACCATGAATGGTCTCCACTTCATTGGACAAAAAGTAGAAAATCGAGATGTCATAAGGTATGCACTTAGTGCTTTATCTAGAACTACTTTATGGGCATCCATGGTTGATACTTACAAAGTTTCTAGAGATTTTTCTAAAATTAGATTAGATGAATTATTTTCAGAATTTGAATTGCATGAACACTCTAACTCGGCTCCGGTCGAGAAAAGTATAGCCTTGATTGCAGGCCGAAGAAAGGTGAAAAGCCAACCTCCCCCTGAAGCCGAGTCCGAATCGGAATTAGACGAAGAAATGGAGATCGAACTAGTCAATCTAGTTCGAAAGATGATCAAGCGTAGAAGGCAACCGATCAAGGCAACGATGGAGAAGAAACCCAACCTAAGTCAAAACTACAAGTGTTACAAGTGTAATAAGAAGGGACCTCAAGTATGAGTGTCTGAAGTTAAAGAACAAGAAATCGCAAATCAAGAAAGCACTTAATGCAACGTGAGAGGAATCATCGGATGATAAAGAAGACCAAGTCAATGTCTTGGCTTTCATGGCGAGACCGATAGAGTCTGAATCCGAGTCCGAGCCCGAAATCGACAACGGGTCCGAGTCTGATTCCGGATCCGACACCAAGCTCGAATTCAAGACAAGCCCTGGATCCATATCTGGTTCAAAATAGTCAATCAAGGTGAGTCAATTATTAATTAAAACTTTATATGATGTCATTAAATTCTTGAATAAAAAATTAACTAAATCCGAGTCCAAAGTCAAATCTTTACTTAAGGAGGTTAAAATCCTTAAGCACAAGGCTAACCTAACCTCTCTAACTAGTTAAGTTCAACAGGAAAATTCAACTCAAGCAAAAAAACTTGAGGAAGGGAATTCTCTCTTGAAAGGGTAAGTTCAAGAGCTTAAGACATCATTGGAAAGGTTCACGTTGAGTTTCAAGGGTCTTGACCTAATCCTTTGAACTCAAAGAGTCGTGTACAACAAGACTAGACTTGGGTTTAGATCGATCAATAAATCATTTCTTTCACTTGTAATCGTGATCGTAAACAAATCCAAGTATGGGTGCCTAAGTCGAGTCTAAAACCACAACTAGATTCAACCAAGTATTGGGTCTCCAAGGATCAAATCTACTATGTGGATAGACCGTATCGATTCAATGATTCAGGAAGAGCCAATACTAAATTTGTGTGCTTAATTACTTGATTAATTTAGTCTTGCATACTTAGTTGCTTAACTTAGAATGGTTAGATAAGAAATGATTAATTAATCTTGACAATATAATATCAGGATGCGGTGAAATAATAGTACGTTAGGGAAACGAAGTCTCGTGTATCCGAGTTAGATAAGGAGTATCTAGCTTGGTGCACTTGGCTAAGTGGAACTGGCTAAAGCTACCTCACCATATCCTAAACTAGTTAGACTAGGATTTAACCATAAAGTAAATTAAGTGTAAAATTTTTTAAATTGGCTTTGTTTAAGGAAGTGGTCGTTGTTCTGATCAAAGGTCTCTGTGCCTCGCCACGACCTAGAAGCTCTCTTTTGAAATCTCCAGTTAACTAACTAAAGGTTAAATCTGAATCTAATCCAAAGTTAATTAATTTTCAATTCATTAAAATTAACTAAGTAAAATTGAAAGTCATCTCACAATACTCATAGGGTGCGTTTGGTTCAAGTAATCATACATAACCTTAGTTATGTGATTACCAGGGAATAAAACATAACCTTGGAATAAAATATAACCTTAGATAAAAACCTTGTTTGGTTGGAGGTTTTAATATATAACTTAGTTTAACATTTTACTAAATTATCCTTTGTTTTTGCTCAATTAATTCGATGTCGACGACAGAAATATTAATGACGACGACAGCGATCTGCCGTCAGCAGTGCCCGGCCGACCAGCGGTGGCGGTGATCGACCAGCGACCGACCGGCGGCAGTGGTGACCAACCGCCGACAACGACGGTCGACCGACCAGTGGTGATGATGGTGGTCGACCGATCGGCGGTGGCAACGACGATCGGTTGACCGACGGCGACAACGATGGGCGCGATTCGCGCGGCGACGGCAGCGGATGGCCAGCGGCGGCGATCGTCGTCGACCCGCCGACGGCGACGGCAGCGGCGATGGCGGCGGCGGCGGCAGCGGCGGCAGCGATGCGATGCGGCGACGCGGCGGATGGCGATTACGATGGCGGCGGCGGCGAGTGGCGGTGGTGATGGTGGTGATGAGCGGCGGTGGCCGCGACGATGGCGATCGGCGGCATTTAATATATTGTTAGGGGTAATATTGGAAAAAAGTTTCCTTAACCCCGGGAATCAACAAAAACCTTGGTTTTCCGATTCCCCTTAAAAAGGTTTTTGTTCATAACTAAGTAATGAACAATTACCATGTAATTATTTATAACCTAAACCAAACAAGGTTTTTGTTGATAACCTAACAAAGTTATCAAAAAAACCTCCAACCAAACGCACCCATAAGATTAACATATGTTGTTTGTATTGAGATAAATAAGTGAGATGTTAAGGACAAAAATAACATAATTTTTTAAATATTTTCAAAATCTACAAAAACATTTATACTTATTTTTTGAAAATCTATAGTTAAAATTTGAGATTTTTTTTACTAGCATAATAAGCATAAAATTAAATACATAAGTCTTTAATATCTTGAGTATTTTTTTTAATTTTACTTTACAAGAATTATAATAAAACCTTTCACAAAAGTAAAGTAAATTTAACATTGTTACTACAGGATCTAGAAACCTAAGCTCATAAATATTAAAGGGAGTTGAATATGTTAAGTCAAATTGATTAGAATATTTTAAAATTTTATTTTTAATAAAAGTAAAGGACCATGCTTGAAAATATTGTTCAAACATTAACCTTAAAAATGCACCATTCATAAAATTATTTTTGATATACGACAAAGAGAAAGAGAGGTTAAAGTTAAGAGGTTAATTATTTTTTCGAAAAGTTGAGAACTTAGTATTTGTTTATCAAAACTCATCTAGGGTTAAGGGGAGGTAACCTTGAGGGGGAGGTTTTGAAAAATATTAATGCTTACTATTCTCTTAATTTTGAATTGGTTTACCATAAAATAAAAAGGGGGAGATTGTTGGTGCAGAGACAACAGATAATCGAACCTAGATTTTGATAATGACAAAGATTCAAACTTAAGCTATTTTGTTATCTCATATGTTATGTTGAGTGTGCAGATAGTGTATTAAGCTTTGCTAAGGTCAAAGACGCCAAAAGAATCTCGGAAAGTCGAGAAACCTCGGTGGTCGAATGAACGGGCACCAAGAGAATCTTGATGGGACGAGAAATCTCGATGGTCGATTGACCAAGTCAAAAGATGCCATGAGAATCTTTGGAAGTTGAGGAACCTCGATGGTCAAGTGACCGAAAGTTAAGCGGCAGGTCAAAAGGACCAAAGATAAGGAAGGTAAGAACTTTGTGGAGAAATGACAGGTCACGTCCTCGGTACGGGAACATTCATAGACGACGATCCGACTAAGACTTCCGGAGGAAGGTTTAAGTCAAGATCGGACGGTACAGGACCGTCGCATTGTTCACTATATAGTCCTTGTGCTAACCATGTAATGCATATGATTATTCAAGCCATCAATCGACGGGAGAAAAAGGACAGTCGACTGGATCACCATCAGTCGACTGATGGAAGCTTCAATCGACTGCTAATGAATCTGGACACTTCGAATAAAGTCAAGACAAGAGCCACAAAATAAAGGATGATAAACTTGTTTGACTCAGATTTGGATTCCAATGAGCTATGGTTTAGAAAAGCTATAAATGTAGGGGTGAAACACCCTTCTTGAACTAACAAAAAAGCTCTCAAGTGTTCCATCAATCTAAGTTCTCGTAACAACGTCGTAACGCCGACAAAAGCTCTTCTCCTTCATATTCTTGTGTTGGTACATTGTTCAGTTTTATTTTTTATTTATTACTTACTAAGAGGAGAGGTAGATTTGTTATCTCTTCCTCTACATCTTTTGTAATCGTTTGTCTCTTATCTCCAACAAGAATTTTTTTTTTAATGTTTGTCTTTCGGAAGCGATTAAGGACCGCAAGGCTTTGGATGAGCAATCAGTTGGTTATGAACCAATTAAAAAAGTCTGACTTTTGTTTTTATTTTCGTGTTTCCATTGTATTTACTTTGTTGTTAAGAAGAAGAATTTTTTTTTTAAAGATGCTATTCATCACCTCCCCCTTCTAAGATCTTTCTCGATCCAACGCATATTTCACATTCTTATATGAATCCAGGCTTGCCACTTATCTTTATCGAACACTTTCTCAGAATCCAACTCAATTATCATTGGTGCAGCCAACTCAATTATCATTGATTCTTCTTCCCAGTGTTTGCATCGATTAATTATCTATAAAACAACGCATATAAGAATCCGCCATGCTCCCGTCTCTTGAGAGGACCAATTGATATTGTCCACTGAGTAAAAGGAGTATCTTTTGCAGTTGACCAATGAGAGCAAAAACAAGGTTCATGAATTTTAAAACCTCCTTTTTCCAAAGGACACATTATTTTCTACATGTTGAAAGACTCATAACTTTGTGGTCAGAGTCACATTGCCATTATGACTTTTTCAAAAGGGCTTCGATAAGACCTGTAGGTTATCGATGAGTGCTGAGCGTATCACTAATTTGATCACAATAATTAAATCAGCTGCGACATGCACAGGACCTCGTACGTTGCTGCACTAAATCATGAATTCAAAAGGAGACTACAAGACGACAACTTGGGTCCAATCCAAACATTGAATTTATGCACGATAAATAGATACAGAATTCAAAATCTATCTATCCTTTCACTGGAAGTGACACGCAGCACAGAGTACACACATGACACAACTTTTGATTTAAATTGATTCATGAGTAATGGGATATGTCATATGAGTCATCAAATATTTATGTACTTATGGGAAGTGCAGTCTAATACAAGTCTACGAAGAAGATGATAAAGGTCCTGACCGCTATTTACCCTGAAACTGTACTTTGTTTCTATTTATCCTGGTGTTTGAAGAGTATAGTAAGTTTCGTTAAGAAATCAGTTGGCCGGTGAAGTTAGGAAGCAATGCCAGATTCTGGTTCCAGCACAAAGCTGAGAGGCTGCTGTTCAGTCTCCCACACCAATGTGGATTCATACTTTGGTATGTATTCCTACAAAAATACAAAGCACAACCTCTTCAGGCTATATTTCTAAGTATTCCTGGTTTGTTTGGTAAATTCTTACGACTAATTAATTAAGATGCCATGAGTTTAAATTATTTAGGGTCCGTTTAGAGGAATCTTAACCTTCGCTACATAATCAAAATCGTTAACTTTAAAAGAACATATGTAACCTGATAACGAGAAAATGAGACGTCAAGGTGAAACAGAGTGAATGGTTTTTTATACTTAAATTTGCCTAGTCAAACTAATTAAATAATTACTATCTGACAAGACCATTCTCAGTCGATATTTTTTGGCTGAGATAATTGAGACATGCACGCAAGGGCTAGTGGGAGGGTTATTAAATTGCACGCGTGAATCATAAGCTTACAATATATTATTGATATATCCATACCTCAAATTTTCTCATTAGTTCCTTGGCGGAATGGGCAGATATAATTATGTGCCGAGCAGCTTGGGAAATGAAACCTTCTTCGACAGCCATGTCAATGAATGATAACAACGAATTGTAAAAGCCATCGACATTCAATAGTCCAACCTGATGAGTCAATAACGTCGACATTTCTTTAAATAAGATGATGTCACTTATATGAAGGAAAAATAGAAATATACATGTGAAGGCCGGCACGTCGGGTATGGAACATTGATAAATCAAAAGGTAGGTCGTCATTGCAGCTAAGCTTGAACTATATAACTTACCGGCTTCTTGTGGATTCCAAGCTGAGCCCACGTAATGACTTCTAGTAGTTCTTCGAGTGTCCCATAGCCACCTGTTGTGTGATTAATATTACAATATGCATGTTAGGAAGACAACGGATCAAGAAAACGTAGAACTAGTTAGAAAGTGTTTGAGAAAGTATACCAGGTAAAGCTATAAAGGCATCTGCCTGTCGAGCCATTTCAGCTTTTCGTTCATGCATGTCCAATACTGCCCTAACTTCTCCTATTGTCCCACCAGTTAACTGCAAAAAGCAGCACAATACATCAAGATGATTACTAGCTAGGGTAAACAAATTAAAAGGAGCGCTTCCAACTTTAATCTACTTAAACAAAAAAGGAAGCAAAGAATAGTTGATAGGACAAATTTACTTATGCTCTTCAAATTCACATTAATACCATATTCTAAATGCAGGCAACTTCAATAATATCTTATGAAAAAGAAATGCAAACAATTTCGATCTCAAAGGTCTAATGAGCAATATAATGATAGTTAAGTACTTGAGAACAAACCCCTAAGCTTCTGTTGTACATCGAAAAAAGAATGGAATATTCTGAAATTCACTCACCTCCTTTAGCATCAAAGACTTCGGAATAATCCTGAAAAACATAGAAATAAATGCATTAAGCACATTAGACAGAAATAGTGCAAAAGATCTTTCTATGAAATAACAATATGATATTAATTTTGTAAGACTGGAAACTAATAATACCCTTAGAGCTCTCCTTATAATCCAAACATACAACAAATTACGTGTTGAAGAAATATAATACAGTTTTGCATGCAACAGATTTGCTTGTGCCAAAAAAAGAAAAAAAATCACATAGAGTTTGAGTCTCCAGATTGCTCCACATGTTTCTGCTAACGCAAATAGCATTATTAATTAGGTCCAACTAGTAAAATATGTATAACCTAGTGAAAGGAGAAGGAACACACGTCGGGAGTTCATACGCATGGCCAAGCAATGGGAAACCAGCGTCAATAAAAGAGAGAGGGAGAGAGAAACTGACCCCAAGACATGGCGCCCTCCATCATGGACTGCTTGAGAAACGAGGCCCATTAACCCAATGCTTCCTCCTCCATACACCAGATCGATGCCACTGTCCACCTGTTCAGGAACATGCGCCAATAAGAACATAAAGACATGCATATGCTGGGAAACCAAGAGCTAGGATGTTTGAATTGCTAATTAAGTTCCCAACGAATTCAAAGAGTACAAATTATAGATGGAACGGGGTCCAGATTAGTTTAGAATGTCGAAGGTAGCATATAGTAATGTCATGATGCCAACTTGCAGAGGCCAGCTCGTCACTATCAGTATCCCATGTAAGGGCAATCGATAGCCTCCGTTTAACTTGGTTAAAGCAATAGAATATTGCTTCCTTCTTGACGTTTGTTTGGCACTTGGCAGAGATCACGCAAGAAGGCTGATCGACAGACAGCCAGATTACAGCTAGCAATCATCATGCCAAACTCCCGAATTAGTCCCACTGCACAAGCACTCCCTAGACTACCCCCATCCAACCTCTCTCTAACGTAACAATCAGATCAAACGTTTGAAAAAAAAAAAAAAAAAGCCATTTACAAAACATTCAAGAAAAAGATGGAATCTTAAATAAGTGCAGCCACAAGGAAAGATCCACGACAAAACAAATCCCAAAAGTTCCCCTTTTTTGAAAGGAAAAAAAAAAGGATCCCGAAAAGTCATTCAATCAAAATTTAACAAAATACGACAAAAGTTCATCGGCTCTTCGACAGATCCCAGACGATCGAATGCATGCGGTCGTCCCTCGTCGATCTGGTAAAACTGGAAACGTACGATTCCTCGTGGTTGTTCCAGTGAAACCTCGAAACCCTTCGAATCCATTAGGAAATTAAAAAGAACAATATTATCCGAAAAAACGATGCAACTTGATTTAAGCAGTGTGAATGTATATGTACCAGTTCCTTTCCCAGCTCAACCGCGGCCTCCTGGTAACTAGACTTCTTTCCGCATTGGCTCCCGCAGAACACGCAAATCCTCCGGAACCTAGAACCTTTCTCCGCCATCGTGGCCTCCACCACCAACCCCGAACCTTTTCCTCCCTCCATCGGCCTCCTGAAGCTCTATACCGAAAAGGCAAATGCACCTCTAGGAAGCTTTCAACCTCCCACAACCCTCCAAAGACTCTCTCCTATTTATAAGCACACGAGGCTCAGAATTCCAACCTCGTTTTTTCTTTCTTTTTTTTTTATTTATAATTCACACTTTCGCCTCGTTCTTACTTTGGTTGTCTAGGGTTTTGGGTCCAGGCCAGCAGATGATGCGGACCCCGCATACGAAGGAACCGCTGCAGACAGATCTACGACGACGTAGACAAACGGCGACGTAGACCCCGCATCATGAACGGTTCAGATTGTACCATGTTACACTGCCCCCGTATATGCTCTATGCGGCACGAGCAAGCCGCGGTAACAGGGAGGTAGGCATTTTTTTTTTTGTGCCAATTAATTAATTAATTTGGTTTTCGTTCTCGCTCTGTCTCGAATATATTTAATTGAGAATTCATTTCTTTTTCTTTTTCTTTTTTGTTTGTTTATGCGGAGCAGTTATATAATAGTAGTAGTTTTCTTTGAGTGCTTATGAAGAAAAGGTCTTACACAAAATTAATAAAAGACTAGAAATGCGAGTGAAGGAGAATTAAGGGGGAGTAGATAGCATGCATCTGTCACACAAACAGATAAATAATTCGAGTAAAAACTTCTACAAACAAAACTTCACCTACTCTGATAATCTCTTTGAAAAAATAATTAAATTAAAATAAGAATTAGAAGAAAACAAATATATTTAATTTCTTCAAGAATAGAGAAGAATTATATTGTCGTGATAAAAACTAGCTTCTACAAAGAGAAAATAATTTTGGTCAGAGAATTAATTAATTAATTCATATGTTTTTAAGAGTTATTATTAATTCTTCACAAACGTATACAGAAAAGTAGGGTCTGATAATTAAAGGAACTCCATTTCTCTTAATTAACAAAGAAGAGAGTGGATTATATTCATTCATTCATTCTACAAATTAATTAAAGGCAAGAGAGAGTAAAAGAATTAAAGAAAAGACAGTCGTCTTCTTCCTTTTCTGCTATAGCTCCTCTCATTTGTTTACTGCCTGGCGATTTTTTGTCTGAACCTGCGATTAGTTTAATTCAGATTGTGGATCACGAGGGAAGAGTTTTCTATGGAATGTCGAACTGCCTGACGCATGCAAATGATCTCTTTGCTTTTTGTTCTCGCTTGTCGACGACTTAGGCATTGCATGCACCGATATATGGAGAGATTTTCTTTGTTTCTGAAAATTTTAATATTTTACATGTATAAATTCAGAATTAGCATAACAGTCGAGATGGATTTAATTATATTCATGAAAGATAATGATTATTTTAGATCAAAAGAGTGTCCAATTTTTTTAAATATTCGTTTAGGACTAGATACAAAAATTGTAGATATCCGTATGATCATTTTTAATAATTAATATATGGAAATTTAGTTACCATGAGAAAAATTTTTGTGACTGATTTTTTTTTTTTAGTTTTCATCAAATTCTAGATTAAAAATAAGTAGATATTGGTATTTGTATCTTAAGTATAAAATATTTGAATATTTAAAATTTTTATATAATTATTTTTTGGTATAAATGTGGTGGATCGATATTTAATTATTTTTAAGAGTAAAAAAAGAATGTGAACTCTGTAGTTGTATTAAAAATAATTTCAAATAGATGATATAATTATATGAATAACACTCGCCGCTCGACATGTTTAACTTCAGAGAAATTCTTTATTTATTATGTTGAATTTCTTCTCTGTATTTACACTATTGTAAAAACTAGAGAAAAATAAAATCAATTAATAGGAAACCATAAAATATATGATTACAGTTTAAGTATGGTATAATTGTCCATTAAAATAGGGTTTGGTAAATGAAAGAAATTTTCAGTCAATACATGCATTGAATATTATAAAGTTTACAATATTAAATTAGCAAATCAATAGAAATTATACATCAACGAAAAAAGAAATCAAAATATAAGAATAAAAGAGACGTAATTGAAACTATAAAAGACAAGGCAAAATCTCTTTAAAATAAAAGGTTTCAATAATTTGTGCTGTTAAAATTTAATTAAATAAAATGAGATCTTACTTACCCTTCAATTTAAAAATAATAAAATTATTTAATTAGATCTTAAAAGATGATATTGTCAAATCAGTAACTATTTACTACCACTTTAAAAATGCTTATATATAGCTGACCATTCAACACGCAAAATAAATAATTTTATTACAAACATGAGTATTAAAACATCAATCTACATTATAAAGAAGTAAATCTGTTTTAACAACCAAACTAAATTGAATTCACAAATTAAATCGTTTATAAAATTACAAAATAGTTATAAATTTCGGAACATAATATGGGAGTATGATTCAATATATTAATAGTTAATAATAGAACTTTGTTAGCAAATATCTGTTGTTTTCATAATCACATATATGAAATGTATTTTAAGAACAATCAAACCGAAAGGAAAAAAAGAAAGAAAGATACAGAAACATACTTTAAGAAGATGATATATTCTACGCCCAAATCTAAATTTCCTTCCAAAGTTGTTGCACTCATACATCTTCAAGTAAATTACAAAATTTTAATTCGACATTTGAGACAAAACCTTTTATTATTCTCCTATTATATATAAATAATATTTTCCTATGGTGTGTGTGCGCGCACGCATATAGGTAAGCGACATTTTAATTTTAATTTAAAAATTAATAAATTAAAAATGAATGTAGGACGAAAAAAAGAATGGAGTTATTTTGACGTGGCATCGATTCCACACTCTCCTGGAGCATATGTACAGAGATTATTTCTGCTATTTATGTCTTGTCACTTTTTTTATTTTTATTTTTCATTTAAGTTTGTGGATAGAACTTTGTTTTGGAAAGTTGAATAAACTGGTTCCTGCATGCATGCATAAATTAGAACATGCAGTATTGACCATGATGTTCTTTATCATATACAAAACAATTACCAGGCAAAGAAAATGAGCCCGCCATTAAAAGACTAATGCAGTCGCATATCAAGAGGGACAGGTAAGGAAAAAGATGCATATGCTCACATCACATAGTTCACCAGATTCATTCTTAGCATGATTCAATTGGTATAAAGCAGCATGGGATATGGCTCTGTCTCGAATTAGATACTAACTAACTGAGATGTCAATAGGATTGAAGATGCGGACTATCAGTATGAATATCCATGCATGTATCGTTGGAGCTGAGTGAATTAGTATCCTGATTTTGATCTAAATCATGATTCCTAATTCCTGCATTTCCAGTTGATGGGGTACCATTACTTCCATTAGCAATGTGATAAGGCTGAAGGCTCCTTCGCACCGGACTGGAAAGTGCAGTTGAGAAAACACAATTTTTTACTTGATCAGCGTGACAGCTTCGAGGGAGAAGTCCAACAGACGGTTGCTCAAACAGACCAGAAGTTAGGAAGCCTGAATTAATTGGACGTATTGTTGTCTGTTGATGTTGATTTTGCAATGGTGCTCTTGGAGGGGCTAGTCCATCTTGTCCTGCATAACAGTCCATCTCAGTCTGTAGAAGGATAGGCCCCATAAATAGATATTAGCGCTACAACTTCTATATTTGCGAAAAAGAATACTTTTTCCAGAAGACTGTAAAGAAAATCAAATAAGAAATTGCTACACGTACTAATTAATGAATAAAAAGACGAATTCTCTAAAGCCTACCAGACACAGTAGTATATCTGCCACTGACAGTCCATAATAAAAAACGATAATGTAAAATAATACATCTGAATGATCATGTCAAAGTCATTCATAACAAGGCAATAAAATTACTGAGCTATCCCTCCAATTTCCACAAATTTGGCAGGGGAAAAAAAAAATCTTAACCAGAGTTCTATAAAATACCAAGATATTGATCCAGTTGTGCATGGCTCAACCTCTTCTGTTTATTTTATCTGTTCTTAGCAGTCTCTGACACCGCAATATAAGTTTTTTTTTGGGTGGATGTTAACGTCATTGCATAATTTCAAATAATAAAGGGAATAATAATTTTGAGAGGAATGTGCAGACTTTTGTTAACTTATTAGTGATGATTACACGTAACATTACTGAACTGAAAGGACACTTCAAAGTTTTTGAGTTTTACATAAATTCCTTCTTTTTTTTTTTATGGTTGGAAGCTGATCAAATGTCAATGAACCACACCTAACTACCAAATCAGCATGTTCAGTTCTAACTATGCGGATGCTCATCGAATTGTCTATCTTATATAGAAAAAAAAAGACCATAGAATTCTGTTAGCAATAACCGTTGCCAAGAATAATAGCATTCCATATATCACTATGCAATATACAAGTATAAAAGCATACATATCATACAAGATATATGTAAAAACACAAAATTCATAATATGAAAACTGAAAATATATTAGAAAAATAACCGGGTTTAACCCAGGTCAACCTGGTCAGAATTTGTAATAGTGTGTGACCAAAATATCAATTCAATAAGAAAGTAATAGCATAAATAGAATACCACCTGAATGTGGGAAACTATATCAGCTACTGTAGCCCTTGACCCTTCCTCATGCTTTCTGATGATCCATTGATACACCTTATCCTGTAAAAACACATATAAGCATAATAAGCACCTAAAAATAATACAATTTGAGTAGCCAATATTCCTAAATATGGAAATTAGGCAGAGGAGAGAAATTCAGAAGTTAATTGAAAGTATTATTGAATTGGTTAAGAGTCACACTATAACTGACTATATGGTAACAAAAGTTTATTAGTAAGTAGTTGGCTACAAACTGGATACAAATGCATAATTTTGATCTAACAAAAAAGTAGGCAAGGATGGTGCAATGGTAATGTTGGTCCACTTCATCAGAGATCCTCTTTGCTATGCAGAAGAAGATTATAACTCTCCTAAACCATGCATTTACAGGAGTTATATTTATATCAGTACTGGTTTTCACTAAAGGGCACACAATACCTAAATATCACAAGAGCAGAACAATGTGAGAGGAAATAAAAACAGACAGAAGAGATAGGGAGAAGAGAAAAGAAAAAGGTAAACCATCTTGGCAAAATGATTGTGCATACATAGATTAATTGTGACTCTGGTTAAAAATATTAATCTCGCACATATAAGAAAGATTTAAGTTTAGCCAATATATTTTTGAAATGGATAGTTTCAAGACTACAAATATCAACCAATAACCAAAAGGAATACAATATTTTTTACCCAACAAGTAAGACAAGGTCAAGCACATGGGATGACAACAATCAGTCTCAAAACCATTCACAACCTATAATTTATCTGATGGTATCCAGAACCATACTTTATCAACATGAATCTCATTTGCACAATCAAAACCATCAAAGCCAACTAATTTGCTAAACTTGTACTCTCAATGCTTAAACTAGGAGCAAATGGAACACAAAATCACCCATAACAACTCCATGGCATAACCAAAACATTGAACCCATTATTTAAGCTCGTCCTAAATACCAATGCTTGACTACTTGCAAATGGCAAAGAAACCACAGATTTCTCAATGCCTCACAAATTCCAAGGGTCAAAGAGGTCACTATCCTTTGAAGCGCAAGAGGTCACTATCCTTCGAAGCACACTCTTTCAAGAAAGGGCAAAACAATACAACTTTACCATGTTAGATGGTATGAAGTGGGAGCAATGCAGGCACTTGACTGTCCTTTTGCAGTTGTTATGAAACAAATTGACTCCGCATAAGCTATCGTTTGAAAGCCTCAAGGGGTTACACGTATTTCATGATGCCTTTTGAGGAAGAAAAAAACCATGAGAGTCTCTCTCTTCGCGCAAATAATACATCAACAAACCAATGGGTCTAAACCTTCAAGTCAATACGCAAATTTCCAACCTTACTAAAAAGCAAACATGTTCATGACCATTACCCCCAGGCATTTGATCTAGTGAGAAGAGTGAGCAAGTAAGGATTACTAGATTTGCCAGGAATAAAATCAAATTAAAGTGAATATCAAAAACATAATCGACTCAACTAAATTGGACACGCCTTTGAAACACAAGAGACTTATGCGGTGAAAAATGAAGATTGGACCATTAGCCCAAGATAGATTAGACCGTAGCAAAGCTCAATATTTGCAAATTCTCAAACCCCCTCGGGATGCAACTTGTCCACCAAGCAGGAAGGAACTAATCAAGAGTTAAACAATATGCTGCCACTTAACCACTTCAGCTTGAGGGTTTCCGATCATAAAACCCTTTTTGAAGAAAAAGAATCCCAATTCTCATCGACACTGACATCTAGTTTACGAAATTCGTCGACGCCTGATGTCCTCCCTATTCCTCCATATTATTGCTGAATAAAGTGCTACCGAAACCATCACAGGTGGCCAAGGTTAACAAGAAAGTAAAAGGCAACAATATAACCTTTAAGAAATCCTCCCTGACGAACTTCTTGTTACGGCATTCCCGAGCTCAGTTTCAATCGGAGGAAAATGTGAAAAAGAAAAAAAAGGGTTAGGACGGAAAGGAGCTAACCAGAGCATGGCGCTCGCCGGCTTGGAAGGAGACCTTCTGCTGATTCATGGCCTGCGTGTAGAGCTGCGACAGCGAATTGGCGGCACCACAGAAGGTGGAGTAAAGCGTGCGATCCACCTCGTCTAGCCCCGTCGCTTCCGATTTCCTTTTCCTGGTCATGGATTCAAACCAGAAGAATCCAGGAGCGATGGCAAGAACGATAGGAACGGCAAAACCCTATCGTCGCCACCTTCAACCATATCCCGATCCGGCCGAGTCTGTTACGCACGCGTCGAATTTTGCATTGTAAATTGCAATTGTGTTCCTACTGACAAACAGATTTCGGGTTTCGGATCTTTACAGAGAGTTGCTGTTTTGTTGGTTTGTAAAATCCACCCTTATCTTGCCTCCGCAAGAGTTGAAATCGCCGACCTAACATTTTTATCAATATGTTCTACGATTATTACGAAGGAGATAAATTTAAAGAATTTTATAGTCCTTAATTGACATGATAATCAATACATGTGAAATCATTTAAATTCAGAAAAAAACTTTAGACTTTTTTCAGAATTGATTCTTATTTTATTTGTAAATTCCGTCGTATTTTAATCATTACATCATCTCTACAAAGAAAAAAAAAAAAATCACTGTTATCCCAAATGATCTGACAGAATATTCAATTTAATTTTTAAATATTCATGATTAAATCAACTGTAATAGTGAATTTATAAAAAAAAAAATCAAATAGAATAACAAGAGGTTAGAATTACTGTGATCTATACGAACATTGTCGATTTATCTCCTTGTAAAAGTAAAGGACAATCGTAAGGGATCACGGACGGTCATATTTTTTTTTTCCTTCTATTAACAATCCCTTTGTATTAGGTTCGTCTAATGCTCTTCTCGATCAATTTAGGTTCGTCTAATGCTCTTCTCGATCAATCTACAACTAGCTAACTGGAATCATCTAGAGTTTCAGAGCAATATTATGAACTTCTACATTTGCAGGATTGTCTAAGAAAAATAATCTCGGCATGAAACTCTACATTGTTTGTCTAGCCAAGATCGATTGTGGGACATGAACACCCTTTCTCAGTCAGTTTACAACTAGCTAACTGAAGACGATCTAGAAATTCAGAGCAAGGTTATGAACTTCTAAATTTACAGAATTGTTTATCTTTTTTTTTAAAAAAAAAAAACTAGTCTCGTCGTGAGATTCTTGATTGTATCATCCCTCCTTTTTGCATGCGAAGACTGAGTTCGTACCTTGAATCTTTTTTCCTCGTCGATGATTTTCTCATGGACCTTACGAAAGATTTCTGTGCTCTATGGAATTAGCTCCTATGATCAAAAGGTCGAAAGATTTCTTAGAATGATTTTCTGTGCTCTGAAGCGAAGAGACTTACTTGTGCCGCTGCACAAATGGAAAGTTGTAGGGACTCAATGGAGAAACCACCAGAGGCTGAAGAGGATAATCTAGTTGTAAACAGAGCAAAACTAGCATAAGCTTGAGATTCATGTGGAGAAAAAGAATGGAAATTATGCTCGGCCTTTTACAATCTGCCTGGTGGCCAATTAGGAAACAGTGGAAGAGTAATTCATAGGTATATGATTTATGGCTAATATATACTTCACTTTGCTCGACATGTTTTTTAAATTTACATTATAGTATGTCAAATAGTGATATGAAGAAGGATTAAAGTCGAGTGGTTTGCCAAAAAAAAAAAAAGGAAAAAGGAGGTTCTTTTGCATTCAGTAAACTGGGGGTGATGTATATGCAATTTACGCTAGATCTAACAGAACGTGTATTTTCTTGCTTTTGAAGGGGGATATTGTCGCCCAGTATTTTCTGGTAAGCTTAACAAATAACTTCGGCAGTTCTATACGTTCCGCATTTTGTCAATCTTTATTGCTGCTGACCTGAAGTACGAGGCATTTTAAAGCGACTAAGCAAGCCCTTTGACATCTCAATACAAGAAAACTATTTTCTGTTAACCATGATTATTAATAGGATACAAAAGCAATCAAATTCAAATTTAAAATCGCATTCATGTTTTAAAGAAACTGCTGATTGAGGTGACTACGTTGCTTTAATTAATTTCCATATGAAGGCCTTTCTTTCTAGTTTACTGAAAACATTTTTCTTTCCTCTGGAATTAACTCTCCCTTTCTGTAACCGGAGAGGGTTTCTGGACCAGAGTACCGAACGATTTCAACATTTATTCAGATGCTATTTCAACGATTAGTTGTTTTGAAGAACAAATCCTCATCGGCGCCAGTGAAAATGAAGTGGAGTTCTATTTCGATCGGTAAGGTTGGTTGGCCATAAGGTGTCTTGTCAGGGAAAAGTGCTGTTTGAGTTGGAACCCATTACTTCCTTTCTCTGCTTTTCGATGTGATCACTGTTAACATAATGTCTCAATGTTTCGTCATCTGCAAATGTTCGGTGACTTAGACAAGCCATTTAAGTCCGTCCTCTAAAAACATATCCAAGCAAGAAGAAAAATAAAAGGGAGCGCATTCTGGCAAAATAATTTAGTTTGGCAGACTTGTCTTTCCATTGGAAATGATGCAATGTCCCACAGAGCATGAACTGCAGTTCTCTCTGCTCTTAACAGTGCTCTAGTGCGTGCAGTCACTTTCTTGAATTGTTTGCTTATTGTTCTTTCCGGGTGAAACCAGGCATAGTATTTACAATTACTGCCGGATCATTTTAAATTCTCCTTGGATGCTCAGCTCAGTTAGAGACTCACCCTAGTTCAATTTCTATTTTTTTGTTTGTGATGCAGGTAACAATACTCGAGATGACTAGCTAGAAGCGAGGATGATGACCAAAGTTTTCATACATCAAAACCTAACTGTGAACTGTAATAGAAGATATATCTTTAATGGATGGTCCAACGTTATCTTGTGGTGGCTTAGCCAAGTGACAATATGCCCATGCTCATATAACATTTCCATGTCGATGTTGGATTAGACAGCACACCCAAACAAATTTTTCTAATGATAGTCATCAACGAATAGTTTTACTAAGATGTCATGTCATTGATATGCAAAATCGTTCACATTGGAGTCCCTGTTGCTGTGGACAACTTGATCAATCTATTTGTTCACTCTGGCCAATCTCCACATGCCCTCCAGCAATTAGATTCCCCAACATTAGGTCATTCATCCACGAGCTTGTTCTACTTTTCTCTCTGATCAGCATTAGATCTTATGAATACATGCACTGTATCAATATTTAGGCGTTTGAGGAATTGTTTTGTATCCATTGTTATTCCATTTTATAATATCATGTTATTGGTTCTCTATTTAAGGACCTACTCACATGGAGGGGGATGCAGCCCCAATTGACTTCTGTCAACTTAGATTTTGACTTCAGCTGGCTCTGTTATACTGATAGGTCAGGTCAACTCACAGTGACCAATCAGAAGCAGTATTTTGGAATGAGATAGAAACACACTTGGTTAAGTTTTGTGTTCTTTAAACGAGGAACCAATATCCGGTTCATCGAATCATCTGCATTCATGAGAAATAAATAGACGTACTAAAATTGATAAGGTGTAATGGATCGACAATGACTTTGAGTTTACCAAGTGAGACAACGCCTGGCCAGCTTGCTTATAAGTTGGGAGCCAAAGGTTTACTGGATGACAAGGAGACCACAACGGTTGTGGCTTCCAGGTTTCTTCTAGCTCCTTCAAATTCCCATGTAATTTAATTTCTAACAACGATTGCAGCAAATGGGGAAATCTGGTCTGGAGAAGGTATTCAATTGTTTCTCGCTTATGATCTCTGCAAACACTTGCATTTGCTCGAACACTTTGGAGGAAGAGGATGAAGCTGAGAGGAGAGCTCTACTCCAGAGTGAGGTCCTAGAGATTAAGGATGCTTTTGGCGGTGCGAAGACACTGGCTTTCCACTTGGAACCCAAGGTAATCCTCTATCTAAATTTTCTTTCCTTTGAATATTCTTAAACTCGAATTTAATTTTTAGCATAAATTAAACAGTCCAGCTTCTCTCATGATCATCTCTCGTGGTATTGCAGACAGTAGTACTGAGAGTATCCATGCACTGCAGTGGCTGTGCAAGAAAAGTCCATAGGCACATTTCAAAGATGGAAGGTAAACGAATCTTTATTTTTTTTCCCCCTTCTCTTCTTCTGGTGTATCCCTCTCACGATAGACAGGTCTACATATTGAGTCTGTTCCAGAGATGATAATTTTCAGGGCCTTTCTTTACTCGGGAAGAGTCGCGAGATTATAATTAAGCACTCTGAGACTAGCTAGCTACTTCATGATCCTTTCATGGCATTTACAGTTATCCTTCACTACTGCAGCCGTACAGGACTGGCAATTCCTGCAACTTTCATGTCGTCGGAGAAGTAAAGCTCTATAAAATTATTTGATCGGAATAACGCAATAGATAGTACAAGCATGTAATGATATCATAGAACCTGTGAACTCGATGATACGACCAATGACTATCTCTTTGAATAGATCATCAGCAAGGTGGTGATGTATGTCTGTTCACGCCAATGTTTGTAGGAGTTTCGTCGATAGAGGTGGACTTGGAGAGTAAGAAAGTGGTGGTGGTGGGCGACGTCACGCCATTTGAGGTCCTGGAGAGCGTGTCCAAGGTCAAGTTTGCAGAGCTGTGGTTGACCCCTCAACGTACATAATTCTGAGCTGGATCTGGGAACCAGAGAAATCAAACCCCAATTCAATCAAACCGCAGGATGAGACAACAGGTTCTTGCATGAAATTTAGTTGGAATTCGCCGATCTCTCCGTGTATATATCATTGTTGCCCGTTCGCTTAATCCTCTCGGCTTGTATTTTTATTGTACCCTTTTGGTGATGAAGACGAAGCCATTTTAAGTTTTGATATCTTCTTCTATTATTCTCTTTGGTTCAGTAGATGTCCATAAGTTTGCTGACTGACGAAGTCATAAATCTATGAAATTATTGGGCATGTTGTTTCGTGATCGATACGGAGTGGAGAGCAAGAAATGAAGGATTCGTAGCAGCAGTAGCTCGGGTGCAGGGTACTCGGGGGACAATCTGGGTCACGTTTTCATCAGAGTTGCTGGAAGATACTAATTTTTTGTGGGTCCACTCGATGTGGCGGCATTCGAGGTAGATTTCAACAGGTTGAGTTTTGAAACTCTCAGTGAAACTGGAGAGATTTTATGAACGAGTTTCAATCGCGTGGCATTTGATAATCCGTTTGAATTTTAAGAATCTTATTATTATTATTGTTATTGTTATTATTTATTTTGAAAAAAAAAATAATCATGTTTTTTATTTTTAGTTAAGGATTGATAGAAAGAATGGATAGAAGAGAGATAAATAATCTCATGTGCTCGTGCGTTGCGGTAAAGTGGAATAGTATCAATCACTCGCGGGTTAGTTGGAATGGTAAATACATGTAGTATTTGTTAAAGAAAGTAAAAGACAATCTCTCATTTTTATAGGGTGTCGATTTTCCATATGATTTATCAATGATTTTTGGATCAAAGATTTTCTGTAATTTATTTTCCTTACGATGACTCGAAAGCGGATTAATAAAAGTCATTAGATTGATGAATTCTAACTTTTTTTATTTAAGGACAGTATTTCATATATTAGCGTGGTTCAATTTTCTATTAGAATAAGTTTGACTTTGAATTTCGAAAAAATTTAAACAGATAATCATAAATCGAATATGCGTCGAAAGTTTATCTTCACGGAGAAAATACATCTTCAATGTCTGATTTACCATATAATTTATAGAGCATATTTTGTCTATAAATTATTTAGTATTCCCTCGTAGATCTATTGGATTGTATCTATGATCATTTTTATCTTTAATCAAATCAAAAATTTAGATATCTAATGGTAAAAAAAGAAAAGAAAAAAAAGGCAGTCATGGGCTTTTTTTTTTAATTCTTCCTGTGCAGGAGAAAGCCCAACAGAGTCTAGAATTATAAAATCTGTTTGTCTCTTATACTTTGCGCAAAAAATTTAAAAACCTTATCGTCGGCTCGTATGCCCAAGTTATCTTATATTTAAATAATTCTTTCCTTTTAGAAAATTAAAATAAGAAGTGAATTGAATAAACAGTGCTCTAAGTAAGTAGTAAGGAATTATTCATAGAGAGTTAAAATAGGATAATTAAAAATTACATTATTTCTTAAGTATTTCTTTATTTAGTCTATGTAATGAATTAAATAAAAACAATTTTTTTGTACTTAATTTAAAAAATACTATATAAAGATAAAAAAAATTAAGTTTTATAATGCAATTGATCCATTTAGCAAAATTAGTTTGTTTAATCTAAGTGTCTTGTCCAAGTCGACTTAAGTCAATCGTTCAGAGAAATCAACCCCTTTGACTTGTCCAAACTGAATACTCCAACTAAATCTTTCGACTCGACCAATCTAAATATCCAACTCATCTAACTCGTTGACTTTTTCGGCTTGTCTGAAACATTTGATCCATTAAAACCGGTCATTCATTTCATTTGACTTAATTGATTTAATCAAATCAAAGGAAATGTATTATATGACAGATGAAATACACAAGGAGAACTAATAACTATTTAATATAAACTTAGACGCTAAAATATAGCTAGTATGAGTCTGTAATTTATAAAACCCTAAAACCAAACTCACTGTTAGCTCATTCATGGACCCTCTAAGATCAATCATATAATATTAGGCTGCACTTCAGCATCCGCGGACTTATGTAATGTTTTAATTGCATATTCTAAGGTCGATAAGAATCGCTGGATATATTGCAAATAACATCGCCATAATTTGAATAAATAAAGGAATGACATTTCACCAGAAAATTCTTTCAATTTTATAAATTTTCTTAAGCAAACACCTACACTGTACAATATGCATCATTTTCATTTAAAAAAAAAAAAATTAGAAATTGAATTAGAAATATCTAAAAGACATTGCACCACCGTAGTCGGGGGGGCAGAAAGCCTTTTGTTTGCCTCCTACTTGACTTCGATTGCAACTCGATTGATAATACGACGTGATGTAATCTCCTTTGTACATAGCAACGTCCGTACCTAACGATGCCCAATTTGTCTGCTTCTTCAGTCTTCATCATGGACGTAAACAAGTCTTTGGAGCCCTCCCTGCACGGCAGACTTAACGATCCTCGACTAGTTTTAAGCGAAGATCCCTTGTCAGTGGCTCGATGACGACTCTGCCCACTATTGGAACCCAAGTAATCGAGTGAGGTTCGATCTAAAGCCCCCTGCTGCATGCAGTATGTGAGTTAATGACGCTAAGGAAGACGCAGGCTCTTCCTCTTTTAATTTTTATTTTTATTATTATTATTTTTTTTTGTTCTCTCACGAGCAGTGCGTGGATCTGTCTTTAATGCGTCTGATGTACGTTTTGTTTGAAGTTCTTCAATCTCGGAGCAGATCGATTGGATCAGTGTTGGCCAAAAGTGGAAGGACACAAATAGGCAGCAGCAGTGTTAACATTCAAGTGGAGAGCAGGGGAGTTAGTGATCATGCAGGGTCCGTGCCATGATGTTTTACCGCTAGCTGCATGCTCTGCCAAATATCATGCTGCGCCACTCATGTTCTCTGCATATCTTCTACGGCAAGTCTGATAATAGCCCGCAGACCTGAGACGACTCGATTTCTTTGATTTTTGTGGAGTAAGTTTACGCATGGGACGCTGCGATTTTATCGACCATGAGTAAATTTGCGGTGGCGGATGATTGGAAGTCATGGAAACGTTGGCCTGACGCCGCTGAACGCCGACGGTTCATACCCAACTTGGGATGATGCCGCTGCTCGCAATTTGAAAGGGACGCCCTTTTATTATGCAAGGAAGAAGACGCATCTTTCAGTGATAAAAACGATGATCAATGATTATGTTCGTTCTCGTCATTTTTATTAAATTTTATCTCGAGAATTAATTTCTGAGTAATATTTGTATTGTTCTAATCACCGCCGTCGCATCGCGATGTCACATCGATGGAACTTCTTTTTATTATTTATTTTTTACTATTTATTTATAAGAAGTTAATGACGCGTCTCGTGAAATCGACGGTTCCTTCTCATTTTAACATCAGACCGCGGGCTGTTCGATCCGACGGGTGACGTTTCTTCGTTCCCGGTCCGTGAGGAGAAATCTGAACCATCCCTTTTGAGTATGGGCGACGGCCCGCTTGCTTATTTTATTTGAGCCCCCCCTTTTCTTTTATTTTCTTGTCGCGGAGCTACTGCTTGTTCTTCTTCCTCGCTCTGTCACTTCTCTTTCTCCTCCGTCAGTCCGCCTCTGCTGATCTGAATTCTGATCCATCCCCATACGAGCGTTTCCATGAATAGGAGGGGTTCTGATCTGTTGGGTACTTGCTGGAATTCGCGGCCGCCTCTAGGAGTCAAGCTTCGGATCAGGCTTTTCTAGCGGGATCCGTGATCGTGGAGCTGGAAAGCCTCCCGGTCGCGTTTTTTTTTTCTGGTAGGTTGAAGGTATTTCTTCCCTTCTTGGGTTTTCCTTCCCTGAGAGAGAGAGAGAGAGAGAGATCTTGATTGGCTTTGATTTCGGTTATTCGGCTTTGTCGCCAGGTGGTGTAGTTTTGCATCTCGTTTTTACCTCGATGATTTTCTGTCTGATCATCGGTTATTATTCGAGTTTTTATATCTTTTTCTCCTGCCGTAATTTGATCGCTTTGATTTCTTTTACTTTGGGCTAAGAAGTGGCATTTTCCCCCGACATCTTGTTATAAATTGTAACGCGATTTGTTGCAGGTTCAGTACATGCCAGTCTTGATCTGATCTTTGGTAACGCGATTTGTTGCCAAAATTTGGAAGCATGAGCTTGATCTGATCGTTCCCAAGTTGTGCACCATGTGGAAGCAATTTCTAAGTAAATTACCTCGCAAGTCTTCTAAATCCGATCCTTCTCCGGATTCCGCCCATGCCCGTTCATGCAGCAATGCGGCGGCGTCTTTAAACGGAAATCGGACCGGCAGTGGCAATGTAGTTCCCTCCCGATTCACCTCGGTTAAGCGGACTGCGTCCGCCATATTCCCGTCAAGTGTCGTCACAAGCATTGAACCTCTACTATTATTCAAAGATGTGTCTAATGCGGAAAAGAAGAACCTTTTCATCAGTAAGTTGAATCTGTGTTGTGTTGTCTTTGATTTCTCTGATCCCAACAAGAATCCAGCTGAGAAGGATATGAAACGGCAGGCACTAATAGATCTCATTGAATATGTTGATGCTGGGAGTTCTCGTTTCACTGAGTCCATGATTTCCGCTAGCTGTAAGATGTTTTCTAGTAACTTGTTTAGGGCCTTCCCATCGAATACCCGATCTGGTTTTGCTGGCGGTGAAACTGAAGAGGAAGAACCCCTGTTCGAACCAGCTTGGTCCCACCTGCAACTTGTCTATGATTTGCTGCTCAAGTTCATAGAATCCTCTTCACTCGATGTTAAAATCGGGAAGAAATACGTAGATCATTCATTAATTTTGAAACTGCTTCACCTTTTGATTCTGAGGATCCTAGGGAAAGGGAATGCCTGAAAGCAATTTTGCATAGGATCTATGGAAAATTCATGGCGCATCGTCCTTTCGTCCGGAAAGTTGTAAGCAACATATTTTACCAGTTTGTGTTTGAGACAGAGCGACATAATGGGATTGCTGAATTGTTAGAAGTTTTTGGTAGTGTCATTAGTGGGTTTGCATTGCCTCTAAAAGAGGAGCATAAAATGTTCTTGTGGAGGGTCCTAATACCTCTGCACAAACCAAAGTCACTTGGTGTGTATCATCAACAGCTGACTTACTGTGTGACGCAATTTGTAGAGAAAGAGCCTAAGCTGGCAACTTCAGTTATCAGTGGGTTGCTGAGATATTGGCCTGTAACTAACAGTCAGAAGGAAATTATGTTTTTAAGTGAGTTGGAGGAGATATTGAAATTACTAACGATGTGGAGATCCAGAAGTGTATGCTTCCATTATTTCAACGGATTGCATACTGCATCAAGAGTTTCCATTTCCAGGTGATCAGAATTTTGTGTAAATTACCTATTTACCTCACTTATGTGAACTTATTTGTCTTCCATGGAGTTGCATGCCTGCATTTTTATTTCACATGCTTAAAGGTAAATTTTTCTGATCTTTTCACGGCCAGTGATGACTATGATGTGAGGGTTAATGTAACGTTGCCAACTGAACTGGACATGAAACTATGTTGAATATCTCAAGGATCATTCTCTGATAACTGGTTTTCATAATATTATTCATTGCTCCTGATTATGTGGTTTTTTTAGGCTTTTACCCTAATTGGTTTACCTTTATACTTTGTTTTATTTCAAAAAGAAAATTACTGTGAGAGTGTTTTTTTTTTTTTTTGCATGTTCCGTAATTTCTCTCCAAATAATGATCACAACAATTTTAAAAATAACATCACAGATGATATTCTCTAGCATTTATAGTTTTTTCTTGAGGAGAATAATATGAAAATATCCCGCGTGAGGATAAATGAGGAATTTATTCAAGACCTTGTGCAACAGCACGAAGGCCCTTAATTGCTAATTGCACCTTCCGACATTGTATATTTTTCAATTTTCTCATTTTATAGCAATCTATTCTAATTTGAATGAAACTGGACAAGTGAACTCAACTCCTGTGTTGAATATGCAATAAATAGTAGAAGTCTTCAAACAATTGTTTTTTGTTGCAGAGGAAAACGATGAATGATGCGTGTGCAATGAATTATGCATATGCCTCCTCTACAGTGGGACTCAGATTATTCTAGTTATGAATGATCTCAAGCTCCTCTAATGAGTTGATCATTACAACATAAGGTTCATACAGG
Organism: Wurfbainia villosa; assembly: GCA_025175895.1. Lineage (NCBI taxonomy): Eukaryota > Viridiplantae > Streptophyta > Magnoliopsida > Zingiberales > Zingiberaceae > Wurfbainia > Wurfbainia villosa. Next base: position 22,711,784 of record CM045991.1, on the reverse strand, counting down.
TTTGGTGTTTGTTAATTGATTAACCAACCATTTAGTATAAAACAGACAACTGAAGTGCTATTACTAATTGTGCATGCCATCGGTTACTGCTTAGCATAAAGTACGGGTTTGTTCCTTGGATGAATTTGCAAAAATCTTGTTTGTGAAAAATTTAATGGAGAAGGATCCATCGATCTTAGCACACCCCTCAAATTTGGCTATCTGATAATGAATTACATATTAATTGACAGTTCAGTTATCTAGTAACCTCTCAAGTTTGCTATGCTATAATTCTACTTTGGGAAACCCTATTATAGTAAAAGGGTGTTTTTTAGTTTGTATTTGTATGGTCCACAAAGAACGCACGACTTAGTCTGGAAATAAATTCAGCAACCTGATAGTATGAGGTAACTGTGAAGGGCAGTGATTTGTTAAATCTGCACCATGCGCACGTTGAGTTCTTTCGCACCATGGGCACATTCGAATGTGCTGAAAATTCATTATCTGCGTGTTAGTGCTCAGAAAATGATAAATAGTGAATACAATGCGTTTATTACTTTTTGAATCATGTGAGATTCTTAAGTTACTGTTGCAAATCCTTCTTTTTTTGTTCATTGTTTCACGCAATGATCTACCTGTTTGAGCATATTCGGCGATGGCAAAAATAACAAATTTCCTCGTTATCAAGTTTCTTTTGCTATATTTGGATCTACCTGTAGTTTCCTTTTTCTTCGCATGAACTTTTTATTAACAAAAAGGTTCAAATGGATTCCAGGTGGCAGAGAGGGCCTTATTCTTGCTGAACAATGACCGCGTGGCTAGTCTGGCGTCAAGTAATCGGCAAACAATAATGCCGCTAATTTTTCCTGCTCTGGAAAGGAACATTCGCAGTCACTGGAATCTTGCTGTTTTGAACTTGACGAGAAATGTGAAGAAGATGTTATGCGAGATGGATGGAGAGCTATATTCAGCGTGTGAAAATAACTTTGAACAGGTGGAACTGGAGCAAAAGATGGTGGAGGAGCAGCGGGGGAGGATCTGGGAGCGCTTGGAGGCCACAGCTGCCTTCCAACCATTAACTGAAAACATGCCTGTCCTGGTTAGACCTGCAATTGTTCCACCAGTTGTTGCTGCTCTTTCTTGAAGCACTAGGTACCGTATGGTACGCGAGAAAAATTACCGAGTAACCTAGATTATGCAGGGTGCTTATCGTTCCATTGTCCTCTGGTCATTATGCTTAAAATTTTGATGCCGGGCCAAGACAAATGCATGCGAGATGAATGGCGTCCATTGTATGTAATGTGATATATTAGGGGCATAGACAGATTGCCTTGTTCTTGTTTCCTCCTCATTCTGGCTTTTGATCCGAGTTTTTCAAGATCTCAGTGTGTTCATGCTTTATGAGGTAAAGGTCCCAGGGCAATTTGGAAAGATACGGAACTAAATGTTCATCGGTCACACTATATTGCTTTGCTTTTTGGTGTGGCAATTTATCTGATATCTTCAGTGGGATTTAGAAAACAGCGTCTTAATTATTTGGAATCAGGCGTCTCCGATTTCCATGTGTTGGTCTGCATTACCAACTTAATTTATTTTGGTGTAATTGTTTACAGAATCAGAATGGAACCCATCAGCCGCCAGGGATTAAACATTTTGCTAACTGTTACAATAAATTATTCAAAAGAGAGCAACAAAGCCCTCGGTTCATGGCCACGGCACTGCAACTGCACCCCTTTGGTAAGATTAGCTAACACACACTGCCTTCGGTTCCGCAAGTGGACGAGTCGCGAGCGTTGATCCACTCTGCAATTATTTTCACTCTTTGAAATTTTTAAAAATATTTTAATAATCTTTCAATGATAAAATCAACAGATTAACATTTTAAATTAATTCTTAATAATTTTATTTTTTTTATCATAAAAATATTTTAATCAAAACACTTTAATATTATTTCTAATAAGTTAAAATATATATATATATATATATATATATAAACACGAATAGATGATTGGAGCCATATGAATGTATTATTTATCTCGGCTCACTTCCCGATGTAGCAATTATGTGAGCAAACTTGTCTTTTTCGTATTCTTTCACTCGATCGATTGGGATTTGGGAAGCAAAAATAGAAGAGTTCTTGAGCCAGATTTTATTCGTTCCGACGTAGGCATTTAAATGAATCATTGTCACTCATCCTTTAATGCTTCTACACCATTGAAGTGATGCATTTTATTCACTTTATGAGAGAGATTAAAAGCTTCAAGATCAAATTGTTTAAGAATAACTAAGTCAAACTACTAAAATATTCCAAGATTTACTTCGTAATATAAATTATTTGATCAATCTACCCTGAGAATGTTTGGGTCCCATGGAGAACAAAACAGCTTATTTTTTGTACTTGGTTCGGCTTCAGTGATTATAAAAGCAAAATTGCACTGACGAAACCAAAATGAGTTGCAACAATTGCTACTTTTTTTTTTATTATTTTGAAAATTTTCAATCAATCGACCTGCTAATCTAATTTGTCACGGATTAATTGTCAACACAAGTGTATCAACACCCAAGTAGCTAGTAATATCTCATATTAAATATTTATGGTGACAAGTATTAAAAAACAAAAAGAATGAATTGAAATATACAACATACCCAACTCAAACATAAACGCAAAAAGGAGCATAATCTATATTAGCAAATATTATAACGAGAATGTGCAGGCATTGGTTTGCACAAGCAAGAATGCAGAAGCATTATCTACATTGCAGGTCTTTATTTTATCCTCCTGGACTTATTCGATCCTCAGCAAAACGACCTTCACCTTTTCTGGAAGTTTATAGTCTTTATTGAGAATGCAAAGAGGAAGGCAAAAAGCACGGGAAAGATGACCACCACAACTGCTACCACGCCCAAGAAGCTATGTTTGAATCCAAAGTAACTCCTAACGAAGTCAGACACCTTGGTAGTTCCATTTTCGAATTGATCATCTATATCACCGAACTGTGAAGCAACCAATCCATACAAGGTCCAAGCCACAGGGCTTATCCAGTAGTACCATCTCCACCACACTGGGATACTCTGTAGTAGAAGTAAAGGTGACAATAATTACTTGGATATTCTTAAATTGAGGGGAGAGATATGATCGAGTAAATGACGTTTTCACTTACAGGTCGGGGGATAATGAATCCAGAGAAAAGGTTCCATATTCCATAGAATGCAGATGAGACGATTGCAGCGATATTGTAGTTGGGAGTCAAACCCACCGCCATCATTCCATAGAATGTGAAGTAGAGAAGCGTGAAGTACATGAAGAAAATGTACCAGAAGAACTTAGCAGCGGTCCATTCAAACCCAATCATGGCATAGACTATGACACCATAAACTAACGATTGGACCAAGATATATGGAAGTTCAATCAAAACCTGCAAAATGGAACGCCACAGTAATTAGGGAAAGTGATGTGCTTTAAAAGAACATTATTCAATTAGCCAAGAATTTAGCGAAGTTCATTTGGGATCCATTACTTGTCCAAATGCATAAGGCAAGGCTGAGAACATTCCAGCTGCTCGCTCTCTGTAAAAGACCGTTCTTTCAATAGCAACAACTGGTTGAACAGAGGAAGCGTTCTGAACCCCAATAAACAGAACAGCACCATACATAGAACCCATTGCATTGAACAAATCTTGCTGTGTGGACCTGCAGTTCGAAGTTTCCTTAATAACTTTCGAAAAATCATGATCATACAATACAAGTGCAGTATTTATGGTACTTGAGGAATTTCAGGATGGATATTTACCTTTTGGTACCAAGGTCCCAAAACACAGTTCCAAACAACAAGGCTATCATTATGGTGAAATAGAACCTCACTGCAGTGTATGGAGGGTTCCGCCAGTATGATATGCGTTGTTTCCATAGGCATGCCATGCATTGCACGAGAAAAGATTGAGAAAACTGGGTTGGGAAGTAAAGATCACTTGAGTTAGGAGGCGGCGTGCTTAGTTCCTTTATCAAATTTTGGTTTCTCCTGAAATACCAAATGCTCTTTTATGAGAAGTACTGATTGACAGACGAGACTTGACGAAGAAGACTAAGAGGAGCAAGGATGATACTCACTGATAAAGGTCTGAATTCTTGTAGATTTGACAAAAATCGACCCCCAGTTGATCTTCTTGTGCCTGTGTAGTCACTTCCAACATCCATGTTGCCGGGTTATATCCATCTTTTATCTTACTAACACCATCGATTCCCTAAGACAAATAGTTAAATAACCATAATCAAACATATAGCTCCACAGAATCATACAAGGATATAAAATTCTTCAGTTCCTTTGCTGTTTCACCTCAAAGTAGCTGATCAAATGACAAGAATGACGACCAAGTGGACCTACATAGATCTCTTCTCCACCTCGTTTCATAAGGAAGAGCTAACACAAAACAGATAAACAAATGCCATAATGATTTGCCAATATTGCATACCATAATCATACAAACTAAGTGACTTAATTTTTTTTCCTCACCTCATCAAAAGCTTCAAATATGTCAATACTAGGCTGGTGAATAGTGCACACCACAGTCCGCCCAGTGTCTACAGTGTTCCTCACAGTTCTCATGACAATAGCCGCAGCCCTTGCATCAAGCCCAGATGTCGGTTCATCCATGAATATGATAGATGGGTTGGCAACAAGTTCCACAGCAATAGTCAGTCTCTTTCGCTGTTCAGTTGATAACCCATTTACTCCTGGCAAACCAACAAGTGCATCTCTTAATGATGTCAACTCTACAAGCTCCATGACCTCTTCAACAAACATCTGCAAGAAATAGCTTAAGGTCAAGCTTTATGTGAATCAACTTAAGTAATGTAAGCTTGGGACCATCCTTGTTATCTGACAAACCTTCCTTGCTGCAGAATCAACATCAGAAGATAATCGAAGCCATGCAGAATAAACAAGAGATTCATATACGGTCACATGCGGAGAGTGTATGTCATTTTGTTCACAATATCCAGATACACGAGCAAAAGTTTCCTGTTTCTTGGGGTAACCAGAGATGGTGATGTTTCCTTCTATGTAGCCACCTGTTTTTCTCCCAGCCAACACATCCATCAATGTTGTCTTTCCAGCACCACTGACGCCCATTAGTGCTGTAAGTACTCCTGGCCTAAAACATCCACTTATACCCTTGAGGAGCATCAAACGATTTTCTTCCACACCTTGGCTTTTCATTTCCTGTACAAGGCACAACGGTAAGATACAGGTCCAACATGCGTTAAATAAGGTATATGTATTTGTATCGTACATAAGGATATTATTTGTATCGTACATAAGGATATTATTACCTGCGGCATGTCCACAGAGTATCGTATGTTGTCAAAGGTAAGGGAAAGAGGAGTGAAGGGGAGGATCATGCCCTTCTTATTTATATCACTAGATGCATTTGTGCTGTCTTCCCTTATAATTCCATCAGCTGTAGATCAAATTTCCAATCAATAAAATTGTCGAGATGAGAAATAAGTGTATATTTGATAAATATAACATACCCTTGGATGAAGAGGGTTGACTAGATTTCTTCCCTCTAGATGATTGGTCCAACACTTCACCAGTCAGATTGGTATGCTTTTCCTTTAAAGTCTCCTCAGATATGGGTGGGTGAGATTTGCCAAATGCTGCAAGGAGAGATACGAGCTGAATAGCAATCGAATTTACAACATGAAGTCATAAACTTCTAGATGATGCATTTCCTAACAAGTTAAAAGTTAAAAAAAAAATGCACTCACGTTTGAGAAATGTAAGAGCTATTGTAAAAAGAGCATTGAACAGAAATACGTAACCAACCAAGGCTGCCAAACCGATCCAATACCATTTTGCCTCAGGGAAAACTCCCCGTGCCCTCAAAACACGTACTCCTAGAGGGTCAGTTTGGTTCTGCAAGGGAAAATTATCAAAACTCTTAAATTTTACTATGATATAAAATTTGCAGGTCCTCGATTTCACAAAAGAAATGCTCTTACATGACTCCAACTGTGACCCAATAATTCATTCACTGAGATTGCATTTTGTGCATACATAAGAGGTGAGATCCAATAACCCCATATCCACCATTTCTTCACATCATCTGCAAGGTAAGGAGTTTTGTATCAGATTGTGAGGGTAAATAAGGTGTCAATGATTTGTTTTGCAGATCAATCATACTATTCTACTTGCAGAGCAAAATGGTATACGCAAGTATAGTGACTTACTTCGTGAAATAATAAAGCCACCTAGCAGAATGCAAATCAGTAGAGCAAAAGACCCAAAGGTATTTGCAACTATCATGTTTCTACCCACCGCCCCATTTAAACGAAAGAGTCCAGATGCCATCTGATTGACCACTAGTAGCAGCAGGTACTGCTTAAACAGCCTGTTATCGAATCAAGTATTGTTACGCTTTAATTATAAGCATTAAGGTAGAATGATTGTGAAATTAATACCACAACCTTACCTTCCAATATTTGGATCAAATCCAATGACATAATAAGTTGTGAAAACCCACACTGCAACTTCAATAAATGTAATTGGAATCTTAAGAATCCATGATGGAATCGCATATGACCATGCAGGGAAGAAAAGGAGGTCCCTTTGCTTGAAGAAAACAGGAAGCTTTAAAATAACCATAGCAGTTTCACTAAACCCATTGAACATGATCATGATCGCTCCAAAGAAAAGTGCACCCATATATAGACCCCCATCGTTTACATCACTCCGGTGCATATTTGTGCAAGAAGACTGTCATTGTAAGGAATGCCATGAAAGTAAGCTGTAGAGGAACAATGGCAAACAATAAATTTCTGTTTATAGCATAAAACCATTTAATAAATGTTCAGCAGATTTACTTGAGAAGCCTTGAAGACATAGAAGAATGAGTTCCTCTTCATTAGCAATAGTTCTCTGTCAATGTTAGCTTTTAAGAGTTCCTTATTGCTAACACCATATTTTGTTTTTGTAAGAGCAGCAGGGTGGCTCTTGGTCTTATCGATTGGAATGGCAAGTTCATTTACCAAAGCTCGACCAACATGGAATGACTCGAAAGATTCAGCAAACTCTCTGACAGGCACATATCTGTAGGGATCCTCATGGCGCGCCCAGTACTGCTGTTGATCTTTCCTGGATGTTACCTGTGAATCCAAATCAAACCCCAATGTTCATGCTCATGAAATCTAAGTTAATTGAAATACAAACACATTTTTTTTTGCAAAAACCTACTTCTTGCAGGAAATCTGCAACACCCTTTCTCTCAGGACACTTGAAACCCATAGATTCAAAAAACTCAAGCACATTTTCACGAGGTCCTTGATAGATGACCTGACCGTCAGAGAGAAGGATTATGTCGTCAAAAAGGTCATAAGTCTCAGGCGCAGGTTGCAACAGGGAAATAACAGCCGTTCCACCAAGAATGTGAACGGACTGCCTAAGTGACTTTACTATCTGGAAAGTTGTTGAGCTATCCAGACCAGTTGATATCTCATCCATGAATAGAGCTCTTGCAGGTCCAACAAGCATTTCACCTAAATCAAGCCAAAATCCAATTGTACGTTAGCCAAGAGACTGAGAATGAAACTGCAGGTCACATGCAGAATCATGTTAGAGGAACTGCTAAGTATTCATATTTGTACCTGTTGTGACACGTTTTCTCTGTCCACCAGAGATACCTCTTAACATTTCATCTCCTACCATGGTGTCTGCACAAACTTCCAACCCTAGGATCTGCCAGTTTGCATGAAACAAAAGGAGAAATTTTATTTATATCCGAGCCAATTTGCCACAAACTAAAGGCTCAACTGTTTTTGCAAACATCTGGAGCATAAGATGTAAGGTATAATCAAATACCTTTAGTATATAATCAGTGATCACATTGGATTCTTGTCCTTCCATGGAAGAGGCCTGCAAAGGGTAATCATAGCACAGGAAATAAATCATAACTCCAACCAAGTGCCACGTCCACTTGTTAATAACAAAATGATCATGCACAAAACTTAAGGCCGAGTCATCTAGGTGGTAGAATTTCACCTTCATGAATACATCTAAGTCAGGATCTGGCTTGATGTTTGCTTCCTTCTCCCTCCTAGCTAACTCGATTAGCATCTCTGTTTTTCAACCATAAAACCAGTTAAATGGGATATTTTCCGGAAATAAGAATGAAACAATTGTTTCTATAATGAATTGGACTATGCTTACCATAACGACTACCAACGCCTTGGCACCTCGCTGAGAAAGCTAAAGTTTCCCGAACAGTCATCTCCCCGATATGAAGGTCGTGTTGGCTAATATAAGCTGCAGTGCGGTCAGGGACAAACTCATTCATTTCATGACCGTTGTAAGTAACTTTTCCTTTAGCCTGTGGTTATTTTCACTCCCAACAATCAGATTATAGCACTCAAAGGATGGCGATAATACTAATTTTGAAATACCTTTACATCAGATTCTAGTTTCCCAGCCAACGCTAACAAAAGTGTAGTCTTTCCTGATCCTGGAGGACCTAGAAGCAAAGTCATCCTGAAGAACAAGTTGAAGTAATGGGTATTCGATTAGACTGGAGAGGATCATTATATGGAACGCAAAATTAGTTGTTATAAACAAGTAAAACTCCAAACCTACCTGCGGGGTTTGACGATTCCACTGACATCATGAAGGATGGACAAAGTTCTCTTGTTACTTGGTAGAATACGCAAGAAATTGCCGAAGCCCTTTTTCAATTCAAAAAGCAAGAGAAAGATTAGTGAACTTCTATAATGATTTTACATAAAGCTTCGAGCAATCAACTATGTTACTACCTCGAGCACGTTAAGGGTAGCATTGATGAAAGTAGGCATTCCTCTGCCGCCGACATGTGCCTCTGCTTCCACGCTGAGATGCTCGTACCTCACCTCAATGGTAGGGAGATCAATTCCGACTCTACGCGAATAGAAACAAACGAGAAGGGATTTAATTGAAGCACAGCAACAGGAATCCGAAGCAGCAATCTAGGACAGCAAGGGGAGGGAGCAGGAAAGAAGGAGATTCTGAGTTTGAGTTTGCGTTTGTGTTTGCTCTCACCGTTCCATGCGGTCCCTCAGCTTCATGAGAAATGGCTCGTTATCCTCGTCGGCGACGTGGACGAGTCTCTCGAGAAGGGCCTTCCGCTCGTGAAAGCCGAGGTTCTGGACGTCGACTTCCTGGAGACGGCGGCTGCCCACCTGCTGCGCGAGGATACCTCGGCGGACGCGGTCATAAGTGGGCAGCTTCTCGAGCGCCGCCCACTTGAGCGCCTCCTCATCGTCCAACCCCTCCCGCGACGACGCAGAGAAGATGGTGTCGTCCCCCCGCCACAGTGACCCGTTCCGCCTCATGCTCCCGATCCGGGGCAGCTCCGACACCTCCATGGTTCTCCGCCCTCTCTATCTCTATCTTCTTGCTACCAAAGAGAAGCTTGTTGTCGGCAGAGAATCAGGATTGGTGCCTCAGTCGAGAGAGGGGAACCAGATCAAGATATCTGTCAGACCGGTGGCTCGGAGCGAGGAATGCGAAGGCGCGCTTAAATAGATCAGGATGCACCTTGTCACGTGACGAAAAAGGAAAGACACACTGTGGAGACTACTTTTTTTTTTTTTTTTTTTTTAAATCACATATTCAAATTTCGCATACCGAATAAAATTAAAAACACTTTTAAAATATAATTTTATAAAATATTTGCCTATATTGAAATTCGAATTTTGAGTTTATTTAAATAATTTATCATTGTTATCATATTTATGAGAGTACTTTTTTATATATTTTTTATGACTATCATTGACTTTGACTAATTTCCATTTATTTGAAGTAGCCTTGCAAACGTGTATATCCTCTGCTGTGTTTCCTTCTTGTGAAAATACATGCGTGGCATTAAGTACGACCACCTTTTCTTGAAAATTTCCAAAATTATTTTCCTCGGCGTCTAGAAGCTGACCCGACTGGAAACGAGAAGTTCAAATTGGAAAGGTAAATCCGTAATTTCATTTTAATGAATAAACATTTTGGTGACGTCCAGTATGACGCACCGACGGAGCTACCCGAAATGACGGTCAATAATCCGTCAAGTCTAAGTTCTGGGTGGGTGGTCCGGCGGCGGTCAAAATTTGAGTTCTTGCGCGAAACAATTGGAAACGCTTTCTTCCTTCCTTCCTTTATTTTATTTTATTTATTTTTTTCTTCTATTTCTTTTTTTTTCTGCTTCTTCTAACAAAATGATTACGTTGGTGTATATAATAAAGGAAAATAAATTGCAGAATTATACTAATTGATGTGTGATAAAAAATAATTAAAAAAAATAAATTCGAATGAAAATTTTAAATTTTATATTAAAAATTTATTTTTATTCGTTCAATATAAAATTAAAATCGTCAATTTAACGGTCCTCATTGATCTATCCTATGATCATTCAAAGGCGGAGCCCCATGGTAGATTACCGAAGTGTTAATCCGGAGGTAAAAAAAAAAAAAATACACCGTAGCATATTAGTCTTAGCTACCACGTTTGTTCATTCAAATTCTGACAGATCGTGGGAGAGGACTGCTTCTGGAGTTAATTTGCGTGTGAGCATGCAAATGGTCTGCGCCGACCCTTCTAGATGCCCTTCCTCGACATTGAATCGCGGGCGGTTTAACTGTCCCATAAATTTCATTAACTACGACTAATGCTCGTGTTAATTTGAAAGTCGAATAATGGTAGGTGGTTATATATATATGTTATCGTATGAATTCATTCGTTATTTGTTTCACAAATTAATATAATCTTTCAGCTTCTCTCCTTTTTATCTCCTTTTAGTCGTACTGCGGGCATCGCCTCCTCTAAAAAGATTTAAGAAAAAGTCGAAAATTTGATTGGAACTAATTTTTGAGATTTAGCTAATAAAAGGAATTAGAGATTGATTATAAAATCGATATGCATTAATTAATATATTCATAGCAGTGTAGCTTGAATAATTTGTTTATTAAATAGAAGATTAATTGATGAATTAATTCATGGCGGCTGTAGGTCGATTAATTAATTAATCGATCAGTCGAGATTAATTAATACTGCGCTGCCCGACAATACAATTAATTGATTATTAATCAAATAATTATGAAATTAATGTATGCGCAGTGGTACAAAAAAAATTAAACCGTATTCGAACCGCTGGCAGCGAATCTAAAGAAAATAATCAACGGTTTCGCCCATTATTTGGAACAATTCATTATTATTCTAAGCTATCGTATTTAAAAACGTTTTAATATTGCTTTGAATGTTTACCTGGACTTAAATTTTAAATAATCGATTAAAACTGAGATCTATGTGTTTTATTATTTAATAATTAATATTTTCTATTTTGATAATGAATAGAGAATAATTATAATATAATTACTTGTTATATTGCCCTATCTTTTATCTAAAATATTTATTCCATATTCACAGTCAAATTTATATTTTAATTAACTCTGAATTAATATTTTTTTTTTTTTAATTTTTGGATGATTTGATTTTGACGCTGTGTTATATTATCATTATCATATACACATAAAAACTTCACGCCATGACGTAAATAAGTTTGGCATTTAAAAAAAAAATATGAATTTATTTTTTAAAAAAATTTGATATAATATAAAAATGGTTGTGAAAGTAACTTATCGATCTCATCCAGACAACTATTTCCCCCCCAAACAATTATTGTTTTCGGCTTGTTCTTTTCGAATATACAACAGTGTTAGTGGATATGACATTTTGCCACTTATCAATCGGGCCATTTGTCTTTTTTGACCTTTTGTTTTCTGTTTAATATGATTAACTATATATATTGGATCAACTAAATTTCATGTCCGCATACAATAAAATCCACGATCCATCGTGGTTTATCTCAATCGGATTTTTAAAAAATATATTAATAAATTTATTTTTAAATTCCTCGCATTTATTTTTTAGATACTTTTAGATAATAATTTGAATCTTTTTTAAAAAACATATTCGAGAATATCTTTTGATCTCAACCACTTATATTTCAACGATTTATCAAATGAAATACAGTCCCATGATTTTATGTTTATCAAAGGACGCACTTCATTTTCTTTTTATCCTTCTCATCAAATGTAAATTTAATGCTCATATATTATATGCATCCAAACCACAATTGATAATCCGAAATCATTCAAAAGGTAGTACTGAGAATTATATTTCCAGTAACACGATAGTCCTGAGATTTAAATTCCCAGCATAACATGACACAGGGTCTGATTTCTAAAATATAACTATAGATACCTAATAAAACCTTGAATATCATAAATTTTGGGCGTTGATATATAGAGGGACACTTCTCAAATCCAATGGACTTGGATTAGATCAAAGAAGAGGTGAATAAAACTATCAATGGATTTTGACCGAAACCCATTGATGGACCTAAAAAAGTCCAAATTCTAAAATTTTAACATAGACTGAAAAATATTGCAACATAAATTATTGATTTGTTGAGGAAACTTGGTATTGATCCTCCTACCTCCCAATTTTGATCGCGTGTCACGTATAAATTAATTCAAGCCGAGTGAGAAAAAATGTGGTGCTGGAAATTATATTCTCGGGAACACAGTGGTCATGTGATTTAAATTTTCAACAACACGTCCAATTCCAAACTGAGCAAGAAAAAAGGTGTTGAGAATTATATTCTCAGAAATATAGTGGTTCTGAGATTCAAAATCCCAGCACCATATAATATCAAGATGACCGGAAAAAAAAATGGTGCAGAGAATTATATTCCTAGAAACACAGTGGTCAATGGATTTAAATTCTCAACACAATGTACAATTTCAAACTGGGTGAGATAAAAGATGGCGCTGAAAATTATATTACCGGAAACATAGTGACGTTGAGATTTAAATTCTACGTACAATATCAAGCTGCCCGAAAAGAAGATGGTGTTAGAAATTATATTACCAGGAACATAGTAGTGCTGAGATTTAAATTCTCCACGTACAATATCAAGTTGATAAAAAAAAGTGATGCTGAAAATTATATTACCAGAAACATAGTGGTGTTGGGATTTAGATTTTCAACACCACGTACAATATCAAGTGACGTTTGAATGGCTCGGTATTTTCGATTGTGGCTCAGATGTATGTAAAATTTCAATATTAATTGCATGTTTATTTGGCGGGAGGGATAAAAAGGGAATGAAGTACATATTTTGATAAATATAAAATTATAAGACTGTATCTAAATAATTTCAAATTTGAGATGCACTCTTTGATAAATTATCACTTATATTTTGATATTTAAATCCAAAATATATATAATCATAAATGACATTTATAATTTCTACGGACAAAATTAAATGACTAACATAATGTAATCTGCACATAGTTCTAGTCCTCCACTGTATCAATAAAATCACAAATTTATTGTTTCCCTTTCGCATAATAAATGTACATTTGTAGACAGGCTATAATTGTATAAATGGTGCGAGAATCAAATAAAAAATAAGACTAAATAACCGATCAAATCATAATAAAACATCTTAAAATTCACTGGACGACGCAAATGCTAATAAAAAAATTGTTTATCGAGAAAAAATTTCCGTCCTATTCGCCAAACCTAGCAAGTTTGTCGTTTAAAATATTTTCACAAAATTTCGTTTTGGATTCTACAAATTGAGTCGCGATCCGAATATTAAAACTTTATTTGATTTTTAAAGGATACTTTTCAATGCTATTTAATAACGGTTAAAATTATTTTGTGTTTTTCCTTGGGAAAGATTTCGTAATCTAGAGACGGATTCAGAAAGGAAACCGAGTTCCATTGAGGATATGCTTTGTGAGGAATAATTAATAATATTGATTATATCATATTGATTATTTTATTTGATATAATTTTAAAATTATAATATAATATAGTCTAAAAATTTTGTAATCTGGATTACAAAAGTCAAAAATATATAATCCAATTTTATTTCATATTTAAAAATTTAAATATCAAATATACTCTCAATTTAAATTCTTATTCTTTCGATTAAAACAATGATTAATAATCGACGACTTACGTTCGATAATCGATGATCGATAAGTGACAATCAATCGGTGGTGATTGATGGCCGACGTCTGACGATCAATGTCTGACGACCACTGATCGACAGTCGACGATCGATGACTAGTAGTCGACGATAGATGGTCGACGATGGCAATGACAGTCACAGATGATTAACTAGAATTTTGACTATATTCAAACGAAATTGAGATGGGATAAAATTACTTAAATTTAATCATAAAAATATTTTTATCATTTTATAATAATATGAATTATATTCTTTATAAAAAAATAATAGACATCAATAAAAAAAAATATAATCATTTTTTAATTAAAAATTACATTATATATATATATATATATATATATATATATATATATATATATATATATATATATATATATATATATATATATATTTAATAATACAATATAAATTACATTATATCACATAATAAATTTTATTACATTATAAATTTACATTATTCATCACTAAATATAGTTTTAAAAAACTCAGAAAACTATAGATACGAATCTTTCAGTAATAAATATTCAGTTGCCTATTATATTTGTATTAGTTTTATCATAAAAAAATATGGAACCGCCATTAACTACCCTCCTCACGCTTCTCTGGTGGAGGAGGTAAATCAGACCAATGTGGCAAGTCTGAAAGGAGAGGTCTATCATCGATGACCCAGAGTCACGACCTTCCTGAATCGACCGCTTGCACTTAAGAGTTCGCTCTTCAGATTTACTAAGGCTATTAGTTTTATCATCAAAACCTTCAGCGAAGGAGGTTATTTAAGTGCGTATTTAAATTAAAAATACTAAGCATTTATCATCCCAACATTCCACGTAGCCCATCGAATTAAAAAAAAATTCCAACAGACGGACCAATTTAACCTAGAGCTATCAAAAACCAGCCGTGGCGGCCAATCGTCAGAACTCGGATTTAGCGAGAGGGGGCGGCGATCATCTCGCGGGTTGAGAAATTTAACCCAACCCAACCGGCGGGTTCTGGGTTAAGTGTCAACCATGGTCACACAAATTTTAAAAATATATTTAAAATTACTAAGGTGTTGAGGGCTTGAGGTAATGATTTGTAAGACAGATAGAGTACCATGATTAAAAAAATAAATATTTGAAGTAACTAAAATCTTATAATTGTGATTCAATTATCGACTTATAAAATTAAGTACCGATATTTTTAATTCCTTTCTAATGTTCTAAAATATTTAAATCTTGATAATATGTAAATGTAAATTTTTACTCTTTCAAATAGAGATTCAATTGAGATTTTTTAACTTGGGTAATTATTTGATTTTGATATGTTATTATTTCATATTTTGATTAGATAATAAAAAATATTCTTTTATTCTTTACTTTTAACTTCTTTTATACTTTGTTGAGGTGTATGTATGATAGAAGAAGATTGTAATGGTGAAAAATTTATCTTTTGACATTTCTCAACCCGCGGGTCAACCCGTCCCACGGCGGGCCAGCCCGTCTAGACCCGCAACCCGCGCGGGTCGCTCCGTTTAGGTCCGTCAAAATGACGGGTTGATAAAAGTTCAACCCAATCTGCTTAAATTGTTTGACAGGGCGGACCAACCCGACGGACCTAACCGAACTTGACAGCTCTAATTTAACCGAAGAGAAGTCAAAATTTCACCGCAGAACAAGTGTGTACATGTGCTAACGAACATAAAAGCGACCTTTAAAAGTATTCTTCGACCACTGGATATTAAACTAGTTAAATAGCGAGCGTTTCGAATTTAAAATCGCTGCGAAAGATTTCGCCCGTCTCAACAGAATCCTGGCGGATTTAAAAATCGGAAATAATTGCAGGATTAATCGAATAAAAAAAGAAAAGAAGTTGGGTCCAATTTTGCTGGGGAAAGTTGGTGCGCTGACGGATTGATTGGACGCCCCGTCGAGGAGGTGCATCGTCGGTTGGTTCGTTGAAATTGCTGTAACCCGGAATTTATTAGTCCGGTTCCTTCCTGCGCTCGCTCTCTCAATTTTCAACCGCATCGGTTTCAATTTATTGCCGACCGAGACAAAATGGTTTCCCTTCCCTTTGACTCGTCGATCTATTCGCAAAAAGAAGCGTCCGAAACTCGACCTGCTCGGCTCTTTCGGAGTGACAGCTACCGGGTCGAAGTGGCATCCGCGCTGTGAATTGATGGATGGACGTACAAGTCGTTCGACAAACGAGGGGCATGCTTGCAATTCAAGGAATTACGAACGCGTGAGCCAAAGAGTGGTTTGCAATAATGCGATGACCCCAGCCGTGATGATGCGCGATGGCTACCTGCTGATAAATTTTCTCCGGTGCTCGTCATCGTCTATATATATATATATTTTTTTTAAGAAGAAGAAAAAAAAAAAGAATAGTGATGATAACGGGGCACATGAAATGCTCCACCTAATCCTTCTATTTCCCCACTTTTCGCACCCCACCAGAAAGAAAAGAAAAGGAAGAAACGGAGCGATCGTTTTGATGCTCCATCTGTTGTAGCTCCGAGATACTTTTAACAGCAATGACTAATAAAAACAATGATGTGCAGGCTTATTCTGGGTGCTAAGCTTGACTGTTCTTTACGAAAAAAAAAAAACCCTCTCCAACGGCTTCAGCTTTGCAATTGCCAGACACCCAGATATCTGATGTTGGGGACATTCTTGGCCTGCAAATAAAAGATGTTCGCCGTGCCTATAAATTGCCTGCTGCATGGCTGGTTAATTACCTACTTTGAGGAGTTCTCTGGTTGTCCCTTTGTCCCTGCATTATATAATCCAGTTCCATATCAATTTGCCTCTTCGACTTGAGCGTATTTTGTGGTGCTGCGTTGTGTTAGTGTACTTGGGTCGGGCCTGTGTAAGGGCTAAAATGAATTGGGCATTCAAAGAAAGTTTGACTCGAACGAGAGTGTGTGCATGAGGGGCGGCGATGGCGACGGCGAATCTCTGACAGTTGGATTCGAGTTCGAGAGAGTTGAATTTAAGTATTAAACAGCTAGTGATTAGTTGTCATTAAACGCAATTATTTATAATTAGTCAATAATAATACTGTTTCATTTTATCTCATGTTGTATAATCTCCTATATATTAAATTTTTTTCACCGATTCACTTTTTATCTAACTCACATATACTATCTGATATGATGATGATGAAATGATTTTTTTGGTATATTACACTCTTGTTCCTTCATTGACCAAAATATTTATCTTTATTTCGTTTATACACCTAATAGACCAGTAAACTCATTTCCCAAAAAGGAGTAAATGATTTAGATCGATCAATTACATGAATAACGATACATACTGGATGTTACGCAGAAGAGAAGTAGAAGAGAAGAGAGAACAAAGAAAGAAAAAATCGAAATAACGTGGTTCGGTCACACGACCTACGTCCACGGGCAAGAAGAATGATTATCTAAGAGATCGTCTTTACAGCAAGCCTAAAATATCTATTTAACACGGATGTTAAATGGATCCGGGTTACTAATGGGTCGACCCATGATCCGGGTGTTAGTTAAAGCCCTAGAACCAATCATGTGATGGTTGAATAGGGAACATTTTGTATCATATTCTATAAAGGCAAAGGATTGGTTATTATATTTACATCTTGCTTGTGCCAGCTAATTTAAATATAATAATGCCCTAGAAAAGTAGGTTCTTATCTACAGCACATCAATTGGCAGAATTGATTATGAGAGGCTGTAGAGAACACTTTCCTAAATGTTCCTAGTCGAGTATTAATATGCAAGGGCAATATTAATACATAAAGACTAGCATGTAGGTCAATTGATGACTTGATCTCACAAGTCATGGATATATGATATCAAGTTGACACATGGGTATATATTAGAGAATATATACTGAACTGACCCGCCATGAGAAAGTTTCATGGATCGTTATATGAGTGTCATAAACTTTCTCATGTGACTATTGGTATGAATAGTCCTTAGACCTGAAGTCACTACGGTTCCCTACATAAGGAGTTATGTACTTTGTTATCGTCAAACGTCACCCGTAACAGGGTGGACCATAAAGGCGATTACTGGGTATATAACAAATTATGCGGAGGGATGTGAGTGATGTAGATGGGATCTATCCCTCTCATATGACGAGAGTGATATCGGTGGGCCCCTTGATTGAGTAGAACTACTAAAACGCATTGCCATGCTCGAATGAGTCAATATGAGATATTGAGCTCATTTGTTTGAGTTAGTTTACTCAGGGATCAAGAAACACATAGATTGATCGAGGATGACACGGTCTATGCCTCATTGATCAATCTGATATCAAGGATGGACACTCATACATTATAGTAGTCACTGAAAGGTTAGTCGGATCTTGACTTATCTCGTAACTTGGGTAGCAATGATGTATTGCTAGATGCCGCTCATTGCTTGTGTATCTGAAAGAGTTTAGGTCCACTGCCAACGTTATGAGAGGCTATAGGGTCACACACAAAGAGCATGATAATTAGAGGAATTAGAGTATTCTAGTTTGACTAGAATAATATGGGAATAAGCTTAAGTACAAAATGGTTTTTGGACTTTAAGCTTAATGAGAATTTTAGCTAATTGATTTAATGAGATTAATTCAATATGTTACCTTATTGATTTAATAAGATTAATTCAATATGATAACATAAGCTTAATTGAATTAATAAGATTAATTCAATATGATAACATAAGCTTAATTGAATTAATAAGATTAATTCAACATGCATGAATGCCACATAAGAATGCCACATAAGCATGCCACATAAGCATGCCACCTAAGCATCCACCTAAGCTAGTTAAGGTGGAAGGAAACAAAATGGTTTTGTCTCCTTAAGTGGCCGCCAAACAAGGAAGCCAAATCCTTTGAGGTGTCTCAATGCAATGGATTGCATTGAATGTGAAGGAGGTGGAAGGGTTTTTCCAACCCTATAAAAGGCTCCATGGAGTGGCCGACCATAGTGAGTTTTTGGTGTTGTGGTTGTGAGAGAGCTTGGTGGAAGCTTTAGTTGTGTGGGTTTGTGAGTGTAGGCTAGCAAGAAGAGGAGTCTTCTTCTTCCTTTCTCCTTTTCCTCTCTTCCTCTCCTTTAGGACTTCTCTAGCAAGAAGTAAAGGAGAGCTCTTCTAGTTTTCCTTTTGTGAGACAAGAGCGTGCTCGTGTGGATACGTATAGAGGCACGGACACTTGAACGTGCTAAAGATCCAACAAACCGAAGGAAAAGCGGGATTAACAAGGGGCACGCAACAAAGGTAATCATCTCCTATAAGATAGGTTTGGTTTAGAGAAATTTATTTTATACGAGTTTGCTTTGCATGGATCACTTGGAAGGGATCCTATTTTAGACAAGATATGCCATTTGGCATACGAGATTTCCCTACAAAGGGTATCGAGCCACTTATGAAAGATCGTATAAAAAATAGGTTTTCTCTATTTTATATGTGATATAGAAGTAGGATAAATTTTATTATGAGTTGATAATTGCATTAGCAAATTTTCAAACATAATAAAATATCCAATGTCTTTTAAAAGTTAAAATGACATGGTGCATGGTTATGGCCTAGTCCCAAAAAGTTTGTGATTGTGTGTTGTAATTCTTAATACGGCCTGCGTGTCGTGCCTTTCTCCTAATATTCTTGTTGTAAAATTAGTTTTAGACTCGAATGTAACTCAAGTATTTCTCCTTTTGTAATGTACAAAACAAGGATGGAGGGTCCATTGGAAGATGAGGTTACAAGGAGGAAGTCAACACACAAGACAACCAAAAGGAAGCACTTAGGAGAAGATGCTATCCCTAGGTTGACCAATCAATCTTTTCATTGGCTTGAGAAGATTGTAGAATAAGGGTCATAACCATGACACGTTAGTTTAATATGTATGTGATGCATGTTAGTTTAGCTTGTATGTGATGCATGATTAGTTTAGCTTATATGTGATGTATGCTAATATGTATATGATACATGTTTATTTCTTAATAAGTCTAAACGATATGCCTACCAAAGTCGTACTCACTACTTCTCGATCATTTGTTATTGGGTTTGCCAAAGCAAAGCAATGCATTTTATCTTGGAGTGCGAGTGGACAATCGTGATGTCCCGCCATCGTCTTGGTTAAGACTTAATTAAGTGTTTTCTTAATTGGTTAAGAAAGAGGCATATATTAGCTTTGAACATAAGTGTTAACATTAGTTTTGTGTGATTTAGAATATCGCTTTGTCTTAGAAGTGGTCGCGTTGCTCGATATCCAAGAAGGCCTCGTGCTCGCCACACCGAAGTCGGTTTAGGAATAAACACTAAACTAATCTAAAACTTAACCAAAGCTATTAAAGAGTTACATCAGATGTAATTGGCAAAAGATTGTCTACCTAATTATACTACGTCTTGGGCGATTAGCCAAAGCTAACTCAAGACGAATTATGATGTGGATCTTTATCCCATATAAATTTATAGCTAAATAGTAGCTATGAGAATTTAGTGGGAGCCTCATTTAATTAAAGGCCTAATTAAATGATTTAGGTATGATACTTAACTTTGCATTTTAATGTTGTAGATCACCATGTCATCTAACACGACACACCCTCTCTCTTCGATCTGTCCTCGAGAAGGACAAGCTCAATGGAGCAAACTTTCTTGGATCGTATAGGAACTTGAGGATTATCCTCAAGCAAGAACGCAAACTATATGTCCTAGAGCAGCTACCCTGAAATACCCGCCTACGGCCACTCGTCTTTGAAAAGGATGCTTATAAGAAGCATCAAGATGACGCATTAGATGTGTCATGCCTTATGCTTGCCACCATGAACTCTGAGCTTTAGAAGCAACATGAGAACATGGATGCCTATGATATGGTTGAGCATTTGAAACAACTATATCAAGGACAAGTTAGGCACGAGCGTTTTGAAGTGTCTAAGGCTCTTTTTGCATGCAAGATGCAAGAAGGAACACCTGTAGGAACTCACGTACTCAAAATGATTGGGTACGTTGAGAACCTTGAAAGACTAGGTTTTCCAGAGCCAAGAATTGGCAATCGATGTTATCCCGCAATCGTTCAAGCATACAATCAATTATTCATGAATTATAACATGAATGAAATTGATAAACCTTTGCGAGATTCTCAAAGCATGTTGAGAATCACAACCAAATCTCAAGAAGAAAGTTAGTAATGTACTAATGGTCAAGAAGGACAAAGGTAAGCGCAAAGGCAAGGGTAAGACCTGCCAAAGGCAAGGCCAATTCATCCACTTCAAAGGGTAAAGGTAAAGTACCTAAGGAAGGGGACTTCATTCCGGTGAGATCGACACCGGGAAGCGGGCTGTAAAGTCTACCTTGAGGAAGTAAAGAACAAGAGAAGTGGGACTTCGCCTCGTGTATACACGTTATAGAAGTTAATCTATCTATTTCTTCTACATGGGTATTAGATACCGGATGTGCATCTCACATTTGTACTAATGTGCGTGGATCGAGAAATAGTAGAATAATGGCAAAGGGTGAAGTGGACCTCACGAGGTAGGCAATGGCTAAAAGTTCTTTATTGTAGGGTAGGAACATATTCTTTGTCTTTGCGGGCTTATCTTAGAACTAGAGGAGTGCTTCTATGTACCCGCATAAACAAAGAACATAATTTATGTATCTTGTTTAGACAAGAAAAACTTTTCTTTTATAATAAAGGACAAATGTTGTTACATTTATTTAAATGAAATGTTCTATTGTAATGCACCACTTATGAATGGTCTCTATGTTCTAGATTTAGATAACCCAATTTATAACGTAAATACCAAACGGTTCAAATCGAATGATTTGAACCAGACATATCTCTGGCACTGTCGCCTAGGTCACATAAATGAAAAACGCATATCCCAACTCCATAAAGATGGATTATTGGACTCATTTGATTTTGAATCATATGAGGTATGCGAGTCTTGTCTTTAGGAAAGATGACTAAAACTCCATTTAGTGGACATGGCGAGAGAGCGACGGACTTGTTAGGACTCATACATACTTGATGTATGTGGCCTTTTCAATGTCGGCCGAGGAGGAGGCTATAAGTACTTTATTACTTTCACCGATGATATGAGTAGATTTGGCTACTTATATTTGATGAGACATAAGTCAATCCTTTGAAAAGTTCAAAGAATTCAAGAATGAAGTACAAAACCAACTTGGTAAGTGTATTAAGCTACTTTGATCAGATCGAGGTGGTGAATACCTTAGTCAAGAGTTTCGTGATCACCTGGCTGAGTGTGGGATAATATCCCAACTCACTCCCGAACACCACAATGGAATGGTGTATCCGAGAGGAGAAATCGTACTCTATTAGATATGGTACGATCAATGATGAGCCGACCGATCTACCTACTTCCTTTTGGGGTTTAGCTCTAGAGACACCGCTTTACACTTAATCGCTCCATCAAAAGCCGTAGAAAAGACACCATATACGATATGGACCGAAGAGTCCCAAAATGTCTTTATAAAGATTTGGGGTTGTGAAGCTTACGTTAGACGTCAAGTCTCGGATAAACTAGGACCCAAATCGGATAAGTGTTATTTTGTAGGATATCCCAAGGAAATTAAGGATATTACTTTACAATCCCACACTTGGCAAGGTGTTTGTTGCGAAATGTGTCTTTCTAGAAAGAGAATTTATTTCTAGAAATACTAGTGGGAGTAAAATTCATCTTGAAGAAGTTCAAGATGATGATAACAATAAGGATTCGATGGAAAATGAACAGGAACCACAAAGTGTTGTGGAAGAGGAAATTGTTGCCCAAAGAGTTGTGGAACAAACACCTGTTCAAGTAGACAAACCTCTTCGTAGATCTAATAGGATCCGTTGTCAACCCGAGAGATATTCTTTTCTCTTGACTGACAACGTTTTTGTATTTCTTATCAATCTTGACTAGCCTACATACTATAAATAAGCTATGATGATCCCAGATTCCGAGAAATGGCTAGATGCCATGAGATCCGAAATGGAATCCATGTACACTAACCAAGTATGGACTTTGGTTGATCCACGAAGGGTAAAACCCATTGGGTGTAAGTGGGTCTTTAAAGTAAAGACGATACGGATGGATGGTAATAAGCATACCTATAAAGGTAGATTGGTGGCTAAAGGATTCAAACAAATTCATGGTATTGACTACGAAGAAACCTTTTCACCGATTGCGATGCTTAAATCCATTCGGATCATACTTGCTATCATGCGACCTACCATGATTATGAGATCCTGGCAGATGGATGTCAAAACCGCTTTTGAATGAAAGCTACTCGAGGATGTGTACATGACACACCTGAGGGTTTTGAAGATTCAAAGCATCCCTGGAAAGGTATGCAAACCGCAAAGGTCCATTTATGGACTAAAGCAAGCCTCTGGAATCTTCGATTCGATGATGCAATCAAAGAGTTTGGTTTCATCAAGAATGAAGATGAGCCTTGTGTCTACAAGAGAAATAGTGGGAGCACAGTTGTATTTCTTGTCTTGTATGTAGATGACATACTTCTCATCGGAAATGATATTCCCTCACTCCAGTCTGTGAAGATGTGGTTAGGGAATTGTTTCTCGATGAAGGACTTAGGTGAAGCTGCCTATATTCTAGGCATCAAGATCTATAGAGATAGATCTAGAAGATTACTTGGCCTAAGTCAGAGTACATACATTCGATAAAGTGCTAGATCGCTTTGCTATGCAAAATTCTAAGAAAGGGTTTCGCTTTATCACATGGTGTGAGTCTTTCAAGACTCAATGTCCTCTTCTAAGGAGGAGAGAGATCGCATGGATAAGATCCCTTGCATCACCTATAGGGTCTATCATGCGACGCCATGCCAGATTCTGACGCCTCGTATGCTTTGAGCATGACGAGTAGATACCTGATCCGGTGAAAGTCATCGATAGCAATCGAAAATATTCTTAAGTACTTACGAAGAACGAAAGAATATTTCCGATATTCGAGGCACGAGGAGCTAATCAGTAAAGGGTTACAGTGATGCAAGCTTCCAAATGCATAAGGATGACTATAGATCGCAATCGGCGTACGTGTTTGCCGAATGGTGGAGCCGTGAAGAAGAGTTCAAGCGGACACTGCCGATTCTACAAACGTGGCGAGTATATCTGCAAAGATCCGATGCAAAGAAAGGAGGTCGTTTTGGCTCCGCAAGTTCATCGAACTTGGGGTAGTTCCTAGCATTCGCAGATCCAATAGACCTCTATCAGGACAACAATGGGGCTATTGACAGCTAAGGAACCTCGATCACATCACGACCAAACACATATCGCGCGCTTCCATCTCATTCGAGAGATCATCGATAGAGGAGATGTGAGGATATGCAGAGTACCGATGTAAGCTAACATCGCAGATCCATCACCAAGGCTTTGCACAGAGGAAGCATGATGGTCACACTAGGTCACTAGGTATTAGATATCATAGTGATTGGTACTAGTGCTAGTGGGAGATTGTTAGTTAAAGCCCTAGAACCAATCATGTGATGGTTGAATAGGGAACATTTTTTATCATATTCTATAAAGGCAAAGGATTGGTTATTATATTTACATCTTGCTTGTGCCAGCTAATTTAAATATAATAATGCCCTAGAAAAGTAGGTTCTTATCTACAGCACATCAATTGGCAGAATTGATTATGAGAGGTTCCTAAATGTTCTAGTCAAGTATTAATATGCAAGGGCAATATTAATACATAAAGACTAGCATGTAGGTCGATTGATGACTTGATCTCACAAGTCATGGATATATGATATCAAGTTGACATATGGGTATATATTAGAGAATATATACCGAATCAAAGTTTCATGGATCGTTATATGAGTGTCATAAACTTTCTCATGTGACTATTGGTATGAATAGTCCTTAGACCTGAAGTCACTATGGTTCCCTACATAAGGAGTTATGTACTTTGGTATCGTCAAACGTCACCCGTAACAGGGTGGACCATAAAGGCGATTACTGGGTATGTAACAAATTATGCGGAGGGATGTGAGTGATGTAGATGTGATCTATCCCTTCCATATGACGGTAGTGATATCGGTGGGCCCCTTGATTGAGTAGAACTACTAAAACGCATTGCCATGCTCGAATGAGTCAATATGAGATATTGAGCTCATTTGTTTGAGTTAGTTTACTCAGGGATCAAGAAACACATAGATTGATCGAGGATGACACGGTCTATGCCTCATTGATCAATCTGATATCAAGGATAGAAGGACACGGTCATACATTATAGTAGTCACAAAGGTTAGCCTGATCTTGACTTATCTCAGAACTTGGGTAGCAATGATGTATTGCTAGATGCCGCTCATTGCTTGTGTATCTAAAAGAGTTTAGGTCCACCGCCAACGCTATGAGAGCCTATAGTCACACACAAAGAGCATGATAATTAGAGGAATTAGAGTATTCTAGTTTGACTAGAATAATATGGGAATAAGCTTAAGTACAAAATGGTTTTTGGACTTTAAGCTTAATGAGAATTTTAGCTAATTGATTTAATGAGATTAATTCAATATGTTACCTTATTGATTTAATAAGATTAATTCAATATGATAACATAAGCTTAATTGAATTAATAAGATTAATTCAATATGATAACATAGTTTAATTGAATTAATAAGATTAATTCAACATGCATGAATGCCACATAAGAATGCCACATAAGCATGCCACATAAGCATGCCACCTAAGCATCCACCTAAGCTAGTTAAGGTGGAAGGAAACAAAATGGTTTTGTCTCCTTAAGTGGCGCCAAACCAGGAAGCCAAATCCTTTTTGAGTGTGTCTCAATGCAATGGATTGCATTGAATGTGAAGGAGGTGGAAGGGTTTTTCCAACCCTATAAAAGGCTCCATGGAGTGGCCGGCCATAGTGAGTTTTTGGTGTTGTGGTTGTGAGAGAGCTTGGTGGAAGCTTTAGTTGTGTGGGTTTGTGAGTGTAGGCTAGCAAGAAGAGGAGTCTTCTTCTTCCTTTCTCCTTTTCCCTCTCTTCCTCTCCTTTAGGGACTTCTCTAGCAAGAAGTAAAGGAGAGCTCTTCTAGTTTTCCTTTTGTGAGACAAGAGCGTGCTCGTGTGGATACGTATAGAGGCACGGACACTTGAACGTGCTAAAGATCCAACAAACCGAAAGGAAAAGCGGGATTAACAAGGGCACGCAACAAAGGTAATCCTCTCCTATAAGATAGGTTTGGTTTAGAGAAATTTATTTTATACGAGTTTGCTTTCGCATGGATCACTTGGAAGGGATCCTATTTTCCGTTGCGCATATGCCATTTGGCATACGAGATTTCCCTACACCGGGTCCGCCCAATAATATTCAAGACAAATAACAATTCTCCACCTTGACTTGAATCTTCCTGTCATCCATGCCCCGAAGGGCCTTATGTTATGTGAACATTCACTAAGTCCAAGCTATGCTTGAACTTCTCTGTAGGCAACGACTTTGTCAACATATCTACTGGATTATCAACTGTGACTATCTTCTCTATGGAGAACGATTGATCCTCTATGACATCTCGAATGAAATTCAACCTGACATCAATATGTTTTGATCTTTCATGATATACTGGATTTTTCGCCAAGCTCAATGCACTTTGACTATCACAATAAATGATAGGTTTCTGCACATCCAAACCCAAGCTATCAATAAGACCATGCAACCACATACCTTCTTTTACTCCTTCTGTCAATGACATGTATTCCGCTTCTGTAGTAGACAAAGCAACTGTAGATTGAAGCGTTGCTTTCCAACTAATAGCACATCCATAAAGAGTAAAGATATAACATGTCAGGGATCTCCTTCTCATAAGATCTCCACCATAGTCAGAATCTGCATAGCCAATAAGACTTCTGGTATATCCATTAATACCATAAGCCAAACAAATATCACTCGTTCCTTTCAAGTATCGCATAATCCACTTAACTGTCTCCCAGTGAGTTTTTCCAGGATTACTCATAAACCTGCTTACCACACTAACAGCATGAGTTAAATCTGGTCTAGTGCATACCATGACATACATCAAGCTTCCAACAGCACTTGAATAAGGAACTCTACTCATGTAATTCCTTTCTTCATCAGTACTAGGTAATGCACTAGCATCAAGTTTAAAGTGTGCTGCCAAGGGAGTACTAACCGGCTTAGATTGTTCCATCTGGAAAAACTGTAGTACCTTCTCAATGTATTTCTGCTGAGATACATACAGTAGGCCTGCTTTCCTGTCTCTCCAAATTTCCATGCCTAAAATTTTCTTGGCTGCACCCAAATCCTTCATTTCAAACTCACTGCTCAACAAACTCTTCAGATTGTTAACATCAATCTTATTTTTCGCTGCAATTAACATGTCATCCACATATAGCAACAAATAAATAAAGGAACCATCAAACAGTTTTCTAGAGTAAACACAGTTATCAAAGAAATTCCGAACAAACTTCTGGGAGATCATAAATACATCAAACCTCTTGTACCACTGCCTAGGAGACTATTTCAACCCATATAAGGATTTATTCAGCAAACACACATGGTCTTCTTTTTCAGAATCAAGAAATCCCTCTGGCTGTGACATATAAATCTGCTCCTCTAGATTCCCATGTAAGAAAGCAGTTTTCACATCAAGTTGTTCTAACTCAAGGTTAAATGTACTCACCATGGCTAGAAGAACTCGAATGGTCTTATGCTTCACAACTGGTGAGAACACTTCATGATAATCAATTCCCTCCTTTTGTGAAAAACCTTTCGCCACAAGCCTTGCCTTGAACCGAGCTGGTTCAACCCCAGGAATACCTTCTTTCTTCTTGAATACCCATTTGCATCCCACTGGTTTCACACCCCTTGGTAATGGTACTAGATCCCATGTTTTGTTCTTTGAAAGTGATTGCATCTCCTCATTCATGACAATTAACCATGTCACTGCTTCTTTACTCTGTACTGCCTCCTTATATGACTTCGGTTCATCGGAATCAATATTCTGAGCAACTGTCAAAGCAAATGCAACAGTATTAGTATCAATACCCTCAACACATTCTGCATATCTTGAAGGCTTTCTGATTTCCCTCCTTGACCTCTTTGTTGCTATATTTTCTGACTCTTCGTCTTGCACATCTGGGATTCTATAGGATTTGTAGTCATCCTTTTAGGAGTTTCAATCTCAAACTCCACCTTCTGGTCAGCACCCTTATATCTCTTACCGCAAGATCACCAAGCTCCTCTTTACGGCCAAACATAGCACTCATCAAATGTGACATCTCTGCTAATAATAAATTTTGGAGTTCTATCATTTTCAATACACCATAATCTATACCCTTTAACTCCAGCAGCATACCCTAGAAATATGCATTTCATTGCCCTAGCCTCAAGTTTACCATCATTAACATGGGCATATGCAGGACAACCAAATATACGCAGCGTAATAATCGAGGAAGTACTGCACCATACCTCTTGAGAAGTCTTCAAATCAATTGCATTGATGGAGATCTATTTACGAGATATAGCGATAATCGCCAAAATTGTTTCGAAGTCCAGGCGTTTAATCGCATGCATCGAAACGCCGCATTACAGTGTTTGGTTCATACGCCGTTCTCATACTATACCTTCTTTCTTACAGAACTCATCAAACGATGCATTACAGAATTCTAACCCATTATCGGTTCTGAGTGTCTTGACTTGTTTCCCAGTACATTTTTCCACCATAGTCTTCCACTCCTTGAACCGCCCAAACACTTCATCCTTTGTCTTCAGAAAATACACCCAAACCTTTCTAGAGTAGTCGTCAATAAAGGTAACAAAGTATTTGCATCTGCCATGTGATTCAACTTTGAGAAGGACCCACAAATCAATGAATATACTCAAGGATACCTGTAGAAGTGTCGCGCCGAACTTGACCCTACGCTTGCTCATAACACAAGTCTCGCAATTTGGTTTCTGTTTACGCTCCATCTAACAATCCTTGTTTGCTCAATATTGAAAGTCCTTTCTCACTCATATGACCCAATCTACGATGTCATAACTCTGTACAATCATCATGCTGCTCTAAAGAACAAGATACTGCCACTGTTCCAATCACTGAATTTCCTACCAAGATGTAAATTTCATGCCGCAATTTACCCTTCATTACTGTCAGAGCACCCTTTGAAACTTTAATTTGCCCATCTCCACCGGAATAATTATACCCTTGCTTATCAAGAGCACCCAAGGAAATCAAATTTTTCCGTAGGTCAGGTATATGCCAAGCATCGATTGTTCTAACCATCCCATCATACATCTTAATCTACACAGAACCACTGCCCTTAACACTAAGCTCCTCATCATCACCCAATTTCACACTACCATTCCATTCCTTAAAGGAAGTAAACAGATTCTTTGAAAAAGTCATGTGATAAGAAGCACCTGTGTCCATGACCCAAGTATTTGCAGAACCTGAAGTATAGGATCAAATAAAACATCACTACCTCACCTTCATCAACTATCGCACTACACTTGCACTAGCTTTTGCCATTTGATTCCCTTCTAATGTGTCCCTTTTCTTTACAGTGATAACACCGAGGTCCATAATTTGACTTCGATTTCGAACGTGACTTACTCTTGTTGCCTCCATCCCTTTCCTTGTTCCTGCCCCTGCTAACAATCAGATTAGAGTCTGCTCCGCCTTCATTATAACTAGAGACTTTTCTTTTCAATTCTTTAGACTGCATAGCATCCTTCACATCACTAACAGAAATAGTCTCTCTTTCATAAAGCATAGTGTCAACAAAATTCTCATATGAATTAGGCAAGGAACATAAAAGAATGATTGCTTGATCTTCATCATCAATTTTAACCCCAACACCTTGCAAGTCTAAGATGATTCGGTTAAAATTATCAACATGATCTTTTATCTGTGTATTTTCTGACATCCGGAAAGTATACAAACGCTGCTTCTGATACAAACGGTTCGTTAAGGATCTCTTCTGATACTTGCTTTTCAGTTTCTTCCATAACGACGCAGCAGTGATTTCATCAACCACCTCTCTCAAGACTTCGTCAGTCAGACTCAATAAAATCGCACTATGCGCTTTTGTCAAAATTTCAATCTTCTCTTCTGCCTTCAAACTTTGAGACAAGTTTTCTTCTCCGTCTAATGCTGCTGCACATCCCTGCTGAACCAGAACAGCTTTCATCTTCACCTTCCACAAAGTGAAATCGTTTGATCCATTGAACCTCTCAATATCAAACTTGTGAGATGACATCTTCCAGATCTTAATCAGCAAATGCAATCTCAGATATTTTTCAGGTCAAACTTTGACTAGGATGCAAAAAACTCAAACTTTGACCTTTAAAAAAAAACTTTTCTTCCCAAAAAAAAAACTGTCTCTTCTGTTTTTTTTTTCTTTGTTTTTTTTTCCTTCGGATTTTTTTTTCTTCCACATAATCCCAATTTTTTTTTTCAGCTTGACGAAAACAAAAAAACTGTGCGGCTTTCACCTTCGTATTTTTTTTTCTTTCTCCCTTCTACGCAGCAGACCGAGGCTTCTTCATTCTGTGCAGCAGATCGTGCTCGGCTTCTTCCTTCACGCGCGCAGGTGGACTGAGGCCTTCGTGACCGCGGCGACCGAGGCGCGGCGGGATCGAGGCGCTTCCTCCTCGTGACGGTGGACCAAGGCGACGACTTCCTCCTTCTGCGCGACAGACCGAGGCGGCGTTGGGCTTCCTCCTGGCATCGCTGCTCCTCTCGTCGAATTGACAAGACGAGGAGACGCCGGCCCCTTGGAGATTTCGACGGCAAATCGACGAGCTGAGGCAGCGAAGACGACGCCCCTTCTCAAGCTCCTCCTGGCGGCGGATCAACGAACCAAGGCAGCGAAGATGCCTGTTCGTCTCCTTCGAAAACTCCTCCTGGCAGCGGAACGACGAGCCGACTTCACGCGAATCAGGCTGGAAATTGGACTCCGACGGTGTAGAAAGGCTCTGATACCAATTGTTACGTAAAAGAGAAGTAGAAGAGAAGAGAGAACAGAAAGAAAAAACCGAAATAATGTGGTTCGGTCACACGACCTACGTCCACGGGCAAGAAGAATGATTATCTAAGAGATCGTCTTTACAGCAAGCCTAAAATATCTATTTAACATAGATGTTAAATAGATCTGGGTTACTAACGGGTCGGCCCATGATCCGGATCCGTCCAATAATATTCAAGACAAATAACACTAGATATTGACTTTAGTAAGTTTTATTCTGATGTATGATCAATGCCAAAGGATTGCAGTCTTAGTTGATGCTGCTGATCAGCAATGCAATTGAACGAAACGATTTTTTCTTAAAATGCTTTTGTATAAAATATCTTTTACCTTGTACTAAATCCAATAAAAATAATTTGTACCTTTTAATTTTCATGAGAAAGTTAATTTAAATTAATTGAAAGCCAAACCTTTTTAAGAAAATTCCCACGATCAAGCTGACTAAATGGATCGACCAGTTGCATGCACCTCAAGGTTTACATATTAAACTGGATAATGTCTGAGTAGGAAAAAAAAAGAGAGTGACTAGACAACTAACGATAAATCCAAATTAAATAAACCCACTAATTAATAATTATGATGATATTTAATCGTAATCATAAAGAAGACGTCGAGGACAACGCCAAGGGGTGCAAGATGAACAATGAACCCGAGCATTTTGCACGTGAGCGCAAGAATCTTCATAGCCACGTCAAACCCTGCAATGAATTCTCAATTATGGCTGAATCACTCGGACTAGAGATTTGATCGAGATGGAGATGATTCGGAGGATGAGTTTTACTGGTTCTATTGAGGATGATTCGACATGGTCGATAAATCGATGAGCGGACAAAATCATCTCTGTATCCGACAAGCTAAGTTGGAGGAGAGCAAATTCGGACGAAGGAATGAACTTTGATAATGTTGATGGATGATACTTTAGGAGCAACTGAAGCAATAATTTACAAAAAAACAAGAGTGAGGGAGGGCGTCGGAAGATATCCTGACAACACTCCTCCGATGCTCAAATTAGGACCCTACATGGGAAGAAGAAAGCAATGAAGAGCGAAGAGATGCAAAAGAGAGAGAGAAACTAAGAAGAAGCCTCTAGATCTCCCTCTCCTTTGATTGCTTTTGTATAAGCGGAGATGACGACATGAACCTCTACAGGTCTGTACGGAAGGTATGAATTATTTTGTATGGGGGCTTGATATGACAGGGAATGATGAGAGACACTACCTCATTAAATATGATAGACGTATGAAGTCTAATTAATATTGCCCGTATGGTTGTTGGGGAAAATACTCTATTAATACCGATAGATATATTTATAATTGTTGTACATATATGTTTGTGGGCCCCGTGATATATGTCAACCACGTAGTGATCCTGAGTAAAATACACGAGGGAGTGCATGCGTGTCATAATAAGTGTATTTGCGGGGATATAAATGGAACTTTATATCGAGATGTTGACTCCCGTTGAAACGAACTTTGCTGAGACATGAATGAGGAAATTTGTCGAGACATAAATGAAGAACTTTGTTGAGACATGAACGAAGACCCTTGTCGAAACATGAATGTTAGTCCCCTATATTCAATCCCCACTACAAAAAAAACAGAAATTTGGGACGAATTTAGCGACGAATTTTAAAAAAAAATTCGTTGCAAAAAAAATTTGCGACAAATTTAGCGACAAAAAATTTTTTGTTGGGAATTAAGCGTCGCAAATATTAGCGACAAAAATAACGACGAATTTTTGCGACGAATTTTAGTGACGAAAATTAGGGACGAATTTTAAATTTCGTCGCTAATTTTGTTGCAAAAGTTACCCCGATTTCCAAAATTCGTCGCAGAATTCGTCGCAAAATTTTGCAATGAATTACAAATTCGTCGCAAATTTGCGACGAATTTTTAATTCGTTGCAAAATTTTGCGACGAATTAATTTTTCGTCGGAAATTTTTGCAACGAAATAAGGAATTCGTTGGTAAATTTGCGACTGATACAAATTCGTCGCAAAAAACAATTTTTTGCGACGAATAAATTTTTTCGTTGGTAATTTTCGCGACGAAAAAAGGAATTCGTTGGTAAATTTGCGATGTTTCCAAATTCGTCGCAAATTTCGTCGCTGAAATTTGCGACGAATTCGTTTTTCGTTGCAAATATATGCGACGAAATATTTTTCGCCAAAATTGCTTGCAAAATTTGTCATGATTGGATTCGATTGCTAAATTATCGCAAAATTTGAAATTTAAATTTAAATTGCCGCAAAGGTTGTCATGATTTATCGGATTTAGGAACGAATTGGGATATTTGTCGCTAAATTTGTCGCAAAATAAAAAAAAATTTGACAGATTTATTCTGTTTCGATATTCTATCGTATATACAAATAATCACACACACACAACAAAATACAATAAGTTCTAATATCCAAATAAATACATTCAATACAAACAAAACACACACACATTCAATACAACAAAATAATATTCAATAATATCCAAAAATATTTGATATCTAAATAAATACAAAGCAACACAATAAGTTAAGAACAAAACAACATTCCAAATAAAAAGTTATATCCTACAACATTTCAAACATCAACATAGTTATGATATCCAAATAACAATGTCTACAAAAGATCACAACACATGGGAAAAAAAAGAGAATCTGGTAAGTAATCGCGCGCCGACATTCTTCTACCTGCATTAGAAAACAAACAAACAGCAAAAAGTATCATACATTAAAAAAAACTATATACTAACACGAAAATAAATATGCAAAGACTTACAATGATGTGCATTTTCAACCGCCATAAGGATTGACTTCATAGATCATTCCTGTTTAATGCAAAATAAAAAGTACTAATAAAAAGTAAAACATGAAGGAGTAACAAACTAAATAAACTAAACAATTTTAAAGGTACTAATTAAAAACATGCATACAATCTCATCATCGTCGCCACCATCATCGTCTTGACTCGGAGGAATATGACTTGGACCAGAAGTAAATTGCTAAAACTGGCGTATAAGAAAGGCTTGTTGTCATCGCATCTCTATCATTTCCTGATCCCTTTGTGAGTTTTGATGTTGTATTGCTAAAATTTCTTGATCTCTTTCATGTATTATGCCCTTCAAATTGCTAACCTCCTCAGTCAAGTTGTGTATCTGTGCCGCTACTGCTGGTGGAGTAGAAGAAATAGATCTACGATGAGCATTATGCATTTTGCTCAGAGAACCCATACCTAGTATCCTTCCCCCTTTGGATCCTCCAATCGCCTCGAGCCATAAATCCATATCATTACTAACGGATGGCTCGGATCCTCAGATCACCGTCATCTCACGAAATTCTCTGAGATGAGGATAGCGATCATATCTCTCCTACACAAAATTAAAATTTAATCGAGCATTTACATAACTAACGAATTAAAGTTATAAAGTAAGTTTAAAGATTATTTCAAACCTTAATAGCTCGAGCTCTATCTCCACTCCAAGTCTTATCTTTTTTGGAAAGTCAGCGAAAGTATCTATAAATTCGGCTCCTTTCCCAATTCCTTAGACTAAATATAAGAATGTTAGAAATAAAATAATAATCTGAAATAAATTTAAAAACTAATTGTAGAATTTAAAATTACCAATCTACGTGAATGCTCCTCGATATTTATAGATCACTTGCGTATATATTGCAGATAAGTCTCGAATTACAGGCTTGATTTAATTTATTCATTGACTTCTTTTTTTGCTCTCATCCGATTGCCAATAATTGGAGATTTTACTCCAATTTTACGTGACACAGTGGGTTTTTCGAGAGATTTGGCATGACTCAATACATGCTAGGATATGATCGCCACATTTTTTAAAAATTCTTTTAACTTCCAAGTCTTGACTAGGGTCCCAAATAAATCTCATTGAGATGGAAATAAAACAATTGATTATATAATCACTTATTATAATATATAAAATGAATCAATTATACGAAACTCGCACCACCATAATTCTTTTGTAGGTCTGGCGTGCTCGATTATTACAAAGAATCTCCTCTCCAATAGTTAGTCTCGATTTTATTGATCTCGCGAATAACTGGTATTTTATTTTCAAACCTACGATCAAGTGAAAAAAATTGAATAAATAATTAAGATAGTTTAAAAATTATAATACTTATATTACTTACGAATCTCCATAGGAAATATATATGGTCGACTTTCGATGTTCTCGAGAGGAGTGTCCTGCGTATAGGTGAATCGAATGGGACAGGCCGCGAATGAGATGGATATCTTGGCACGATCATGTGAAGGTCCAGAAGATCGGGAGGGCAAGTAGGTATAGTCTTTGGCGGTGGATCACCGACCACTACTAGTACTCATTCGTCTCGGCTCACCACGTCGAAACTATCAACCAAAAACAAAATTAGAATAAAGAAAATAAAACTTTTATGTAATGAAGAACATGAAAAACTTACAATATGCATAATGAAGATATGAGAGGCTACATGATTGCGATAAGCTACGATGATTTCACCTTGATAACCTATAAGAACAAATTATACAAAACATACAGAGACAAAAGATATAAATTTAACAATGAGACATTATATACACAAATAATTGAGCTAAGAACATTTGTAAAATTATAGTTTAAATATAAATTTATATATAAAAAAAATTACCCTAGACTTCAAATTTAAAAGTCCTCATTATAATATTCCTCATACTCATAATTATCCTCCTCCTCGGTCTCATAATACTCTTCCTCATCGTCACCCTCATCCTCTTCATAATTATAATCAATTTGATGCATCCACGCTTATCACTACTCCTGGGATCTCGTAGCGTTGGAATTATATATTCCTCGGTATTAAACATATTTGTAACTTTGTCTTGTTGATATGCAATGTCTTGCCGCTCTTCAATTTTTTCCGTGCTTTTGTTTCTACAACCCACCATTCATTTTTGTCACGCTCAAACTAGGATATGGCATAGAAAACTTGAATCGCTTGTTGTGCCAAAATAAATGG
The DNA here is from genome assembly GCA_025175895.1 of Wurfbainia villosa. Classification (NCBI taxonomy): domain Eukaryota; kingdom Viridiplantae; phylum Streptophyta; class Magnoliopsida; order Zingiberales; family Zingiberaceae; genus Wurfbainia; species Wurfbainia villosa. The sequence goes on along the minus strand of CM045991.1, from coordinate 22,675,793 downwards.
TTCATATCTCTTATAAAATCTTTTATGATTTACTTCAACCAAATTATACGTGGATGCACCTTCATCCCACGACGGTCAAACGACACATAAATAAGATAACTCGCGATCTACGGACCAGATAATCAATCTCTATAATTTCATCCAAAGAAACCATAAAATTCATTGCTTGCACCTCCATCATTGGAAGATCGAACACATACTCCACTATTCATTGTACTCTTTCCATTTCCATATTCTTGAGTGTAGAAATTATATCCGTTATGAAATATCTTTAAGTCGTACCATTGATTTTGGACCCCATGATAGATGGATTAACAATTCTTCTTTGAGCGTGAGTTTGATTATCATAAACCTATACTCAAATGAAAATGATATTTATTTAAAAGTTAAGATATGTGTAAACAAAAATGAGGTAATTAAAAGCTGCTACATATGATTTGAACCATGGTGCAAATTCTGATCGAAGTGATCAAAGTCACGTCGGGATTTGAGTATAAGTTTTGAAAAATCCTATAATAAAAATTGTATTATAACATAAACAAATTAACACTTGACGAAGAAATAGGAAATATATACTAACTCGAAATATGGCGATATACGGACAATTAAGTAAAACATATGCAGGCCGCCATTCTTGATCGATTAAATATCATTGCTTATACGGTCCACTTGGTCGACTCAAGATAATTAAAATTGAGAAAGAATTTAAATTGGGATCGACAGGACCTTCATCATTCCTTCCGATTTCCGTCTTTTTGGTCTGACGTGAGGCTCGAAATAATATGATGCAAAAGTTGTTACTTCCTCCTGATATATGCATTCACAATAGAGGCTTCAACATGTGCCTTATTTTTCACTTTTTCTTCAAATGATATAAGAATCAGATTGTAATATAACAAATTGTATTAGAAATGAATATATAAAAAATTAAACATTTTTATGCAATTTTAACGAAATATAGAATATGCGAATATACCTTTCAAAAGGATACATCCATCGATAATGAATCTGGTCCTCCAACTTTGGCCTCATGTACGTAGAGTGAACCAAAAGATGTTCCATTGAATCAAAAAATCAGTGGGAAAAATCCTTTCTAAATTGCACAAAATAATTGGAATGTCTCTCTCTAACTTCTCCATGTGTGAATATCCCAAAATCTGCTGGTATATCATGAAGAAAATACTTAACTCGTAATGGTACCCTGACATAAAATTCGGTAAGAGTTCTTTAAAGGCAATAGGAATAAGTCTTTCCATGAATATATGTCAATCATGGCTTTTCAAACCCATCAATTTGCATTCCTTCATATCGACACATCTCCCAAGATTAGAAACATACCCATCAGGAAATCTCAATGACTTCAACCATTCACAAACAACACGTCTCTGTTCCTTATTCAATCTATAAAGCGCCTTTGGTTTTGGTCCTTTACTATTTTCATCAACATCAAGGCTGGGTCGTTTGCAAATGAGTCGCATATCTTTTCTTGCATTCAGATTATCTTTTGTTTTTCCAGTGATATCCATCACTGTATTTATCAGATTATCAAAAACATTCTTCTCAATATGCATAACATCGAGATTATGATGAATCAAATTACTAAACCAATACGGTAACTCCCAAAATATACTTCGTTTGGTCCATTTATGGTTGCTTCCATATTCATAAGTTGTATCATGTGGCTCTTCAATAACAGATGGAAAGTGAAGAACTCTGTACCAAATATCTTGACCAGTCAATCTCAATGGCGGAGGTGTTCTTTCAATTCGATTCCTAGTGAATTCATCTTTATTCCTTCTGAAATTATGATTTAGTGGTAAATCAAAATAACTCGGCTTCTTACCATGCTTCAATCTAATCGACTTTGATCTCTCCATACATATCGGGCATCCTAAGATCCCTACAAGATCTAACTCGACGATAGCATACCATAAGCCAAAAGTCATTTATGGTCCAAAGAAGAGCACTTCATTACAAACATCCGATTAGTATGAACGTCGTGTGTAGGAAAACCTTCATCCCATAGTTGTTTTAGCTCTGCAATCAATGGTTGCATATAAACATCTATTAACTTCTTGATTTTTGGGCGAGCACAACCAATGTTAAAACATATACGGTGTTTTCATGCACATCCCAGCGGAAGATTATACGGAGTTAATATAAGCGGCAACAAAGTAGTGTCTTCCTGATTTACTCAAATGGAGCAAATCCAGTCAACACAGAGACCTAACCTAATATTTGAGTCTCCTTCGCAAAATCGGGATATGTTCTATCAAAATTTTCCACGCCTCGCATCGATGGATGACACATTAGTCCCTCTTCGTTTGATGATTTGCATGTCAAGTCATGTGTTCGTGATTGTCTTTGATGCATAAAGCCTTTGTAACCTAGGAGTTAAAGGCAAATAAAACAAACTATATGATTTACGTCGTTCTTTGCCTCCTACTAGTGCTCTTGTACCTATCTTGATTACAATTTACAAACATCCACATCATCATCTCCCCAATATAACATACAACCATCTCTGCACACATCAATTCTTTCCACGAGACCTAATTCTTTCATCAGTTTTTCATCTGTACAAATCATTAGGCGATATTATCACGTGACAATGCCTCTTCAAAAGCTTGAACAAAATTATTAAAACACTCTTCGAGACACATTGTGCTCTGCCTTGACATTCAACATTCTTGCGGTGAGCGATAGTTTAGTGTAGTCTCACAACCACCCATAAAGGTGCATCTCAACACCTCCAAATTTGAGATATGCTTCATTATTCATATTACGCCCGATATACATTACGTGCACCTCTTCCAAGGGTGATGCATTAGTAAACATTTGCTCAATTGTTGGAGGACAACTTGAAGTTGCACCTTGTAATTGGGAATCAAATTCGCCCTTACATCATATATCATCCTCCGATATGGATTTAATTGATTATAATCACTTTGATCCCTAGAGACTTGTGTGTTGTGTCTATCATAAACTTCATCGGATATAAATGGTTCACCATGACATGTCCGATTATAGTAATTTACGAATCCAAATCTACAAAGATGCTCAAACTTTGCTAGGCGGTAAAAATCTACCATTGTGACACTTTCACGAACACCTTATCGATTACCATCCATAAACTCAACATTACTAGTCATAAATTTAAAAACTCTTGCAACTCACTCATAAATTCATCACCAAACCCCGACGTTCGTAAATTCCTATTATACATCCAACTCCTTTCACGTCAGTATTTTATGCTTTCAATCAATTATATTAATATCAACTCCTAGAAATTACAATAATACGCATATACAGTTAGTTCACATATGAATTCACTATGTTTAACAATCTTTAAATATAACCGAAAAAGGACTACAGTTGTATAGAAAGCTTACTGTTAATTTAGGTTTAAACATTTTGGGATGTTTAAACCTAAAATGTTAAACAACTTAAGTTGATTGTGACAATTAATATCACAAATGAACACATTGAAAGGTAATGTGTTGGGGTTTCGGTCTTAACGAGGACATCAGGACTTAAAATGGGGGTGATGTTGGTGCAGTGGGCACCAAAGTCGAACCGGTATTTTGATTATGGCAAAAGGCTCAATAGTTAAGGGTATATTTGTTATCTTACGAGCTCAATTAAGTGTGCAGAAATGCTAAAGTTGAGCGGAAGGTCTGCGACACCCGGTGGGAACCGAGGTGGTCGGGCAACGCCAGAGGGACTTCGGAGGAAGCCGAGGTACTCGGGTGAAGACCGGAAGCGAGGCTACAAGGTAAGCTCGTGTGAAAGCGGCAAGCGTTAGCGTAGATCCCACCCAATACCTCCAATGGAAGGTCTAGGTCGAGATCGGATGGTTAGAACCATCGTACTTTATATTTTAAGCTAACTTGTATCAGTCAAAACCCTTTGACTACACAACCAGTCTAGTCCACTCGAGAAGAGCTCAATTTCAAGGTGAATTTGGACTTGACTCGTGTTTTGGTACAAAGGGTGATGTGGCATCAAGGTGGACATCCAAACCATCACCAAGCTTCCTTGTGGTGGACGCCCAAAATAAGGTGAGTTGGCACAAGATGGTTGGCTCCCATGATGTGGCACAAGTTGAATGGCTCCAACAAGTTGGCGCCCAAGGAGGTTGGAGGTGACACAAGGTGGTTGGATGAAACACCTCATCCTCAAGTTGGCGCCCAAGGAGGTTGGAGGTGGCACAAGGTGGTTGGATGAAACACCTCATCCTTGAGTTGGCGCACAAGAAGGTTTGAGGTGGCACAAGGTGGTTGGATGAAACACCTCATCCTTGAGTTGGCGCAAAGGATGTGGATGAACAAGTCTTGGGGGATAAGAACCTCACCTTGGACACTACCTATGTCTAAATTCATAGTTCAATATCCATAAATAGACATGTTCAAGCCAAGCAAATAACAAGAATTCAAGAGCTCTCAACACGCCGTCGTAACGCCGCTACTACTACTCACATTTGCTACGACGAAGTGCCGCCGACAACGAAAGCTACATCTTCTACTTATAAGAGTTGTCGGTATATTTATTCAAGTTCTACTTCTTTAAATTGTCTTTGTGCTTTAATCGTAACAAGGAAAGGGGGAGTGTCCCTTTGCCTTGATTTCTTTTTGTAATCGTTGCTCCTACTTCCAACGAAGAGGAGTGGTTTTAGTGAATTGCCCTCCGTACGTGATCAAGGATCACTAGGGCCGTGGATTAGCAATCGAAAGATTGTGAACCACGTAAAAATATCTTGTCTACTTTATATTTCCGCTGTGCATTCTCTACTTGCTTTTTACTTATTGCAAAAGTTTTTAACGACACCGTATCGCTATTCACCCCCCCCCCTCTAGCGACACTTTCGATCCAACAGGTGATTGTGAAAACCCGAATTTAGTGTCAAATTGTGAATTGTGGGCTAATAATATATATAGAGAAGCTTTATAAGCTTAGATGAGAGAGTTATTATTAACATAGGTCTAGAAGTTTTGTTAATCGGCCAATTCTCTCATCTAAGCAAGCAGTGACAACAAACTAATCAAATTTATTGAAAATGAAATATACTCATTGCAATTTTGTCATTTAAGTCAAATTATTGTTGCAGATGTATAACAATCGTCGCAAATGAGACAGATCAAAATGTATCACCACAAGTTAATACTAATCTAATAAGCCTTAAACACTAGCTCCCCCACCACCACTGACTTTAAGATGCTTGTAATTTCTCAGGTAGATGTGCATGATTTGTTCATCTAAGCCTTATAAACTGCTTGTTTTATCCCATAACTTCCTATATGTGACTAAACAAAATCATAAAATATTCCAACTTAGTACTTAGCATTATTTGGTATGTGAACCCAAATGGCAAATTAGCAGCTTATAAGCTTCTGTAGTTTTACAGTTAACTATATATAGTTACAGAATAAATAGGATAACAGCATAAAACTTCTGTAGTTAATTATCGAGTTAAATATAAGAAAAAAAATAAATTTATACCACTGGTCCCTACGGGCGTCTCCGAGCCGGCGATTGATTAATTGGAAGGCGACAGTGTGGCAGGTGGTGGACGCCGACTACCGGCGGGAAGGCGACAAGCCGGTAGCGAGGAGGCGGTACGACGCCGAGGCGGCCGGAAGGCGGGCTCGCAGCCGCTGGGGGGCACGCGACCGGACGAGGTGGCGGCTGCAAGGTAGCGGGCGGTGCCGGGATAGCGGCCATGGCCGGGGCGGGCCGGTCACGCCGCGGGCAGCACGCCGTACGACCTGTGGCCGGACGAAGGTACGGCCGCCCTTCATTCGGCCATAGGCGGCGAAGTCGCAGGGGGCGCGCCGGGTTGCTCATGGCGGTGGGGGCACGCTACGGACGAGGCGCGGCGTCGCGGCGTCGGTCGGTGGCCGGCGGTGGCGTTCGGAGTCTTGTGTGGCGTCGGCGTCGGTCGACCTAGCTAGCGGCGCTTGCCGACCTCAGTGGGGCAGCCGGTGGATTCTGTGCCGACCTCAGTCACGCCTGTGACGGGAGGCCGGGGCGTCGTCGTAGCCGTGAAGCGAAGCGAGGATCGGAAGGCGTGCGGAAGGGAAGGGGAAAGTTAGGGCAGATAAATGAATTAACTTTTGCAACGATTCGGGATTCGTTGCAAATTTGCAACGAATCCACGGATTCGTTGCAAAAATTTTCAACGAATCCGTGAAGGATTCGTTGCAAATTAAAAAAAAAACATCGTTTAATTTTTTTTTTTTTTTGCAAAAATTTGCAACGAATCTGATTCGTTGCAAATTAAAAAAAAACATCGTTTAATTGTTTTTTTATTTTTCAACGAATACTGGATTTGTTGCAAATTTGCAACGAATCCAGTATTCGTTGCAAAATAAAAAAAAATAAACTTACCGTTTTAAAAAATTCTAATTTTAATTTTAATTTTTTCTTTTGCAACGAATCCAGGATTCGTTGCAAAAAATTCCAACGAATCCGTGGATTCGTTGCAAAAATTTGCAACCAATCCAGGATTCGTTGCAATTTTGCAACGAATTTTATTTTTTCGTTGCAAAATTTCCGACGAAAATTTATTTCGTTACAAATCTGCGACGAAACCTAAAATTCGTTGCTATATTTGTTGCAGATTTGCAACAAAAATAATTCGTTGCTAAATTTCATCGCAATAAAACTGTTTTTTTGTAGTGCCCGATTGAGTGATGTCGCTGTGGTCGAGCCTAATCTGGTCTCTTCTAAGTCAGAATTTTTTTTTTTTGCAGTGTAAATTTTTTGTTTTATATATTTAGTTATGATTTAATTTGGGGTAAAAAGGTTAATGGATAATTAATCCCGGGTTGGCTCCGCCGGTCCACACCGCTCAAGAAGTATCTCACGCTATCTCGGGAGAAACTTTAGAACTACAATTAAAAGAGGCATTAACCTGGATTTCTATAAACTATGGCATTACCAGCGTTCCAAACCGTAAAATTCATTATACTTACGATTATCTAACAATTCATACGTTTGGGCCCTCATATAAAGTCTGTACAAGTAGTAAGTGGGCGAAGACGCGATTGATAGATGCAAATAGGATGGCTGCAATGGGCCTCGCATAATAGTACATATATACAACTGGATACGATGCCCAGCGGCGAAGAAACTTTCGCTTGGGAGTTGGGAATTGCATTTACCACCTCTTCCATCCCTCGCAGATGTAGCGAAATCACACAAGGGCAGGGCCGGCGTTTGGTTTGCACATCATCAATAAGCGAAGACTTAAAACGGACACTCGATTCATGCATGGACGGAAGTTTCCTGAGAAGGTCGTCAGTGGGCTGTGGGCTAAGGTAAAGAGGGAAGAGATCTGGCGTCGGCAGACGAATCCAAAAAATCAGACATGGGGAGATATCTGACGGATCTCAATACATCCATTTGTCATGCTCGCACATGCCGCAGCAAGGATCGCGGGAGATCTAGCCACCTGCTTCAGACGCCGCTGGCGGCGCAAACCACCGACCGGGAAAGCTTCTCGAACCGCCACGGTGTGCGACTGATTCGGAGGAACATGCAGTTCGGTTATTTTATTAACTGATCATTGACGAAACTACCCTTTCTACTGGCCACCTTCCGCTCGATTGGCGCGGCGACCAGGGGGACCGACCACGTGCTGGGAGGCAGGCCATGTCTCGCTCTATCCGCGGTGGCGGAATCCGGAGCCAGGTCTTCTTAATTCCCTCGCCGAACGCCGGCATTCAAAAGCGCGGGCCACCTCCACGTGCAGGGCTCCTCGCGATGGCGCAGCGAAACTCCAGGACAGTAGTGGCACTCGCTATATTTCTTCCGCATCCCAGGGCCTTTTCCAGCCCCGGCAACCATAAGCGACCACCACCGCCCAACTCGCCCTCGACAGCGCTTCTTCTCTATTTCATTCCGCTTCTTCTACCCAAGAAAGAAAGCCACGACCCACGACGATGGTTAAGAAGATGCGACCGCGCAGCACCGCCGCCGTCGCAATCGTGCTGCTGTGCTCGACTCTTCGACTCGCCGCCGCCATTTCTGACGGTGAGCCATATAATCCACCATGCTCCTCCTTTTGCTTCTCATAATTGAAGTCGTTTCTCAAGGCGGAGCTAGTTTGTTAGTTGTTACTTTACATTTTTCTACGAAGAAAAGAATGTGCTAATCACAAAAAAAAAAGTGACAAAAAAACTTCGAAAAAGGAAGGAAACAAAACGAAAAGAAGTTGATCGATATAATTAATTATATGAATGCGACCCAACAGCGTAGCTTACATATCTATAGCCCAACCCCGACGCGTAAAACTTTCCATATTTCTATCCCTATCCATCAACTTTTACTCTTTTACATCAGAAGAAGAAAATGCCAATCTCTTGTTACAGCATAAAGTTCATATGGATGCTAACTGAGAGTGCGAAAACTATATCGAATTATTTATTAATTTTGTGGGGACAAATGTTTGGTATATAGCCTATTTATATGTATAGATTTTCAAATGAGAGTCAAATTCAGTCAGGGAAATTAAATAGATCCACTGCAACGCGATTCAGATTTCAATGAGTGGACGATCTCCCATGGTTTGGCATCAGTCTTTGTTGGATGTGTTTGTATTATTTTAAACTCTTTTTTTTTTAAATCTTCCCAGACTTAAAAAAATTAGTGAGTTGCTGCCCATTCTTCACCAGAATTAAGAATATCTATGAAGATTGACGAAAGTGATCTGAGCGATGTCTGCAGGTTTACTGCCGAATGGAAACTTCGAGGCGAAGCCGAAGGCGTCGGAGTTGAAGGGAACGCAGGTGATGAGCCGGTTTGCGATACCGAACTGGGAGGTGACGGGCTTCGTGGAGTACATCGAGTCAGGGCACAAGCAGGGCGACATGCTTCTGTTGGTGCCCGAGGGTGCCTACGCGGTGCGCCTCGGCAACGAGGCCTCCATCAAGCAGGTGCTCAACCTCAGCAAGGGCACCTACTACGCCATCACCTTCTGCGCCGTCCGCACCTGCGCGCAGGACGAGCGGCTCAACATCTCCGTCACGCCCGATTCCGGCGTCCTCCCCGTGCAGACCGCCTACAGCAGCACCGGCTGGGACTGTTACTCATGGGCTTTCCTCGCCCTCTTCGACCGCGTCACCCTCGTCATCCACAACCTCGGCGTGGAGGAGGACCCCGCGTGCGGCCCCCTCATCGACGCTGTCGCCATCAAGACCCTCAACCCTCCCCGCCTCACCAAAGGTAACGAATCGATTTGAATTCGACTCGACTCGAATCGTGAACTTGATGAACTGCGTTTAGTTGTTTTAATTGTTGTCTTTGGAGGTGAAACAGAGAACTTGTTGAAGAACTGCGACTTCGAGGAAGGGCCGTACGTGCTGCCCAACACCACATGGGGCGTGCTCATCCCGCCTAACATCGAGGACGACCACTCGCCGTTGCCCGGGTGGATGGTGGAGTCGCTCAAGGCCGTCAAGTACATCGACTCCGACCATTTCGCGGTGCCGCATGGCAAGCGCGCGGTGGAACTGGTTGCTGGGAAGGAGAGCGCGCTGGCGCAGGTGGTGCGCACCACGCCGGGGAGGACATACTCTCTGACCTTCTCGGTGGGCGACGCTGGGAACGGCTGCGAAGGGTCGATGGTGGTGGAGGCTTTTGCGGCGCGGAGCACGGTGAAGGTGCCGTACGAGTCGAGCGGCCGCGGCGGGTACAAGCGCGCAGTGCTTCGGTTCGTGGCCATTGCGGAGCGCACCCGCGTCGTCTTCCTCAGCACCTACTACCACACCAAGACCGACGGCACGCTTTGCGGCCCCGTCGTCGACGACGCATCGGTGCTGAGCGTCCGGAGCCCCTCACAGCGACGCCGTTAGAGCTCATTTTCATCTTCGTGTACGAATCGAATCGTTGACTGAATAATCGTATATTACCTGATGATTTAATACTGGAAATTGATGCTGTACACGATGAAAAGTTCATGTAATCTATGGAGAAACAGGCAAATCGATGGGGTCGTAGACTAGACAATTATGCTAATATCAACTAGCGATCGATTTAATTGGTTACCATTTATTCCGTCGATAATAACTAATGATTAAATATAAATATCAATCACTAAATATAACGATTGAAATTACGATCGAAATTCATATTCGGTATTTAACGATCGAATTTAGATTCCGGAAGATGCGACACTAAATATAGGGACAGCTAATTAGGATGATCCATGGAAGATGTGGCGCTGTATATGCTTTGAGCCTCGTTTCACTCGTATATGGACAAATTTCGCGAATTTTTTAACAAAAAAAAAAAATCAGTTGTGTCGGATTTAGCCGGTTCCGAGGATTAAAAAAAATGACAAATTGCGATCTGAGAACAAACAAAATTTTGGCGACAAGTGTTTTTTTTTAAACGTAAAAAGATTTGAATTGTTTGTCTCAATTATTTGTTGCTCGAAAAGATTCTCCCTTGCAATTAATTGGTTTTTTAAAAGAAAAGAAGATAAGAAATCAATTCTTTCCTTACTAGCTTTGCAATGACATTGAACAAACACTGAGGTGGTTGCGTTTGATTTAATTATGAGAATAAAAATGGTAATAAATTTGATAGTAGATTGTAATGAAAATAAATTTAGTCATTTCAATAATACTGTTTAGTTTATAAATTAATTAGGAATGGAGGCGGAGGCAGAGGCGATGCGAGTATTGTCATCGACGGACAGTGGCGCCGTTGGCCGCCGACCTTCGACGGCACATCCGCTAACGGCCTGCGATCGTCGGCCTCCAGCAACCGTCGGTGGCCTGCGATCGTTGGCCGCCGGCGGCGATCGTTGGCCTCCGGTAACCACAACAACTGCGATCGGGGCCTCCGGCCAGCGGCTTCGATCGTCGACCTCCGACCGCCAACGGCTTGTGATCGCCGGCCTCCGATGACCGTCGATAGCACCGATCGACGATTGTCGACGACCTTCGGCAACCACGACCATCGTTGGTCGGCGACCGACGACGGACGACGAATGATGACCGTCGATCGCTGACAATCGACGACCGACGACGATCGATGATTGCCGACAGTCGACGATCGCCGACGACCAACGACCGTCGGATCGGCCGACAATCATTAATGACCAATGCACTCGTTGGTCGGCGATATTGTCGGTGGCGGCCGCCGTCGGTAGCGCGATCGTCGATCCTTAACCCAGCGGCGACGGGAACGAGCTATGGTCGACGGGATGCGGTCGAAGGGCGGCGAGCGACTAGCGGGCGGCAGGCGACAAGCGACTGTCAATGGGCGACGAGAGGCGGGCGTCGACCAACGGACGAGGGTCGATCGACAGGCGAGGGTCGATCGACAGGCGAGGGTCGATCGACAATCGGTGGTCAATGAGCGGCAAATGGCGGATGGGAGTCGGCCGACGACCGATGGGCGACCATCAACGAGCGACGAGCGATAGCAGCCAATGAGCGACGACGAATGACAACGAACAACGACGGATAGATGAGAATGAAATTCAAAATCCACCCTTGGAGTGGGTGAATTTTATTGATTCTCAATTAATTAAAAATGATTCCAAATTCCATTTTCAAACCCATTAACTAAATAGGAATCAACTAATTAAAAATAATTTCTAAATTTCATTTCCAAATCCATTAATCAAACACTCTATATTCTCTCACCAACCGAATGCCACCTCAAATTTAGGTACTAAACTACTTACGAAACCCACTGGGCAAGGACAAAATCCCAAGATAAGAAATCACTTTTGCATCTCGATCTTAGGAAACCTATGACGATAATGTATTAATTAAAACTTCTGATGTGTTAGATATAGGTTATCAAAGAATAATTTAAATATTATTATTTATAAAACTTGAAAATACTTATAGATTTCTTCGAAGCTTCTTTGAAACTTATGATACTGCAATCGACTTTCTTTGTGCTTCCAAAAAAAACTTCGGATTCTTCTTACCGTCTCAAAAGCAATCACAGTACAACATCGGAAAGCTTTTCTTGGCTCACAAACCAAGTTCTGACTAAGCTGTAAATGTTCTTGACCTCGTTCTCTCTTTTTTTCAAGTTCTCTATTCTCCTTCTTATAGTTTGGATGGATAATTCTCCTGAAGACCTTTTGTCTCCTTGCATTAAAGCCCTCTCCGTTGTGCAACGTATATGCAGCCATCAAGCCTTGACTGCATAACGTATGTGCAACTGTCAAGCCTTGGATGAGGGTGAACGGGGCTCTTAGTATTCCATATGTTACTAAACTTATCAGTAATGATGAATTAACTCTTACATTTCTCATTCGTCCAAGTTAATTACACTGTAAAAGTATAGTCACAAAGACTATTAAAATAGAGATCGATAGTCAATAAGACTAAATAGTCACACATACTAGATAGTCACAAAGACTATTAATAATAGAGGTCAGTCTCTCATCACAAAGACGAGATTAGAACATCCAGTTCATACTTAGAGAAAATGATTCATGTGATAACCAGTATGCTATGCAATCCGTGCTAAGAAGATTATTACATCTTACATAGCTGCTCATGGAACGATCAATGCTAAAAAAGTTATTATACTTTACTTAGCCGCTCACTAAATAATATACAACTATTTTACAAATGACACACAACCATTATACCGATGACACATAGTCATTCTCCAAGTGGCACAAAGTCGTTCTTCAGGTGGTACACAACCGTTCTCCCGAATACATCAATATCCTACTATTTATCCAGATTAAATTATTTATATTAATATGAACATCTCTAATCCCTCATTATGACCATTATGCCAAGAGCATGTTCCATATTTGAATATTCACAATTCATTTTGTACATAACAAAAATGGATCGGTCAGTGAATAAACTTCAAAGATGTAAATCTTTATAATCTTTCTTTTTAGCTAGAATCCATTCATTTTAATCAGTCATTTTCTTAGTCATGTTTCATTAATCGAATCATCCATAGTCAATAGGTTTACATGCTAAAATAGCATACTATGATTAAACTTCAAGTAGACATTTAAATAGTCACTTAAGGCAAATAACAAGATTAACATATAATCTCAAGTACTCACATAGTAGAGAAGCAGAGATTCATTCTCCTACTACCCTTATTGTAGCTATAGTATTTTTTGCTGTTCCAGGAGATGACACCACCATTCAGCAAGAACGCATAACCTGATGTAAATTTTCTATCATTCATGTCTCGATCCCATTCTGCATCTGAATAGCCCTTCAAGCTCATATCTGATCCTTGAAAACATAGACAGTAATTTGTTATCGCTTTCAGATACCTAAATATCCTCTTCACCACCTTCTAGTATCTTGGTCCTGGGTTTAATTGGAATCGGCTGACTAAACCAACAACATAGCTGATATCGGGATATGTACACAATATAGTGTACATCAAACTACCAATAACATTGACATATAGTTTTCTTTTCATTTCAGATATTTCTTTAGGAGTCCTTGGGACACATATTATTGCTCAAAACAGTATCTTTCACTATAGGTGTTTGTTCTATGTTGTAATCAGATATGCTAAAATGTTATAATATCTTATTTATGTAAGTCTCTTGGGACATACCCAAAAGTCTTTTCGATCAATCTCTCACGATCTTCACACCTAAGATGTATTCAGCTTCTTTCATATCTATTATGTCAAATTGTGATGAAACTCACTCTTTGACTTATATTACAAATCTTATGTTATTTTCTGCTATCAGCATATCATCAACATATAATCATAAAATAACATACTTTCCTTTTTTCTTTCTCAGGAAAACACAATGATTCTCATTGATCATTTTGAAATCATAAGATAAAATGACTTCATTAAATCTTATGTTCCATTATCTTGACGTTTGCTTTAGCCCATATATAGAATTTTTAAATCTATATACTTTACCCTCTTGGTCTTCAGCAATAAAACCTTCTAGCTGTACCATAAAAATTTCCTCATCAAACTCACCATTAAGGAAAACAATTTTTGCATTCATTTGATTTAACTCCAAGTTATAATATGCTATAAAAGTCAAAATGACTCAGATTGACATAAATTTCACTACGGGAGAAAACATCTCTTCATAGTCAATACTCTCCAATTGGATATATTCTTTTACAACCAAGCAAGCTTTGTATTGATTAATCAATTCATTAGCTTTCCTCTTAATTTTGAGAATCCACTTATTCCCAATAGCCCTTCGGCCAACAGAAAGATCGACTAAATCTCAAACTTGATTCTTCATCATCGACTCCATCTCTTCTTCCATTGCAATTTTTCACTTTTCTTTAACACTACATCCCAATGCTTTCTTAACAGATTGAGATTCATCATCGTCAACTAGGAGTATTATCATTGTCTTATTCACAATATCAAAGCTCTTCTTAGGTTTATCTTACGAACACTTCTTCGTAAGTTGGGTTGTTGAGAAGTCAATTCATGACATATCAAATTACACCCACTCGGTTACTTACACTCGAGCATCCCTTGTGATATCTCTTTTGTTGATAATATTTTATCCTCCTTAAATAGAGGAATTCCCTTATCAATATCACCTCTAGCTGAGAACTTTGTTTTGAGAAAAGTTGTATCTCTCGACTCTATTTTGGAGATTGTTCCATCATGCTTCTCACAAATGAAATTATAATATTTGAAGGTCTCAGAATATCTTATAAAGATACATTTCTTACTTCTAGATCATAGTTTTCCATATTTGTGAAAACTATCATGAATGTAGGCAGTTGACCCTAGGGTCTCAGATTACTCAAATATGATTTTCTTCCTGTCCAGCATTCATATGGGGTAGATGGAACTCACTTCAAAGATACTCTTTTAAGTATATAGGCAGTTGTTGATAATGATCTCCCCAATAGGAATCGATAAATTAGCCTAAACCATCATAGACCTAACAATCTCAAGAAGAGTTCTATTTCTTCTTTCAGCAATTCCATTTTACTATGGAGTTCCTGGGATTGTTAGTTGTCTAATAATTCCCTTATCATTATAAATTGTTTTGAACAAATCAGACAAATATTCACCTCCACGGTCTATGCATAAGGGTTTAACCTTATGTTCCATTTGATTCTGAATTTCGTTCATATAATAAATGAAGCAATCCAATGCTTCAGATTTATAAGAAATCAAATACACATGACCAAAATGAGTGAAATTATCAATGAACGTAATAAAATAAGAAGCTCCATGTCTGACCTTTATATTCATCGGACCACAAATATCCGAATGAACTAATTACAATGGAGAATTAACCCTAATAATCTTACTAAATGGTTTCCTAGTTGTCTTTCCAATAAGACAATGCTCATATATAGACAAGGAACTCTTAGCATGAGTGCCCAGTAAGCCCTCTCTTACTAACCGATTCATTAGTTCTTGTCTTATATGTCTTAACCTAGCATGTCAAATCTCATCAGATATAACTGCATCACTAGTAAGAGCAATGTTTGAAAAACAACTATTATTTCCATTGATACATGGTTCTACATCAAGAACCATAAAATCATTAGTCAGAAAATCATATCCTATTAACATATAGCCAATTTTAAGTTCTACATAATGACTGTAAAAATTCATACAATAACCCAAACCAAAAAGATAATTAATGGAAATTAAATTCCGTCGAATCTCAGAAGCATACAGGACATCATATAAAAATAGGGTTCGTCCACCACGAATGTTGAGTTTGCTAGTGCCAACTTCTTTAACTTCAATCCTTGTATTGTTTCCTACATATATTCATTGGTTGCAACCTTGTACCTGACAATACTCCATGAATATAGCTCACTCCTGAGCTACATGGTTGGTTGCTCATGAATCTATAACTCACAAAGAATAAGAATCAACTAACAACACAGAACTAGCAACATAATACTCAGGAAAAGAATATATACTTGGATTTATCATTATAGGCTCGGTACATTCCAGAGCGAAGTAAACCTTCTTGCCACAGTAATAGCAAGACAATTTGATTTTCAATTTCTTTCCAGTTTTCTTTCCTTCCTTCTTGTTTGGGCCTTGCCTAGCAGCAACAGTTTCCTTTCCCTTTTCCTTTCCTTTCTTGTACCATTTTTTCTTTTTGGATCCAGATGATCCAACATAACTGACAACTACATAAGCTTGTTCTGAAATTCTTACGGATTCGACTCTCTCCGCCTCTAACTTCATATGGTGTGAGACATCAGTGAAAGTCTTTATACTTTCACTGTGAGTTAGGTTATGCTTCATAGTTTTCCAAGACTCAGGAAGGGAACATATAACTGTTTGAACTCATGTTCATTCAAACAATTTTGAGCTCCCGAATCATGTTCAACATCTTCCTGAGGTGTTGAACCATAGTGACATTCGTGCGCTTTTTATAGTTGTCAAATTTAATTGTCAACTGTCGAAGCTTGTTCAGACTAACTCTACTGTATCTCTCTCTAAGGGCTACTCAGATTGCATGAGCCATTGGATAAGACTCATACTCAAAAACTAGGTCATCTACTATTGAACTAATCAATATGCCCTTAGTAGTGGAGTCCTTTTTCTTCCATACCTTATAGGTATCAAGATCTAATCTGTGTTGTGCAGTTGTACCATCAATAGGTTCCATCATGACCTGATGAATAACCTCAAAAACCTCTTGTTCCTCAAAAAACATATTGTATCTTGAGGTACTAAATTTTGTAATTTTCTCCATTAAGTTTTTCACCTTTATTCAATTCAACTATGATGTTTTTTGTTGTCATAATCTACATAAATAAACATATTATTTAGTTATTCAGTGTAAATTCAATATATGTAATTTCTGATTGACTTAATGTAAGTTTGAATTGGTTTACAAAATCAAGTGACAACTATATTTTCACTAATCATTCGTATGTTCCAATCTAACAGATATTGATCAATTATATCACATATATCTCATGTAATGAACTAATCATTAATTTATCATATGAACTAATCATGATTCAAAAGAAAATGAACTTATCGTTTCTTATTCATACTTTTAGAAATAAAAAACTATTAACATATAACATTCCTTATTTCTAACCCAAACAACTCTATTGGATAAGATAGTTTATTACGACTTCTAATAGGATAAACCTTAGTGCAGTTGTAATTATTTTAAATCCTATCTTCCATGACTTCACTAGGGGAGACTCAAGTTGATTGGTTACAGAATACTCTCCAATCTCCTTGGAATCAATCTCCTGGTGATCTTCATGATCCTTGTGCTGAAGTAGTTCCCATCACAATTCAATATATGCAATCCACCCTTCATAGTAGCCCCATATGTGATGTGCAACTACCATGAGATTGTTTTGTAGAGAGCACACCAATGTCCAATCCGATAGTTGTCAAGTATCGGAAACTCCTATTGTTCAAGTCTACTAAAAGACCATCGAGCCTGTAACGCCCGCCCTTATCTGCTCTCAGGGCGGCGCTACTTTTTTTTTTTTTTCCTTATAACATAACATATATGGATCATTTCTCCTTCTACTTACTTAAACATGTTATCATGGCTTAAACCTTCTTTTATACATGCATCACATATCATATTCATAATTAGCATGTTATCTCATCTTATCTCATTTTATAACATGCATAACATCAAGATTCATCCATGAGTTCTAACATACCAAACTTTCATAAGTAATTGAACAGTAACATAACTAAGCATCATTCAATCATGGTACTAATAAATCATAGGTCTTATAAGCGGAAGCACATGTCTTAAGGTGTTCACTGAGCATATAAATATAAGCAGATAGTAATAGGGTCTCTTTCCACCATGACACTTCCTCTTAGTTCATGTTTCCTTTATCTGCAGTATATGGACAACATAAACTATAAGCATATAGCTTAGTAAAATTCTTGCCTACTCACAAAAGCCACAAACTTCATCAAACAATTAGAAAACAGGAGCATACTAGCAAAAATAGCATAAGTATTTCATAGCAACACTATTCATCATCATACCAACGTAATGAAAACATAAGCATGACATACAATTTACATAAGCATGCTAAACATAATTAACTCTAAGCAAGGCATAAATTAAACATAAGCATTCATAATTGCATAAATCCTAAACATGCATCAAAGACATAATCATAAATATTCTTAAACTTGAACATAAGCATTCATAATTACATAAATCCTAAACATGCATCAAAGACATAATCATAAGCATTCTTAAACTTGAATATAAGCATTCATAATTACATAAATCCTAAACATGCATCAAAGACATAATCATAAGCATTCTTAAACTTGAATATAAGCATTCATAATTTCTTAAATCCTAAACATGCATCAAAGACATAATCATAAGCATTCTTAAACTTGAATATAAACATTCATAATTTCTTAAATCCTAATCGTGTATCAAAGACATAATCATAAGCATTCTTAAACTTGAATATAAGCATTCATAATTTCTTAAATCCTAAACATGCACCAAAGACATAATCATAAGCATTCTTAAACTTGAATATAAGCATTTATAATTTCTTAAATCCTAAACATGCACCAAAGACATAATCATAAGCATTCTTAAACTTGAACCTAACATTCATAATTACTTAAAGGTCTTTTCTTTTCAAAACATATACATATAGATACTTCAACATAATCATAACTTGCATGGGGGGCCCAGGTTAAGTACCACATAATGCGCGTTCCCTAATAGGCTGGGGTAGCGAGCCACCAGACCTACTAGAGCAAGACCTCTTACGTCTTACCAGGGCAAGACCTCTTACGTCTTCTTATGTCCCTATGGATTTGATTAACGACCACCTGACGGGTCGGGTACTTAATCTCTTACAAAGTAAAATACTTAATTCCTTTCTTTCTTGTCTTATCATAAGGAGAGCTCTTAATCCCTACTTGAAAGGGAAGCATCTCCATCTTGTTGGTGCAATCGGCCCAGGTCACGATTGACCAGGACTCGAGTTTGACTCGAGTGATGTTTTGATGTTTCGACAAAAACATATGACAATGTAATTGTCATGGGAAAGTCCAAGTGGAACACTTGACATTTGGTAAAGTCCAAGTATTGAGTACTTGGCATGAAAAGTCCAAGTGGGACACTTGGCACATGAAAAGTCCAAGCATGGGTCTTGGCAATGTAAAAGTCCAAGCATGGGTTTTGGCAATGTAAAGTCCAACATGGGTTGGCAAGGAAAGTCCAAGCATGGTCTTGGCATGAAAAGTCCAACATGGGTTGGCAAGGGAAGTCCAAGCATGGGTCTTGGCAAGGAAAGTCCAAACATGGTCTTGGCATGAAAAGTCCAACATGGGTTGGCAAGAAAAAGTCCAAGCTTGAGTCTTGGCATTTGAGAAGTCCAAGGGTTTGATATTGGCAGCATAAAGTCCAAGCGGGAGTCTTGGCAGCATAAGTCCAATGGTTGGCGGCGTAAATTCCAAGCGGTGTCTTGGCGGCGTAAGTCCAATGTGCCTTGGCGGTGTAGACACCGTTAGCATGACATAGCCAAGGGAAGCACCTGGAGGCTAGCGCGATGGATGAACAAGTCATGGATGACTTGGAGGGATCCGAGAGGCGTGAGGCTGATGGAGGTGGATAGAAGGCTTAGGTCTAGGCTAAGGGTGGTCTAGCAAGTATGGGGGCACCATACTTGGGTTAAAACCTCATCCTTGAGGTTGGCAGTCGACTGACATTATGGCCGGTTCGTGCGCCGCGTGAGTCGACTGAGTTCGATTTGCCGCTTAAGAGCCGAATGCTCGCTCGATCGTCGCTCTCGATTGGAGCGATCGGGCCGATGTCTCTGACGGTCGCTCGACGGTCACTAGCGCAGAGAAGGAGTTATTATTGATTAGTGATTGCATGTGCATCACTAGAGCTCTTTAGAGCTCGATCCGTGGAGTAGGAACCGTGTGGTTCCGAACCACGTTATATCTTTGTGTTCGTGATTGTTGTATTTCGTTATTGCTTTCATTTCTATATTCCGTTGCGCTAACGAAATTGTAGACACGATCACGATCGAATTCCATCTTCCTACGGGCACAACGCTATTCACCCCCCCTCTAGCGGCGTCAAATCCCCAACAAGTGGTATCAGAGCCCGGGGCTCTTCAACGGATTAACAACCGGGAGCAAGACGCTAGAGGGTAAAAGATGGAAGTCCAAGATCAATTAGGTTGGGACATCAACACACCAGTGCCCTACACCTTATACGGACGAGAAGGATTCAATTCTTGGAAGGGAAGAATTAAGGATTTTATTATGATGAGAGACTTTGAGGAATGGTCCATTTTGATGGATGGATTTGAATATCCAAGAGGACCAAGAGGTGGATTCCTCAAGAAGAAAAGATGGACCGAAGAGCAAGTTCAAGCATCCGAGAAAAATAATAAGGTGATAAAATTTTTAATTGATTTAATGCCTAACAATATCTTGTGTATGTTAGGTAATTATGTAGATGCTAAAGAGTTATGGAGCCAAGTGGCAAAGCTCCATGAAAACTCATCATCGGTCCAAGAAGAAGAAGAAGAAGAGGAGTGCTCACCCTCTCAAGCTCAAGAAAGTTCACCATCAATTCAAGAAGATAAGGAGGGTGAAGATGAGAGATCATCCTCACAAGGAAGTGAGGATTCGGAGGTTGACAAGGAATCAACATCCGGATCGGAAGAGGTGGAGGAAGCGGAAGAAGCATCCACCTCAAGGATTGAGGGGGAGGAGAGAACCTCAACACCGGAGCAACAAGAAGAACCATCTACATCTGGTAGAGAGGAAGAGCAAGCTTAAGAATCCACTCCGACCACCACAACCACCCTAGGTAACTCAAGCATGTCAATTAATAATAAAATGAATATTATATGCTTTGAGTGTAGGGAGAAAGGACACTACAAGAGTAAGTGTCCTAAACGGGTTAAGAAGACTCCACCTGTGCCAAAAGTCAAGGAGACCTTGTTAGCAATTGCCCAGAAGCTCTGATACCAAATGTTGGTATTGCCCAGAAGCTCTGATACCATTTGTTGGAACCGTGCTAGTCCTCGGAGGCTCATCGGCTCCCATTTTCCCGGATTAAAATTTTCACTAATGAAAACTAATCCGGATGGGATGAGTTTCCTAAGCACAACCAATTCGTCGTCGTGCTAATGACTCGAGCGATCGCTTGAACAAACTAGTTGTTCAAGCAACCAACTCTTCTAGTCTTATAGCCGCGGAAGAGACGACGGATGGATCGCCGGTTTTTGTGTTTATCTTCGGGGTCCATGATTATACAAATACATGCAAATGTAAACTAGTATAATCAACATACACTAACATAAAGAACATAAGCTAGCATATCAAATAAGAATAGAAACATGCAAAGATCATAAATAAAAGTTATAAAACTTTTATACCTCTTGATCTTCTATCGTATGTCCTAACCTCCTTGTAGACTTCGTGTGGGCGAAGATCCTCCACAAGTTGAAGCTTCCTAGATCTTCTTCAATCCAAAGAATGAAGAACTCTCTTTCCCTTCTTGCTTGAGCCAACCACCAATCCACAAAGGATCGATGCCGCCGGCCCCAAGAATAGAGAGAACATAATGGAAACAAAACTCATCTCTTATCTAGGACCAACCATCAAGCTCCAAACATGATGTTTGCCGCCGGTCCAAAGAGAACAAAATGGAAACCAACCAAAAGAGAAACACCAAGGGTATGGGTGCCGGCCAACACTTGGAGAAAGGAAAGGAAAACAATCCTTCTCCTTGTTGCCGCCCAAACCCTAGGCAAGACTCTCCTAATTTCCGGCCAAGGATGAAGTGAAGGAGAAAAAGTTGAGCTCCGGCTAAGGTAGAGGAACAAGGATAGTGGCGCCAACACTTAGAAGGAAGAAGAAAAGGATCTTCATCTTCTTGTTGCCACCCTAATACTAAAAACCTAACCCTAGCCGCCAACCCCAATCCTATCCCATATAGGATTTGGTTGCCCTTAAGGGAGACTCTCCTAATGCCATCCAACCTAAGCCATAGAAAGGATGGAAGCTTGGGCCGCCAAACTAAGGAGGAAAAGGGAGGAAGGGTTGCCGCCATCATTGGGAAGAAGAAGAAGAGAAGACTTCTTCATGTTGTCGCCCAACACCATGAACCAAACCCTAACCCTAGCCTCCTCCTATTTTCTTGCCGCCCAAGCCATCCAACTCCATCATTTTTAAAACCTTGGTTGCCGCCCAACCCAAGCCACCCTTTTATAGAGTTAGGTTTAGGCCTTGGTTTAATCTCAACCGTCGGTTCTAGGGTTTTAATCTCAACCGTCGGATTTAGAGATTTAATCTCAACCGTCGGTTCTAGGGTTTTAATCCCAACCGTCGGATCTAGAGATTTAATCTCCACCGTCGGTTCTAGGGATTTAATCCCAACCGTCGGATCTAGAGATTTGTTTTCCATCATTTGATCTAGACTTCATGAGGTTTATATTAGGCTACGATAGGGACCATGAGGAGGAGTTGGGGCTTGGCCACCGATGGATCGGAACCACACAATTCAGTTACATGTGCTAACCTGCGATCGTGCGATCATTGGGCGATGGCCCGGTGCCGATAAAGAAAAGAAAAGAAAAGAGTATGGCAAGTACCAATGCACAGGTTAATTTAGTGTAATAGAGTTGATAGGGTTTATGACCCCCATTGTCAGGGTATTTTAATGACACCCTCCGTAGGCTTGTGCGACTCAACCTTATCATCATGTTGACTAAGTCAACCAGCTGGGTTTACATGATGAACCTTATGAGCTCCTCAAGGGGACATCATCAACCTAATATATAGGACACGGTTTCCTCCTATAATCAACGACACACCATCTAAATAAGATCATTTTCCAACTGACCGGGCAGATTGATTTAATCCATAGAAATCTCACCCTCTGGTAAATCAAAGAAATAAATATTAAGTACATGTGCCCGTTATTATATCGGGATTAAGAGCATGTACAACATAATATCTGAGGTCCGATTCAATTATGTAGTCAGCAATAAATTGAATCACCTCTATGTCGGTCCTGCTCAATACACCTAAGTGTACTAGTGTAACTCTATGTTCAAGATAAAACAATACCAAGCTTCACTATAGCCATGCCAATGGTTTGTCAAAAACCATCTTGGTTGTGAGCCTCTACTTATACTCTCTGAGGGTGATAACATGATCTTACGTACGCACCCCGCACCATGTTATCTACAATGTAAAATATTAGACAATATGCACACATATAAATATAACGTGCAAACAATGATCATGTGATTCTTATTTCAAAATAAAGATGTTCATACAAAAGAGCTAGGCTTTATTATACATCCCAACAATCTCCCACTTATACTAAAGACTATCTTGTCATCATCTTGCCATACATCGATTCCCCTTCCCTCCACATGCCTATCAAGCTCTCTACGAAGGGCCTTAGTGAAAGGGTCTACCAGTCATCTCTGATGCAATCTAGGTGACAAAGAACTTCTACCTCCTTTACGATTTCTCGTATCGGGTGGTACTTGCACTCTATGTGTTTACTAGCCTTATGGGCTCGTGGTTCCTTGAGTTTACAATTGCACCATTATTATCACAATAAATTGTGATAGTTACGGCAAACCAGAATCACATCCAAGTCCATCGAAGTTCTGAACCACCTTCTTTGGGCCTCATGGTGCCAGATACTCGACTTCCATGGTGGAGTCCACGCATTTCTACCTTGACACTCCTCCATACTATGGCTCCACCTCCAAAGTAAACACAAACCGAGGTATACTTCTTATCCCTATCAGATTGGAAATCGAATCCATGTAACCCACGGGGAGTAATTGGTGCGCCCGATAAACTTGCATATAATCTCTAGTCCTTCTCGGGCACTATCTGATATATGCTTTCTGGCAGATCAATGTCACATCTGGATTACTCGATATCTGCGATCATGCCTACAGCGGCGGATATCAAATCTCGACATAGCATACATTAGGCTTCCCTACTGCCGAAGCATAAGGAAGGCGCCTATATCTCCTCTATCTCTTTAGATGATCTAGGACACATCTCCTTAGATAAAGGAACTCCATGCACGAAGGGTAGAAAACCCTTCTTGGAGTTTTGTATGCTAAAGCGATCCAAAACCATGTCTATGTATGAAGCTTGGGATAAGCAGAAAAACCTTGATCCCAAGGATGTGTCCCACTTCTCCCAAGTCCTTCATATCAAACTGTTTGGACAACAATACCCTTACGTCTGATAACACTCTGATATTGTTGCCAACTACCAAAATATTATCTACGTATAGTACAAAAAATACCACTACGTTTCCGTCACATCTCTTGTATACACAAGACTCATCCGGACTTTGAATAAATCCATAAGTCTGGATTTACCTCATCAAAGCGGATGTTCCAAGACCTCAAAGCTTGCTTGATCCATTAACGGACCGATTAAGCTTATATACAATACGCTCTTTGCCCTTAGCAATGAATCCCTCTGGTCGCTTCATGTAGATGGATTCCTCAAGACTTCCACTAAGGAATGCTGTCTTGACATCCATCTGTCACGCCTCATAATCCATATGAGTTGCTATGCATAAGAGCTCCCAGACCTGTCTTGAATCCATAGATTCAATCTCAGTATTCATTGCACTTTGCAAAGATGCTGTATTTATATTTTGGATTGCCTCGTCGTATGTCTAGGGATCAGGTTCATGTTTGCTATGGACCAAATCAAAAGATTTGTCCAAAAACATGAATCTAAGAGGTTGTCTAACAACCCTCCCACTACGACGAGGTATCTTCTGTGTATCCTCTGTGACATGCGGTGCAGTGACATGTGGTATGTCCTCTTGTACCGGTGGTACTAAAGAAGTAACTTCCCTTTTAACTCCTCCAGAACAATTTTACTCTTGGGCTTGTGGCTCATCACATAGTCTTCCTCTAGAAATCTGACGTTCGTGTTAACGATCACCCTCTGATCTCTAGGACTACAAAATAAGTCAGAATAACTCATCATCGATCTAACCATCTCCATAAGAGTCCTATTCCTTCGTACTGCTACATCGTTCTGCTGGGGTGTGCCAGGTGCAGTCAATTGGGATTGAATCCCAACCTCTGATAAGTAGTTCCTAAACTCTCCCAAGAGGTTGTCACCACCACGATCAGATCGTAGTGTCATCCATATCTTGAATAATCATCTACAAAAGAGACGAAATATTCAAGATTACCTCTTGCCTAGATAGTCATAGGACCACACAAATCAGAATGAACCATCTCTAACACATCTTTGGCTCTATACCCCTTGGCCTTAAAAAGGCCTCTTGGTCATCTTACCCTCCAAGCAAGATTCGTAGGTTGGGAGATCCTCCACCACTAATGAACCCAAAGGTCCATCAGCTTTCAACCTTTGAATTCTGCTTAGGTTAATGTGACCAAGCCTAAGAAGCCAAAGATATGTTTGGTTCATCTTCGAAGGTTCTTTTCTCTTATTAAAATTAGAAGATGAGTTATTAACTTCTATTTGCATCGTGGGAGCTTGTGGTTCAAGTTATAAATTTCCTATCT
This sequence comes from Wurfbainia villosa, assembly GCA_025175895.1. Classification (NCBI taxonomy): domain Eukaryota; kingdom Viridiplantae; phylum Streptophyta; class Magnoliopsida; order Zingiberales; family Zingiberaceae; genus Wurfbainia; species Wurfbainia villosa. Next base: position 22,650,276 of record CM045991.1, on the reverse strand, counting down.
ATGTACCTGAATAGATAATGTCCCTATTCCTTTTATAACAAATCTGTCATGAAAAGAAATAGATTATCCATCCAAAAACTATTTAGAAACCGAAATCAATTCTTTCTAAATAAGGGTACATAAAGGAAATTCTTAAGAACCAAAACCTTTATTTTTCTCAAAAGATAAATAAAACATCTCCCACTGCAATGACCGCCATCTTCATGGCATTGCCCAAGTAAATGGTAATATCCCCTTTAGCTAGTCATCGAGTTTCCTGGAACCCCTGTAAATTGTTGCAGACATGATTAGTGGCTCTCGTATCTACTTACCAGGTGCCGGTAGATATCACCGCTAATCATGTTTCAATGACTAGTCCAAAAGATATACCTTTGTTCTATTTTGGATTGGGACAGTCCTCCTTCCAATGTTCATCCTGCTTGTAAGTGAAGTACTTGCCTTTCGGCTTCTTCACTCCTCCCTGAGATCCTCCCACCACATTTGCTCCACCTTGTTTCTCCTTCTTCTTGCCTTTCGGCTTAGAAGTAGAAACCTTTTTGAGCAACCATGGCTTGAGGATACTCTTCGAAGAGTGCATACTAGCAGATAAGACAATATTTGGATTCATTTCCAATCAATATAATTTGGGTACAGTAAGTTTATTTCCTTTAGTATCAAAATAAGTGGACTGAAAGTCATTTTGAAAATCCTAAGAATCACAATGATCAAAACTTTAGATTTCAAATTTTATTGATTCCTCAAAACAATAAAATTCCGAAATCAACCAACACCTCAAAACACCGAGAATATCGTATGCCACTCTGTGTGGACGTATACGAATTCTACATTTGTAAGAGGAGGTTTTACCCATTAATTTTATTATCTTGTCAACCTTACTTTTTGACAAATAAAATTAATAGTCGGTTCCTCTTTGGCCCTACAAATAAAAGCAGTGACTCCTATGGGGAGGATACTTTTATTTGCATCTAAGTGTGCACCATTACACGATACTAAGGGAATTATTTTGGATTATGTGTCTTACCTCTGTGGAAGTACACATGCTCCTAGATAATTTTCTATAACCATTATTTGACCTAGTGATCCGCAAACAAACCCGTCCTCGGGGAGGAAGACACTCAGAGCCGACACACAAGTTTGTTGCATCACACGTCAAATTGTAATGGAGGCCGCGGGAATTAATTAAAATGTCCCTCTCCCACTTAGTAAATTGCAAATGAGGAATTTTCAAGCACACACAACATGCATATAAAACAAATCAGCAATAAATATGGAAAAATCAGAATTTTTCCAACTATTATGACATTGTTCTCTAATATGCGTCCCGTTGTGTCGCCACCTCGTCCGCTCCTCCTACGCCATGTACGAGCCATCCGGAGATCCGAGCCGAGAATAAAACCTATTTTATTTTACATCCATCGATCCTATACTCCACTAGGGAGTGTACATGAAATCTAGATCGAAAGTAAAATAAAATAAAGAGTGGCTAAACAATGCCGTATTTAATTACATAAATTAAATACTAATCTAGCCTCGTCAACCCCGAGGATTCAAATAATAAATTTTTACACACATCCATTCACATACACACACATGGCCATAATAGTCGGATCTTATGCCTGCAACCAAAGAGTTAAACTACGCATATCCTACTATTATCCGGCACATATAATATATGAAAAATGCATAAAAAAAAATTAATCGAATCCTAAACACACAAAACCGGAAACCGTGGCTCTGATACCAATTGTTAGCAATTGCCCAGAAGCTCTGATACCAAATGTTGGTATTGCCCAGAAGCTCTGATACCATTTGTTGGAACCGTGCTAGTCCTCGGAGGCTCATCGGCTCCCATTTTCCCGGATTAAAATTTTCACTAATGAAAACTAATCCGGATGGGATGAGTTTCCTAAGCACAACCAATTCGTCGTCGTGCTAATGACTCGAGCGATCGCTTGAACAAACTAGTTGTTCAAGCAACCAACTCTTCTAGTCTTATAGTCGCGGAAGAGACGACGGATGGATCGCCGGTTTTTGTATTTATCTTCGGGGTCCATGATTATACAAATACATGCAAATGTAAACTAGTATAATCAACATACACTAACATAAAGAACATAAGCTAGCATATCAAATAAGAATAGAAACATGCAAAGATCATAAATAAAAGTTATAAAACTTTTATACCTCTTGATCTTCTATCGTATGTCCTAACCTCCTTGTAGACTTCGTGTGGGCGAAGATCCTCCACAAGTTGAAGCTTCCTAGATCTTCTTCAATCCAAAGAATGAAGAACTCTCTTTCCCTTCTTGCTTGAGCCAACCACAAATCCACAAAGGATCGATGCCGCCGACCCCAAGAATAGAGAGAACATAATGGAAACAAAACTCATCTCTTATCTAGGACCAACCATCAAGCTCCAAACATGATGTTTGCCGCCGGTCCAAAGAGAACAAAATGGAAACCAACCAAAAGAGAAACACCAAGGGTATGGGTGCCGGCCAACACTTGGAGAAAGGAAAGAAAACAATCCTTCTCCTTGTTGCCGCCCAAACCCTAGGCAAGACTCTCCTAATTTCCGGCCAAGGATGAAGTGAAGGAGAAAAGTTGAGCTCTAAGGTAGAGGGAACAAGGATAGTGGCCGGCCAACACTTAGAAGGAAGAAGAAAAGGATCTTCATCTTCTTGTTGCCGCCCACCCTAATCCCAAAACCCTAACCCTAGCCGCCCAACCCCAATCCTATCCCATATAGGATTTGGTTGCCGCCCAAGGGAGACTCTCCTAATGCCATCCAACCTAAGCCATAGAAAGGATGGAGAAGCTTGGGCGCCGGCCAAACTAAGGAGGAAAAGGGAGGAAGGGTTGCCGGCCATCATTGGGAAGAAGAAGAAGAGAAGACTTCTTCATGTTGTCGCCCAACACCATGAACCAAACCCTAACCCTAGCCTCCTCCTATTTTCTTGCCGCCCAAGCCATCCAACTCCATCATTTTTAAAACCTTGGTTGCCGCCCAACCCAAGCCACCCTTTTATAGAGTTAGGTTTAGGCCTTGGTTTAATCTCAACCGTCGGTTCTAGGGTTTTAATCTCAACCGTCGGATTTAGAGATTTAATCTCAACCGTCGGTTCTAGGGTTTTAATCCCAACCGTCGGATCTAGAGATTTAATCTCAACCGTCGATTCTAGGGATTTAATCCTAACCGTCGGATCTAGAGATTTGTTTTCCATCATTTGATCTAGACTTCATGAGGTTTATATTAGGCTACGATAGGGACCATGAGGAGGAGTTGGGTCTTGGCCACCTGATGGATCGGAACCACACAAACTTGATCCATCAATGATGTTCCATTCCACTAGAGGATCATCATCGAACTACCTCACCAACCCCATAAATTAATATGGGCTCCATATATTATTTGTACATCCATCTCCCTGTGTTTAAGATATCGAATGTCCGTCAATTAATTGATTTACTGACTATCAATTAATTAACATCTAACTCCTCGAGTAGTACCACTCAACCTTATCATCATGTTGACTAAGTCAACCTGCAGGGTTTACATGATGAACCTTATGAGCTCCTCAAGGGGACATCATCAACCTAATATGTAGGACACGGTTTCCTCCTATGATCAACGACACACCATGTAAATAATATCATTTCTCAACTTACCGGGCATATTGATTTAATCCATAGAAATCTCACCCTCTGGTAAATCAAAGAAATAAATATTAAGTACATGTGCCCGTTATTATATCGGGATTAAGAGCATGTACAACATAATATCCGAGGTCCGATTCAATTATGCAACAAGAATAAATCAATCACCTCTATATCAGTCTGCTCTCAATACACCTAAGTGTACTAGTGTAACTCTATGTTCAAGATAAAACAATACCAAGCTACACTACAACCATGCCAATGGTTTGTCCAAAACCATCTTGGTTGTGAGCCTCTACTTATACTCTACAAGGGACTGATAACATGATCTTCTGTGTCGCACCCAGGCACCATGTTATCTACAATGTAAAATATTAGACAATATGCACACATATAAATATAACGTGCAAACAATGATCATGTGATTCTTATTTCAAAATAAAGATGTTCATACAAAAGAGCTAGACTTTCAGTATACATCCCAACAGACCGGTGCCTTAATGAAAAAGAGCAAGGAGCAAGTGATTTGCTTCAAATGCCGACTACCGGGTCATTACCGGAGTCAATGCCCGAAGGGGGAGAAGAAGGGGCAAAGGGGAGCATCACAAGTAGGGGGAGCTACTAAGGCTAACCCTAAGGTATATCAAGTTAATAATGCTCTTTCTTTAGTTAATAGACAAAAGCATGCTAGAAATTTCAATTCCCTAGCAATTTGCCATGAAACGCATGCTAATAGAAATAAATACTTTTGTTTAGGAGCTAAAAATATTCACTTAGATAATAGGGAGAAATTTGGGACTAATGTCCCTAAAAACAACTTATCTAAGGACAAACCTAGGTCAAATAACTCTAGAAAATTTTTACCTAGGGAGACAATTAGAAAGGTGCAAGAGCACCTAGGTCTAAACCCTAAATGGACTAGGCATATGCCTAGGAAGTCCAATGCCCAAGATTTAAATCAAAATTCTAAAATCGGGCAATTAGAAAAGGAAAATCAAGTCTTGAGGTCAAGGCTTGAAAAACTTGAAAAGACCCTTAAGGTTATGCAAAATCAAATGCAAGAGTCAATTAGTCAAACTTCTAAGTCCAAAAGTCAAAGTCAACACCTAGGACCTAAGAGTCAAAAGTCAACCAAGGGCAAGCAAGGTTTGGGTCACAAACCTAAGCCTAAGGTGGCTTACCATAGTGTTCCATTTGATTATGGAACACAAACTAGGTCTAGGAAGACCAAGGTCAATAGGGAAGTCATCCCTAGAATTGACCAAAGGGTGTGCCTAGTGGCTAGGGTTTCAAGGAAACCTAAGGTGGCCACTAAGAAGGTTGCAAGGGGAGTTACCCCTAGAGTCAACCTAGGTAAGACCCAAATGACCAAGGCTAATAAGCCTAGGAGGGTCATTAGGAAGGTATCTAGGGAGGTTATCCCTAAGGAATACCTAATTAACCCTAGGAGCTCAAATCGGTTTTGGGTTCCTAAGAGCGTGATTGATTCACGCTAGATGGGTTAGGGTGTGCCAACCTTAAATGGATGGGTAGTTAACTCAACCATGGCAAAGGTGACACTTTAGGTTATTTTCAAGGTTATGGATACCTTGAAAATAGATTTGAATTATCATCCTAAAAGATTTTAGGGTGTGCCAATATTATTTGAGAAACTTGATAAAATGGTCAAATTGGCACAATTTAGGTTTAGAGGTCGTAGTGTGCCATTTTGGGTTTTTGGCACACTTGGAAAAATTTAGGTTAATATGGCAAAATATACTTAATTATATCAAATGATAATTAATATTAAAATTTAAGTATTACTATACCTATATATTTTATATGTCATGCTTTGTTTGCCATATAACATGCCATGACATCATGCTTATTTTTAATCATTCTATATGTCATGTACATATTTAGGATTAAGGATTTAATGTCATGTGCTTTTAGATTTCATATTATGCCATGACATCATGATTATGAGCATATGCTTATTTATAACATTTCTAATGTCATAATCATTCATGCATTTAAGACAATTTGGTTGAAATTGAATTAAGGACTATGACATGACTTGAAGTCCCATTTATAAGGGAATCAAGTAGGGTTGCCTTAGAGAATGCATGAAACCCTAGATTAGGATGAACAAAATCCACATCTCACATCCAATTGACATGTATGTGTATTGATACACCCTAGATACATGTGAGATGCTAGGATATGAGTTAAGTTCAAGGTACATAGTGTTTGCATTTAGATGAACTAAAACTCATCTAATTTTATTAGTGGATCATTGGGAAAGCTTGTGTACAAGTCATGTACATAGAGCCCAAGGAATATGATCCAAAATAAGGTTTTGAAAACATTTTAAAATCATTTTGAAAAACCTTGGTGAAGTCTATCTTTTGATAGCAATCACCATTGATGAGATTGATACAAAGTGAGCTTAAACTTTAAAGTTTTTAGTCACTTTTGGATTTTGTATCAATTTCTCTATTTTATGGGTAAAATAATTTTTAAATATTTTTCACCCATTGTGCGTGTCATAAGTATTATACGTATGAATTTTCATGATTTTTCGAATTACGTATAATTATTTATGAATTTTCAAAATTCATTTCTGATAGCTGAAAATCGAGATTTTGATTATCGATCGGCCTACGTATGGCAATGATGTGTGTGTTGATTCGTCGAGTCGACTGCCAGGTCTGATTTCAGGTTAACAAGGTTTGTTTAGCCCGTGTTCAACTATGGAAAAGGTTCCTAATCACTCCTAACCCTAGGATATGCTTTAGGAAGCATTATAAAGGGTGAAAATTCATTGGATATGGATTATGAGCTGTGTTAGGTCAAAGTATCAAATTTAGGGTGAGTGAAAGTTCTATGTTGAACTTAGAACCTTAATTTTGATGGTTTAGAGTTCCTATTGGCTTAGGGGCTTCCCAAGGACATTGTTGGTGCAATGGTCAAGGGGGAGCAAGCCTTTAGGGGGAGGTATCCATCTTGGGATGATGGATGTGTTTTTCTCCTTGAAGAGGAGAAGTTATTGGGAGAGTATCATCAATTGGGAAAATTGATGGGTTTTTGATACCCAATTTGAAAATTGGGAGAGAGTATAGGATTGCCTCTCTTGAGTGATATGTGAATTATCACTAGGAAGATGATAGACATCCTAGGTATTTATTTTTGGATCAAGGGGGAGATTGTAAGATCTCATTGGGACATGAGACATTGATCTCCTTGGAGAGAAAACCTTTTTGATGTTAGTCAAAAAGGGGGAGAATGTTTGGGGGAGAACATTTGGAGAGTGCTTACCAATTTGGGATAATTGGTAAGGGATTTGAGTTAGTGGTCTAACTCAAATGATTTGTTTGGTTTTTGTCAAATATCAAAAAGGGGGAGATTGTTGGTGCAATCGGCCCAGGTCACGATTGACCAGGACTCGAGTGATGTTTTGATGTTTCGACAAAAACATATGACAATGTAATTGTCATGGGAAAGTCCAAGTGGAACACTTGGCATTTGATAAAGTCCAAGTCTTGAGTACTTGGCATGAAAAGTCCAAGTGGGACACTTGGCACATGAAAAGTCCAAGCATGGGTCTTGACAATGTAAAAGTCCAAGCATGGGTTTTGGCAATGTAAAGTCCAACATGGGTTGGCAAGGAAAGTCCAAGCATGGTCTTGACATGAAAAGTCCAACATGGGTTGGCAAGGGAAGTCCAAGCATGGGTCTTGGCAAGGAAAGTCCAAGCATGGTCTTGGCATGAAAAGTCCAACATGGGTTGGCAAGGGAAAGTCCAAGCTTGAGTCTTGGCATTTGAGAAGTCCAAGGGTTTGATATTGGCAGCGTAAAGTCCAAGCGAGAGTCTTGGCAGCATAAGTCCAATGGTTGGCGGCGTAAAGTCCAAGCGGAGTCTTGGCGGCGTAAGTCCAATGTGCCTTGGCGGTGTAGACACCGTTAGCATGACATAGCCGAGGGAAGCACCTGGAGGCTAGCGCGATGGATGAACAAGTCATGGATGACTTGGAGGGATCCGAGAGGCGTGAGGCTGATGGAGGTGGCTAGAAGGCTTAGGTCTAGGTTAAGGGTGGTCTAGCAAGTATGGGAGCACCATACTTGGGTTAAAACCTCATCCTTGAGGTTGGCAGTCGACTGGCATTATGACCGGTTCGACTGCCGTGAGTCGACTTGAGTTCGACTGCCGTTTAAGAGCCGAATCGCTCTAGCGCCGATCGCTCATTGGAGCGATCGGCGATATCTGACGGCGATCGGCGCTAAGGGTCGCCGATCATTGCTAGTTCACCGAGCATAGAATGCTCCGTAGCCGATCGATACGATCGACGCGATCGCGTCGACTGCCAATGTTGGCAGTCGACTGCCAAGAGATCCGTTGGAGTTTTTTCAGCGTGGATCGATCCGTTGTCTCACGACAACAGTGGCATCAGTCGACTGGTGACTTATGGCAGTCGACTGATAGGCGGAAATCCAACCCGACGCAGGTTATAAAGGCAGCTCGGAAGGAGGGTTTTTGCAGCGATTTTCTTGGGCGAAATTGAAGGGGGAAGTTGGTTCTTTCCAGTCCTTCAAAGCTAGTTCAAGGCAATCAAAGATCAAGCAATCCAAAGTTCTTGTAAAGTTGTTTTTCCTTTACTTGCATTGTATTTCTTACTTGTATTTGCTTGTATCTTGTGTATTACTTAGTGTAATCCTTGTACGAGGTTTCTCCGCCTCCGGATTATTCCGAGAAGGAGTTATTATTGATTAGTGATTGCATGTGCATCACTAGAGCTCTTTAGAGCTCGATCCGTGTGGTTCCGAACCACGTTATATCTTTGTGTTCGTGATTGTTGTATTTCGTTATTGCTTTCATTTCTATATTCCACTGCGCTAACGAAATTGTAGACACGATCACGATCGAATTCCATCTTCCTACGGGCACAACGCTATTCACCCCCCCCCCCCTCTAGTGGCGTCAAATCCCCAACACATCTTATCTTATCATAAGGAGAGCTCTTAATCCCTACTTGAAAGGGAAGCATCTCCATCTTATCTTATCATAAGGAAAGCTCTTAATCCCTACTTGAAAGGGAAGCATCTCCATCTTAGACATTTCATAGCATACATGCATTCATAACATATGAGTACCCTAAAGGGGTCCTAAAGCATAAACATGTTTATCAAATAAGCATAATTCATAGACCTATTCATGGCATATTAAATCATAAAACATGTTCATCATATAGGCATATTTCATGGCATATTACATCATAAACATGTTCATCACATAGGCATATTTCATAAACATATTTCTTGGCATATTAAATCATAAAACATGTTCATCACCTAGGCATATTTCATGGCATGTTACATCATAAACATGTTCATCACATAGGCATATTTCATAAACATATTTCTTGACATATTAAATCATAAAATATGTTCATCACATAGGCATATAAAGTCATCCACCTAACATAACTTCCTAAGGGGGTGTTTTCATGAAACCCTAACCCTAAACCCAAGGTTGGCCAAAACATATAGGGGCACAAAGCTTGGATTTTGTCACCTAAATTCATTCATGTAGGCATATATCATAACATAACTTCATAAGGGGTATTTTCATGAAACCCTAACCCTAAAACCATTGGTGGCCGAAACATATAGGGGCACAAAGCTTGGATTTTTGTCACCTAAATTCATTCATGTAGGCATATATCATAACATAACTTCATAAGGGGTATTTTCATGAAACCCTAACCCTAAAACCATTGGTGGCCGAAACATATAGGGGCACAAAGCTTGGATTTTTGTCACCTAAATTCATTCATGTAGGCATATATCCTAACATAACTTCATAAGGGGTATTTTCATGAAATCCTAACCCTAAAACCATTGGTGGCCGAAACATATAGGGCCATTATCTTGGATTGTTGACACCTAAAAATCCTACTTGAAGCATACCATCTATGAACATAACCTTAGAATCAAGTTCATGCAACCCTAACCCCAAAAGCTTGGGTTGGCCGAAACATGTAGGGCTATAATCTTTGGACTTTTGACACCTAAAGATTCCTACTTGAAGCATACAACCTATAAAAATTTCCCTAGTAGCATTTTCATGAATCCTAGCCCATAAACTTAGTTGGCCGAAACATATAGGGCTACAAACTTCATATTTCTTTCATGTAACCTATCCTACAAAACTAATATACTGCAGGTGAGGGAATCTTACATCCTTCGCTTGCTTTTAGTGGGTAGTTGACCTTATGGAAGCCAAGAACTAGCTTCTCTTTGCTTGGATAGGGTTCGGCCAAAGGTGAAAATGGAGAGGGGGAGAGATGGTTTTCGGTGAGGAAGAAGAAGGGAAGAAGAAGTGGCCAAGTGGAAACTTCCTTCTTCTTTATAAAGGGAGGAAGAGAAGTTTCTCTTCTCTTTTCCATGCCCCTTCATTTACCCTCATCACACTTATCTAAAATTTCTCCTCTTCTTCTAATGATATAATCCTATTGGGCTTCTGGTTAGTGGGTGCATCTATAGGGTTTGGCTATCTCTAGAGGTTTGGGGTTCAATTCCTAGGTCTTGCATCTCTTTTTGGCTATTTTCTTTTATTTTTCGAAAAAAAACCCACAATAAGCCCATTATTGTAAAGCCAAAAACTCTCGTAAAATTGCTAGAAATGTGGGAGTCGACTAATGTGGGAGTTGTTGATTAAAATTCAACGTGGATGAAGTCGTTACGAGGCAACGACTACAGCAATAATCGATTGATAGCTGCCCAATAGGAAGAATTGCCTCTTCCGATCCCTATAAGAAGAGGCCTTGGGTCATCTTGGGGGAAAAATGCTTCAACTCTAAATTACTCCCAAGTGCCCTAAACGTTTTCTACTCTTCTTACTTGCTCTTATTTCAATTCTATTGTAAGAAGAGAGATCTTGTAAAGAAAAGGTTTACCTCCACCTTGCTTAGTGCTAGGGAGAGATTAGTACATTGGTTAAGGAGTGATTCACCTTGGAACGAATTGGGTCATGGATTAGCGGCAAGGGTCGTGAACCACGTTATGTCTTCTTATTAGCGTTTGTGATTTCCTTTACTTCTTGCATTTACTTAATTGTCTTTGATTTTATTATTCCGCTGTGCTAATCTAATTGTAGACAATTAAGCAACGATCAAACTCCATCTACGATTAAAGGCTATTCACCCCTCTAGCCGACCACCAATCTTCCAACATTAACTTCCCATTTCTGCTAAGTATCGAAATATTTACCGCTATTAGTAGCATCTAGAAATCCATATCAAAGAGGTTGGTGATCTGGCGATGCATCCCAATTATCGTTTCTATCTGCTTATACTCTCTTAATCCTAGTCTGAATCTTTGATCTCAATGGCTCTGGTTTCTTTGGAAATCTTGTTCCTTCAATTCGATTCACATTGGTCTATATATTTATCCATGTGAAGTACTTGTAAAGAGTGTTGGGTGGTTAACCTGAAAGAAGGGATCGATTCTGATGATCCAATGCGACTAGAAAGTTGGAAATTCAGTACAATTCTTCAAGGATTTTACTAGTATTCGTGTTTTCGGATGTCAACTTGGTATGAAAAATATCTCTACAAGTCTATGCACATTGTTTAAAACAATGTACTATGTTTTGATACTATTTCACAGTCTGAGAAACTTGATGCTCGTACTCTTCGAAACAACTCTTAGTTTCAATAACAACACACTGTCAAGACTAAATCTCGCAAATCAAGGACATCCGTTTCCCAGTTTTATTTCGTTGTAAAATATCGTTAGTTGTTTCTTTAATTTTTGTCAAAAATGTTCGATCCAACCAACGCTAATAGTAACACAATTGGGAACAATTAATATGGAAAGTGATGAAGGCAACTTACTAAGAGAGCTCTAAACAGGCAGTGCCAATGGCACAACAGGCGGAGATGCAGGGATGACCTGCATAAGTATGGCGCAAGCATGGCACAGCAGGCGGAGATGCAGGGGTTGGCCTGCACGAGTATGGCGCAAACATGACACAGCAGGCGAAGACGTAGGGGCTAGCCTGGATGGCATTGCATGGGGAGCTGACACTAGGTCATCGGCAGGGCTGACATATGAATTTTTTTCAGCCCCATGCAATGGCAGTACACTGGGCGATAGCAGTGTGACGGTCGAGCATTATGCCCAAACACTATTTCATCTATTGGCTAGTGATACACGGATGACTATGGATTGTCGATCGCATGATGTACGAGCCGAGAAAGGAATGCACACTATGTCATCATGAGGAGGAAACTAGCAGACACATATTCTCTCGGTACCTGATCACTCGACGACTTTGGGATATGGTGTGCACGTGGCTGCATATCCGGAGGGAAATCCACTTGAAGTCTCGCCTATTTCAAGCTCTTCGGTGCAAGATGCGGGGGAAGGGACGACTACGGAAGGTGAGGGATTTAGCCATTTTATATTTAATTTTTCTTGTATGACAGGCTCGTAATAAGAGCCGGTTGGAGGGTACCGAATCTAGTATTGACTATTGAGAGATTGTTCCTTAAAATACAAACTCATGTGTATCGCTTCATTGATACTTAGGTCCTATATAGCTCATCACAGGCTAGACGAGGTTGGGGTATTCTTATTGATAATCGATAAAATATCGGAGTGAATCCTCGCATACTTAATCTAATCTGAATAACATTAATAATGAAGTATAAACAACATATATAGTTCTTTGTCTCCTCTAACCCACGCCTTACTAATAAATAGGCGAGAATAGTTAATGTTTAATCCGATTCCTCTTTGTGACATGTAGCTTGATATGTTGGTTGTTTATGAGGGATCGGATAAAAGAAGTTATTAAAAATGATATCGTCGATGTGCTTTTCTTTCTTGCCCATTCTTCTTACTGAAGAATCATGCCGCTGAAATTAAACATGGCGACAAGGAAATTAAAGTTATATATGTAATGTCTCCCCGACTATATATGAAAGTGTACGTCAAAGTAATATTTAGTATTCTATTATTCCAAATCCCCTCTTTTACAAGGTCAGCCGGGATGTTTATCTGCTCCTAATTTCCATATTAAAGATAATCAAAAGATGATTAAGACTACGTGGTGTGTCTGTGGAGGTGCATGCTAGCTGCAACAAATTACTATCCATTAGTTCATGCACTTGAATTGATGTAGGCGTAGCGAACCTTCCTGCAGAATTATGCATGAGGGACGCGCGCGCGCAGCATCTTAATTGCATGAGCGATCCACTCGGGAAGGTGCATGCCCAATTCCCTCATGCATATTTATGTAACCACACAGCAAAAGTTATCGGAACATTAATTATGCACAGCAACATTGCATTCGTCCATTCTCCATTCGATCGGATTCGATCGTTCATGCATGGAGAGAATCCTTATTTCCCGGAGTTTCATGTGGTTCTTGTCGCATGGAATTCCAGGTGGCGGCTAGCTAGCTAGCTAGATTTATGCTATTTTTGTTGAAATAGAAGCCACCGGATGTTTACTATGGTTAGTATGCATGAAAGAGATGGAAGGAAGTCCAATTCCATCTGAATACTATAAATGTTGACATCTGAGAGAGAATCATTAATTAATTATCTTTGAATACTATAAATGTCAAGACATATAGATATATAGATATATATATATATATATATATATATATATATATATATATGGTGGACGGATAACGCAAGTAATACATGCTAGCTAGATCTGAAATTGATCATCTCCCTACCAATTATCTAATATTAATGTACTGTAGGAGTTATAGTACATTTGAGTAATATAATTAGTCATCAGGCTTTAAGCCGAAGGAATATATACTATATATGACTGCTTATCTTGAAGATGCAATTGCGAGTTAGCCCACGTCTATTTAATCTCTTTCCACGTAGTCCTGAGCAAGAATCTAGAACCGTAGCGGATAAGGAGCTATTCGATCGCTTACATGTCTACGAATTTTGATGTCCATCCACCTCGCATTGTGCACGTACACCATGAACTCGAAAAAGTTACGAGGAAGGTTCCATTTTGCTGCCGGCGCCATGCACGCTAAAATCGCACATGAATGATTGTGAATTTTATAGCATTAAAATATGATTATATATATATCTCAATGTCGACATGTGTATATGAAACATGCATGGACTATTGAACTCCCCACATAAAACCTTCCTCGGATCTTTTTTTTCTTCTGTTTTACAACTTTACAAAAGAATATCGCATAAAGAACATTAAGACGCTCGCTAGCTCGGAACAAGAGCTATAACATCTCGTTGATCCCACATGCGTCTACATATCTTCTCCCTCAATATATAAATCCTACCCCTCCGAGCCTTAATTCAATCGAGATTACTGAGCAATTGAAGGTTTAATTAATAAGCTAAGCGATATATAATTAAGTTCGTCGGTATCAAAATGAGCGGGGGGACGACAACGAGGAAGCCGGGGGATTGGGTGTGCAGGTCGTGCCAGTACGTGAACTTTTGCCGGCGGGACTCGTGCCAGCGGTGCGGCGAGCAGAAGCTTGGGGCGGAGCGGGCGGACTACACCAGCATTAGCGGAAGCTGGGACGTCAAGCCCGGCGACTGGTACTGCGCCGCCTGCGGGGTCCACAACTACGCAAGCCGCCCCTCCTGCTTCAAGTGCGGCGCTTCCAAGGACGACTCCGCCTCCGCCATCGCCAACTCCTGGGGCTTCCGCTGCGACACCGCCTCCGGCGCCCCCAACTGGAAGTCCGGCGACTGGATTTGCTCCAGGTATCACATATTTTTTATTCTCTAACACCGCGCACAGTTGCAGTGAAGTTATTATAATATTCATGCACCAGTACCGCATTGTCCATCAAGTTGCGTACTATCAAGCTCAAGAGATGCTGTGCGTCGAGGAGATGCCAAGTGTTGAGGATAACATTACTTTTATATATGCTTTACATATAGTCAGTCACTATATATAGTTACGTGAATATTATGTAAACTACGTAACGATAATCTCAGGAGATGCCATGAATGAGTTGATGCCATTGCCATATATATTTATCTGTGGAACTGGAACTTTATATAGCTTTTCAGAAAATTTTTGTAATCGAACAACTCCTAATTATTGGTCTGTCATGTGCTCTAATGTACTATTCAGATTAGGTTGCAATGAGCACAACTACGCGAGAAGGATGGAATGTTTCCGATGCAATGCACCGAGATCAGACTGTGGTATGTTTTTTATTAATTAAATAGCTTCATTGCTTGCTCCTATTTTCTAAATTACAAAAGTGCCAATTATATATGTTTTTGTTGCAGGTTCAGGGTACTAATTGGCAAGCATCAAGCATATGAAGTATGCAGAGACTTTTTTTAGACAAGTCATGACCACTCTCCATATATATAACGTTTCAGTGTGTGTGTGTGTATATATATATGTGTGTTGGTGTTGTACGTGTTCCTTTTTGTTTCGGCTGCGTAATTGTCGTGTCTTCTTCGATACTGTAAGCATGTTATTAGTTAAAACCTACTGTCTGTTAAACAGGACTTGTATGCTTTAATTGCGTTATCAACAAATTCTCTGACTGCGGTACTGTCAATTGACTCTTCTTTGAGCAATGTAGCTTTCTCTGCCTCTGGTGGTTTAATTATTCTATATATCGACAATATATATATATATATATATATATATATATATATATATATATATATATATATATGAAATGATATGTACGACAACAGAAAGGATGCGAGATAACTGATTTAATTTGCATGGGAGTATCATGCAACCATGAAAATATTAATGCATTCAGAATGCAAAAGTTATTTTAATATGAAGTTTAGGGTAGTGTTTAATAAAAATAAAACGTTTTTATGTCTGACTATTATTTTTGAATTAATTTTTAAACCCTCTAAGAATGATAGATTAATTTATGGATCTCTATAAAAATAAATTTGAGACAATTAGAAAGTGAATCTCAGAGATGAACGGCTTCTAGACACCTCAGTCTGGCTTACAATGAATTTTAAAAATATTATAAAGGAACAAATTGAGAGGGACATTAACTTATTGATAATCTTATATTGTCTCATCCATTCAAATTGGTACCAAATAATTATATGAAAAATGAAAGTGATTAAATTCTTATATAAATATGATATTTAATTAATCTATTTTTTATATTGCTTGTGGAGTTACGTTCGTTTCATATTTGATTTCTATTCATGGTTTGCCATATTTATTGGTTATTGCACTATCTGTTTTTATTTTTTTTTAATAGTTTATTTTAATTTTATATTTGTATTCTTTAGTTTATAATATTATATTTTACTTTCCTTAGTTTATAAAATAAAAATAAAATATCATTGACCTTAACAATATTTCTTCTAAATTATGCACACAAAAAAAAGATTTCTCTGCGTGGCGTCATTATGTTATACACATGACAGTGAATTAAAGATATATTAAAAAAAGTTCAA
Source organism: Wurfbainia villosa (assembly GCA_025175895.1). Taxonomy (NCBI): domain Eukaryota; kingdom Viridiplantae; phylum Streptophyta; class Magnoliopsida; order Zingiberales; family Zingiberaceae; genus Wurfbainia; species Wurfbainia villosa. The sequence continues at coordinate 22,634,167 of CM045991.1, read as the reverse complement.
ATGTCAATGGCAGTTAATTGAGCAGCTAGAACGAGATTGTATTTTATCTTATCAGGATATAATTTCTTTTATTTAACATCTTACGTTAAATCATATGATTCAAAAATAAAGTTACCATAAGAAAAGTCATAATATGATACAGAATTGGCCAATCCTTATTATTTAACATCAATGAATAAAGGATCGATCCTTATCAAATACGGAGTGTCGACCGTCGACCCTCCACTCCAAAATAATAATTTTGTAGTTATAATAACTTGAATCAATGAATAATTTTGTAGTTATCAATGAATAATTTTGTTGAGTTATAATAATTTTTTATCAATGGAATATATAATGAAGTTATTAGACAAAATAAGAAGAAAGATAAAAAAATATATAAGGAAATTTTTTCCACTACAAAAAATGATCTTTTTGGCGATGAATTTTGCAACGAATTTTTTTTCGTTGTAAATAATTCGTTGCTAAATTCTGCAATGAAAAAAAAAATCGTCGCAAAAATTGCAACAAATAAAATTTCCGTTGTAAAAATTCGTCGCCAAATTTGGCGACGAAAATAAGTATTCGTCGCCAAATTTGATGACGAAACATAGTTTGTCGCCAAATCTACGACGAAAAAAATAGTTCGTCGCAAAAATTTGATAACGAAAATAAGTATTCGTCGCCAATTTTGGTGACGAAAATAACTATTGGTTGCCAAATTTTGATGACAAAAATAAATATCGTCGTCAAATTTAGCGATGAATAGTTATATTCGTTGTCAAATCTGTGACGAAAATACAGTTCGTCGCAAAAGTCTAATGACCATATTTTCATGAATAAAAAAAAAATTTGGCGACGAATATTTTTTCGTCGCCAAATATACGACGAAAAAAAATTGTTGCAAAATATTCAAGACCAATGATCAAGAATATCATCTTGATCGACGCGTTTAACGATTACCGATCGATCGGCTACCAAAGGTTCGTAAGTTACTGATAGTAGTCGATCGATCATTTTGATCGATCAATCGCGATGACTACCAAAGGTTCTGGAAGTTGCTACAGTAATATCAGTCGACTGCTAATGGATAATCTGCGATAAAAAAAATTTTGACGCAATTTCTGTGATGAAAAAAATTTTCGTCGCAAATTCGCATGTATCAGTCGACTGATGGTGAGCATCAGTCGATTGATCGTGGAGAAGCAGGTCACAAAATGTATTTTAGTCGACTAATCAATTGACTATTAGCAAACGCTTCTTTTTTTCAATGATTTTTTTTCGTTGCAAATCTATGACGAATTTTTTTCCGTTGCTAATCTAGAAAATTAAAAAAAAAAATATCATGACAAATTTTACTTATTTTTTTCCTGTTTTACAACAAACACATACAACAATATAAACTAATTCACATATCAAACTTCATAATCATCTAATAAATGAAAAGAATTCAATACCAAATCAATATCTACATAACAAACATAAACGTAACTTACAAGATGGATATCAAATATGATAAGTCAAGTAACATTTACATACAACAAATTCAAATGTAACCACTATTGTCACTATCATCATAAAAAAATACATCAACATTGTCATTACAGGGATCAATAGGAGAACCAAATCGAGGAGGAGGAAGTTGACTTGCACTAGACATTAATTGAAGATACTGCATAATTAATATCTATCGTTGCCTCCGAAATTCATTCATCTGCTCATTTAATTCCTTTACTTCCTGATTTCTTTGTCTTGATTCATTTTCCTTCTACGCTAGTAACTCTTTCAAATGACTAACATCTTCGGTCAACATGAGGATGAAGAAGCACCAAGGGTTTTATAGGTTCGACTCAAAGAACCGAGGTCAATTATTAATCTTTCACTTATCACCCCTCCAGTTGCTTCGAGCAATAAATTGATATTGCTCACAGAAGGCTGAGAATCGCCTGCATCATCACTTGCATCTGAATTTATCTATACAAGTTCAACGTATTTCTCTTGTTTTGAAAAAAAAGTTACATAATAACAAAAGACGGTAAAACTTTTTAAATTACAAACCTTCATTATTCTAGTTCTCTCCCCACTCAACGTCTTATCTTTCTTTTGAAATGTACGGGTGAAAGCGTCTATGAATAATGACTCAATCCCCATCTCCTAGAGCCTAAACAAACATCGTTATAATTTATAAATTAGTGAGTATTAGATTATAAAATTAGGATTTGAAAAAACTCACCAATCGATGTCTATGCTCATCGATATTGATTGAGTCTCTCGTATACGTGGCAGACATAACGTCGAAATTATAATGCTGATTTTTCTTATTCTGCTCACTTCTCCGTTTGCTATCCTCAGATTCCTAATATGCAATAATTTTATTCTAATTCTCCTCGATTATACAGTGTGACTTTTTATTTCTGGTTTTCGCATGACAGAGTATGTTTCTGATATCGTTGCCACACTTTTTTTTGAAAATTCTCTTAATCTCTAGCGTTTCACTTTTATTAATAACCGCTGCAATAGAAAAAAATTGAATTAATTATATTAATTGTAATTTTATATACAAAATGATTTAAATAACTGACCTTGAACTCATTCCACCATAAACTTTTTATTTCTTTCGGCGTGCTCATATAAGTCATAGAAGCTCCGCCCCAATGGTTATTCACTATATAAGTCATAAAAACAAACCATGTTAGATACTTATAAAAATACATATCACATTAAAAACATAGATAATTTAAAACTTGAATACTTACGAATCTCCGCGCGGAGATATCAACTCTCGCGTATCTTCCCTCTCAATGAGTGATTGTTGTACTGGGAAAGATACATTAGCAGGTATCTATTGAGAACCAGAAGATCCTGCAACTGGAGAAGAGGTGGAGAGCCCATTTTTTGCAAGAGCATCAGACTGTGCAGGGGTTGAAGCAAAGGAAGATTGTGATATTCTATTTTCTGTAAGAACATCAGTCTGACTCGAAACATCATACTGATGTTCCGAGTCTCATTCGCAAAATCAAGATATATTCTATCAAAAATTTTCCACGCATCTACATATGATGGATGACACATTAACCCTCCTCTATTTCATAATTTGCATGCTAAGTCATGTGTTCAGGAGTGACCTTTAATGTATAAAGCCTTTGCAATCTAAGAGTTAAAGGTAAATAGAACATTTGTCTGAATGATTTACATCGCTTATTAGGATTCGATCTCGTGGTACTCTTGTACCTACTTTGATTACAGAATTTATAAGTCTCTAAATTTGCATTATCTCCCTAATATGACATACAATCATCTCTGTAAACATCAATTCTTTGCACCGGAAGACTTAAATTTTTCACAAATTTTTTCATACTGTAATAATCGTTCGACATTATGTGATCACGCGACAATACTTCTCCAATAACTTGAACAAAATCATTAAAATAATCTTCGAAATATTTTGCTCAACTTTAACATTCAACAATCTTGCGGTGAGAGATAATTTAGTGTGATTGTCACAACCAGACCATACAGGTTCATCTGCAGCTCTCAACACATCTTTGAGATATGGTTCATTGTATACATTTTCATAAACACCAGTTCCTTTTACCTCCTCCAATGACGATGAATAACTAATATACATGTGTTCAAATATTTGAGGATAACTAGAACTTGCAGCGTTTGATTCGGTATTCAAATTATGACCGACTGCATCAACTATCATCCTCTGATATGGATTGAATTGATCATAATATTTTTGATCTCCACTAATTGTGCTTTGTATGTTTCGTCTAACCTCTTTATCGGATATGAACGGTTCACCATAACATGTCCAATTATAATAATTTGGAGTAGAATCAAATCTACAAAGATGTTCTCGAACTTTATCACATTGAAAAAATTTGTCATTATGATATTTTTTGCAAAGACACCTTAATTTATTCCAATCCATATACTCAACATTGCTACTAGCAAAATTCAAAAATTATTTCAGCCCAATAATAAATTCATCGGTTAAACCACGACGTTCTAGTAAATTTTTTTTATACATCCAACTTTTTTCTTTCTCCATTTGGCCTGTTTCCAAATTTATATCAAGGATTAATTCTATTTTTTTTCATATTCCATCTATATTAATCTAACAATAAATTTATACTCAAAATAAATTCTTCTAGGGTTATGCTTTTGTATGATATTGAATTGCAAACTATAATATATCGAACAAATATTATATATTTACAGTAAAAAAATTACTTAAAATCAAACATTAATTATATATATTATAAAATAATAATGCTATAAATTTGTGAATATACAATATACATGCCGAAGCAACGGATAAGCTCACAGTTGAAGACTTCACGAACACACGAATCACCCGAAGAACGAAGTACGACAAACTTACGAAAAATAAAACATTAGTTTTGTATTTATAATCCACTAATTATGTTTTGTATGTTTCATCTAACCTCTTTATCGGATATGAACAGTTCACCATAACATGTCCAATTATAATAATTTGGAGTAGAATCAAATCTACAAAGATGTTCTCGAACTTTATCACATTGAAAAAATTTGTCATTATGATATTTTTTGCAAAGACACCTTAATTTATTCCAATCCATATACTCAACATTGCTACTAGCAAAATTCAAAAATTATTTCAGCCCAATAATAAATTCATCGGTTAAACCACGACGTTCTAGTAAATTTTTTTTATACATCCAACTTTTTTCTTTCTCCATTTGGTCTGTTTCCAAATTTATATCAAGGATTAATTCTATTGTTTTTCATATTCCATCTATATTAATCTAACAATAAATTTATACTCAAAATAAATTCTTCTAGGGTTATGCTTTTGTATGATATTGAATTGCAAACTATAATATATCGAACAAATATTATATATTTACAGTAAAAAAATTACTTAAAATCAAACATTAATTATATATATTATAAAATAATAATGCTATAAATTTGTGAATATACAATATACATGCCCCGGTGGAAGCAACGGATAAGCTCACAGTTGAAGACTTCACGAACACACGAATCACCCGAAGAACGAAGTACGACAAACTTACGAAAAATAAAACATTAGTTTTGTATTTATAATCCACTAATTATGTTTTGTATGTTTCGTCTAACCTCTTTATCGGATATGAACGGTTCACCATAACATGTCCAATTATAATAATTTGGAGTAGAATCAAATCTACAAAGATGTTCTCGAACTTTATCACATTGAAAAAATTTGTCATTATGATATTTTTTGCAAAAACACCTTAATTTATTCCGATCCATATACTCAACATTGCTACTAGCAAAATTCAAAAATTATTTCAGCCCAATAATAAATTCATCGGTTAAACCACGACGTTCTAGTAAATTCTTTTTATACATCCAACTTTTTTCTTTCTCCATTTGGCCTGTTTCCAAATTTATATCAAGGATTAATTCTATTTTTTTTTCATATTCCATCTATATTAATCTAACAATAAATTTATACTCAAAATAAATTCTTCTAGGGTTATGCTTTTGTATGATATTGAATTGCAAACTATAATATATCAAACAAATATTATATATTTACAGTAAAAAAATTACTTAAAATCAAACATTAATTATATATATTATAAAATAATAATGCTATAAATTTGTGAATATACAATATACATGCCCCGGTGGAAGCAACGGATAAGCTCACAATTGAAGACTTCACGAACACACGAATCACCCGAAGAACGAAGTACGACAAACTTACGAAAAATAAAACATTAGTTTTGTATTTATATTACACATTACTGATTTAATTTGAATAACATATTGACTCTAATGTGGCCAAGTACATGATGTGGAGGGACGGGTTACCACAATAGTTGTGCGCGATCAACGACAACGATGAACCATCCAACTGGGTCGTGCGGAGCTTGGAACAAACGCTCCAGCTGGGGCGGCGTGTTGGGGATTTGACGCCGCTAGAGGGGGGGTGAATAGCGTGATACCGTACGTAGATGGAATTCTTTCGCGTTCGATCGTCTACAATCTTGTTAGCACAGCGGAATAGTAATAACAAATAAATATAACAAGACACACAATCACAACACGATCATATAACGTGGTTCGGAACCACACGGTTCCTACTCCACGGATTGAGCTCTAACGAGCTCTAGCGATGCCAATGCAATCACTAATCAATAAACTCCTTCTCGACAATAAGTCGGAGGTGGAGAAACCTCGTACACAAGATTACAACAATAATCTAAAGAAATACAAGCAAATACAAAGGAAATGTAAAGAACACTTTACAAACTAGGGTTTGAGCGCTTTGCTTGTTGGTTGCTTGGATGAGGTTGAAGGGCCCTGAAATGCACATGCAAATCGCCTTCAAATCGCCTCAAGAAAGCTCCCCAAGAACTGATGCCGCAATCTCCACGAACAGCTTCCTTTTATCTCGCGTCGGTGGATTTCCGCTGTCGGTCGATCGCCGTAAATCACCGGATCGCTAACATCAGATGTGAGATGTGAGACGGCGCTCGATCCACGTTGGACAAGTTCCAGCGGGACTCTCACGATCGCTAACATTGGCGATCGCTAACGCTCGACCGTCGATCGTATCTCGGCTCGGAGCGTTCAGGTTGACTCGACCGGTGATCATTGCCATCCTTAGCGATCATTGCCGTCGACACCAGTCGACTGCTCCCATGAGCAGTCGACTGTCAGAGCCCTTAAAGCTCTCAAACGGCAGTCGAACTCGAGTCGACTCCCGGCAGTCGAACCGGCCATAATGCCAGTCGACTGCCAACCTCAAGAATGAGGTTTTAACCCAAGTATGGTGCCCCCATACTTGCTAGACCACCCTTAGCCTAGACCTAAGCCTTCTAGCCACCTCCATCAGCCTCACGCCTCTCAGATCCCTCCAAGTCATCCATGACTTGTTCATCCATCGCGCTAGCTTCCAGGTGCTTCCATCGGCTATGTCATGCTAATGGTGTCTACACCGCTAAGGCACATTGGACTTACGCTGCCAAGACTCCGCTTGGACTTTACGCCGCCAACCATTGGACTTATGCTGCCAAGACTCCCGCTTGGACTTTACGCTGCCAATATCAAACCCTTGGACTTCTCAAATGCCAAGACTCAAGCTTGGACTTCCCATTTGCCAAGACCCATGCTTGGGCTTCTCATTTGCCAAGACCCATGCTTGGACTTCTCATGCCAAGTGCTCAAGACTTGGACTTTCCCAATTGCCAAGTGCCCCACTTGGACTTTCCATGCCAAGTACCCATGACTTGGACTTTACCTTGCCAAGACCCATGCTTGGACTTTCCCATAATCACATGGTCAACCCTGGTCAACCATCAAGTCAATTATAACCTGGGTCGATTGTATAAACAATCTCCCCAACATATTAACCGACATCAATGTCCAACATCAATGTCAATCCTATGTCAAACATACTTTGTCAAATCCCTTTGTCAAACATCAAAACATCACTCGAGTCAAACTCGAGTCGGATCGTGACTGGGCCGATTGCACCAACAATCTCCCCCTTTTTGATGTTTGACAAAAACCAAATAAAACCATGAGTTAGAACACTAACTCAAATCCCTTACCAATTATCCCAAATTGATAAACACTCACCAAATGTTCTCCCCCAAACATTCAAGTGAAAATGCAAATCAAATGTTCTCCCCCAAACATTCTCCCCTTTTTGACTAACATCAAAAGGTTTACTCTCAAGGAGGTCAATGTCTCATGTCCCAATGAGATCTTACAATCTCCCTTGATCAAAATACCTAGGATGCCTATCATCTTCCTAGTGATAAGTCCCATATCACTCAAGAGAGGCACTCTATCTCACTCTCCCAATTTCCAAATTGGGTATCAAACACCCATCAATTTTCAATTGATAACATTCTCCCATAAAAACATCCATCATCCCAAGATGGATACCTCCCTAAAGGCTTGCTCCCCCTTGACCATTGCACCAACAATGTCCTCGAAAGCCCTAAGCCAATAGGAACTCTAAACCATCAAAATTAAGGTTCTAAGTTCAACATAGAACTTTTACTCACCCTAAATTTGATACTTTGACCTAACACAACTCCTAATCCATATCCAATGGATTTTCACCTTCATAATGCTTCCCAAAGCATATCCTAGGTTAGAGTGGTTAGGAACCTTTACCATACCAACACGGGCTAAACAAACCTTGTTAACCCGAAATCAGACTGGCAATGACTTGACGATGTCGATCATGCCACTCTCATCTATCATCGCCACCAAGTGGCAATGATCGTAAATAAATTCTAATTTCAATCGTAACGAATTAAAATTCATAAATAATTATACGACATCGAAAAATCACGAAATTTGATACGTATAATACTTATGACCAAAACAATAGGTGAAAAATGTTTGAAAAATATTTTACCCATAAAATAGTGAGTTTGATACAAAACTCAAAACCATTGAAATTTTGATGTCTTGGCCCTATTTTGTATCAACTTCATCAATGGTGATTGCTATCAAAAGATAGACTTCACCAAGGTTTTTCAAAATGATTTTAAAATGTTTTCAAAACCTTATTTTGGATCATATTCCTTGGGCTCTATGTACATGACTTGTACACAAGCTTTCCCAATGATCCACACTGAAAATTAGATGAGTTTTAGTTCATCTAGATGCAAAAACTATGCACCTTGAACTCAACTCATATCCTAGCATCTCACATGTATCTAGGGTGTATAAATACACATACATGTCAATTTGATGTGAGATGTGGGTTTTGTTCTCTTAACCTAGGGTTTCATGCATTTTTCTAAGGCAACTCTACTTGATTCCCTTATAAATGGGACTCCAAGTCATGTCATAGTCCTTAAATCAATTTTAATCAATTTAGATGCATGAAAATGATCATGGCATAATAATAGAAAAATAAATCATGGCCAATGATCATGATGTCATGGCATGTGATGAAATCTAAAAACACATGACATTTAATACCTTAATCCTAAGCATAATCATGACATTTAGATGATAAGAGTAAACATGATGTCATGTCATGGCATATGGCAAGCAAATCATGGCATATAAAATATATAGGTATAATAACACCTAAATTTTAATATTAATTGCCTATTTGTTGGGATTAACCATATTTTGCCATATTAACCTAATCTCCCTAGTGTGCCAAAACCCAAAATGGCACACCAACCTCTAAACCTAAATTGTGCCAAAATGATCATTTTATCAAACTTCATAATTAATATTGGCATATCCTAAAATCTTTTAGGATTAAAAACTCAAATGTATTTTCAAGGTAACCATAACCTTGAAAATAACCTAAAGTGTCACCTTTGTTATAGTTGAGTTAACTACCCATCCAATCAAGGTTGACACACCCTAAACCCATCTTAGCGTGAATCAATCACGCTCTTAGGAACCCAAAAACGATTTGAACTCCTAGGGTTACTTAGATATTCCTTAGGGATAACTTCCCTAGATACCTTCCTAATGACCTTCCTAGGCTTATTAGCCTTGGTCATTTGGGTCTTGCCTAGGTTAACCTTAGGGATTGCCTCCCTAACAACCTTCTTAGTTGCCACCTTAGGTTTCCTAGAAACCCTAGCCACTAGGCATATCCTTTGGTCAACTCTAGGGATGACTTCCCTATTGACCTTGGTCTTCCTAGACCTAGTTTGTGTTCCATAGTCAAATGGAACACACTGATAAGCCACCTTAGGCTTAGGTTTGTGACCCAAACCATTCTTGCCTTTGGTTGACTTTTGCTTCTTGGGTCCTAAGTGTTGACTTTGAGATTTTGACCCAGAAGTTTGACTAATTGACCCTTGCATTTGATTTTGCATAACTTTAAGGGTCTTTTCAAATTTTTTAAGCCTTGACCTCAAGGCTTGATTTTCCTTTTCCAGTTGCCTAATTTTTGAGTTTTGATTTAAGTCTTGGGCATTGGATTTTCTAGGCATATGCCTAGTCCACTTGGGATTGAAACCTAGGTGCTCTTGCACCTTTCTAATGGTCTCCCTAGGTAAAATTGGTCTAGTATTATTTGACCTAGGTTTATCCTTAGATGAATTATTTTTAGGGACATTAGTCCCAAACTTCTCCTTATTACTAAAATGGACATTTTTAGCTCCTAAGCAAAAATATTTATTCCTATTAGCATTCTTTTCATAAATTGTAAGAGAATTTAAATTCCTAGCATGCCTTTGCCTATTAACCAAAGAAGGTGCATTATTGAAATATACCTTAGGGTTTGCCCTAGAGGCTCCCCCTACACGTGTAGCTCCCTCTTTGGTCTTTTTGCTTCCCCTAGGACATTGATTCCTATAATGTCCCCTTGAGTTGCACTTGAAGCATATGATATGCTCCTTGCTCTTGATATTTGGGGAACCGGCATCCTTGACTTTTGGAGCCGGTGGAGCTTTCCTAATCTTCTTTGGGCACTTGCTCTTGTAGTGCCCAAATTCCCTACACTCAAAGCACATGATATTATTTTTATTTGAGATTGATGTGTTTGAGTTACCTAGTTCGGTGGTAGGTGCCGGAGTTGTATTTTGAGCTTCCTCATCTTGATTGGATGTTGAAGCTTCTTCTTGTTGCTCCGGTATGGAAGTTCTCTCCTCCCCCTCAATCCTTGAGGTGGATGCTTCTTCCACTTCCTCCACCAACCCGGAAATTGACTCCCTATCAACTTCCGATTCTACTTCCTCTTCCTCTTTGGATGTTGATGATCTCTCAACCTCCAAGTCCTCACTTCCTTGTGAAGATGATGCATTAGCCTCTTCGGTCTCTTCCTCTTGGACCATTGATGGGCTTTCATGGAGCTTTGCCAAATCGCTCCATAGCTCCTTAGCATCCATGCATTCACCTAGGCTACACAAGAATTCATTTGGAATTAAATCAAAAATGAATTTGATTACCTTCTTGTTTTCTCGAATCTTTGGAGTTGATCTTCACTCCATCTCTTCTTCTTGAGGAAACCACCTTTTGGTCCTCTAGGATACTCAAATCCTTCCATTAATAGAGACCATTCCTCAAGTCCTCATCATCAAAAATCTTCAATTCTTCTCTTCCAAGAATCGAAGCCTTCTTGTCCATATAATGAGTACGGACCGTGTGTTGATGTCCCAACCTAGCTTGTCTTGGAATTCCATCTTTACCCTCTAGCGTATTGCTCCGGTTGTTAATCCGTTGAAGAGCCACCGAGGCTCGATACCACTGTTAGATTTGGCGCCGCTAGAGGGGGTGAATAGCGTGATACCGCGTAGATGGAATTCTTTCGCGTTCGATCGTCTACAATCTTGTTAGCCACAGGAATAGTAATAAAAATAAATATAACAAGACACACAATCACAACACGATCATATAGCGTGGTTCGAACCACACGGTTCCTACTCCATTGAGCTCTAACGAGCTCTAGCGATGCCAATGCAATCACTAATCAATAAACTCCTTCTACAATAAGTCGGAGGTGGAGAAACCTCGTACACAAGATTACAACAATAATCTAAAGAAATACAAGCAAATACAAAGGAAATATAAAGCACACTTTACAAACTAGTGTTTGAGCGCTTTTCTTGTTGGTTTCTTGGATTAGGTTGAAGGGCCCTGAAATGCACGTTCAAATCGCCTTCAAATCGCATCAAGTAAGCTCCCAAAGAACTGATTCCGCAATCTCCACGAGCACTTCCTTTTATCTCGCGTCGGTCGATTTGTCACGATCGCCATAAATCACCCGACCGCTAACATCAGATGTGAGACAACGGCTCAATCCATGTTGGACAAGTTCCAACGGGACTCTCACCACGATCATCAACATTGGCGCGATCGCTAACGCCTCGTAGTCGATCGGTCGGCTACGGAGCGCTTCAGGCTTGCACCTCGACCAACAATGATCGCATCTCGCGCAATGATCGTCATTTACACCGAAAGCAACCGACTCGTCAGAGCCCTTAATGAGGTTTTAACCCAAGTATGGTGCCCCCATACTTGCTAGACCACCCTTAGCCTAGACCTAAGCCTTCTAGCCACCTCCATCAGCCTCACGCCTCTCAGATCCCTCCAAGTCATCAATGACTTGTTCATCCATCGCGCTAGCTTCTAGGTGCTTCCATCGGCTATGTCATGCTAATGGTGTCTACACCGCTAAGGCACATTGGACTTACGCTGCCAAGACTCCGCTTGGACTTTACGCCGCCAACCATTGGACTTATGCTGCCAAGACTCCCGCTTGGACTTTACGCTGCCAATATCAAACCCTTGGACTTCTCAAATGCCAAGACTCAAGCTTGGGCTTCTCATTTGCCAAGACCCATGCTTGGACTTCTCATGCCAAGTGCTCAAGACTTGGACTTTCCCAATTGCCAAGTGCCCCACTTGGACTTTCCATGCCAAGTACCCATGACTTGGACTTTACCTTGCCAAGACCCATGCTTGGACTTTCCCATAATCACATGGTCAACCCTGGTCAACCATCAAGTCAATTATAACCTGGGTCGATTGTATAAACAATCTCCCCAACATATTAACCGACATCAATGTCCAACATCAATGTCAATCCTATGTCAAACATACTTTGTCAAATCCCTTTGTCAAACATCAAAACATCACTCGAGTCAAACTCGAGTCTGGTCAATCGTGACCTGGGCCGATTGCACCAACACGGCGATGAACCACCCAGGTGTGCGATCCAGGGGGCAGCGATGAACCCTCCTGCTGCTTCGTCGTGCCCCTACGATATGTGCTTGAGATAGTTAGCGGTTTGCTGTGCGGTTAATCGGCCGCGAGGTCACGATACCGCTGCGGCGAGCTCACGATAGCGACGCCACGAACTCGCTAGCGTTGCGTGTGTCATTGCGGTGGAAAAGGGAAGAGAGGAGGCGTCGGAGCGGAGCGAGCGTGAGGAGGGAGGAAAAGGAGAAGGGGATGTTAATTAGGGGGAAATCAACGATGATTTTTAATTCATTGTAATATTCATCGTCGATTTGGCGACAAATACTTTATTCATCGCCAATTAAAAATACTAACGAAAAAATTTTCGTCGCTAAATTTATCGCAAAATTTATGATGAATTATTAAATCGTTGTAAATTTTACGACGAATTTATATTTCGTCGTAAAATTCTACGACAAAATTTATTTTTTGTCGCAAAATTGACGACGAAAACTAAATTCGTTGTCAAATTAGTGATGAATATTAAATTCATGATAAAATTCTTAATTTCTGTCGTTGTTAAATAATTGAAAATGTCCGATGAAAATCTTTCGTCGCCAAATTTGTCAAAAAATTTGTAACGAATTATGAATTTGTTGCAAAATTTTTCAACAAATTCATAATTTGTTGCAAATTCTACGACAAATTTATATTTTGTCGTAAAATTTTGCAACGAAATTGATTTTTCATTGCAAATTTATGACCAAAAATTAAATTCGTTATAAAACTGCGACGATATTTACGACGAAATTTAATTTGTTGCAAATGTAAATAAGTTTGTAATAAAAAAAATTTTGTTGAAAACTTTGTTACTAATTTACGACGAAATTTAAAATTCATCATAAATTTTATTGCAGATTTGCAACAATTTTTTTCATTGTCACATCGATATTTTGATGTATTTTTTTAGTGTTTAGAAATATTTTTATTATGAGAGGAACATATTTTTTAGGAAAGGGTAAAATCTAATATGCTAAATTATAAGGGATAAACTGCAAAAAGAAGTTAAATTGTGAGGGAATAATCTTGCTTAATGTTTTGGGTGAAAATAAAAAAAGACATCATATTTAAAAAACATCAAAAAGTATTTTATCAACTTTTTTTTAGTTTAAAAACTCTTATTTTACATTACTATAGTAAAAAAAAATTGATATCCTATGCGATACATCTGTATGTACTTGTGTACGACTCCATTTCATTGTCCAATTAGTAATGATTTATGTACGTATAATATTTTCATCGAGGATGTTATAATCTATTTCTAAATCTATCGGAGTCATCAGTATTGTTTTTGTCATTGATAGTAGAACTATGCTCACGATCGAATCATGACTACGTACAATCGAATCGAAATTCGTATCCAATTATCCGATGATATAGACACGGTCGAAGTGTTAAGCAAAGTTAACGTATATTTTTTTGCTTACAAGACATATCGATATTGTTGTACATGATATCAAATTGAGTATAGCAAAGTTATTATTACAAATAATTTTAAAGCAATTTAACAAGTTAATAAAAAATATTTTAATATAATAAATACTTTCTGTATAATAATTTGACTGAAGAAGGGTGCTTTTTTTAATAATAAAAATAAGGGTGCTTTTTTATTTTTTATTTTAACGTTTTTTTCCCCATATCCAACGCCGTTCTGCATCGACCTGGCGAATTAAGTCCGGCTTCCAGGTCGAGGGCCATGGAGGAGTGCGGCAGAAGGAGGATATCGATCGATCTCGACAGGCTCCCGATCAAGCGCTTGGACGCCATCGATGAGATCGGCAACGAGCAATTCCCTCCGTGCGCATCTTTCCCTCTCATTTGTCTTTTGACTGATGTAGCTGCCGCGCCGCGCCCTGAACTTCTTCCTCCTTGCAGAGATGTTAGTCATGAGGAGAAGCGCCTCGCTCTGCTTCGGCGAATTGACTTCTCCTCCATCGTGGCGGATAGCGTTGGCACGAGGAAAAAGCAGAAGGTGAACCCCAAGGAGGCGGCTCCCGCACCTCAGCAGGCCTGGTCTTGGCAGGGCTTTGTGGAACATCTGCAGCTTGCCCACCAGGAGTTATCAGTCATCATTGATCTGATTAACACGGTTCTTTCTCGCCTCTCTGGAAGTTGCTGTCTAATTTAGAGAAAAAAAAAATCTGATTTTTACCCCTTCCTCTCCTTAACTCATGAGCTTAGGAGCAGTAGTTACAATCTTGACCAAGGATAAAGTGAAAGTGGTAATTTCATGCATCAAGGTTGTGGTGATTCCTTTGAGATTATGCGTTTAGGGCTTTAGTTTAGAGTTCCTTAGATATGCATTTGGTTTTAGGGTTCACTTAATGGTTTAATTAATTGTAATATTCACAAAACGGTGGTCGAAATGTTAGTCTTTGGTGAGAAATTGTCGTTTATTTCTCACAGTCATATTGACAACACTTTCCATTTGCTTCCAGGATCTTGAATCTTTTTTGACATACCAAAATCAAAATTTGATTTTTTTTAAGAAATATTTTTGAAGAGACGGATTTGATGGAGTTAGCCTCTTATTATGGAGCAACAGTAAATGGCGTTGGATTGGTTTAACGTTTTGTTTGCAAAAGAAATGAGTCAAGCTGTGTAGCGGTGGAGTTAGTGCATTCAGATGTGCAATAACAGTCTGAGGTTTTAGACTATATCCCTGTGTATGAGTTTTCTACAACAGAATTGAGGCTTAGTAACTGTGAACTACATGGAAAATAAAATGGTTCATTCTTTTAATGACCTCTTATTTTATTCATATGCGCATTCTAATAGATCTAGCATCTAATTGCAGTGTTTGATCATCTTTTTTGGACATTTTAGCTAAGTAATCAAAAAAATTTCTTTGAGAAATCTAGTATCTCATTGCAATATTTGATCATCTTTTCTGGGCTTAATTTCTTCATACTACCAATATTTTTCTTTAAAAAATTTCCACTGATTGTTAATCAACATTATAGCTTTTGGACTATGTTTGCTAGATTGGTGGCAGTGAAAATTATTTAAATTTGTTAACTGATAAATACTTATATATGTAGAGTATGACCTCCCACCTATTTATTTAAATGTTTGAAACTTTATGCATGTTGATATGGGAAACCTACAATAAAATAATGTGGCTTGCTACTGAACTTGGACTATGTACTCTTACTTAGGCTAATTCACTGATGTACTCAGTATGAACTGGTAGTAGTTGGTTTGAAGTTGTAGCAGTTAATATGAAGTAGATTGAGTGGAACAGTTCGGATGAAGCGTGTTTGCACGAAGTGCAATTTATAGGTGAAGAGAAATCTCTAACTAGGTAAGGAGGTTAATCTAATGGGGTGATGAAGTTTCCATCGTAAGGTGAACAGATTTTCCCTTATGAGGTGAAGTTTCCACTATGAGTTAAAGAGGTTTCCCGTATGAGGTGAAGATGCTCCTTTATAAGGTGAAGAGGTTTACCTTATGAGGTGAAAAGGTGGAGATGTGCATGGCCAAAGTGAATTTTTCAGATGAGATGGTTTGAGGATAAGGAGTTTTAGGATCTTAGCAATCAAGATAGAAGAAAGGATTAAGTATGTCTCCTGGAAAAATCCCCGCTTATTATGGCACCTAACTCCTATTTACGCTTTTGGGATGGTTCATGGTTATTTGCCATCTTGTAATGCCAACTATAGGTTAACACATGTTATGCTCCTATGGGTCTGTGTATGAGGTAGTTATAGATTCATCTCTCCCCTTCCCAACCTTTTTTCCCTCTTTGGGACACATGTTGGATTGTCATTTATGGGTACACACAGTATGGTACATCATGTAATACGTGATATATGCATCTCCAGCCAAAGAATTAAATAAATTAAGTCTTTTCATCCTTTTCATTTCTGAATCCGTAGAATCTTGTTGAGAAATATGCACAAATTTATGATCCCTTCCATCATAAAAATGATAGAATTTTATCTTTTTGTGTAATTAGAAAGTATGGTACGACTTGCTTTTGGACATGAAATGTAGGTTGAAGCCAATGATGCAGTAGCAGTGTCCGGAATGCAGAGACCTAAGCAGTTGCCAAATGAAATTCTGTCAGACCTTGCTGTATCTGCAGCAACTAAGCTTCAACGTCTTCGGGTATTATATTTTATTAAAGAAATATGATAACAGCTTTAATTTTTTTCTTGTATACACTTTTAAATTTGCTGCATGGGCTGTATAGACACAATAAGATGACCCTTTTAGAATCTGAGAGGCAGCATGAAGTGCCCTCAAACTCCAATCGAAGTGCATATAATCTACCCCAGCTTATGCAAGTGTCAAAGTATATATGTTTTGTTTTCTTTTATATCAAAGAAAAGGCAGCAATGCTTTCTTTTGACACTGATTACTGCTTTGTTTTGCCAGATTAAATTATGATTCTAATTGCTTTTCTCCAAGTAAACGATCCACATATTGTGGTTATTTTCAAATATGGAACAGTATATGCAGTTGTTTTCTATCTCTTATTGAATTTCATACAGAATCTTGGTAGGTACTTCAAACAATCTTCAAAAGCATTAGAACAAAAAGTCTCAAGAGAGGCAAGATTTTATGGATCACTGATCAGGTACTTGCTCCACATTTTATAATATAGTGCTCCCAAATCTGGAAAAAAGTATCTCATTTATGTTCCATGTACTGACAGATTGCAGCAACACTGGAAACTTAAACGACAACGTGTGTTAGCAGCAAGTCCAGGTAGTGATGGGTTCTCATTTGATCTGTTAGACAATACATCATCAGATACTACTATGCTATCTCGTCCATTGCCCAATGCTCTAGTTCGCATTGTTCGTGAGAATGCAGGCCTTTTGGCCATACAAAGACCTCAAAAATCATTTCAATGCATATCGATAAGTTATACTGGGACCAATTCCAGTTCTAGAAGTAAGAAACCCCTTCAAGGGAATATATATAACTCAGATGAGAATCCTCAAGCAAACAAGAAAGACGTTTTAACTGATGAAGATGTCAATTCATGGGTCAAAGTTACACATTCAGTTCTTCGTGAAATTCATCAATCAATTTTTCTGGAGCAGGTACTTCTCAATTGTTTTCTTCAGCATTACATAATTCGCAGTTGCTGATTTTTTTGTTAATTGCAGGTTTTTGATAGGGTGAATCATGAAAGCTACTGCACTTCACCAGGAATTAATGTCACTGGGATGCAAGAAGACCTTTTACAGTTGGCGGTTGGTCAAGATACATCTATTTGTTTATCCCTTGTATCTGTAAAGAAAGAAGATGACTTTCTTGATTCCAGTGGACTTTATCAGAATGGCAATAATGGGCTCACTCATTCTGACTCATCAGCGCTAGTAGTGATTAACAAGAAAGATGAATTTAATGAAAATAACTTTGGAGTTCCCAGTCCTGTTGGCTTAGAAATTTATTTGATACATATTTTCCACAAAAATTCCTTAGTACGGTTGAAGGAGAAAAATTTTTCTGCCTCGAGAGTAGCTGTTGCTGGTCATGCTGCTGCTGAATCTTGTGGCCTGAGTCATTTCTGTAAGACAGTTGCTCATAGGATCTTTTCCACTAAAGTTCTGGCTGAACTAGAACGTCTCGTAAGAAGTGATCCTTTCCCTCCATAGTTCGACAATGAATTAAAAGTGGAGAAAAACTTCTAAAGTTATGATGTCACCTTCCTTTGTATGCAGGTCAGCAGGATTCCGTATGTTCAGCTGTTGTCTCACCCTCCTTGGCATTCCAGAACATCTTCATGGTCTCTCTCCTTAAAATTTCCTGAGTCAGTTTTTCATGCCGTTTGTCTGTCTGAGTCTTCAAATAATTATGATGTGAAGGGTTTAATTAGGCCACAAATTCATACCAAGATAGTGGTCAAGGATGACCAAGTTACAGTGAGCGGAGAAGGTGCACTGGGTACTCTCTGTTCATTTGGAATATCTGCTGATGGTTCTTCAATGGATAGCTATGGGTGTGACTTGGATGACCTTCCACTAGTTCTTCTTCAGCAGGTATCTTTATCTATTGTATATACTGCTCTGTTTGTTCTAGGACAAAGATTATTGTTTTGAAGGATGCCCAGCTCATACTGCTTAGACCTTCTTGTCCTAACCAAATAGCTAGCCCTTGAATAGATTAAGTGAAATCTAATTGGTGAGTCTCGAACCAACAAGAGGCATTAGTAAATGACCAAATTAAATAAAGACAGACTACACTATTGATTAGCATATGGAAACAGCAAAACAACTATTCCAAATAGATTACTAGACAGTTATGAGTCCAAGTTGCCATTCTTGCGAAGTGCAGGAGGGGTGAAATATGATTGATGCACTACATAGGGATTCAGGGATCGAACTCCACCTGGGCTCACCAAAGATGTAACAGTGGTGTGACTTACCATGGTGCAACAGCAACTCTCCTGACCTGTAATTGTTTCTTTTAGAAGCTTTGAATTGGTTTGTGCATCCCTCAACCTCATTCTATCTTCATTCTCACAACCTGCTATTCTGCTGACTTGACCAGGTTCTGAATCTGATAATCCAACTTGGTCTTCACTTGACCTAAACCAATCTCTTTGCAGATATCTAATCAAGTTTTATATGTGCGCTCATATATCCAATCAAGTATTATATATGCCCTAAACTCCTTGTGTTGGAAAGTGTAAAGCATCTCATAACATGTGCATGTGATATATGTTGTTGATGAAAATGTAACAAAATCTCTCTCCATGCTGCCATGGCCATACACTGTTTCTATTGAATCGTGTAAGCGTCTCCTAAGAGCAAGAAACAAAGAATGCATCTGGTGTGCGGCTCCAAGTGGGAAACCGATCAAAGAATTATCTAAGATTTTGGAACCATAAAAACATAGAAATTCACATTGAGAGTCTCCTACTTGATAGAAGTCATTGCTTCACGAAGTAAAAATACCCAACCATATAGAGGCGCTTGCCTCATTAAGTAGAAAACCTTTGTAAAAATTCGTTATCTTCATCTTTAATGTTTTTGCAATTTTTATAGTTCTTTTTGTTTCGGTAAAACAAAATTCATCTAGCATTCATTCCTGCTACGTTGTAATCTTCAATTTTCCATCTATTGAAAATTAATTTTCATAATCTATTAATCAAATAGGGATATTGATAGACTATTTTGTGAGTAGATTGACATAAATTAATTTCTTGGATGGATGAAAAATTGATGTCTAAAATTATTCGAGTTACCAAGTGTTAGTCTTGATTGATTAGACTAGGCATTATCTCTTATACGAGTGCATTTCAAAGTTGTAAATGCACGAATGCTAATTTGAGTATGCTTGAGTCTTAATTCTTGTGGGACCAATAAGAGGTGTGTAATTGGCTGAGAAATTGAGATCAACAAATTCCAAAATTGGGCCACAAACAATGACTATATTATATTGGTTAGGTCTAATTGGTCGACCAAGGTGTTCATTTTTTTCAGATTTTGAGTCGACAATTTATAGGGTCATCAGCACTATATATGTGGTTTCATGTCAAATTGGCATCATTGCACTCCTAGTATTTCTTTGAGATTCTCTATGTTCATTTTTTTTCCTTCAAATTTTCAGCCCTATAGTTCTTGTGGGATTTGTGTCAGATAAGAACTGTTACACTCTTAGTGTTTTTAATTTATTCATATTCATTTTTCTTGATTTTATGTTCTATAGGACCGTAATCCACTTTTGAAAAAAATGTTTAATGACTAGCTGCCAACCAAAAAAACATTACTACTGATTGGGTGATAATGTTAAGTAATTGAGTGGAGAGACATTCTGAGGAACAAGTGTGTCATTTGGTAAATTCCAGAGGATGTTCCTTTCGGATATATTCAGTAAGTTAGGTACGTTCTTTTGGTAAATTGCCAAACAAGATCACCTCAACTCAGTTCCCTTCTGCAGATTGCAGGACAGATCATTCGTTGGCTTCATGATGAAGCATTGATAGTTGGGATGAAGGTGAGCAGAGACTTTTTGTGCCTGTATCTTGAACTGGACCAAGGCGACATGCTTGGTCTTGTGGCACGTGTGGACCCAGACGACGTCGACGGTTGCATCTCATGGTGGATGATCATGGAGGATTGTTTGGCAGATGATGGGAAGTTCTCTGCAAACCCTGGCGAGTACGAGAATCGAAGGTTTCTCGGGCATCTATCGCTCGAAGCATTGTACTCTATGTTGATGGATCTAGTGAATGTAAGCACTAATAGTTTGGGTGGATCCTAGAAGGCTGATATCTACGGTTTTTACAAGTGCTTATTGAGAGTTTGATGATGCATGTAACACGTTGAAG
The DNA here is from genome assembly GCA_025175895.1 of Wurfbainia villosa. Taxonomy (NCBI): domain Eukaryota; kingdom Viridiplantae; phylum Streptophyta; class Magnoliopsida; order Zingiberales; family Zingiberaceae; genus Wurfbainia; species Wurfbainia villosa. Next base: position 22,613,175 of record CM045991.1, on the reverse strand, counting down.
TTGGCACTATAAATTATTACGTTTTATAATACAATTCCCTTTATCCTCCTCCTTTCCAAGTAATGTAAGAATTAACTTAAATATACTTTTTATTTACCTAGACATACTGGTGATTTTGCTACTTCAGCCTCCACGGCCAAAGTCGAATGGTCAGTGTGATGTAAAATTGTAAGTTATTGAATGGAAATATCAATTTTGAGGTAGTCTTGGAGTGAGAGGTTTTACAAAGTAGAAGAAGATATTGCTACGTCATCATTGCAAAATTCTAAATTTCACAAGTTTGTTGTGATATATTATAATGTACCTACTCTACTCATTTTCATATTGGTTGCTACTAATTGACTAATATCTGTTGCACATAGTCCATAGCTTCAATTAACCGAAAGGTTAATAGGATTAATTTAGTTTGAGAGGCATCCTCTCCACGTCTTTTAAATCAATTCACATCTACTGTTGATTTTCTCTCCTAAGTTTTCTTAATCATCATTGCTAATCTACCAGTTCATGTTCTGAATTGAATCAAATAAAATGTTTCCTCGTTGCTAATCTTAGTTTTTTAATCATTACAATTGTCACCGCCCTCGTTCTCATTGCAAAGTTCAATTCAATATATCAAAATCTATAGAATTTTTCGTAGTTTATCTCTCTCATAATGATCGTAAAATAAGTCGATGAGGATCGTTAATTTGACGATTTCAATCTTTTACAGATACAAAAGTTCAATTCAACATAGGACGGCCAATAACCCTACACCTGAGCCGAGACTAATCTAAACCTTAAACATAGATGAGTGACGCAACGGTGCTTCTCTACTAAGAATTAAACTAAAATTTTCTCAATTCACAGTGACAAAACTATTTAACACCATATATTTTTTTTTTAAAAAATGAATTGGATTTTTAGCGTTGCCATTAAAGCTTAACCACGTAGAATTAGGTGTTTAACGGATTGATATTTACATTAATGTACAGAAGCATGAGATCTCGATGTTTACGAGTTGTCAAGTGGTGAGAATGGAAGGAAGGTAATCCGACCTTCTCCCGAGAATTGGAGCTCTGGTATCCGGGAAGAACTTCAACCCCGGCAACTCCGTGACCTTCCCGTCGCCGGTGACACCGACGGGGTATCTGAGAAGATGGCCCGGGAGGTCGTCGGAGAGCTCCTCGCTCGCGTACAAATCCCAGTTCCGTTTGGCGACCGTGTTCAGCTTCCTCACGCACTCCTCGCTCCCAGGACGGTGGAAGACATCGTCCTGCACTCCTAGGTGCTCGTACCACAGTGCCCTACGAAAGCTGTAGACTTGCCCCATGGCCGTGCGCCACTCCTGTGCCAGATGGTCAGGTTGGAATGCGCCGACCGCGATCTCTGAGTCTCTGGCCCCGTCCATTGATCTCTGGTTGATGTTAGCGGATCCGACGATGATGTACTCGTCATCGACTGCGAAGAATCATTCTTTTTCAACTTTTGTTCAAGTAATAAATGTATCGAGCTGAAGATTTACGCATGCAATTACCTATCATCATCTTGGCGTGGACATAGATCATGAATCGCCTTGCCTGCTGGGCTCTGCTGTAATCAGAGTCCGGCTCCGGTTGCTCCGGCGGCATGTACTCATCCCTTCTTCTTACTTCTCGATTGCCCAAGCAGAAGAAGGCCAAATAATCATTGGGATTCGCTCGAAGCCCCTTGGCTCGGAGAGCCTGCGCGATGTCCGTGTACATCATCTCCATCGTCCGTCGCTGCCAATCCAAGATAGCCTGCACGGACTCGCTTTCGGGGATGCCCTCCGGCCACATCGGAATCACCACATAGGCCGCGAACGGTCTTCCAGCTTCGATCATGCTTACCACCTTGAGAGAGATCTCCTTGGGGATGAGATGCAACGCACCTATGTCCTCGACCTTGATGCCGCCGCCGGCGCTCCAGTCGTATGAGCTTCCGAGGAAGTACTGGTTCTCGATGTAGATGAAGTCTTTGGCTCGCCGAATCGCATGAATGTATGCGTCCTGGATACTACGCTCTATGACGTGGTCCTTGCCAGTGATGAGCCCTGCGGCGGCGGCTTCCTCTGGCGTGTTGGGGAATCCGACGACTGAGCTGCTGTCGATGGAGCGAAAAAGTTGCACGCTCCAAGCTTTGTCGTCGACCACGGCACGAACGGGCGCCAAGCGTTCGACGTCCGGCAGTAGCAGATGCTCCGCTCCGCCCTGCTTTCTCCATCTCTGCTCGAAGTTGTGCAAGACATCAACGGCCACGGGGCCTTCGAGCCTAGAATGGATGTCGTGCCAGGGCTCTCTCGGGCCGCCCTTGGACCTGGACGCGCCCGGGAAGTTTGGCTGGTGGAAGTCCAGGCGGTGCGCAGTAGCAAGAGTCCGGAACAAAGAGTGTTGCTGCGTGTCGTACCTGCCGTCGCAGAGATCGATTCCGCCGACGAAACTGCGGATCGTCCGCTTCTCACCCCGTCCGCTGTCGGCGTCCACCACCAGGGTCTTTTGGTGATGCGTAAACATGGTGGCAGTCTGGAAGTCCTGAACATAACTCGCGGCGGAGTCCGGATTCCGAGGGCAGAGGACGCAGTGCACGCCCGTGTCCCGGAAGTAGCTTGTGGTGTCCAGGTCATGGGTGGCCATCACGCCGTCCTTCCTCAGCCGGCCGAGCCCCACCGAGGTCCGGTCGTTCCACACAAGCATCAGCACCCGCACGCCGTCTCGGGCCTTCCGCTTCAGAAGGTCGCCGAGGGTGGAGTCTCCGCCGGGCTTGGGCCGCTGGGGGTCGCGCACCAGAGTGATCTCGGTGAAGACCGACCAACCAGCTATGTAAATGAAGTGTCGTGCGCCGGCGATGGCGTCGAAGACGTCCTCCCAGCACCGCTGAGGCTCGTAGTTCGGAGGGAGGAAGCCGTCGGGGACATGGGCGTCCTGGTAGAGCGTCACCCGGCAGCCCTGTCGCTGCGGGAAAAAGGTGCGCGGCACTCCTGGGTGGTACGGGTTGGCGATCCCCCTTCCCCAATTTTGCACCGGGTCTCTGTCGACGGCCACGTACTGCACTCTCACGTGCAGCCTGGCTCCTTGCTTCACCGGTTTCCGGTCATCGTCGCAGACCAGCAGCCACCGGTCCACCGGCGCGCCGTGCATCACTTCCTTCGCCGGTAGGTAAGCCCGACCAATCAAGGACGCCCCGATGGCTTTGTCGGTCTTGACTGTGAAAATAATGTCGGCGGCGAGGTGCGCGCAGTAAAGATGGAATGTCTCGTTCCAGGCGAAGGCGGAATCGCCGCTTATTACTCTGGTGCGACCGACTCTGGCCTTCTCCAGGTCGATGGTGGCGTAGACGCTCTCAGGGCCGGAATCGCCAACACTTCCCATTTGTTGGACGAGTTCCTGATATCGAATTTGCAATGGAAAAAAAGGCATTTAAAAAGAGCATTCAATTTATTGATCAACAAGTTGAAGTCGAAGCTAACAAATAAAACCTTGGGACGGCAGAAAGAAGCTCTCCTGATCCATGATAATCCTTTGAAAAGCCTTCCCTTTACTCGAGTTAGAGTGGAGGTCTCGGGTTTCAGCAGCACGCCATGCAAATTAAAACATGCCACTTATTATACTTGTATCGAGAATTGCTCGATAAAAATGCAGAGCTCCAGAATGAGAACAGAGGAATTGAAGTAGGCACTATATGCAACGGCCGGCGGCAAGCTGCTCTGTGATAAATATACCTTCTGAAAGGACCTTCCAATGCTCTGGTTTTCACGTGTGTTCAGCAAGGAATCTGCTTCAAAGATCGACGCTTGCAGAGTGCCATGGAGCAAAATGAGTGCCATGCCTCCCTGCGTGGCTCCCTGCAGCCTGAAAAGAACGCTTCGATGAAGTTTTATAGTTTCGACAATTGGAAGAGCAAGGCGCTAAATTGAAGATTCGCACCGTAGCAAACAGGTTGTAGCTTGTGACAGGAAGAAGAACAAAGATCCAACTTAAATAGACGCATCGAGAAATTCAACTCGCTGAAGAAAAGGATTCCCACGCGGAAGAAATACCAAACGTTAGCCGGAAAAACACAAGAAAGAGATCTAATTCCTTCGTCGAGTACGAAGTTTTAAGTTTAGGAATCCTGGTGGATAAGACAACGATGCAAAGGTCCGCTAAAGTTGCCAGTTTTTATCGAGAACGTTTCTGAAATTGAAAGAATGTGTTTGTTCTTCGTTCAAACATTAATTATTGAGATCGAGTAGCTAGCAGAATAATCCCTGTCATGAACAAACTAGACAGTATCTACATAAATAAGGCAGTGGATATTTTTCAGTTTTTTTCATTATCCTCAGTTATTGAAAAAATGGCTCCCACCGACCGACTCCTATCGTGAGATGAGCCTTTGATCTATAATTCAATAGTAAACACAGAGAAAGATATTTCAGTCTAGAGGATTTTAAATCCCTCATTTGATTTCGAACTCGAACATCCTCGCAAGTATCACTTTGTGTTTACCATCAAACCATCCTCAAAGAAGAGATTTTAGACTCTTCATCTGATTTCGAATTCGAGCATCCTCGCAAGCGTCATTTTATATTTACCATCTAGTCATTCCGAAGGGACCAATATTTTTCATTATCGATTGTATTGTTCAATGATTGTGAAAAAAAAATAAATTACAAGGGATCATAACCGATCAAAACAACAACAAAATTTTAAATCTGAATAAAAATTTTAAATTCTACGAAAATAAAAATCAATTGTATATATACATTTCTTTATAACGTGTATTCCATCTTTATACCTTCGGCCTTAAATATGGACGATAGATTTGACAACTGGCAAGACGAGGAGCGTGGTCGGAGTCGCGACGCTCGAAGGCTGAAGTCATGGCATCGGTCTTCAGGTTCGCGCCATCACCGACGTCGTTCCTTCTGCCCCGCTCTCTCCTCCCTTTTCTGCCCGCCAAACCCTTCGCTATCGAACGTCACCGCCTCCTCCGTGTGCGTCCTCGTTCCGACGGCCTGCGAGCTCGCCGCCGGTTTTCGGGTGTCCGACTCGGATACTCCCTGGACGACGAAGATGAGCAGCCATCGGATGCGGAAGGAGCCGGATTTGGATGGGTAGTTCAACTATTCAATGGAGGAGAGTACTACCGGTGCCATGACTTCCTGGAGGAGCTCTGGTACGACGCGGAGGAGCCCATCCGCACGCTCCTTCATGGCATCCTGCAGTGTGCCGTGGGTCTGCATCATCTTTTCAACCAGGTAAGGTTACCTAATAACCCTAGGTTTTGAAATTTGCCTCTGAACGGGAAAAGAGGGTATTTTTAGGGTTGGAAGTGAGTATGCAGAACCACCGGGGAGCGATGATGGAATTGGGTGAGGGGCTTTGCAAGCTTCGGAAAATGGATTTCGAGAGCGGGCCGTTCTTTCAATTCGAAGAGGAAGTGTCGGCAGCCTTGGAGTTCCTATACCAAACTCAGAAAGAACTCGCTGCGTGTAGGTTTTCATGTCTGTGAGTACTTATCGGTTGCTACTTGTGTTTTTCTAACTGATCTATCTGAGATTACTATGCAATCATTTGTTATTTAAATATGAAATGAGAGAGGCAAATAGCAGTCTCAATGGTTCGCATAAATGGCAGAATTGTCCTAATGAACAAGGATCATCTAAGACGGCAAAATTTTTTGGAGTGTCATTCTTCTGTCATGCTAATTTTTGATTGGCTCTTCGTGATTTTCTCCGATGTGAGCTCAATCTGTAGGAACTGCCAGAGTGATAGATTTTACCTTTTTGCCCCAAAGAGAGAGGCAAAAAACATGTAGGATGAGGTTAGATGCCTGTGATTTATTTTCTTGCATAATGAACTTAGTGATTCATTCAAAATAATTGTCTTTCAAATGGGTATGCTTACAAACTATTGGAAAGCTACTTCTTTGCTGAATGTGGCTTGTTGCCCCAAAGTGTGGATCATTTAGATGGCTATTAGTTGCTTGTCTAGGACAAGTTAAACAAACTTTGATCCATTATATCATCATTGATTTAAAGCTTTAGCTATCACAGAATTTTTTTTTGAATGTTAGATCTTTAGGTCAGCTAATAGTATCTTAAAAGAAACTGGCAGGGAAAGATGACCATATCAAGATTCTCTGAACATTAATCTTGGTATTGTTCTGGATATTTTGTTTAGAAATTCAAGATTTAATGTGTTTATGTTGGTATTTAAACAGCTACGAGAGCTTGGATAAGAAATAAAATGTTAACCTTAATCAAGAAATGAAGTAATGTGTTTAGTTGTGCATTTTGGACCAGTATGTCTGTTCGTGTATGTCCTGACTTGTGCTTGCGGAGGCATCTCGACATTCAAGGTTACTTGATGCTGCTTCTCGCTAATCGAGAAACAATTCAGCTCACTTACTTCATTTAACATTGCAGCAGGAAAAAAGAACTATATATTTATTTGTGTTTTTTGAGTTAGCGGAACTTGTTTTGCTCCTCCATAGATGAACATCTAGATATCATTTAGGTTGCATAGGGTTTTCTAGGATTTTGATATGCACTCACTTGTTTCAGTTTCTTGTGGTTTTCCTTTCTGACTTTTCCTCACTTTTTCTCAGATTAAATAATTAACCTGATTATGGTCATTTTAACGTGGTCATGTATGTTTTCCGAATGGAACTTTGCCTGATATCATCCACCAAGTGATGTTGATCACTATTATATCAGTTATCAGAGATAAACCAATAAACATATTAATGCTTGTTTGCGCACAATGGTGTAGGTATTTGTTAGGATAATTGCGTATGCTAATTTATATATGATTTTGTTATTTCAATTTTCTTCAACATTCTGGTTGTAATTGACATTTGCCCTCTACATTCAGGCACTAGCGAAATTTGCTTACCCATGGATGGTTCAGAGAGATCTTATCAGTTGCTCGGTAGCTTTGCTGCCGGTCAGCAATTGTACAAATTGAGTTTAGATCAACAGGGAGTTGCCTACATAACTTTCTCCCTTGTCCCGGAGCAGAGCTCATATGAGCCACTAAAAGTGAAGGTTCCTACTCTCCATGCCACAGAAGACCATCTCAGGGCCCTTGAACATCCATGATCGACATCATCTGTCAGTGTTCTCTATTTGATAAATTTAGCAAAGAATAAGATTACTTTTGTTGAAAGCTTTTTATTCCTTAAATTTGAATATGAATTTTAATCCTCATTTGGGAGGTGGCATTGTAGTGAATCTCTAGCTTTTATAGATGTATGCTCAAGTATATAAGACATTTCACTTGGTGACGACTGTTTAGTTCTTGTAGCCTTGGATTAAATTTCCTTGTGCATTATTTTTTTAAATTTTAACTGTCAATTATGATCCGAAGTCCTGGGTAAAAGATGCTCGGCTAATTTTAATCCCACGCCCAGCAGAAAAAAAAAAAGACAAGCGAAGAATTGTATTATTTCTTGAACTATGTGTCTATGTCTATGTTATGACGAACTGAAATACACAAATATAAATTTTTAAAGAAATGTATAAATGAAGAGAATTTAAATAAGATAAAAGTAACTAAATTACGGTCGAGCAAAACGTGGGACGGTGATGTTAATAAACCACTTCTTCAGATGCAGTTCTTCAACTAGAATAAAAGAAATACAATGTTTTTGAAGACAGACTAGTGTGTTTAGTTACTTAAAACTAGTTTTACATGGTTACTCTATTTGTCATTATATTACTGCAAAAGTACAAAGATCTAAACTTTCTCAGTCACACTAAATAGTTGGTCAGGAAATCATACTATTTTCCTAACTCCATCTGTCAATGTTCGCGTTGAAACTCTTCAGCTTCAAAGTCCCAGAAATATGTAGTAAACAAAAGTTATATGGAGAGCAAACAGCATCCCAAATATAACCCTGCAGTAATTCAAAACACATTTCAAACAAAACATCCTATCAAGCAAAAATAAAAATAAAAATAAATTGAAGCACATCATACCCTGTGCTTAAAATATCAGGATGCACATTGTATTCTTTTGCAAACACAAAAGGCACAATCCCTTGGGGAAGAGCTGCCTGCAACAAAAAGAAAGCCTCACTCTTCAGTGTGTGTTCTGCTTCATATTTTTTGATATTAGCAGCTAAGTTTAGTCTACAAAACCTGTACTATCGCAATGTGTAAGAGAACTCCTCGCAACCCAACTGCAATAGAAGCGGCAGCCATAACAGCAGGGCCGGTGACAAATCTAACAGCCATAGCAAATGCAGCAAGCGAATTGCCACAGGCTATAATTCTCGGCTGTAATGCCATAAACAAACCTGTAGCAAGATGGAAACTTTGATACTCTATTGCATAGCCTCCTAAGGAATCATGATGCAAAATCTTACTCACCAAGACTGAACATGGCCATCCCAAGCCCCGCATCAGAAAGTATTGAGATTGATTTTGCTATAATAGCAGGCATTTCAATTCCGCACCTGAAGGAATGGTTAGTTGCTGTATACATAACACAGATACTAAATCTGAAAAACAAGCCACTCAAAAGGTGTAACTGGAAGCCTGGAGTACCTGAAAGAGACAAGAGACCAGATGACACCAATAAGGCTCGAGTAGGTGTTAGGATTTCGGATTAGTTTTCGCCACACCATGATCAATATAAGTCTGGTCATCACACTCGCAGGTGGCATGGAGGCCTTTGCGACTTCATCAGTCCCATTTTTCGAGTGGAGCTCTGTTGAATTTGTACAGACATTGGCAAGGCTCTGGCCAACCTTCTTCATCTGATCAATTGCCTGGCCAGTGGGTTTATTGCCGAAGCTGAAGTCATCCCGTCGGCACAAATCATAGGCGATGCGATTGGCTTCTACGACCACAAAATTTTAGTGAGCAAGAAGCAGATGTTTCAATAATGGTGAGTTTGAAAAGCCCAGCACAAAATTCAAGCAGCAAATTGTTGAATCATTGATTTTTTTTTGTTTTTTTTTTGTTTTCACTGTTAGTTTTACAAATGGAGCCTAAGTTGCCAACAATACTTGGTTGTTGTCTTTCCCTCTTTAAAGAGACAACATTCCTCATGCCTCGGACAGCAAATGGTCCACAAAGCTCAACAGCACGATATGAAGTTATGAACAGTAAAAATTGCCCCCGTAATGGGCAACCAATTCCATTTCACCGTGAAGAAGAACCAACAATTTATAATTTATAATTCATTCTATTTCCAAGAAGAAAAAGAGTAGGAAATAAGGATAAAAAAAGGCTCACCTTTGTGGCGGTGATCATCTTGTAGTGCAACTCCATGTTCGTTCCTGAACTCTGCCCCTCCGAACACATGCATCCCTCCTTCCGAAACCGGTGACGCGCTCGAACTCCACACGAACATGTGCAAGTCCCTCCCTCCTTCTACCCCATTCGCCTTCTTCACCGGCGAGAGCATTCCAGTCGCAGATGGGGCAGGGTAGGCCGCGGCGGCGCCGTTGGCCCTGGGTCCTGTCTCCACGTCGAATGTTACGCCGCCGAAGTTAGAGTGCCGCGGGCTCAAGCTGCTCGCCGTGCCGCCGTTGCCGTTCCTGACCATCGAGTAGAAGTCGGCGTGGTTGAAGCTGGAGCCCCTCGGCGTCGGATTCCGCGACGATTGCAGCGAGTAAATCTCGGCGTTGGAGAGGTTGGAGGGGCGTGGCGTGACGGAGATGGCGCCGGAGTTGAGCCCGCCGAGAGAGCGCCGCGAGCAGGCTTCGGAGAGCGAGCTTGTCGACTTGCGCACCGTTACGTGGAGCTTTCCATCGTCGCCGAGCTCCGCCTGGGCCTGCAACGGCTCCTTACCGTCGAGGGAGATGATGTCGGAGTCGACATGGAAGGAGATGATTGAGCCGGCGGTATCCGGGAACTGCTCCATGATGAGGAGCTTGGCGCCCCGGTACTCGAAGAGGAAGAGCATGAGGGTGTACCAAATGATGCACTGAAGCACCACGATCTGGACCATGAGGCTACCGGATTCGGCCCCGTACATGCCCTTGAGCAAGGGGATGCCCATCACCAGCGTATTGGGAAGCGTGGCAAGAGAGAAGAGGGTGATGGTCCACTCGAGGCAGCCGCGGGCGCTCAACTTCGCCCACGCCGCGAGCACCGCCAGCACAATCAGCTTCTGCAGTGTGTCTGCCGCAATGAAACGGTAGTTCATGGCGTAGGGGTCGTTGGTCGAGATGAAGTGGAAGGAGAGCAGCGGCACCGCGAAGAGCGCCACGAAGCGGTTGATTCCCGAGCACTGGTCCGGAGTAAAGATGCGCCACCACTTCACCGACCCGTACGCCAGGATCATCGCCACGTACAGCGGCACCACCGCCGTCAGCACGTGGTAAAGGTCCACCGCCGATATCATCTCCTCTTCCTCTGTTTTGCTCAAAGCAGAGTCGAATGCGGATTGCTCGCGGAGCAGGCGAGAATACCTTCAAGAAGCGATCTCTCTGCGAGCACTAGGCAAGCTATTTTTGCTGTCTACTTTTTTTCGTGGAAAAAAAAAGTAAAGTTATTGGACGAAATGATGACCAGAGCTCATGCAGAAGCAAAAGAAGCTAGCTTTCTGCAACAGTATGCAAGGTGTTCCTTCGACGGAATGATGGAGCGTGCTCGACGCGGATGTTGAGCTCACAGGAAAGCTAAAAGGAACTAAACAGGTGAGCTGGTACAGAAATATACAAAAACAATGGAGGCAGGGAGGCGTAGGGAGGGAAGTAGGTGTTACGGGGGGGAACAGAGCATAGAGAGAAGGGAGGAGGAGGTACTTAATTGCTGGACCTGGCGATCATCATGAACCATGTTTACGGTGGCATTCAATGGCAGACAAGAAAAAATAAATAAAAAAGAAAGAGATGGTTTGATGGACGAACGCATTGGGAGTGGAGTCGACGGACAAGAACTGCGACAGCTGCCGGTGATGAGGCCGGAGGGATTCTTCTTGCTTATTTGGTCCTCCCATTCTCCCAGGATTCTTCTCCCAGCTTGACTACGTACGCCACTCCACTGATTTCTTCTGCTCTCTGGATTTTCTGTGGTTACCCAGGCGTTCCCTTCAGAGTTCAAACACTGTTGAAGCTGGTCAGGTGTATTGAAATAATAATAATAATATAACCGTATAGGGAAATAACTGGAGGGTAAAAAGAATCTCATATCTGCTTTAATTTCTCAATGATAGTGCTTTAAACTCTTAAGCGTCTCCATGGCAACTTAAGCCATCTGCAGTGATGAGTAATGACTCGTCGATGAGTCTTTAGAATGAATGGAGAAGTTGGGAATTAGGAAAATAAGTACTTATCATAACCTCCAATGAATGGAGACATCAGTTGTGACTCGTTCACAATCCATGGATCTACGGGATTGCATGGCAATTGATAATGTATAATATTTTCGTTGCGATAGATTTTTCAAATGAACATTATAGTTAATCTTCTGAATCTGTTGGAGTCGTCTTCGACATCCGTTTCATCGGATCGTAATTTGATTAGAATTCGATCTGATCGAAATTCGATTGCGATCAAATCATAGCTAAATTCTAATTGTTCGACGGTAATGTCGAATGATTCGGAGTTCGGACATGAATGTTCGGATGAAGTTATTGTATATTTTTTATTACTATGATGGCTCGGACATACGTATCGATGGAAAAGATAAATTAAAATCTCAAATAGCAAATGTAAAAAAAAAAAATCAATCGATAGCTCGATGACAACGAAACCTCGAAGGCTACCTTTAAATAATACAAGTAATAGAGAGAGAAATATATTTTAAGATCAGGAAGGCAGGTAAAGAAAAATGAATATGCAGAACGGTAAATGGTAGGCAATAACACCAAAATGTAATATTTAATTTGGAAGGAAAAGATCGAAGAAATGATGTTCGAATTCAGAGAAAAAGCACAAGTTATCTATCAACCACAATATTGCCACCGTTGACTAGTCGATTAATATATTAATTAAGATTAAATTGCGTTGCAGAATTGATTCCACGCACATTGTTAACTGAGGAACCTACTGTTT